>CM064908.1:44349812-45549812 GCA_032727855.1 Quercus ilex subsp. ballota
TGCAGTGGTGGGTTGTTAGGTATGGCCTCATAACCCCGGGCACCGATCTAATTCTGAAGGAGTTCCCTCAAGTGAGGGCTCACCTTGCTGGGTTAACTTCGGGTGAGGTAAGTTCAAGAGCTCTAATTTTCATGTTCCTTCATGCATTTCCCTTAGGATCTCCCTCTTCTAATCTTGTGTCATTTTAGGTTAACTTGACTCCATGGGCCAGCCAGCCCCTTCTTACTTCTCGAGACTTGGAGCCTGCCACTCTCATTGCTTCGGAGATTACTTGTCCCTTTGAAGAAGCGGGCTTGAGGGAGCTATACCTAGCGGAGAGGGTACGGTGCCAATTGGTGGGTAGGGATGACCCACAGATTCTGATGGTCCCTCCTGAGTTCATGCTTACCCCCCACTCCATGACTGATGTTGAGTACAACTGTGGGGGAGTGGCGTTCCCTATGCCGGGCGGCTTCTTGAGGGGTTGGACTATGAGGAGTTCTACATCATTCGCCTCATGCCTTCTCTTACTGTCAGGTATATGCTAAACCAAAGCAATGAAAATAGAGAACTCGTGATTAGGTATGTATTTTAATATGATCAAGATTATACTTTGGTAGACAGTGATCAAGGAAAAAAAAAATAATTAGTGAAAAAGAGAAGCGATAAAATTAAGAAGACCTGAAGAGTAACAAAATTTAGAGAAAATTTAGAGTGTTGTAAGCACATTGAATACATATCAAACTTCAATGAGTGCGCTGTGTTAGATAACAATTTTATTGTGAAAAGTACATCTCAATCTTACTAAAAAATCAACATTTTATTCATGAACAATTATGTAACTCTAGTTTATTTGCATGATATAACATTTACAATATATGGATACTATACTTCATGTTTAAGTTTAATAAATTTTTTTTTTTTTTTTTAATTTTGTAGCCAAATATGTGCAGATATTCATAAATTTTTCATGCTGTCTCTCGGTATTTGCAAAATGGAAACCACTATAAGCTAGTGAAGGTTATGAAAAATAGAATTCTTGTTACAATTGCAGGCAAGATATTAAGAAAGGAAAAGTAGAAATTTGTCCAAGGATACATACAAAATAGGAACTGAACCTATTATCTAGAGTGTAGATGCAAAAATAGGAGTGGGGCAAAGGTGAGTGACGTTAATGGTGGGATAGGTATTGTCGCAGTGAAGGGTAGGAAATTTCTATTATGCCGGTGTCAACCAATAAGGAAACATGCCCCTTTGTGAAAGAATGTATAACTATCAATACAGTAGTTTAAAAGGCTTCTAATATCAAACATAAAACATCTGTATATATAAAAGCTGAAGCGTAGTGATGATGTTGTGATCGTCAGTTGAGTAGGTTCGTCTAGACAAGTCAGCAACCTCGTCTCTATACCTGCAATATCGCGGAAGGGATCCTCTTTGGGTGGTCACCGGTGTGGTGCCAGTCACGGAGTCTTCGATAATAAAGTTAGCATGTTGAAGCTAAAAGAAAGTATGAAAACTAGAAATTGCAAAGGTACGGTGTATGTGTATCTGAGCATGTACCTTGTTTGGTTCTAAGGGGTGTTTATATATGGCTCCATTACTTCTAGCCATTGTGGCCTTTATTGTGGCTTTAGTGCTTCTTTTTATAACACCTCTAGGGTCATCAATGTGAGCTTTGATGAGCTCCCAACAGTCTGACAACTAGTTTGTAACTGTCCGAGACATTGATTCCTCTATTAATGGCTTATCTTCCTTCATCCACGCATTGGAAGGGTGGATGAGGCTTCTTGATGGGTTCGTCTTGGCTAGGAGGTTCGTTGGACCTATCAGCTGCCCCCCAGGTTCTGTGGTCGTCCTTATGTGATCTGACGACTAATAGAAGATGAAAGGTCTCCTGCCCAAACATGTCTCTTATGGTTCTGTTCCAGATTTAATGCATAGTGGCAGTGTCATACGCGTCATGGCCAGGTGGCACATTATGATTGGTGGAATTTAATACTCCACTCAGTATCTTTTGGGTTTCCCACTAGTTTTCAGTCTTTTGTGCCCAATTATTTTAAACTGCTTCTCCTTTCTCTTTCCTCCTTACTTTTTCCCTTATACGATATAGTTGCTCTGCGTTTCTTCTTCTCCGAGCTTCCTGTTGCACTTTCCCTTTCATTCTTTTGAGGTACTATTTCTTTCCTTCTGCTTTGTTCTTTACTAGAAATAGATTGCACTAGATTTCCCCTTTTTCTTTTTCTTTTTTGTTTTGGAATTTGGAGTTTCTTCCTCTTTTTGTTTCCTTTGAATTCCATGGTAGATAGCTCTGAAGTTAGGAGACTCTGTCCCTCTCTTTCATTTTTCTTCGCACGCTTGGGGGCTTCTTTAGGTTCTTCTCATTCTTTTGGTTCACTAATTGAGAACTTTGTGTTTGGGGGTAGTGGCTTAGGTCTAGCTTTGGCTAATCTACTTCCTTTGCTTCGTGAGTCAATAAACTAATTTGAGGGAGTTGTGGGTGAGCGAAGAGTTATGTCTGAGATAAGATCTAGCGAGCTAGAGACGAGATTTTCGTCTAGTGATGATCCCGTCGAAAAGGAGGAGGATACTGCAGCCTCTGGCCCAAGGGAAGTTAGAGCTTTCCACACCCTCGGGGAAACGTGTGGCTTGGACGCTGAACCCCTTTCCAGGTTTAGGGATAGGTTTCAGTTTCTCAAAAGGGTTAGTGTTCGTCTTCCTCAAAAAGAGGAACGAGCTTGTCATTTCTCGCCTGGGGAGGTGTGCTTCTACGAGACCGCTTTCCAGTGTGGGCTTAGGTTTCCCACCCACCCCTTTATTATGGGGCTTCTGAGTCACTTCAATTATTGCTCCTAGGCAACTTATGCCAAATTCGTGAAGGACTGTAATTAGCTGTATGGAGATATGGCTGGCCGTCACAAAGGGAGACATGATTAGGGTGGACAAATTCACGTATCTATATCGTCTAAAGGAGTCAAAGGAGTATGGGTATTATGAGCTAGTGCCCTGGGTCAAGGCGACTAGGATCGTCACCGATCTACCCTCGTCCTTAAGATATTGGAAGTCGAGGTTCTTTTTCGTGTCTGGGGATGATTGGGAGACTCCTTTTGATGTGCTGTGGGGTGACATTCCTAGGTTGTTCGTCATTGGAGAGCCCCGAGTCTAAGTGCATCGTCCTTCTCTTTACTCTTCTTCTTTTTCCGTTTTTTGTTTTAACCATCGCTAACCTTCCTATTTGTTATGTCTACGCAGTTAAGAGACATCCAAAGCTCAAGAGCAAGTACAAGAGGCGCATGGAAGCAGCTATTGAGTACGCCAAGATGATCGATGACTTCGACGACTTGGTTGATCCAAGAACCTTGGCTTGTCATTACCTGGGTCCATAGCTTTCCTCCTACATTCTGCATGCCATCGAGATCGAAGAGAAGAGTAAGTGTTTATTTGGCTCATTGTTGACATGAATTTTCTTCCTTTTTTTTTTTTTGACAAGTGTTTTTCTTCTGCAGAAATGACGACGAAGTTTAACCAGGAGATGTACGCCAAGATGAGGCCAAAGAAGAACCATTGTCTCTCCAACCTCGGGAAGAAGGTGGTATGTGTCGTGGAGAATGGGACTCTCGTCACTCTAGCTACTTCTGTCCCTAAAGCGACAAGGATTGCTTCCCTGGCCACCTCGGTGGAAGAGATCACCCCACGCCCGACGAAGCAACGCGTGGCCGACAAGGGAAAAAAGAAGGCCGACTCTCGCTTGTCTAACATTTGGGACAACGCTGGCCTTACACCGATGAGGGCACAAGATGCCTTCACCACTGAAGAGCTTAAGGTCCTCTCTAGCGTGTCTTCTAACGAGATTGTGGGTCGTCATATCCACAAGCTCGTCAAGGTAATGTACTTGTGCAATTTTACCTTTCCCTTTCCCTTCTTTTGTATTGTTCTGAAAGTTGGATCTTCTTTTTAGGTATTGGGGCAAACCATTCACATTACCTCGGAGTACTTGAGCCAGGAGGCAAAGGCCATGTCCGCGAGGTCCAAGGTGGAGGTTCTAAAGTCGAAGAACTCGAAGCTAAGGAAAGACCTCATCTTTACCATGGACGAGGCCAACACCGTTAAAGAAAAGGCAAAGGTCTTATCTGATAACCTAAGGGCTGAAAGGCAGCTGACCTTGGAGAAGGATGAACAGCTCCAGACTACAAATGAGAGAGTGAAGACTATTGCTGCCAAGTCCGTTGAAGCCTTTCAACAGACTGATGAGTACAATACCATGCTCTTTAGTTGGTACTACAAGGGCTTTGAGCTCTTGCGGCGGTACCTCATCAAGCACCACACTGGAGTAGATCTTGAAAACCTAGATCTAGAGGTAGTGGACAAGGAGATGGCGGCGAACGAGGCTTCATAATCTGTTGTTGTTGCTCCTAAGGAAAATGTTCTAGAGCCTACTCAAGCTAGTGGTGACGAGGCTGAAGCTTAGTGCAAATACTCTTTTTTTTCTTCTTCTTTTTGGGTGCCCAGTATGTTTTTAGGCTTTTTATTTTAACTCCAGAACAATGCTCCTTGATCAATGTTTTTTGGGCTTTCAATTCCTGTTTAATAACAAGATATACTTATGCTATTGTTTTATCTTCTTACCTTTGCTGGTTCGTTTTTTGTTCTTCTTTATGCTTAATACTTTCTGGCTGTATGTGACTCATGCTTTTGCCTAAATCTTTGCCTATTTACCCTTAGATTAGGAGTTTGGCCGATGAGATTTCATCAGTAATTTGCATCCGTCTAGGCGGATTCTTATTACTTAGCCAATTTTAGGTGACTTTCACCCATTTAAGGGATTTTGTCATTTGGCTTTGTCAGTAATTTACATCTGTCTAGGCGGATTCTTATTACTTAGCCAATTCTTCGGTGACTTACACCCATTTAAGGGATTTTGTCATTTGTCTTCATCAATGATTTACATTCATCTAGGCGGAATCTTATCACTTAGCCTTTTTTTTTTTTAGGTTACTTACACCCATTTAAGGGATTTTGTCATTGGAGTCATCAATGATTTAAATCTGTCTAGGCGAAATCTTATCACTTAGCCTTTTTTAAAAAAAATTTCTAGGCTTGCATACAGTACATTGGGATGTTGGCTTAATAGTACTTTTATTACTTTCTTTCAAACGTGAATACAATCATTGTTACATTTATTGGTGGTACTCCTTCAAATGCTCAATATTCCACGATCATGGTAGTTTCCTCCCATCCATCGTTTCCAGGTGATAGTTGCCTTGTCTTGAGTAATGGATGACTTTGTAGAGTCCTTCCCAGGTTGGACCAAGATTCGCCTAGGTTGGATCCTTAGTAGCAGGTGTGACTTTACTTAAGATCAAGTCCCCTATGTTGAGTTGCCTAAGTTTCACTCTCTTGTTGTAGTATTCGGCCATCTTCTGCTGGTACTTCATCATCTTCTGGGATGCTCCGTCTCTTACTTCGTCTAGGAAATCTAGGTTGACTCTCAGCTAATCACCATTGCTGCCTTCACCAAAGACTTCTCTTTTTATGCTGGTGATTCCCACTTCAACTTGAATTACTGTCTCAGTGCCATAGGTGAGCCTAAAGGGAGTTTTTCCTGTTGGGGTTCTTGCTGTAGTCTTGTATGCCCACAGGATATTAGGAAATTCTTCTGGCCAAGCGCCCTTTGCTTCCTCCAACCGAGCTTTGATGATCTTGAGCAGTGTTCGGTTTGTCACTTCCTTCTGTCCGTTGCCTTGGAGATGACCTGGAGACGAAAATTGGTTCTTGATCCCCAATCTCGAGTGATAGGCCAAGAATGTATTGACCCCTTGTGATATATTAATTGATTAATTAGCCAAATTTATTAATTAATCAAATTAACATGCAAAGCACATGGTAGCATAAACAAATCACCAATTATCTAAAGTATGAAGTGGAAAATAAATTGATACGGTGATTTGTTTACGAATGGGGAAAACCTACACGGCAAAAACCTCACCGGGTAATTTTAAGGTCACCACTCCCGAGAATTCACTATTATCACAACAAGCGGTTACAAGTAAAGGAATCCCAGTACCTTATACTAACCTACAGTTGAACCCTTACCCTAATACCCAATTGGAATTATTCTGTAGTTATAATCTCTCCTTTTCAATGCACGGCTCCCATACGTAACTAACCAATTGTGTGGATCCCAATACACGACTTAATCACTAACTTGAGAAGGATGTTGGTTGCAAAGTTCTTCAGTTCATCCAGACGATGAAAATCAAGAAGCTCCTTGGTCACAAAACCCTACGGTGTAAAAACACAGCAGCTTCTTCAAGAAAAAGATTAACTAGGCCAAATTCTGTCTTCGGTCACAATTTGCATGAACAAGACTTTGCTCCACACTTATGCAACTGTGCATCCTTTGACGGCCCTCAAAATAATCCTTATATATGTTTAGGGTTGTGAGAAAAGATAGCCTAAACACATACTCACGGATTGGATGAAAAACAGTTTTGAAAAACTGAGTTTCATAAATCTCGATAAATAGCCATCTATCGAGCTAGCTCTCGAGGCACGAGCTTCAGCAGCTTTAAAACCTCGATAGATGCTAGCTGTCGAGATTTAATGAATAGCACTTCTTCACTTGATTCTTGGACAGTCTTGCATGGCTTTAACACTTGAACTTGAGAACCTTGTTTCTTGAAGCATTAAACACATCCTAGATCTACCCAATTACAAGTAAAGTACGTTTTGTCAAAAGATTAGCCAATTACATAAAATGTTGACATATGTTCCTAACATGAATCACATATGTCCTAACACCGAGCAAAAGTCTCTGAAGTGTTAGCTGTCAAACTATTGTCCGTTATCCAATATGATCGTCTTCAGTATCCCGAATCTGCAGACTATGTTTTTCCATATGAAATTCTAAAGGCGGTGGTTTGGTTTTGTTGTGGAAGGAAGATATTCGAGTCTCAGTGGAAGATTCATCAAAGTATTGTATTGATGCTCTTGTTGAGAAAAACACACCTCAAGAATGGCGTTTCACTAGTTTCTACGGCGAAACAGTGACACATAGAAGGCATGAGGCATGGGTAAAGCTTTGAACCCTAAATGATAAGCTGCACATTCATTGGTTGTGTGCAGGGGACTTCAACAAAATTACAAGAAAGGAAGAAAAGAGAGGAGGTGTACACCGTGAAGATAGTCAAATGCAAGCTTTCCGGGATGTTATAGATGAGTGTGGTTTTATGGATTTGGGTTTTATTGGCCCAAATTTCACTTAGAGAAAACATTATAACGATGGACATTCGATTTGGGAGAGACTAGACCGTGGATTAGCAACCAATCTGTTAGGACATATATGTTTTAACTTGATTAAGAACATATGTCATTTATTTATGTAGATTGGCTAATCCTTTGACAAAACACACTCTACTTGTAATTGGGTAGTTCTAGGTGTTTTTAATACTTCAAGAAACAATGTTTCAAGGTCAAGTGTTGAAGTCATCAAGTCTGTCCAAGAGAAAGCAAGCTGAAGTGCAAAGTTTTTAAAGCTCGACACCTCTCGATAGCTACCTCGACACTTGGCTATATGTCGAGATCTTCAGCTGATTCTTATCGCAATCTCGATAGCTTCTCGATAGCTGGTCGATCGATCGAGCATCACGTATCTGAACCTCTCCTTGCATCTCGATACCTCTCGATACCTTCATCTGTCGAAGGCATTTTCCTTGATACCTTCCTCGACAGCTACCTCGACACCTGCTATCTGTTGAGATTCATTAAACCTCGACACCTCTCGATCGATCGAGGTTACGGGAAATCAGAATTTCAGCTTTTTGATTTTTGGGCCAGGCTTATGTATTTGAGTAGGGTTTCTTTTCTCACAACCCTAAACTTATATAAGGCTTATTTTAAAGGCCGTCATATAAGAGAATACAAGGAGAACATATGCAAAAGGTGACCGATGCCTTATTCTCTCTGAAAGAAGCTACTGCGTCTTTGCGCCTTAGGGTTTTGTAACCAAGTGCTTCTTGATCTTCATTGTTGATGAAATGAAGAACTTTGCAGCCAACATTCTTCTTCCTTAAGTTGGTGAGTGAGTCACGTTTTGAGATTCGTGCAAAGGAGTTAGTCACGTACTGGGATCCGTGCAACAAAAAGGGTGGCGTTCATATATTGAAGAGTTCAGAGGTTCTGAAGCAGTAGAAGGTTTCTGCTGTGAGTTCATCTACAGGGATTGTAGAGTCTAGAGACAAAGGTTTTGTACTAGATCTGAAACTTCTCTTTTCTATAGTGGATTGCTTTTCGGGAAGGTTTCCCCCCAGGTTTTTTACTGTGAAACTGGTTGGTTTCATTGGTTTTCCTGGGTCATCATATCTTGTCTTATTTATTTTTTCCGCTGCATGATTTTGACATGATATTGATGTTTGTTTGTTATTAACAAGGTTTATTCATAATTAATCTAATTAACAACTTGGGTTTAAAACTTGTTAATTTTATCAACCGGGGTCTAAATTTCCCAACACAATCCATGGTTCTTGCGGTTTCCGGGCACTCAAGTTCACCATTTACCTTGTCTTTCCTCGGATCATTGCCCATTGTTTATAAACCCTTCAGGAATAGAAATTCCATCCTATAAAAAACCCTTCAGGTTTGAGGAGATGTGGATGTCTGATAGTAGGTGTGGGGAGGTGGTTGAAGCAGCATGAAGGTCATGTGTATCACTAGATCCAAATAAGAAAATCCTTGGAAAAATAGAAAAATGCGGCAGAGATTTATCATGGTGGAATTACAATGTATTTGGAAATGTGAGGAGGGAGCTAAAAAAGAAAAGGGAGATGCAAGTTGAAAAGGAAGCAGTGGCATTGAGAACTAGAAGCAATGTACGGATCAGAGAGTTGCAAAGAGAGATAAATGAGTTGCTGGACCGAGAAACAAGGATGTGGAATCAACGCTCTCGAATTCTTTGGCTAAAAAATGGAGATGGAAATACAAAATTTTTCCACAGCCGAGCCTCCCACCGGTATAGGAAAAATGTGATTTTAGGACTAAATGATAGCCATGGAGTTTGGAGGGAAAGGCCGAATGAAGTAGCAGATATCCTCATTCATTACTATAGTGAATTGTTCACTACCTCAAGTCCGCCCACTCACCATGAAGCTCTAAACCACATTCCTCAAGTGATTACCGATGATATGAACTGTGAATTGACAAGTAGATTTAAGGAATGGGAAGTACTCCAAGCTTTGAAACATATGGCACCAATGAAGGCACCCGGACCAGATGGAATGCCCCCTTTGTTTTTTCAGCATTTTTGGCCTATGATTGAAGGTGATGTTACTCACTTGGTGCTATCCTGGTTAAATTCAGGTACTATTCCACACCCACTGAATCATACCTTTATTACTCTAATCCCAAAAAAAGAAAAACCCAAGCTTAGTGTCAGATTATCGCCCTATAAGTTTATGCAATGTGCTTTACAAAATTTTTGCTAAAGTCCTAGCCAATAGACTAAAAAAATTCCTTAATTCAGTTATAAATGAAAACCAATCAGCTTTTGCAAAAGGCTGCCTCATATTAGATAATATCCTTATTGCCTTCGAAACTTTACATTGCATGAAAAATTATAATTCAAGTGCATCGGGTTTTATGGCTTTGAAACTTTACATGAGTAAAGCCTATGATAGGGTTGAATGGGTGTTTTTAGAAAATGTGATGAGGAAAATGGGTTTTTCTGAAAGGTGGATTAGGCTTATTATGGTGTGTGTGCGATCAGTCACCTACTCTATACTATTAAACAGAGAACCAAAGGGTATGATTCACCCCTCAAGAGGGCTTAGACAAGGAGATCCTCTCTCTCCTTTGCTCTTCCTCCTATGCACCGAGGGCCTTCATGGCCTTATAAATAATGCAGCAAATAATGGTGACATCCACGGATTCAATTTGTGCAAAAGAGGACCCAAACTAACACACTTGTTTTTTGCAGATGATAGCCTTCTCTTTTGTAGGGCCAACTCTGAAGAATGCAGTAAAGTATTGGAGCTGCTATCTTTGTATGAAGAAGTCTCTGGCCAAAAATTAAATAGGGAGAAGACAGCCTTATTCTTCAGCAAAGCAGTTACCGAAGCAAACCGCCAAATCATCAAAGGCATTTTGGGGGTTCGTGAAATCCATCACTATGAAAAATACTTGGGGTTGCCATCTTTGACAGGAAGGGAAAAAAAAAAAAAAAAAAAAAAAAAGCAAGCCTCAACTATATTAAGGAGAGAGTGTGAAGGAAGCTGCAAGGATGGGAAGGAAAACTCCTTTCCCAAGCCGGAAGGGAGGTGCTAATTAAGGCGGTCATCCAAGCCATACCTACGTATGCAATGGGTTGCTTCAAATTACCTTTGGGGTTGTGCAATGAAATTGAGGTGATGGTTAGAAAATTTTGGTGGGGACAACGAGGGATGAAGCAAAAGGTTCATTGGCTAAAATGGGATGAGATGACAAAAGCCAAAAGGGAAGGGGGTATGGGCTTTCATGATTTAACTTTACACAATGACTCCCTCTTGGCCAAACAAGCTTGGAGGTTGTTGGAGGATAAAAATTCCCTACTCTACAAGGTTTTCAAACCTCATTTCTTTCCTAATTGTACAATTATGGAGGCGGCAAAGTCTAGTCGAGGTTCTTATGCTTGGAAAAGCATACTCCAAGGAAGAGATGTGATTAAACGGGGTGCATGTTGGAGAATAGGTGATGAGCAGAATGTTAAGGTGTGGCATCATGCTTGGTTACCATCTAAACCACCGGCCAGAATTTTATCACTCATTCTTGAAGGTTGGGAGGAAGCTACGGTTGACAAACTCATCAAGGAAGACTCAAGGACTTGGGATGATGATGTTATTGATGGCCTTTTTGCTCTTGAGGAAGCTGACATCATTAAATCAATCCCACTCTCAAGGTTTCCTACCGAAGATAGAATGTTTTGGCCGTGGACTCAAATAGGAAAGTATAACTGCAAATCTGCTTACAGATTTTTGAAGTGTGAGGCTGAAGTTTCAGGGGCGATGGAAGCACAAGTGGAGGACAAAAATTTCTGGCGCAGCATTTGGGATTTGCGAGTTCCTAATAAGATTAAAAACTTTGTGTGGAGAGCATGCCGTGAAACAATTCCCACGAAAGCAAATTTGAAGCGACACCACATTACGGAGAACGGCAGGTGCAAACATTGTTTGATGGAGAAGGAAACAACATTACATGCACTATGGTCTTGCAGCAAGATCAGGTCGGCTTAGACGTCTTCGGAGTGGATTGGTTGCCAGAATATAAGCCCCTTAGACTTTAAAGAGCTTTTATCGTGGATACTCAAAAACCATGGTAATCCGGAGTTCTTTGTGATGGTGACGTGGGGCTTGTGGCACCAACGGAATCAGGTCCAGCTCAACAAGCCTTACTGCCCATCGGACCTGATTAAAGCCCAGGCGAAGGAAAAATTAGAGGAGTTCAACGCTACAATCCCAACCAAACCAACAACCATTCCACGACAGAAAACGAAGTGGAAACCACCTGATGCGAGAAGTTTCAAAATAAATTTCGACAATGCGATTTTCAGGCAGGAAAATAAGAGTGGGATTGGGGTGGTTATTTGTGATCACACGGGGGCTGTTATTGCCTCTCTTGCTCAAACCATTGCACCTGCTCTTCAGCCCATCGAGATTGAAGCAATAGCAGCTGCTCGGGCTCTAGAGTTTGGAGAGGACATAGGCATTATAGAGGCTGTACTTGAAGGTGATTCAAAACTGATAATAAACTCACTTAAAGGAGGTGGTCACTCTATAGCTTCAGTGGAGCCTTTGCTTCATGATGCCATGGTTTTTTCCAATTGTTATGCAAAATTGCTATACTCTCATTGTAGAAGAGATGGCAATAGATTAGCACATAGTCTAGCAAGATATTCCATTAATGTCTCAAGCTATGTAGTTTGGAAGGAGAGAGTCCCTGATCCATTATTTACAGTTGTTCAACAAGATGTAGCCAATTTGGCAAATTAATTTCAATAAAGTATCAAGCTGGTTTCTCAAAAAAAAAAATTTCTAGATCTTTGCCTCCGTAATAGTTGACAGTGCTTCTGCTTCAGCCCACTTTGTAAAATAGTCAATAGCGACCAGTAAAAACTTTACCTGTCTCTTACCTCGAGGTAATGGGCCCACGATGTCAATTCTCCACTGAGCAAATGGCCACGGAGAGGTTATTGGCGTCAGTCTCTCTACTGGGATGCGTTGAACATTTTCAAATCTTTGACATTTGTTGCACCTCTTAATGAACTCTCTTGCATCCTTTTGCATAGTAGGCCAGAAGTAACCTATTCTGATGATATTACTTACCAGGGACCTTGGTCCTGCATGATCTCGGTAGATTCCTTTATGAATCTCCTCCAAGATGTACTTGGCCTCACTTTCGTCGACGCACTTCAGGTAAGGCATGGAAAAGCCTCTTTTGTACAAGGAGTTGTTCATGATAGTGAACCTTGTTGCTCTTTTCCTGACTTTCCTGGCTTCCTTGACGTCTTATGGAAGTTATCCATCTTAGAGGAAGGATAGAATTGGGGTCATCCAGCTGCTTTCACTCTGGATGGCAAAGGTGAGGATCTCTTCAATGCTGGGACACTTCTGGACTTCCATCTTTAAATCTGTGCTCGTTGGTCCTGCTCCTAATGACACCTGTTTCGCTATCTCGTCTACCCCCATATTCTGGCTTCTGGGGACTTGTATGAACTTTACTCGATCAAATTCTTGGGCCAAATTCCTCGTCAGCCTCAGGTACTTCTGCATCCTTTCCTCCTTTGCCTCATATTCCTCCCTCATTTGCCCCACAACCAGCTTTGAATCGCTCTAGAGAAGCAAGTTTTTGGTGCCCAATGCCTTTTTGACCCTTAGTCCCGTCAGTATTGCCTCGTATTCAACTTCGTTGTTGGTGGCAAGGAACATCAGCTAAACTCTGTACTCGAGCGTCTCTGCTTCTGAGGTGATGATAATAACCCCTACTCCCCCCCTCTCTTGGGCTGACAACCCGTTAGTCTGGATCATCCATCTTTCTGCTTCATTTAATGCCCCGTCCTCGTTCGGGACTGTAAACTCGGCGATAAAGTCTACTAGTGCCTACGCTTTGATCGCTATTCTGGGGTGGTACTCAATGTCGAACTGGCTGAGCTCGATTGTCCACTAAATCATCCTTCCTGCAGCCTCGGGCTTGTTCATTGACTTCTTTATAGGTTGATCCATCATCACTAGGATACGATTCGCCTAGAAGTATGGGCGCAGCTTTCATGAGGCTACAATCAAGGCGAATGCAATCTTCTCGATCCGTGGGTATTTTGCTTCAGCTCTTTGGAAGGATTGACTAACATAGTAGACTGGGAGTTGTGTTCCATCCTCCTTCCAAATCAAGGCTGCACTCACGGCTGTAGCTGATACTGATAAGTATAAATACAGGTTTTCCCCCTCTTTGGACAGGCTCAAGAGGGGTGGATTGGTCAGGTAGTGCTTGAGCTCCTGGAAGGCTTTTTCACATTCTTCTGTCCAGGTGAAGGCTTGCTTCAGTGTCTTGAAGAAGGGCAAGCACTTGTCTGTTGCTTTAGAGACGAACCTGTTGAATGCTGCTATTTTTCTTGTTAGCTTCTGGACTTCCTTCACTGTCTTAGGTGATGTCATTTCTAGTATGGCCCGCACCTTCTTTAGGTTTACTTCTATCCCTCTCTAGGGCACCATGAACCCCAAGAACTTCCCAGATGCTACCCCAAAGGCGCATTTACTGGGGTTCAACTTCATCTGATACTACCTGAAAGTCGCAAACATCTCATCGAGGTCGTCCAGGTGTGCAAAATCTTCTTTGCTCTTAACGAGCATATCATCTACGTACACTCCCATGTTCCTCTCGATTTGTTTACTGAACATCTTGTTTACTAACCTCTGGTAGGTTGCTCCTGCTTTTTTCAGTTCGAAGGCATTACCTTGTAGCAGTAGAGCCCTTAGCTTATGATGAAGGTAGTCTTCTCCTAGTCTTCTTTTGCCATCTTTATCTGATTGTATCTCGAGAATGCGTCCATGAACGTAAGGAGCTTGTGTCCTATTGTGGAATCCACTAGCTGATCTATCCTTGGCAGAGGGAAGCTATCCTTCGGGTAGGCCTTGTTTAGGTCCATGAAGTCTACGCAAATCCTCCATTTTCCATTTGCCTTCTTTACTAGGACGATGCTGGCCAACCAATCTAGGTAGTAGACCTCACGAATGAAGTCCGCTGCTAGTAGTTTATTGACTTCGTCCATGGTTGCTTGGTTTTGTTCTGGAGCAAAGACTCATAGCCTCTGCTAGACGGGCTTTTTCTCGGGATCTACATTTAGCTTTTGTTGGATGGTCTTTGTGGATATGCCTGGCATATCCTAGTGACTCCATGCGAAAATGTCTAGGTTGTCCTTGAGGAATTGGACTAGTTTCTTCTTCATTTCTGTGCTTAGAGTCGTCCCTACCCTTGTGGTCTTCGTCAGTTCCCCATCTACCAATTCCACGGTCTCTAGGGCTTCCATCTTCTCTTCCTCCTTCTCCTCGATCATCCACGTATGGTTTTCCTTTGTAGCTAACACTGCCTGGTAGCATTCCCGAGCTAGTACCTGATCTCCCTTTACTTTGCCTACAGAATTTTCTGTTGGGAACTTTACCTTCAGGCAATAGGTGGACATGGCTGCCTTCCAGCAGTTGAGTGTAGGCCTTCCAATTATTACGTTTTACGAGGAAGGACAGTCTACCACCAAGAAGTCGAGCTGACGAGTCAATTGTCGTGGGTAGGATCCCACTGTGATCGTCAGTGTCACTATGCCTTTAGGATACACTCTATCTCCACTAAAGCTTACGAGAGGGGACTCAAAAGGTCGCAATCTTCAGGATCCACTTTTAGCTGTTGAAAAGCAGAGAGGTAGATGATATCCGCAGAGCTACTGTTGTCTATGAGGATTCTCCTACTGTTGAACCCTTCGATCATGAGCATTATAACCAAGGGGTCGTCATGCGGCTACTTCACCCCTTGGGCATCTTCTTCTATAAACAGGATGTCCCTGTCTGTCCTCCTTTGTTTCAAGGGTGGTATCCTGTATATGCTGTTCATCTGCTTTTGTTATGACTTATTGAAAGATCTGAACAACCCCCCTGTTGATGGTCCTCCTGTGATTGTCTTTATCTCCCCTATTGCGCTCTATGGATGATGGGATGTGTGGTCCTCATCCCTCAGAGAGGCTTCATGCTTGTCCCTATTATCTCCTCTGGACTTGTTCGAGTCTCCTTTCTTCACAAACTTCTGTAACTTCCTTTTTCGAATGAGCTCTTCTATTTGCTCCTTCAGGTCTCTACAATCTTTTGTGTAGTGGCCGTGATCCTTGTGGAAACGACAATACTTCTTCTTGTTGCGCACATTAGGTGACAAATGCAATGGCCTTGGCCACTTAAGGTAATGCTCGTTTTTAATCTGCACCAAAAAATTTTCAATAGGTATAACTAAAGGTGTGAAAATTACCGTCCGAGGGGCTTTATCGACCTTCCTCTTTTTCCCTTCTGTACTTTGATGATCTCTTCGCTCTCTTTTTCGTCCCCTCCAATCTTCTTCCTTTCTTTCCCTCTCTTTGGGTTTAGCTTCGTCCCTTATTACTACTACGGCATCCTCGGTGTTCATGTACTTCTATGCCTTCAAGAGCATTTCTGCCATCATCCGAGGAGGGTTCTTCACGAGCGAGACCATGAACTCCTTAGATTTTAATCCAGCTTTAAATGTTGTTAGTTGCACCTTGTCATCTGCCTCGTCTACTTCTAAGGTTTCTTGGGTGAAACATTTCACATATGACCTCAGAGTCTCCTTCTCTCTTACCTGATGATGAGCAGGTGGTCTGCCAGCCTTTTTGGGCGTTGTCCTTCGACAAAGTGGTGTATGAAGGAACTGCCCAATTACTCAAAGGTGTCGATGGACAATGTCGGTAGCTTAGTGAACCATTCCCTTACTGCTCCTTTGAGAGTGGTAGGGAAGGAATGACACAATATCTCGTCAAAGGGTTATTGGAGGCCCAGAGTTGATTTGAAGGAGTTAAGGTGGTCCAAAGGATCCTTTAGACTATCGAACGCCTCAAGTTATGGAAGATGAAACTTTGAAGGCACTGGGCACTCCAGAACTACTACTGTGAAAGGTGAGTCTGTCCTTCTAACCATCCTGTCCACGCTCTAGTCTGTCTTTTCCTATATTGCACTTCTCAACTCATCCATTTCCTTTCTCATTTCCCTAAGGAGGTCCAAGCCCGCTCCTTCCGGAGTAGCTGGTCGTCGGCAGTCATTCCTTCTTTGGCTATCTCCATCGTCATCCTGGTTGGTCCTAGAATGATTATCCTCTTGCTGCAACCGTAGCCTCATCTCTTGGTTCTGTCTCGTGAGCTCCTCCACACTGGCTGTGAGTGTTTGGATTAGCAAGGCTAATGCTGCAAAATCTTGTGGGAGTTTGGACTCCATCTGGACTTTTAAGTTGAATGGAACTACGCTCTCGAACCTGAGTATGAAAATGTCGTCCCTACAGACGACGCCAAATTGATGATGTTGTGATCATCAGTCGAGTAGGTTCGTCCAGACAGGTCAGCAACCTCGTCTCTATACCTGCAATATCGCGGAAGGGATCCTCTTTGGGTGGTCACCATTGTGGTGCCGGCCACGGAGTCTCCGATGATAAAGTTAGAGTGTTGAAGCTAAAAGAAAGTATGAAAACTAGGAATTGCAAAGCTACGGTGTATATGTATTTGAGCATGTACCTTGTCTGGTTCTAAGGAGTGTTTATATATGGATCCATCGCTTCTAACCGTTGTAGCCTTTATTGTGGCTTTAGTGCTTGAGCTCCCAACGGTCTGACAGCTAGTTTGTAACTGTTCGAGACATTGATTCCTCTATTAACGGCTTACCTTCCTTCGTCCACATAGTGGAAGGGTGGACGAGGCTTCTTGATGGGTTCGTCTGGGCTAGGAGGTTCGTTGGACCTATCATGTAGTATTTATTGTTGCTACGCTTCTATTGAGCCACATCAGCAGCCAGATCATCTACCTATTTCTAATCATTTATCTCCACAATTTCCAACCATAATATCTCTTTTACCTTTTTATCTCTCCACTACTCTCAACCTTAATGTCACTCTTCATCTATCTTTTCTGTTTCTTGCGATGGTCACCTCGTGTGCATACTTGAGGGTAAGATTTTACAATACGAGCAGTTTTTAAAAATATGAGATATGAAAAACATGCAATGATTTCGTTTTTTTTTTTTTTTTTTTTTTTTTTAATTTCGGTTGTGTTCAAGTATTTAGAGGTTAAGGACCATAAGCTTAGGTGGTATGTGTGTGTGAAATCTAAGTTTTAGTTTTATTTTTTTCTAGATTAAAAAAGTTATCTCCATAATATATTATGTGAAATATTTATATTAACAAATTTGTTAAGCATTTCATAATGAGATAAAGAATACAAAATTTCCACACTTGTGACTTGAGTAGATAATTCTCATGTTTCATTCTTAAGTACATCAATCCTCGTAAATTTTGTTGAAAGAACATTAAAAAAAACTTTATACAAGATCTTTTTTTTTTCTTTTTTGTTGTTAATGTGGTGTTATTTAAGCTCATTTAAAGATCTCAAAATGCATTTGTTAGGCTCATTTGTTAATCTATTATGATTAGTCAAAGGTTAATTTGTCTTTTGTCAAATACACAAATGTGATTAGAACGCTAAAGGATGAATATGTAACGTTAATATGTTCTCATTATAATGGGTGAGATTTTTAATATCTATTGAATATCTAAATATTTTATATTGTCAAAAAAATTAGAGATGTAAATAAATAGGAAATCATTTTACCATGTTGAGTAACTAAAAGTATATGTAAATTTGAAACCACCCAAGATGGATAGGTAAAGTCAATCTCATTATCATGTTGTGGGACCTTTTCTATCTATTGAATATTCAAATAATTCATATATTTCTTCTCAAAAAAAATCATATATTTTATATTTTAAAAAAAATTAGAGATAAAAAATAAATAAGAAAACACTTTGCCATATTAAGTAACCAAATAGTTTATTATTTTTTAAGGGTTTTTTTATTTTAATTTCAGTATAAACATATAAATTAAAGTAGATTAAACTGCCTATAATGAAATAATTTTTTTTTTTTTTTTTAAGAAGGACCGAAAATGAATATCTAAAGTCATTTTGTTTTCATTATCATGATGTGAGACTTTAACTATCATCTGAATATTTCATATATTTTATATTGTCAAAAAAAAAAATGGAGGAGAAAATAATTAGGAAGAAGAAGGATGATGTGATTAATGATGTGGCTCAATAGGAGTGTAGCAACTGTTAGGTTCTAAAAGTTTAGAACAATTGACAAACTGTGAACACAAACTTGTCTAAATATAGATTCTTAAGTCTATAAGTATATTAGACAATACTCAAGGTGCTGCAAGTCAGAATACAAGAAAAATGAAGCTACAGGTTTAGGAAATTTGAAACATGCCAAGTTCAACCGATCAAGAACAAGGCTCGACCAATTAAGACATGGATCTGCTGAATTTAATTTCGGCCCAACGGCTCATTAAGCCCATCAAGTGATTAGGGTTTCAAATCTAATTCTCCTAGTATTTAAAGGAATTCCTAAGGCACATTTTGAAGAGACTTTGGAGGTGCTCTTGTGAGATTTAAAAAGGTACTGTTCTCTCCTTTCAAAGTGACTACCGGAATTCCATATACAAGATCTTAAGTTGCTGCTACAAGATCATACATAGATGATGATTTAAAATTTTAAGTGGGATCTCAGAGTCACAAATGTGGGTGTTTGTGTGCGACAAATTCAGATAGAAGAGTCTGTGGATTTGGAGCTGCACGTGGTCAATTAAGTAAGTACTACAAGAGGTAGATTTAGATTTAGAATTTAAATTTATTGTAAAACTTTCATTCTATCATAGTGAATTTGTTTACCTTGAGGATAGATTAGCTTAAATCCTCCCCAAGTTTTTTACCTTGAAACTGTTGGCTTCAATGATTTTTCTAAGTCATCATAATACTGTCTTCTTTACTTTTCCACACTAAGTAATATGATTGCATGAGTTTAACATAGATTTGAAAAATAAACCTAAGTAACTACTTGGTTAATTAATTAGGTTAAAAGAATATGATTTATAGTAGTCTAAACGAACTAACAACAACAATAAATGCTACACTTCATCTTATATATATATATATATATATATATTCCCCCTTACTCTACTTTTATAATATTGCTTGCTTCTGCGCCCCCCCCCCCTTTGGTATCAGAGCCATAAATCTTCGTTCTGCTTATTGTAGTTTTGTCTCTAGCTTTTTTATTCATTTTGTGGTCCATTATTCTTCCACTATTCTTTGAGAGAGTTTCAACCTATGGCGTCCGATTCTAATGATAACTCTTTATTTTCAAACCAAGACACTAATCGGTTTTTGGTGTAGGCAGGGATTGAACTTCAGATCTCTTATTCAACCATCAAAGACTTTACCAGTTGAGCTAATTGGAACCCACATTCTTCCATTGTTTAACTCTTACTTTGTTGTGTCTTTTTCTTGTCTCCTTTGGTGCCACCCTTGTCTTAAAGTGTATTCCATACCTGAACAATAAGGAATGCTTTTGATTTTGCTGCTCCTATTATTTATAGTCAATTAACAGTCATAAACACAACATTTAATTTCGATTTAGTTGCTTTACATGATGAATATAGATCTGCAAAATCGAAAGAAAAAAGAAAATGGTACCATGCTACTTTTGATGAAAAAGAAAGGTCTCATATAAATATAAAAAATAAATAATTAAATAAAAAGTGGAAAGAAATGATGCATGATTTACAAAAACATATATTATTTTTTGATTTTGTCGAAAACCGTTATATTTCAAAAAATATTTCTTTTTCTTGTCTTCGTTGGTGCCACCTTTGTCATAAAGTGTATTCCCATATTTGAACCATAAGGCCTGTGAAAGTGAGTTAAGGTGTGAGAAGAAGAGGGTTGATTAGGGTATGTGTTACCAAATGCAACAGTTATGGGATAGAAAACATGATAAGTGACTAATTGAACTAGTCTTTTAGATGGGTCAATCTTCGATTCGATTCGATTCTGATAACTGTGGGTAGAAGAAGATGATTTGGGAAAGAATGAGATGATGAGGAGAAATAATAAAAAAAATTATTGAAGAAAGAATATTTAAATAAATTAGGGTTTATTGCTCCATCACATTACGTAGAGTCTCTTTGCCGCTAATGAAAGTTTGTACTTGTAAAAGTGGAATTTTGCAACCAATTACAAGATGTCTTGTGCTATTTAGTGGATTCCATTGTCACAATATAGAGACCAATGGAAATATTACAAGAGTTTCTAGATAAAAATTGCAAAGAATACCACATTAACACGTGTTGATATTTTAATTTAAATGATATAAGTAGTCTAATTAAAAGGTGTCATGTGTTATTTTAAATTAAAACACTTTGGCTAATCTAATAATCTCATGTGTCCCTTGGAGAGCAAGATATAAAGTCTCTCCATTTAAATTATGACATGTGTCACAACTCATAGCCAATCTCGTGTCAACACACCTCCTTAAGACTTTTATAAATAGAGGTCCTCCTTAGTCTTAGGGAACAAATTTAAGCACATTCATAAGTCTCAAAACTCTACTAAAATCAAGCTCTAAAACTTCCCAAGAACTTCAACCTTCGAATACACTAAGAGAGAGATAGAACATTTGAAGAACATTCATCCAAATCATTCTTCCAAGTCTCAAAGTTCTATTGGAATCAAGCTTTCAAAGCCTCCAGAAACTTCAAAGACTTTGATCTTTCGAAACTTCATCGGATTTAAGCTCTAAAGTTTCGAAGAACTTTCACCACAAATTTTCGAAAATCAAGAACATTCGAAGAACACGAAGAACACAAAGAACCTGAAGAACAAAAAATCTCTAACAAACACACAACTAAAGATTCATCGCAACTTCATTCCAAACACCTTTCAATCCACTTTCCAATGCAAGTGGAGGACAAATTGTGTTCAAGTCAAGATTACATTGACGCAATACTTAAATTGAAGGCTTTTCCAAAGAGATTGAATCAGAAGGTTATTCTATCGTATTAGACTCTTAATATAAAGAATTATACTACAAATTAGTCAATACAAAAATACATTTGTGAAACTATTTTGATTGTTTGATTTCAAAACGTGAGATTTTGTGTTTCCAGTGCTACCTACTTCTCCTAGGCTATAGAATCTTTGTTCCTTCTCTTGAAGGCAATTTTGTCCCCTCAGATAAACATTGTTTATCTGTAGGGCTTGTAGGTTTATTTGTTGGGTCTAGGGAAACACTATCTTCTTTTTTCATGGACGATTTAACAAGAGATTGGGGCCGCTTGTCTCTTTCAAATACTGAGGCGATTGCTAGGACTCTCAAACAATTGCGGAGTTCTAGGAATGGCTTCAAGATTAATGATTTAGTTAATCATATAGTCCTTTTTATGTTTGATAACAAACTCGAAACTGAACAGGTTTTATCGAGTGAGCCTTGGAGTTTTGATAAACGCCCAATGGTTATTCAAAGCTATGATAAGGATATAAATATTTGGGTTTCGAGACTTACTGGGGTGCGGTGAACACTTCCTTCTCTGCTGAGATTGTGCATTCTGCCGATGCATACTTGTTTGCTGGCCCAATCTTTAATGACTACAGTTCTGTTGGGTATTCCCTTCTCCTTGTTGAGGAGAAGGTAGTCATCGTGCATCCTGATCGTATGATAGTCGCTAATGGTCCTTGCAAAGAGGCTTGACCGCAACACAACTGCATTCAAAAACAACAGCCGCATCCACATTCCTGATGGACTTCCCCTAAAAACCAGGCTAAACAACCATTGAGGGTCAATGTTCTCTTTCAGCATATACAGAATATGCTCTCAAGTGACACTGCTGTGATTGTTTAAACAAGAGACTCCTGGTTTAATTGCCAGAAACTCAAATTACCGGAAAAATGTGGGTAAGCAACAAAGTCAAGCTCTAGCATAGTATATTATATTTGTATTAGTTAAATTATAGCTACACGATCAGAAGATAAAATAAATGTTGGTGTTGCAGGTATGAATTCCAGATGCAGTATGGCTCAATCGGTTGGTCAGTTGGTGCAACCCTTGGCTATGCTCAATCAGTACCAAATAAGCACGTCATTGCTTGCATTGGCGATGGGAGTTTCCAGGTTAGCATGGTTCCAATATGCTTCTCAAGTAGGAATTTAAAAAGGACAAGCAATGTTACCTATCCATTATTTTACCGAATCTTAAAGGATTATATTTTAGAAAAAAAGGCCAATGTACTGGGAAATTCATATGCTTAATAAATTATCTACTAATTTTGTTAATTGGTGGTTCCAAAACCAATATGTTTTGGCCGATAGATGACAGCACAAGATGTCTAAACAATGTTACAATGTGGGCAAAAGAGCATCATCTTCCTAATAAACAATGGTGGATACACCATGGAAGTTAAAATCCATGATGGGCCATACAATGTGATCAAGAACTGAAACTACACTAGGACTGGGTTGGTGGATGCACTCCACAATGGTCAAGGAAAGTGCTGGACAACAAAGTTCAGCATGTGTTTTAAATAATGCTCACAAGTTTGGCTTAGTTAATGTTTGAATGGTCACATGGGAAGTCATCTGACATTGAGTCGTCGTGAAGAGGAGCTTATTGAAGCAATTGAAACAGCTAATGGGGAGAAGAAGGACTGCCTCTGCTTCATAGAAGTGATTGTTCATACCAGTAAAGAGTTGCTTGAATGGGGTCCAGGGTCTCTGCAGCCAATAGCCGCCCACCAAGTCTTCAGTGAGAGAACTATGTTTCAGCTGATTTAAGTCTCTCTTTTTTTTTTTTTTTTTTGGAGAAACTGCTGATTTAAGTCTTGAAGTTAGAATAAGAGCATATTAGGTATTTTAACATTTTGTCACAAACAAGTCTTTTAGACTTTAGTACAAGTTTTCATTTTACGGTTAGTTGAGGGTAGATAATATATGCTGAAATGTAATTGAATGAATGACATAGTGTATGGTTATTTCTCTATTTTGAGCATATTCAGTGTGAGAGCCGTTTGCATAATTTGTGTGGCTTTTTTTAATTGGAATTGAGAACATCTTTTTTTCTTTTTCTTTTTTTTTTTTCTTTTTTTTTTTTTGAGAATCTAATCAGAATTCAGAACCTAATTACAATAAAGTCTTACATTAGAGACTGTCCTGAGATTTTGCCAAGGTATACTGTTTGATGTATATTCTGCGTTCTTGCCTCAAGTTCTGTTATCTTGCTGAGGGGCCAAGTAGTTTCGGGCCTGTACTCCTTAGTTAGCCCAGTTTCTTACACTTTTTAATGAATCCAAGCTTTGCACTAAGCCCTGTTATATCAGGTCCATGACCTTAGACCGGTTTTGTAAAACTTCTGTGATTTGGGCCCGTTTGGTAAAGGAGTTTGAGTAATGTTATTTGTATTTTTTTAAAATACGTGTGGGTAAAAAAGTATGTGAAAATACATGTAATGTTGTTTAAAAACTGAAAACATGTATTTAAGATGCTCTACCAAACAGGACTGAACCAAAAAAAATATTTCCTTAGCTGCAAGCAAGGAGGAGGCTTTTGTGATGGAGGTGCAGGTAAGGGGTGGTGGAATCCTAAAATATATGCTGTGTTGGAGTCCATCTTACTTGGATTCTCCTAACACACAATTGAGCACTCAGATTTTATGGGATCCATAGGTCTCTTCCAATGGAATAGCACTTAAATAGAGATTTATATGTATGCATGATCGCGATTCATGGGATTAACATGCTTGGTTGGAGAAATGTTGCATAGGTTTCAACCTAAGGATTCAATGAAGCATGCATGCTGGATGTTTCTCACAATTGGAAGTGAGCATGTTCAAAACATCACATGATCGAGACTGGCACAGGTAGTCATGATTGTCTGTGGAAGCATTTCTTAGATTCTAACTTTTTTCAGTTTCTTAGTATTTCCAATTTTAACTCCCAGATTCTTTTTAAACTATATTGGCTTAGATGTGACTATGCCAAGGTTTGCACTTTCATGCTATGGTGCAATATGTATGCAGGTTTAGGGATAGCGGGCTTGAGATTCTGAGTTTTAGACTAGTAAAAGCAGTGCAATCAATAATGAACTAGGCAAGCTTACGCTTGGGGAGTTGGAGGCAACGACCTCAATAAATATCACAGCCTTGCATTGTCGAAACTTTATTAGAAGAAGGACGACCACATGAACAGCATTTTTCTCTGATTAAATCTTGACAGACAATTTCCCTATGTCTTGGGGCATAGAGGGCACATACATGAAATTCCTACCACAAAATTTTCTCTCTATCTTGCCAAAGTAATGGTGCAATATTATGTGATAGATATATATATATATATATATATATGTAAAACCCTAAGATAATCTGGTCCCAACAACACTACATTTATATTTGCACCTACCATGCTTATAAGATTTTTGAGCCTTCAACAAGTTGTTAGTCGCTTAGCAAAAAACAGGTTGTTAGTCAATCACCCTACAAGGTTCCCTTACCAATAGGCAACAGGAAGGTCATATTAAGAGCTACATGACCTCTAGAGTCTAGAAAGTAAAGGCCAAATTCTAAACCTGTACCAGCTACTGCTCAATTTTTAAGGCACTTTTACTTTACATCTTTGAATATTGTCCTTTTTAAGGTTCCAAAGATAGAAGTAGTGCTTTTAGAGTCTAGACCCTAGTAATTGCACCTCAAATTTAGATGTTTAAGTAACACGAGTTGAGGGCCATTGAGCAACCTCTCATTTTAAGTGATTTTAATCTTCTTCACTACAATTATAGTGCTGCTGAATTATCTTTCAGATTCAACTACCTCAGAAAGCAAAATTTCGCCATCAAATTACTTTCTATTATCTCCCTTAAATAAACAGCCTCCTCATCATAATTTGTTATGTAATCCCACCAATACATTAAATTTGTATTGTATAATGTATCAGATAATAGTTATGTTTATATTTAAGGCCTTCTGACTCAATAATGATCCCTTAGTAAAAACCTCTACACAGTTGCAAATGGGAAAAAAGGAGATTAAAAAAGATATATGGGGTGGGGGTTGAGAAATACCAAGTAAATATCAGGAGGATCTCATTCTGGTAGGCTGTACTCATCAAAGCTTTTTCTTTATAACTTTTTCACTGTCAGCACCCTTCAATATAATTCGTTTCTCACCGCCCATTTCTTTCTTTTTATGCCATTGCTTCACTTCACAAGCAAAGAATAACAAATGCCACTTAAGTCCATAGAGAACACTGTGCATCAGTTCACATAAGATCGCCTTAAAATAAACATCATAAATAAAACCGGGTTTGACCTAATGATTTCAACATCCCAGCCCAGGATTGACACTTGGACCACGAGGATTTGAAAGTTTCATACATGGGAGGTTGGAATTTTGTAATCAATCATATTTCATTTGCTATTTGGGCCATGTTTCAAAGACTACGTGTAAAATATTAAAAAGTAAGGGCCTATGATCCGGTCAAACATAAACCATAGTAGGCTTATGGTTTTGTACTTAATGACATGATTTTAATAGATAACAAAACACGTATGAATGAAAAATAGATCCAAGCAAAAGGAGTGTTATGGTAAATTCCACTTGAGAATTTAATGTTGTACCTAACTTGATTTCCTCAAGAAATTAATCACATGCAAGCCACCCAAAGTAATCTTTTCACCTAAACTGCAAATTGAAAGAAGTGCAACTGTGCAAGAAAAAAGAAAATTCCCCATTTAACACACCAAAAATTGCAAATGTCCAAAGCATCCTTGTGTGTGTAGACTAATGTACATCGCTATATTGTTTAGTGTTTACCACCCAAAGCCAAAACGCCATTTCTAGAATATCTAGGGGCATTTTCTTTAATATCACTCCTGAGTCCTGAGGCTTAGGTAAACATGACAACCTTACTTAAAAAGCAAGATCATAAATAAAAGAGGAAAGAAGCAACAATTGGGTGTGACTACTAGTCCTATGTCTGTGTCATCCTTAAAGTGAAAGACTAGCAGAGACAGAATGCCACAAGAGGACGATGAATCAGAGATCAAGCTTCTCAAGAAAGAACTTGAAGTGTCTCAGGCCAGGATTGAACCATTGGAGAAAGAGAACCAGGAGTTAAAACAGGAAGTAAGCCGTCTAAAAGCACAAATAAGTTCCCTTAGAGCACACAATAATGAGAGGAAGACCATGCTATGGAAGAAGTTACAGAATTCTTTGGACAGCAACTATACAGATGCATCTCAACACAAACCATCAATTTTCATGAGTGTATCAGAACAACGTCCAGGAGTACCAGAAAAGACGAGTGCCGGAACAGAGATCCCAGAAGCAATAGCAGAGAAGAAAACAATAAAGGTACCAAACCCACCACCAAGGCCTCATTCAGTCACTCCTTCCTTGCCTAAGGAAGTAGTGAAAGGAAACACAGCACCACCAAAACCGCCACCACCGCCACTGCCATCAAAATTGCTAGCTGGGTCAAGAGCAGTGCGGCGAGTGCCAGAGGTTATGGAGTTATACCGTTCACTAACTAGGAGAGATGCCAACAAGGACAACAGAACCAATCCTGCAGGTACTCCAGTAGTTGCGTTTACTAAGAACATGATTGGAGAAATAGAAAATCGCTCATCATATCTTTCAGCTGTAAGTATGGTAGCACTAGCCACTAGCCAGCCTATTCTTCATATTTATTAGTTTATCTGAAAACTATTCTGACACTAAATATGCAATGCAAATTCATGGACAGATAAAATCAGATGTGGAAAGTCGTGAAGAATTCATCAAGTTCTTGGTTAAAGAGGTAGAGTCTGCAGCTCATAGAGATATATCTGAGGTAGAGTCATTTGTGAAATGGCTAGATGAGGAATTATCGTCACTGGTAGATGAAAGGGCAGTACTTAGGCATTTCCCACAGTGGCCAGAACGTAAAGCAGATGCACTAAGGGAGGCTGCTTTCACCTACCGAGATCTAAGGAGCCTTGAATCTGAAGTTTCACATTTTGAGGACAACCCAAAAGAGGCTTTGGCCCAGGCTCTAAGAAGAATTCAAGCATTGCAAGACAGGCGAGCATGTATAAACTATTATATATACCAACTTAGTAGTTTCATTCCACACATAGATTAATTACATGATCATATTTCAAACTACAGGTTGGAACAAAGCATCGACAATATAGAAAGGATGAGGGAAAGCACAAGCAAGAGGTACAGGGATCTCCTAATCCCTTGGGAATGGATGCTGGACACAGGCCTAATTGGTCAGGTAGGCAGCAATTAGCTGATCTTTTTTTACCCCAAACCTTTGAGGTTCAATTGATAAGAATGCCTTACCAGTAAGAAAATGATTGATAATAATTAGTATTGCCAATTAAACTAGTAGATATTTATCAATCAGGGTTTCTCTACTTTTCTTTTCTTCTTCTTTTCTTTTCTCTCTCTCTCTCTTTTTTTTTTTTTTTTTTTTTTTTTTTTTCCTGTAATTTTCAAGGTACGAACCAAATTGTCCTTCTATTTGATAAATAGGAAACTGCAGTAGTCCCTGCCAACATTTATCAGTCAATAAACCTCATAAAAAATAACCTCTAAATTAGAAAATGAGGACAATCGAAATTGTCTAATCTATTGCAGTAACTAGCGGTCAAGCACATGACTAATAATCGGAAAAAATTCCCCTGGACAAATGATTAGTGTCAAAGGATGCTGGGACTTCATAGCTAGCTGACAAAGCTGGAATGACTTGATGGCCAGCATATTCCGTTTGATACAAACTGATACGAGGCAGCATTGTAGACATCCATATCTTCATCCTAATAACCTACACGAAAGTTTTCCAAGCCGGCCAATCGTTTTATGTAGGCTTTTTTTATTTTTTAATGGGTGCCAATCATTTTATATAGCTTGCAATTAACAGCTGGTGTCATTAAAGAGGAATTTAACGGTCACATTGCATTGGGGAGTAACAAAAAACTGAAGCTCACACCAATTAGGAAAAGGGAAGTTGATTATCATAAAAGCACTCCCCCTAAACCAACGCACCTCAACAGTAACCGAAACCTTTTTATGTATTTTTGTGCAAACCAGGTCTCCACCTAAGCAGAGGCAAATAACTGTAAATCCTACTTCATTCTTAGCAGATGAAATTAAGTTCACTAAAGCTGGCCAAGGAATACATGAAAAGGATAGCTAAAGAACTGCAGTCTGATGAATGCTCAAATGATGACAATCTTATGCTTCAAGGAGTTCGATTTGCATATCGAGTACACCAGGTAAAATGGACTCCTAACTTTTAATGCTAATCATTAATCTGTAGTCTTGCTAAACTTCAAAACCTTCAGTTTGCAGGCGGTTTTGATGCAGAGACCATACAAGTATTTCAAAAGCTAAAGAAAGTCGGCTTGGGTAGTGACAAATGATTACACGCATAGCTAAACATCCCAGAGAATCAGAGATGTTAGAAGAATGTGGAAATTATCTAGCGGTATACTATCAATCTACCAGTGTGAGTGAAGTGCCATACAAGTTAAATTAGCTATTCAGTATTGGAAATATTTGGTATATATTAATTTAGACAACGATAAGTTCCAATATGTTAAATCTGAGTTCTAGTATTCTAAGACACGTTCAAAGTTTATTCAAAGCTGTAGCAAGGCAAACCCTTGTAAGGCTTGATGAAGCAAGTCCTTCCTGAAGTCTAATGCACATATTACAACTGCAAAGACCTTACCATCCATATTACGATGTGATCTATTTACCAATGACTCAAACAAAACAACTAAGCCATACCTTCCTTCGCTACCAAGGAATAAACTAACTGTAAATCATTTACAAATGCACAAATGCACGCGCAACATGTCCTAAATGATTTAGATAAAACCACCAGGCAAGCTCAATTGCATTTCAAATTTTCAAATATATATCAAATCAAATTCTCTTTTGCATTTCATATTTTCAAATATACATCCAATCAAATTCTCTTTTGGTAACAATATATTGGAATGGAAACCATAGTACAAAAATGCTTTATACATACAGAATCATTAGTGTTAGGACAAATCATGAAAATTTATGCTAGCCCATGTAGCTCACTCAGCTACCAAGAATTCGAAACTGGTTACCAATTACTGAAATCTATATTTAAACTACTGTATAAATGTTTACATGGAAAAGAATAAACCGAACTATCTAAAAATTCTAGAAATACATTTATGAATTGTTTCATCCGGCTCAGAAACAATTTTCAGGATTGCCAAACAACCCTTTAGAACACCCTAAGAGCCCAATGCACTGTGAGGTTGTTTTGTCACTTAGATTTATTGTAAACACATTCAAATCCAAATCTATAAGATCAGATTCCACCACAAACATAATAGAAATGGGCTTTATATTCTAATACCCATTCCATCTTATTATGCCCATAGAATCAAAACCTGTTATTTGCAACAATAACACAATCGCATTCACATAAACAATACTATCAAACTCAAAAGCAAAAAAAAAACAAAAAATTCAGTTCCATCAATATGGCAGATTCATAAAACCCATCTCATAATGCAAATATCAAAATCTTTAACAGGGTCACTAACAAACAAAAGTTGTTAAGGTGTCCACAAAACGTTGCGAAATGTTTCACAAATAACCCTAAAACGAAAGCTAAATTATAAAGCTTCAAAAACCAAAGGAACAGCCAGAAACGTCGATGTAAGAGGTTGATCGAGGTAGTTGCTTGTGCATAGCGATGGTGATAGTGCTACACTCTCGCTTCTACTTGGATCTCTGTCTCATCTTTCGGCGCTTCCTCTTCAACCTCCTCATACGCTTCTTCTTCCACTGTTAAACAAAGAAACAAATCAAAATGCAATTAACATTTGAATCGAGCGAAGGGAAAATGTTTCATTACAAAGCAGGAGAAGTATAACATGGTACTGATTTTTGTTTACCTTCGCTCTCATAGCAACGGAGTGAGAGAAAAACCCTAGCCTTGCTTCTTCGTTTAGCTCTGCGCAGCCGCGAAAAAATGAAGGCTCTGGAACAAGCGGAATTAGGGCTTTGGGAATGGCTTTAGTGTTATTTATATGCAAACCCTACTTTTATCTGGGCCGGGGTAGCTTTTGGATAGGGCCCACAGAAAAACGGGCTTTCAATTTCATGGGCTTTAGTTTAAGTACAATTATACGATTTTGTCGCTTTCGATTTACCAAAAACGACAGTCGTTTCCATTTTCATTCTGTCAAGTTTATATTTTGATTTAAATTGGGGTTCGAGTCTTTTTTTTTTCTTTTTCTTTTTTTCTTTTTTTAATTTTGTGGGAGGACAAAAAGATTGGCCCACGCTAAGCCCAAGCTGAGCACACCCGAAGTTAAGGGCAGCCCAAGCCTAGTCAATTCTAATTAGGTGAATGTCGAGCTGCTATACATTAGGGGTGCAACCCCAGTAGAAATGCCTACACAAAAGTCTATTATCACTGAGAAAGCAAAGTAGTGTCTTAGGGAAGTTTGTCAGCTGAACATAAGATTTGACGTTAGGCACAAGTCACTAACAAATCATTTTGATGGCAGGATCGTGGGCCCTACTCCTGGTACACAATTAGACACATTGGAACAGTGACCTAAACGCAGAAAGCCACTCGGATCTCAGGAGTGGAGGGACCCACACATGTGTGTAATATTCTGTCATCATGATGGGTCCACTAAGAGGAAGGTATAAAAAGCAGAAGAGGATCAAGGTAAAGGGGTTGGAACAAAAGCTAGAAGAGAGAAAACACGAGAGAAGATAGAGAAATAGCATTTGGGGAAGGTGACCAAACTTGGTCATAAAAGGGGGGTTCTTGGTGGTAAGCTATCCTCCTCAGATAGGTACGCTTTGAGCAAATGAACATTAAAACACCATTATCAAACCATCAATTATAGGCCCATCTATTTATGGGATCTCCCATTGTGAGCTATACTTAAATAGTTAGTTAGGGAATCAGGCCCAACGAGCCTACGGATCACTAGGGAGGACCCCCACAAATTTATAATTCATTTTTTGGGGAGGGGAATTTGAACTATATACATTTTTATTAAGAAGTGTCAATTGAGCAAAAAAAAAAAACTCTAGAAAGTAATGGCATTTTTGTGATATCTCAATTACATGACTCCAGCCCACCTTTTCATTCTTTACTATTTACTTATCTTCAAAAAAAAAATAAAAAAAAATAAATAAGGATTGTGATGATACATTGTGAATAGCTTGGGAAAGAAATATGGTCAAAATTGTATATTTCCTTAGTCCTTAGGTTCTAGTATTTGTTCCAGCTTTTATATATAAATTTATTTCACTTATTTGTGTATAATCAAGTGCAATTAATACCCACACACACATATGTGTGTGGGTGTGTGTGTGTGCGAGCCTGTTTTCTTCTTTGTTCCCTTTCTAGCCTCTTTTAGCCCCTGGACGAGGCCCTCGAACGATTGCCTCCAAGGTCTACTGATCCCTCTGCATGTGGCTCCTCCATCCTGGACAACAGTACACTGACTTTGGGTTTTCAACTGAGTAAGCAATTCCTACAAACGGTGCCAATTGTGCGAGCCTGTTTCCCCAAGGTGACTCGTTAGCCCTAAGGATAAGCCGTCAATTTATTTATATAATGTGGGTAATGGGATTCCTACAATGGGAAGACCCCCTGTGGCCAATCTAGCGGCTCAAATGACAGAGTTTTTGGTCTAACCCGTATCCTCCTACCCCTTTTTGTATTCCCCCCGAGGAGTCCCCAAGTTATTAGTGAGCTTCTCACCTTTTGTTGTTCCTCCCAATTCTCTCTTGTGTATGTCTCTCACCTTCTGTCCCCCCCACCCCCTTTTCTTTCTCACTCCTTTGGCCCCTATTTATAGACTTCCTTTAGTGGGGCAGTCATGATGGTAGGGAGGCTTTTCAAGTAGGTGGGGCTCTTCCGGAATAGATTCCTGACCAAATGGGACCCATTTTTCAAGACAAATGTGACTATTTTGAAACTTGCACCCACTGCCGATTGGTTCTCAGCAGAAGATTTCCCCCAAGGCACTACCGTGCCGAACAGTTACATCCTCGATATGTAGCTAGCTTCTGGACTAGTGCGGCATACAACCCGTTATTGGGCTTGAGGTTCTCGGTTTACTGAAATTGATGGGCTGGGCCTCTATGTCACACTCATGCAATGGGCTGGGCCTAAATACCATGCCCATACTATATATATATATATATATATATATATATATATGAGAAAGAGAAGATTTGCTATTAGTATTATATAGAAAGTAAGAGTTTGAAACAAAGACTAAAATGATAAAACAAATAGAAGACAAATAACAAAGACTTTATTAGTTAGGAAGGCGTTCAAAAATCTTAAATAAAAGGTTGGACTCTATACTAAGTTCTGCCTTTCTTCTTCAACATACAAGCCTTTTATAGGCTATAGATTTCAAATTAAATTACAATCTATTTTACAAACAATAAAATAAAATAATAAATAGGTGTAAATTTTGAAATAATCAAATAACTAATCCATTAGAATAATAATAAAAAAAAAAATACTCATGTAAGACATGGAAACGACCCGTTGTCTTCTCATGGGTGGGGTTCCTCCTCTTCCTAAGATGGTCCCACACATTCCGTAGGCTTCTACTAAACTTCAATATATTTTTTCCTAAACTTCAAATTCTAATAGTTTTGAGCATGATTAAAATTATTTATAGTTATGTGAACAAAATCTTCCATGTTAATAACTCACAACTTGAATGCTTTTAATTAAAAATTTACAACTTGAGAGAGAGAGATTTTAAGGAACATCAAAAAGATTGAAAAATGCTCAATAATTTTCCGCAATAATTTGATTTAAAGATAACTAATAATATGGAATTTGTCAATAAATTTGTAGCTCTAACATTTTTCCTTCTTTTAAAGGCCACAAAAATATTTATACATCTAAAATTTAGAAACAAAATATACAAGCCCAAAACAATTAGCCCAACAAAAAAAATTGCCGATAACAAAGCTAAAAAAAATTAAGCTCAGTTAACCAATTTTACTCATATATATATATATATATATATATATATATAAAATAAAAAAAATAAAAACCTCAGTGACTTAGCAGTAATAGAGCCAAGAGGTCGAAACAGCTGCATGCAAACAATAGCAAAAGTGCCCCCAACTCCAAATCCTGATTTCGTGCTAGGGCATTATATACAATTCTTTGTACAAAAATAGCAATGTAGCAAAAACAACACAACCATATCAAAATCAGAGTTGTGCCTAAAACTTTAACACAACTCCCACTAAGTCAAGCCAAGCCTTTTTTTTTTTTTGAGAATCAGTCTAGCCAAGCTAAAAACTAAATACATTCGTAATAGAGCATTCACAGTAAAGTTCTCAAAAAATATAGCTTTTAGCAACTCAAAAACCTATTTTATCTATTTTAACAACTCATTTTACAATACACCTAACATCAAATGTACTATTTTAACATACAACACATTAAAACAATATAAACAATACAATAAAATAATACATCCCAATACAATATACAATAGCCACATCCAGTTTTAATTAAAAAAAGAAAGAAAGAAAAAATCACAACCAGCCACGGTCAGCCATAGAAACCACCGCCTCTACCATCGTTCCATTAGCTACAATCACCACTATGGCAACCACAACCCACCACCAAAAAAATAAAAAATAAAAAAATAAAACCAAAACCAAAACCAAACCATAACCCAGCCACCGCCAACAACCAGTCAACCACCATCACAATCACAAAATCCAGCACCTTCCTCTTCCACCAATATTAAAAAAAAAAAAAACCCACCACCTTCCTTTTCCACTATCATCACAAAACTCAACCACCTTACTCTTCCACCATCGTTACAAAACCTAAACCACTGTCACAAGCACAACCACCACCATTTTCAACAACCCACGGCAGACCCATTAAAATCCACACAACCACTGCCACAACCCCAACATACTCACAACGAAAAATGATGGTGAAGACAACCCACAACCATACAACCCAACAAAGCTAGAGATCTCACTCACACAAACCCACACCAGTAGCGACGACAACGACAAAACCCAATCTAGCCGCCATGAGTGATGGTGGCGGCAATGGAGCCATGAAGAATAGATAGCCTTGAAGCTTTGGGGGTTTGGTTTCAAACAGAGAAAAAGGCCTTGGGTGAGTGGGAGAGGGGAGATGGGAAGAGGCTAGAGGCGTTAGAAACAAAGAGGGAAATGGCACTTAAAGTGAAAAGGCAATAAAATAATATTTTATATATATAACTTCTAGCTACAGTGAGTTGCTAACTTGCTATAGATAGCAGCTCACTATAGCAGAAGATTCTTAGGTACTCCCGGAGTACAAAGAAATGGTGCTCTTTGCTCTCACATTCATAGTAGATCTCATCATGAATTTAATGAGTGGATCCCACCATGAATGTGAGAGGAGAGAGCACCATTTTCTATGCTCTGAGAGTACCTAAGAATCATTCTTATGTAGCTAAAAGTTAAAAATAAATAAGCTTGGCATCTTTGCTGTAGTATAGTTTTTAGTCTTTATGGTGTTAAAATAGCTTTTAAGCCATTTTAACACTTTTATTGTGATTGCTCTAAGAGCATTCACAATGGAAAATGTCATCCTATCCTATTTTACCATCCCAAAAAGTTACTTTATCAATTATACTATACCATTTTATAACACACCCAACATCCCAACTTTTATTTTCTTATACAATATATTAAAATAATATATTTACACAATAAAATATATTTATGTCTCTCTCTAATTTTTGTCTCTCTTCCTTTCTCTCTCTCTCTCTCTCTCTCTCTCTCTCTCTACCACTTATAACCTCCATAACCACCGTGAAGACCCAAAACCCTAGCACAGTTTATCTAAAAAAAAAACCCAACACAGAAACTCATCCCAAACCCCAAACAAACCCAGCACAGAAACTTAACCAACCATCAAGAACAAAGCCACCCACCTATCCACCCAAAATTTCCAATCACCACCCACCGATGCATCATCAACAACACCATCACCCACTGATCTACCATCAACAACACAACTAACAACCAACAACCACCACATCACAAAGCCACCATGGGAAACACCAAGCAAACCCACCAAACTCAGCCCCAGACCCACCATGCCACCACAACTAGGAATGGCAACGGGTTAAGTTCGGGCCGGGTTTTTCCATACCCAAACCCGACCCGCGGGGCAAGACTCATAGCCCGGACCCGGACCGTTTAGGGTACCAAGTTTTTTTTCGGGAGCCGGACCCGCCCCAGCCGAGCCCCATTTAGGATTGGGCCCAATTCGTGGCCCAACCACCAAAAAAAAAAATTAAGCCCAAATTTTTTTTGCCTACATTAAGCCTGCATATTACCTAGCTAAAATAACCAAATCAGTCCAAATCATTAAGCCTATAATTTATTAACCAAATCAGTCCAAATTTATTTTTGCCTGCATATTGCTTACATTAAGCCTACATGGCCCAAATGCCAAATCAGTCCAAATCAATCATAGACTACTAATCATAAATCATAACTAATATCATAATCATAATTCAATAAATCATAACTAAGATTTTAAATCAATAAATTACCTAGCTAAGAGAAACATTTAATCATTAATCAACAAAATCATAACTAAAATCACCGGCTAAACATAAAAATAAAATAAATCTAACAAGTCCAAGAACTAAGTATCAAAAGTCCAACGAGTCCAAGAAATTAAAAAGCTACAAAATATATCCCACAAGTTTAGAATAATTACAAACCAACAAATTAATCCAACAAGTCTAAGAAATTAAAAAAACTACTAAATTAATACAAAATGTTTAATCTTCATTAATTGTGATACAACTCCCATCAATTGTGACACAACTCCCATGATCTTCATTTGACTCCCCATCATCAAGAATGGATTGAAATATACTATCTCCAGATATAGTTGAAGAACCTACAACAACAATGAATTAAAAAATGGAATAAACTTCATCACATTGTAACTAGCAAATATAAAAGAAAGAAGCAAAGCATAGCAGAGCAGAGAATCAGTCAATAAAGAAAAGAGAAAGAAGCACAGAAAATCCAATAACATTTCCCCACATTGTTCTTACTTTCTTTTGTTTATTTTCTATTTCTTGTTTGAAATCTAAACTATAGTTTGTTCCTTTTTCAGCTATCAACAGAGCACATGTACACATCATTTTGTTCATAAAAGCATACACAGATGACAGAACACAAGACACACACAAATACACATGTTCATGTTCTGACACATACACCCAATGCATCCAATCAAACACACCGCTATAACAGACCCCAAACCCACATCAGAAAATCCCCACATAAACAACCAAACACCAAACCCACAGCCAAACAACCAATCCCAAAAATCCCTTCTTTTCAAATCTCCACAATTAAACCCAAATAAAAAATCACATTTTTCAATTGACAAACCCACGGACAAGAAAAAAAATGAGGGAACTTTTAGCAGAGAAATAAAAGAAAATAAGTTTACAAAAAAAAAAATCCCCATATCCATATGCTTCTTCTATCCATCAATTGAAATTCATCAACCCTTTCTTTCTTATAATATTAGTTTTTCATTTCTTTTTTCCTTTAATACCCGTGTGTGTGTGTGTGTGTTTTTACATACATCAATTATTGAAATCAAAATTTGGTAAACATGAAAACAAAGTAACAAGTTTCAACACAAAAAAAATATAAGCTAAACCCAAAAACGGCGACAGCTCAAACCTGAAGAAAAACGACGACAGCTCGACGGGAAGAGTCAACGGCGTGAGCTGATGGAGAGGGACTGAGGGTTGGACTGAGGGAGGGAGTGTCATCGTGTCGGAGTGAGGGTGGCGTTTGTGACGATGGTGAGGGTCGCCGTGTCAGAGTAAGGGTTGGACTGAGGGAAGGTGAGGCGGTGGTGTTTTTTTTTTTTTTCTTTTGGGTATGTTCGGACCAGGCTAATGTGGGTTGTGGACTGTTGGGTGTCTCGCCGTCTGAGTTTTGGTGGTGTTCACGATGGTGGTTTGAGATAGAGTGAGGGTGAGGGAGTGTGGGACTATCGGATTGAGAGGGAGGGAGGCTGCTGCTGAAGAGTGAAGGGGAAATGGGGGATTAGGGTTAGATTTTAGGTATAAATATATATAGGGTATTTTAGTAATTTCAGTATACCGGGTTTTTACCGGGCCGGGTTTCGGGTCGGGTCTTGGGTTTTTTATATAAAACTCGGACTCGACCCGGACCCGCTTCGAGTTTTTTTTTTTAAACCCATACCCGACCCTATTCCTAATTGGACCGAGTAAAACCCGGCCCATTAGGGTCGGGCCGGGCAGGGTACCCGCGGGTCGGGCAAAAATTGCCATCCCTAACCACAACCTATGGCCCACTACACTAATCCCACTACGATCCACCACCAAAACTTAGCCCCAAACCCACAACCAAAACCGATTAGTAAATCCATCACCACCCACAACCAAATCCGATTTGCAAACCCACAACGATGCCGATCTTGCTACCATAACAACTACCAGATCCTTGACCATGCCGATCTCGCCCAAAGAATCCTACAAACCCACAACCACGCTGGAAACCCATGAACACGCCGCTGCAAACCACCATACCATGTCGATCTCGCCATAAAAAATACCTAGAAAATGGTGTCGAAAAGAGTGAGGAAGATGAGAAAAAGATAGTGAGACCAGAGAGAGAGAGAGAGAGAGAGGAGATGGGCTCTGTTGAGCCTTGATAGAGAGAGACCTGTTGAAAGAAAAAGGCAGAAAAAATAAAACTTGAAAAGGAATAAAATAATAATATTTTGGTTTACAATTGTGCTACAGTGCCATTGTACATTTACAATGGCACTATAGCACAATGCCAAATTTTTTTACATTTTTCCATGTTTAGCCTTTCGACAGTTGAGACAAATTGGACCTGAATGTTAAATTTTGGTTACATTTAGCATATCCCTGACCCATTGCAAGTGCTCTAAGTGATGTAAAATCTACTAGGGAAACGTAATAATGCAAATATATTAATAAGTGATGGAAAATCTACAATGGAAACGTATTTATGTAGATAACTAAGATATATATTAAGGAAAATGAGTATAACAAGAAATGTTAACTTTTCTTTTTTTAATGAAAAAAACTATGGTTTTAAAAACCGAACCGGACCGGCCGGTCCGACCGGTTCAACCGGGAACCGACTTTCAATCCGGTCCGGTTATAGCAAAAAATTGGAAATAGCTTTAAAACCGGTAAACAGTGCAAACCGGACGGTTCAACCTGAGAATCGGAAACCGGAAAGGTCGAATCGGTTTTGCAAAATTGCTGAAACAGATCTGCAATGGAGCTTTTTTTGCAGTAAAAATCTTCTTTTTTCTTAGATCTGCTGATGGTGAGGACAGATTTTTGCAATAAAGTCTTTTTTCTTAAGATTAGCTATGCTTGAGAGAGAGAAAATGACTGAATGTTCATGCTTGGTGCTGAAATTAGCATCTTGGAGTGGTATCTATACTGTGGAGGCCAAAAATTGTCCAAGAGAAAAAAAACTCATGAATATTGCTCAGAAAATGTTGAAGTTTCAAGCGGAAACTTCCTTATTTCTCATGAGGAAGACAAAGCATAGAGGGGGGAAAACGAAAAGATGAAAAGAAAGATACGAAAAAAGAGAAGTGGAGAAGTCAGTGGCGACTCCAGAAATTTTTTCTAGGGTGTTCCTTAAGAAGCATAATTTTTTCCAGTGGGGGTTCCAAGAATTTTTCCCAAATGTATTATTGTCTTTTAATTTGTTTATTATATTGTTGTTTCATTAATTATAAAATTATTAATTGTTGTTTAGCCTAACATAATTTAATTTTTTTGTCTTTTATAATGTATTGGTTAATTAAATTATTAATTATTGTTTATTAGTTACTTTTCTCAATTAATTATTGGTTAATTAATATCCCAAACAAACAAAATTAATTAGTTCAACTAATTACTATGGTAGTTTGATACTTGGAATATCACACTATTACTTAACCAAAAAAAAAAAAAAAAAGTCAATAAATTGTGCAACACAAAAATATATAGGTCGTATAGCTTAAATCCAAGTCTAAAAAAAAGTGATTCATTATATATTTTATAATCATTAGTTGAACTAATCAACTAGCACACAACACATAACCATATTTATTAATTATTAGTTGTACACTTTCACTAGCACTAGCACATTAATAATCTCACCAACCAACACCAATACCAGATCACATAAAAATTAAAAAAAAAAACAAAAAAAAAAACACCAACACCAGATAATTCAGCAAAAAAAAAAAAAAAAAAAAAAAACCAACACCGGATAAAGCCAAAAACAGGGTAAATATTAATAAAGAGAAACTGAGAGAGAGAGAGAGAGAGAGAGAGAGAGAGAGAGAGAGAGAGACTGAGAAGTATGAGATGAAGAGAGAGGGACTGAGACAGAGATGAAATTTTGAGGGAGCAGGGAGGCCTGAGGCTGAGGGGTGGCGCCGTCGGGACTCGGGCAGCACGTCCAGGAGAGAAAGACCAATCCGATCTCCAATCTCCTTCTCTGATTTGGCGATTTCCTTCTCCGATCCGGCGATCCGTTGGTTCTGCCGTTCTACCGCTCTGGAGCTTAGTATATTGGGTTTATGGGTTAGGTTTTTTTCTTTAGAATTTAGGTTAGGTTTCTTTCTTTCTTTCAAGCGCCGTCCGTTGGTTGCTAAGAATCTGATTTCAGTATATTGGGTTTTTTTTTTTTTTTTTTTGGAGAATCCGTGGGTTTGCTACTGTAATCTATTGGGTTTTACCTTGTTTTTTTTCTTTAGATTGGGTTTGCTTTACCGATTGATGTTGGGCTTTTTTCCCTTGTGTGCTTGCTCTGTTACAATTTTTTTTTTAGTTCAATTTTTTTTTTTGGCTTTTTTATTTTCCTGCTTGAAAGTAGAACAAATAAATTTTTTATTGTTGATTTGAGGGTATTCCTAATTTTGATTGAGGGTGTTCATATTTTTGTTAAGGGTAAACAAATAAAAAATTTTAATTATTATGTATAATTTTTTTTTTTCAGTTCAGGGTGTTTCTGGGAACACCCTAAAACCAACGTGGAGTCGCCACTGGGAGAAGTCAAAAAGTAAAGATAAGGATGTGGTCATGTGGAGGTAAAAAATTGAAAAGAAAGCAAATGAAAGTGTTGGAACTTGGATCATGGAGCTGGAGGCATTTTATGATTTGTCTGATTTGACATTTGTAGCCCACGTTTCTCCACCTAGCACTTCTTATCATTTTAATTTATTTGTATTTTGAATATATTTAAAGTGTAATACATAATTATTAATTTATTTAAATTTGGGTTGTAAATGGTGGTGGTGGTCTCTTGCGGCTGTGGTGGGTGGTGGCTGGCTATGGTGCGGTGGTGGCTGTGTATGTTGAGAGGAGAGACAAGGGAGAAAAAAGAATTATTTAAATGAACTAAGAAATAAATATTTTGTAGGTTCCAGTTAGCTCAACTGGTAAAATCTCTAATGATTGAATAAGGGATTTGCGGTTCAATATCCGACCAGTCTGAAATTGTTGAAAGTTTATTATGTTAAAGAAGATTATTTTGTAATGTTATTATGTTAAATTCTTTAAAAAGATGTTATATACTTATATACTTGTATTTTTTTAAAGGAAACATATTTATTACTATTGGTTTGTTAGTTTTAGTATATTAAAAAATTATTAATTATTTATATAATTTAAATAAATAATAATTAAATTATTTATAACGTCATCGGTACAACCTTCGATCCGACCATAAAACCGATAATTAGCTTATTTTTCGATTATTTCACCATACCGATTTTTAAAACCATGAAAAAACACAGGTGGACTCATATTGATATATCTTTTTTTAACAAGAAATGTTAACTTCGTAGAGGACAAAAAAGATTGACGTATGTTTTTTCCAGGACGTGCTGAATGACTGTGTATGTCCTTACGTATTTTTTTTGTTTAATTTTTAAATAAATAAATTTTGGAGATCCGGATAAAAAGAAAAAAGAAAAAAGTAGATAAGTGTCACATTTAAAAACACGTGGCAGACAAAGACCGATAGGCAATGCAAGAATTCGCCTAATCTGAGCTGTCCACGAACGAAGACCAAAACTGCCAACGTGTCAAATAAAGAAAGCGAATGCACAGTTGTCACCCACCGCAAGCGAGTAGAGTAAGCCCAAATAGGCGAGGTATAAAGAGTCGGAGTTCGTGGTGGCTCGTGCCGCGTGCGTGGGATTGGCCCGCCCTACCCAACCCGCAACCACTGAGCCATCATCCTTCAGCCCCTACCGTTATCAAACCAAAACTAATTGTTTCTCTCCTTTCATTTCCATCGCTCAATTTGATTTCTCTTTCTTTTTTCTCTCTCTCCCCTATCCAAATTTCAAAACAAAACAAAAAGGAAAAAGCAGACCTTAGAATACGCATCGTTAATTCGTGGACTAGTTTAGTCTATAGAGTCCAGTCTCTGATAAAATTAAAATCACAATGAGTTCGAGAGGAATATCCAAAAGCAAAAGCAGGGTTTAATTTGGTTTTGGTGAATTGAGAGTGAGAGTGAGAGAGAGAGAATGGGAACTGGAGCGTCGAAGAGTACGGAGGAGGGTGGGTCGCAGGGAATGGGGGAAGAGGAGGAGCGAAACCAAGCCGGGGGGCAGTTGTATGTGTCGTTGAAGATGGAGAATTACAAGCGCAAAGGAGACCTCATTCCTCATGTCTATGGCTCCGTTCCTCTCGTTGGCTCTTGGGATTCTTCTAAAGCTGTAGTTCTCTCTCTCTCTCTCTCTCTCTCTCTCTTCTGTTCCTTGTGTTTAATACAATACAATACAAAGAAAGTACTACCACTTGTTTAATTTGTTTTGATGATTGTTTTGGTTAGCTTTCGATGGAACGCGAATCCGCGTCATTGTGGGAATTGAGCTTTGTTGTTCCTCCTAATCACGGTAACTAACTAATGTTTTGTTTAAGTTTTAATGCACCACTTACTTACTTTTATTGCTTTTTTGAATGAATAAAAAGGCATGCATGCACAATACACCTATAATTAACTACCTCTATGTCTGTTATATGCTAATTCATTAGTACCCAATCAAGAATAGTACTATCCTCCTCAATCCATTGGACAATACAGTTTCAAATGGTGAAAATGAGTGAAAAGGAAATAATAGAAAGAATGAATAAAGAAATATATATTTATTTCATTATTCAAATATTATAGCAAACAATTAGGCAATATTCAATATTTATTTGAGGTGAGGGGGGTTTTGGCTTGTGTATTTGATAATTTTTTTTATTTATTTATTTTTTGGATGTAGAAACTTTGGACTTTAAGTTCCTTTTGAAGCCCAAGTACACTAATGTGCCTTGTATAGTTGAGGAAGGTCCAAACCGACAACTCATTGGGGGTACCTTGCAAGGGGATGCAAGGTTGGCTCTATTTAGGCTTAATGCTGATGAGGTTCTAGAGTATCGGGTGTTAATTCAAGCCGATAGGGTTTCGCCATTTGATCTTGCGGCTAGTTGGAGGGCTTATCAGGAGAACCTTCGGCCTTCAGCTGTTCGTGGTATTCCTGATGTCAGTATTAATTCAGCGCCAGAGATGAATGCCGAGGTACAATTTTGACTTACCACTGCACTAATGCTTTGCCATTCTAATTTGTTGGAGAGGAATTCTGATGCAAAACAAATTTGAGAGTTGTATTCATGTCCAATGAGCAATGAATTCAGTTAAACTACAATCAAACAATGGAAAATGAGAACTTGTTCCTTTTACAACAGATTATTTTATGTTAGCTTATGGCTTTTATTTGAAACGTCTTATATTCTCTATTCTGTGCAGAATGGCTCTTCAGCTAGTTTGGAACTCGATCTTGAACATTATGTTGTTCCAGCTCCAACAACGTCTGCCAATTCAGGTTTGTTTTATGCAGCCAATAACACAGAGACTCCAAGGTCATTAACTCTTGCTGGGGTTTTCTCTAACATGGATGGCTCAGGGAATGTTTTACATCCCTCTAAGGATGGTAGTGTTTCTGCTGATCGCCCTGCAACCATAAAGGTTTTTCTTGTTAACCTATCTTGCATATAAGTAAATTGGAATTAGTTAAGGGTTTGAAAGTATTAGTGTGCCATATTTATCAACATTCGAACTTCAGGTTTTCTTTGGTCCATAATGGAATGGAACTATCATATTTATGTTTGACAGGCTAGTTGATTCAATAGCAATATGACGATGTTGTTTAAAGTCAGATAAGACGCTTACAGTTGATATGTCTGTTTAGCTTGAAGATGTCTCCAGATTTTTTTTTCTTCTGTAAAATATTTTGTTTTGGATCTAATGTTTTATCTTCATTTTTACATAGGAGATGGAGGTAATTGTCCCTGATTCATCCAGGATTTATTCAGGTTCTGGGGTAGTTGAATCAAAGTCAGTTGGGACATTTTTGCCTTCGCAAAAGCAAGATAGTCATAGGGGACTCCTTGTGGATAGGGGTGTTGGATCTCCAAGGCTAGTTAAATCTGCTAGTGCAAGTACTTTCACTGTAGATCTCAGAATGGATACAGAAACAAAGGTTCGTAAAAAAATGTTTTTTAAAAAAAAAAAAAAAATTTCTTTCACCTGTGAAGATTGCATAATCCAATCAATTGCTTTTTCTCCCCCCCTTCCCTTTTAAATTGTTAGAATTCAATGCCGGCGGCTGCTGGAGCTGTTGCAGCTGCAGCTGTAGCAGATCAGATGCTTGGACCAAAGGAGGATAGACATTTGGCAATTGTTCTGGTATTTCTCTGCATGTGTGTTTGTTAGAACCATTGAAAACGTAAATCACTGTTCTCCCACTATCTTAGTGAGATTGAAAAGTTGACCCTTAAATAGCCTGAAAATTGGATTTTGGTGGTAATTGCCATCATCAGTTCAGACGCTTCATAAAATTATTTCAGAAGTACTACTTATTAAAAAATAAATTTAGTAGTACTGTTGAGAATGAATAATTCTAACTAGTTGCTTGTACTTTAGGTCGGTTTGCCAGCTCGAGGCAAGACATTTACTGCAGCTAAACTTACCAGATATCTCCGCTGGTTGGGTCATGATACCAAGCATTTCAATGTTGGAAAGGTCATTTAATCTTACCATGACTACTCTTTTTGTCCTTCAGACCTCAAGTTAATGGGGAAACATATAAAGACAAAAATTGTTCTAATTTGATTTTTTTTTTTTTTTTGGTTGCAATAGTATCGGCGGCTTAAGCATGGGGCAAATCAGGTACATTTCTGCCCTTCCTTCCACAGTTATATTTCCTTCATCAATATAAAATTTCTTTTGCCTATTCTTCTTCTAAGTTGTATAAAGTGGGATGTGGTTAATTTCAGGCTGATTTTCTGGCAATGGAAGTAATTATTATCTGTTTTGTGGCTTAATTTTGGTCAGATGAACTCATTTGACATAGTTGATCTCATAGTGTTCATAAATAATAGCCTGTTCCTTCTCTTCCTGTCTACTGTATTTGTTTGTTCCTTATAAAAAAAAAAAAAGGAATTTACTATGATTCTCTTAGACTTGTTTTGTCATACTCTACTTTAAGTGAATGGGGTCTGACAATATGTTAATTTCACACATTTGCACAACAGTGAGTATGTGCAAGGCATAGATGATAGTAGAAACACGACTTTCTGAATTCTTTATCAAATAGCCAATGGGGCTGTGCGGAAAATTTTCTACGTGGTATCAACAAAATTTGATTGGGTTTCTGGTCCACCTCAGAATAATCCTCTGCAAGTATATGCAGAGGAATGAGGAGGGAAAAAGGGAATTGGGTGGTGGCTTGGACCTAGGAAAACTATGGGTCTGTTTTATTGCAAGACTAGGATCTCTAAATTTAAAACAAGAGGGAGTTGGGTTGGCGTGTAATTATTATGGCCCTTTAAACCAAACTGGTCCAATTTTTTTTGCAGGAAGGAATCTTATGTTCTTGAAATGTCAGAGTTTTCGTAGTTTAGGAGAGAGGGAGCCCAATTTTTCTCCAACTGCTGCATCCATCAGCAGAGGGAACCTAGGTTTTTCCGGGAGGAATTGTCTTGTATTTAAAGGGAAGAAGTTTAGTTCCAAACTGGTTTGGAGCTATCTTCTTCCAACCCATTATGTGGCCAATGAAGAGACCCTCCGTGTGTAGTTTTAGTCATATGACTTTTTTAATGAGTCATGTGACTTGTTTAAATAATACACATGGGTAGTCTTGTAAATTGCCATGTAGTGGGTTGGAGGAGATTCCTCTAAACTAGTTTGGAGCTGATTTTTGTCCTATTTAAAATGTCATTTTGCCATCAAGCCAATTTTTCTTCTTTGAATGTGTGTTTTTTTCCTTTTTCCTTGCTTTCTAAAAGCCTGAAGAAGATTGCAATAGTTTTATGAAATTTCTTGAATTATTCTTGATGGATGACTCATTTTCTTGGTGCAGTCTGCAGATTTTTTCCGAGCAGACAATCCTGAAGGCATGGAAGCACGTAATGAGGTGAATATCCATGAGAATGATTTATTGCTTTGGGTGGATCATATGATTATCTGGCCTTTTTATAAAAAAAAAAAAATAATAATAATAATAATAATAATAAAATATCTTATCTGTCAGGATCATTAAAAATATGCCACCTTTTCTGTGAATGAATGAGTTATTTAGTTGGACTGAATGGTTAATTTCTAAAAGTTTCTCTGGGATTTGAGCATCTATTTCGCCACTGATATAATGGTTAGAAATTCTAAAGGTCATGAGTTATTTTCAAATCTCATGAATAAGCTACAATGGTGGGGACACCAGATTAATGCTAATTGATTCCATTAGTCAGTTAGTGCAGATTGTGGGATTTGAATTTATTTGAATTTTATTTTGAGGGTTTTAAAGGATTTGATTACTGTTTTTGCTATGATTATGTAATGTAATTTGGGATCCTATTTATAGGCCCCAGAGGAAACATTATGGGTATTTTGAATTTGATGAATACTTTTGAATTGAGATTTTTCTCTCTCGCTTGGTGGTGATTCCAAGCAGTCTTAGGTGGTGAGTTCTAGGGTTTAGGCTAGCTCTAGGGGCCAGTTTGGACGGAGGGGGAGTAAAGGGGAAAATAGCCTAATTTCCTGTCAACTCCCCTCTATTCCACTCCCGCCCCCTCCATCCAAACTGGCCACTAGGTGATGAAGTATAGGGTTTGTATTGTTCTTTCTTTCTAAATCCCTACACACATTCCTTTACAAACCTTACGTTGTATAATTTGATTACACATATGAACGGGTGAATCCAATTGAAGAAATTTTGGCATCAGTTGCATTGGAGAGTGTCCTATGGTTGTTTGTGGAGATCCTTACTTACTATTTCATATTTGAAATCTGAATTTTGTAAATGGCATGGCATGATTTGAAGTTAATTGAGTGAACAGTGGTGTGGAGCCAAGTTACCCCAATCCAACACAACCCACCCTCCCCCCCCCACCCCCCACCCCAATTTTTTTTTTGAATTTTTATATATATAAAATGTGTGTATATATATATAATTTTTTTTCGAAGTTTTTAAAGGTTGGGCTTCCAAAAATTTGAGGCCCCCCATCCCCAAAAATTTGAATTAACCCAATGATCAGTGGCCTCCAAAAGCAGTTGGCCTAAGTGCTAAGAAAAGAAAGTTTCTAACAAAAAAGTTCTCTTTTTGCTTAAGTGTTCCCTTTGTTATAGTTGTTATTTCCATTAAGGCCACAAGAGTTATATATTATGTTTTTATTTAAAAAAAAAGCCAAGAGCCTTGTGGTTTAGTGGTACCATTTGGTCTCCCCCATGGACAGCACCTGGGTTCAAATCTTGCTTCCCTTTTTTCAAAATTTTTGTTTGTAGCAAAGTACACAACCTTTTAGCATACTTATTAGAGTTTAGGTAATCAATGTGTATATATATCAAAGTTGATAATCTAATATATAGTATATTTATGAGTTATGACCTAATTTAATATTAGAAATTGTATATTTTTTATATTGACACACACAGTATTGTCTGTAAGTTTCTTGAGTGGTTTATCAATACCATAATTATGCACACAACAACACCACCCCCCCCCCCCCCCCCCCCCAATCCACAAAAAAAAGAAAAAGAAATCAGAATTATTGGCTTTGAACACTGGCACGGTAGTAACAAAATAATCAAGGAGGGAAAGGTACAAATATGCTGTGAGAGGCAATGTTTACACCATTCAGCTCTTTGGCTTATGTTGTTGAAGTGGTGTTTGGATTCATCATGTGAATATGGTGACGAGGGACAACATATAGTTGCTCATATTAATGTAATTAGGTGTATCATACCACCAAGACTAATTTTTCATAATAATGCAATTACTAGTATTTTTTTTAATAATAAATTTTGGACAATTGGTAATGTTCACACCATATTAACCCTCTTCTTTCTACATAGTTTTAATGTATCACATGCTACTAGGTAGCAGCCTTGGCTATGGAGGACATGATATCTTGGATGCAAGAAGGTGGCCAGGTAAGTTCTGTGGTGTAGATTCTTTTGATCTTTTTGTGGCTTCTGCCTGATCCTTTTTTTTTTTTCCCCAACAATTGTAATTTGGTTTTAGGTAGGGATATTTGACGCCACAAACAGCAGCAGGAAACGAAGGAATATGCTGATGAAAATGGCTGAAGGAAAATGCAAGGTACCATGATCACAGCATGGAGAATTATAAAGGAATCTATGTCTGAATTGTAATATAAATAATTTGGCTTGTGATACATTTTTTCATTTTGATGCAGATTATTTTTCTGGAATCATTATGTAATGATGAACGCATTATTGAAAGAAATATACGCCTTAAAATTCAACAAAGCCCTGACTATGCGGAACAGTATGATTGCTCTTAAACCAGTTGTTTCATATCTTGATTGAAAGTTATGTGCCTAATAATTTGTGTCCTCCCATAGGCCAGATTTTGAGGCTGGATTGCAGGACTTCAAAGATCGACTAGCCAATTATGAAAAAGTAACTCCCACAAAATGAATTAATACAAATTGGAAGTAGTGAGATTTGGTTGTATCATACTAAATATACATTGTGCTCCTCTTACAAGGTTTATGAGACAGTTGAAGAAGGGTCTTACATCAAAATGATTGATATGGCCAGTGGACACGGTGGTCAAATACAAGTAAGTTTGCTGACCTTGTTAGTAACTACATCAAAATTGCGTATGCCTGCTAAATGTACATTGGGCTTTTAGTTGGCACTATGTTTATCTGTTAAGAATTGCCTAAGGATAACATACAGGTGGGCTGAATCATGTTTAATTGCAACTCCTTGTTGATTATGGAGAAATTTTGGACGTACCATTAGTAGTGTATTGTTTGTTTTAGTGGTAGACATAGTTGATGCGTTCACTTCCTCATCTGTAATGATAGCTGTGCATGATAACTTTTTGTCATGTATTTAATTAAACTCAAATTCAATTTAATAGTACTTTAGTTCATTGCATTGGCTTCCTTGCCACGTGGCGTGATTGGCATGGACCAATACTTGTCTACTAAGATGTTTGTGCTTTCTTGCAAATTGCCATTGTCATTTTTCTTGTTTTTAACATTTTTCCCTGAAAATCCTTGGTTTAGATCTTCATGCATCTATTTATTCTTCCTAATGTAATTGGTGTATAGTGTGACTTACGATTTTTGATCTACTAAAGACCTTTTATCTTTTGTTCAGGTGAACAACATCAGTGGTTATCTTCCCGGGCGAATTGTATTTTTCTTGGTATGCTGTCCTGTGAAAGACATGGTCCTAGCATATTATATATCTTCTGGATAAAGGATTTGTGATCTTGAAAATCTTTTTTCATCTTGTTTATTCTTTAGCATGCAATTTGGTCTACTGCAGGCTAACTCTAATCTTAGTTAATATTTGTAGTACAAAATCGGATTGTACAAAAAAAAAAAAAAGTGGATATGAAACCCACAATAATAATCTTCCATGCTTTTGCTTTTGGTTGCTTTGCATGTGTAGAAGGCATATAACACATGGCAGGGCTGATATTTGGATTAATAATGGTTGTGAAAAGAATTGTCTTATTTCAGGCTCTTAAGGAACATCTGTCTTAATGGTTAGACCATGTAAACAGTTGTACACCTCTTGGTTGCAAGATAGCTTTAGGATGTACTGAACACCACGTCTGTATGTTACCTTCCATGTATTATCTGCAACATGTGATGATCATTTGGCTGGGAGTAAGATCATTTTTTGGATAAGTAATGTGGATTGAATAAGATCATATGATGAGAAAAAATGTGTTAGTCACCCTCACAGATGCAAATATATGGAAATTGTATTAATAGCAGAAAATAACATTTATAAACTATGATGATTTCTATACAATTTCTATGGAAATTGTTTTACATCTATACTTCTTAAAAGCTTCCTACATATTTTCTATAAGATTTCTTTCACTTAATTTGAGATTATGAATAAGGAGCGACTAACATCACTAAAATAAGTTTTAATTGAGTGTAGAGTTCTCTTTGTTAGATGTAAGATCTTTTTTCCTGTTACTTTCTTTGATTAAATATTCATATTTTGGAATGTGTTTTCCTTGTATCTATTGCAGGTAAATACACATCTCACACCCCGCCCAATTTTACTTACTCGGCATGGGGAGAGTAAGGATAATGTTAGAGGCAGGATTGGGGGTGACACTGCATTGAGGTATATCTTTGTATTAGTGGTTTGATAATCTTTTTATTAGCTTTAATCTTCTCTAAAAATTTGCAAGTCCATGAGTAAATTTCCACGCTTCATATTTAGAAAATGAAAGCTTTTGGAATTGTCTTCCATCTTGGACAACCTAAAATTTTTCCAGGTTTCTTTAATTTTCATCTGTTCACACTTCACACTGATGTGAAATTCTTAGTAGCTGTACTACAAATATTGTTTTTTTTTTTTCAAAAAGTTTTCATAAATGCTAGAAAAACAGGTCAGAACTATGTGAACATGCAAGAAACCGGATATTGATGATATTGCTATAGTGGGACCGGCAGGTTCTGCAGAAAATTTTCTTCATGGGAAAATTGATTACATGGATTAAGTTTGGTATCTTTTTTTTTTCTTTACTTGATTGGATTTAATGCTAGCTCTCCCACTAGGAACTACTTGGACACAAAAACCCATCTCATAGCAATTTTGAGATTGTACATGAATTTGCTGAAATCTATCTTTGGCTAATAAAAAGCCTTTTTTGCACAGTACAATTTCCAAAGGTCTGAAATCTAGCCTGTCTTTGATACTGAGTACTTCTCAAGAACATAAATTTGGTTAATGAATGGAGAGAGGATAAAAGTAGAGTGAAATTCATTGGTGCAATTAATTGGTTGGGTTTGGATGATTTCATGGTGATGAATATGTATATATATATATATATATATATAGTAACTGTTAGTGACAATAATGGCACCTAAGAAAAACACATCAATCCATAGTTTTTTTAAAATTTTTTTTTTAAAATCAATGGGCTTGTAAAAACTGTTAATTGCATAAATCAAGAAAAAATAATGATTGTCTTAGGGTTGATTCTTATTTGGCAAATGCTACTCATAAATGCATTAAAAACTGAAGGTCATATTGGTCAGCTGCTTGCTCAGAACCCAGAAAGTCGTATGACATGCTTCTTATTCAATGTTTCAGCTGAATATTGAGTATAGAATTCTTACAATGGCTTGACATTGCCAATGGTTACGTTACTTGTTTTGTTTAACCCTAAATTCAATTTAAATTATATATACTTCCAATCATGTGTACCTTATCTTCTTCTGTCATCTGATTAGTTATTTGGCTTTTTGCCCATCATAACTGCTACCCCTGTCCATCTAAATCTAGGTTTCATTTTATTTTATGCTGAGATGTGTTTATTTGATTTTGATCCACTCAGTTGTCTAAGTTATGTAATATAATTTTGTTGTGAACTTGGTTCTTCAAAAACAATTAGTTTTATATCTCAAATGTGACTTACCCGTCTATACTGTAACTTCTTTGTGCAGTGATGCCGGAGAAATTTATGCAAAAAAACTTACTAACTTCATTGAAAAGCGACTCAAGTCAGAAAGGGCTGCTTCTGTAAGCTTCAACCATATGCATGATTGTAATGTTTACAAATTTTGGTTTTTACTCTGAAGCAATACTTGTATGTTGATTCTTTGTTTATAGAACCATAGAGGATCTTACCCACTTTTCCTTCACTTTGCTCAATAAACCCCCGAATAATCTACTTTCATCTCTAACTCCTAATAGCTGATAAATTTAGGAATGTAAGTATGATTTGGTTAACATTTTGGAATTAGTTTTCTTGCTTTAAGAAACAAATTTGTAATTACTGTTCCAAGATGTTAACCATGCAGTAATATAACTGTTGAGACCTCGGGGAAGCTTTATTCGTACCCTTTTGGCTTCAATGTCTAAAATAGGTGACAATATCTGGTCCATAGTCTTGGGCTTGAATGAGTAAATGTATCAAACTATTATTTAAAAAATGAAATATGTCTATTAATTTTTGACTATCAATACTTAACTAAGTGCTAATTTCTTTTTGGCTTTGTTGTGGTTTAGATTTGGACAAGCACATTGCAACGAACTATATTGACAGCTAGTCCAATTGTTGGATTCCCTAAGGTATGTCTTGATCTGTAGGAATGTCATTTAGCCTATTCAACCTTTTAAATTATCTAATTTCAGCTGACTTTGGTGGGTGATAGATGGATCTAGAAATTATTCTACAGTTATGTTTGAGAGATTTTGTGTTTCTTTACATTTTTGGTAGATACAATGGCGTGCACTTGATGAGATAAATGCTGGAGTTTGTGATGGAATGACATATGAAGAGATAAAGAAGAACATGCCTGAGGAGTATGAGTATGTTGCAATTTTCCTCTCTCTATATTAGTAAAGATAATTGAGTGCATACACTTTTTTAATCTCTCAAAATGAAAATTGGTCAGTAAATTTTTGCTGGTATGAGTGAGTAAACTGCATTTGCAATAAAGTGTGCCGTGGATAATTATGTCATTTTCACAATAGCAGGGCGCGCAAAAAGGACAAGCTGAGGTATCGGTATCCTCGTGGGGAGTCTTATTTGGATGTTATTCAAAGGTTTGTATTTCATAGTTTTAATGATTCATGAGTTTTCTTGACTTGACTTTACATGGTTTTCCAACTTGTTGAATAGTACTAAACATCCTCCACTACATTGCAGGCTAGAGCCTGTAATTATTGAGCTTGAACGACAACGGGCACCTGTTGTAGTGATATCTCACCAGGTTTATATCATTTTGAACTTGTGCTTGTACTGTTTTTTTTTTTTTTTTTTTTTTTGGTTTATGATCCTTTTAAACTTTGTTATTGCTTTATTCTTGCAGGCAGTATTGAGAGCATTATATGCTTATTTTGCTGATAGGCCTCTGAAAGAAATTCCGCACATTGAGGTAATATGGCATTTAGCATTCTTTTTACAGTTCTCTTGGCGTGTTCTATGCATATCTTGTGCATATATTTTGGGGCAAGAGGGATAAGGATGTTGGTACTTCACTATGATAGATATTTGATAAGAATATTACATCCTTATTGCAATCATTTGTCTCAAATTTGGGTTTTAGTAAATAATTATCAAATTACCGTGTTTCTAAAACTAATCTTAAGACTTTTGCGAGATTCAAAAAAGTGAGCTGAACTCAAATTTTTGAAAGTTGAAATCGTAAATTCTACTCATGCTTTCATGCTTTAGATGGCAAGGGTGACCTACCATTACCAGTAAAAGGGAAGGGATGCCACCTCTGAAATAGTGAGTTGAACTCATGAAATCGTGTCTTCAACTCACAATTTCAGTTCAAACAACACCCAGTTGCCATTTCCTTATGCCATTTTTGAAATCTCTCTCTCTCCACGCTAAACCTTCCCACCCACCACTCATTTGAACCACTTGATAGTCTCCTTCACTGACATTGTGACTGGTAGAGATTCTTTTCCAAAGGATGGCAGTTGTGGCAGGTGCATTCACTGGTGGCGACCCTAAACCATCTGGCTCATACCTTCTTTCTAAAAAAAATCAGTTAGCAATTAGTATAAATCAAACAGCACAAACCCATTGCAACCTAGGTCCCAATAGTGGGACCAATAAAAAATAATGCTACAAAAGCATTCTTTTTTAATCTTACTAAGCATCAATAGCAAGCTTGGTCCCCAACCTGCTTCGAACACATTGAGCCACAAAGTATAGATTCAAGAGAAGAAAAGACCTGTGATCTCAAAACCAAATCTTGATTGGGAAACCTATTTTTGTACTTGGGGAATCCTGAGTTTGTGAATTGATGGGGAGAGCTTTGAGGCTTTGGTATCTGCTGGAGTGAGAATGCTAGAGTAGACATTGAAGGAACTTTAGAGCATTTTTTGAGGCGCCCAAGTCTAAAAACCTGAAAGGGAGAGAAGAAAGAACAGGAAAAGGAGATAAGTTGGAAAAAGAAGAAAAAGTTTGGTGAAGTTAATTTAATTTTTTTAAATAAAAAAGTATGTTTGAGATCCCAGCCTTTTAGTTGAAATTGTTGAACTCACGATTTCAGAGGTTGTACCCCTCCCATCTCCCTCTTCGGGTCCACCCTTGCCCTTTGTGGAAGAAAGTGTGAGTTCTTAAGATTTGTTTTACAATCACATGATTTTATTTTATTTTTAATTAAAACATAACTAAAACCAAATGACTCAAACTGTCTAGTTGGTGGTAAAATCTGAGAATTGTGAACGCCAATCAGAATCTGGATTTTGATACAATGAAGAAAGCTGTTCTTATAAGCTGGATTATTCTTTGTACTTTGCTGAGTGTATATTTTGGAATTACATCCTAATTGAATTAGAATTATGGTTTTCAGGTGCCACTTCATACCATAATAGAGATTCAAATGGGAGTTACAGGTGTCCAAGAGAAACGATACAAACTCATGGATTGATTAAGATTAACAAGCACTTTTAGTTTTTGAACTTTCTAACTCAAGAAATGAGGCAAGTTTCCATTCTTTTAATTCTCATTTGTTAACAAGATGTAACATCAGCATAAATGTGATACATGCATTAATAATAATCATCAATCCTAAAATGTTTAAATTTTCATGTGCGGTCTTATTGCTGTTTAAATACTACTTGTTTTCCCACCAAGCGTTTCAATTCATATGTAAGAAAAGGAATCCTAATATGAATGAGATTAATACTTTCTGAAGAGGGTCACAGATCTGTTGCCATCCTCCTACTTTCAATGCTTTTGTTTTGTTATATATGGTGTATTCCTCTCACTACGCAGAGTCCAAAATGCAAACGCGGTTTCTGTCTCATATGGTTTTAGTGTTTTTGCTGTAGATTGAGACATTGTGTACGTACTTCTGATTTGGCGATCAAATTTTTTTGTCCTCTCCTTCGACTTATGTATTATTTTATTTTTGAGATTAACCATTATTGGCTAATGTTTTATTTGAGGTTTATCAAAAAAAAAAAAAAAAAAAAAAAAAAAAGTTTTTATTTGAGGAATCTATAAAGAAACGCAGTTGAGTCTGTCACAAGGCACAAGTCACAAGTCACAAGTCACAAGTCACATGTATGGTACGTTGACACTGTATGGGTCAAGGTTTGGAGGTCACGAGCCTGTAACCTACATTAAAGTTTGATAATTTGCCTAAAACATGCATCAAAAAAAGGTGGAAGCTATTAAAAGATGTACAGTATTAGCAGCTGACTGTTTGTTGCAAGGTCAAAAGGAAGACAGTGTGTGGTCACTGGTTAGATTCACATGGGACCCCTGATACATTAGAGACACTCAACAATTTGTTGGCTTATGTGATTGACTTATCACTTACGTGATTATGAGCGGTAGACGCTATATGTCCATATAGATCAAAGTTAGCAAATTACGAAATTGGTTATTATGAGTGGTAGACACTATGTTCATATAGATCAAATTAACAAATTATGAAATTGGATGGGTGCGTCCGAGGCCAAAATATAGTCTCCTAATACAAGTAGAATGGTCCCCCTCACCCTACCAGAATCACACAAGAAATACCAGAACCTTTTTTTTTTTTTTTTGGAGAAAAAAATTACCAGAACCTAATAAAAGAATAAACAAAAATGACCATATGTTAGGCCTTGGGATCCTACAAAACCCGCTAATATAAACAAATATTTTAAAACAGCGCATGAATCCAATAACCCCACCCACCCTCATCTGCCGTCGCCTTCACGGGTCCTTCATTTCTGCGCATCTCTTTCGCTCTCCTCTTCTAAATGCATGAGTCTCATTACCTCCTTGAATGATGGGATTCTCTTTTGACTTCAATGAACCTACACACAAACTCACATTACATGAAAGAGAAAAGAGCGAGCTATTGGGGGTGTTGCTAACTGTACACGCAAATGTGTAGTATAGTCCAGGGCACAATCCCCATATTTTAATCCCTTAATAACAACGACTTTATTTTCACGTAAACGTTCTCTCAGTCTCATGCTAAATAAGAAGAAGAAGAAGAAGCAGAAGATTCCATTGGGTATTCTTATACTTTCCATATCCCCAACCTCTGCATCATAAACACACACACACACACACACACACCCCCACCATTCTTTACTTACATTTACAAGTCACAATGTTGAGCCCTCCTGACTCTCCAAACCAAACCAACTCACTAAGTCGCGTCTTCAAGAGCATATTCTCTTACGATGGAAATGTCATGCTGGCGGCCGTAATATCTCTACTACTAGTAATTCTCTTGGTCTTGCTTCTCCATGTCTATGCAAAATGGTTCTTGGCTCAATCCCGGGACCGAAGACGACGACGCTCCATGACCGTCTCGCATGTCCTCGGCCCCTCTCGGTTCCACCATTTCCACACATTCAACTTTGACACCTCTCTCTCCAACTCTTCAACAAAGGGTCTTGATGCATCGGTCATTGCTACAATTCCTTTGTTTGTGTACAAGTCGGAGGAGCATAAAAATGGGTTGGAATGTGTTATTTGTTTAAGCCCTTTCGAGGAAAATGATGTAGGGAGGGACTTGCCTAAGTGCCATCACGGTTTTCACGTGGAGTGCATTGATATGTGGTTGAGTTCACATGCGAATTGTCCTATTTGTAGAGCTCTAGTGGTGTCTGAGTCTGAGGCTAAGGTTTTGGAAGCACATCAAGATCATGGGAATTCAAGTGTGGGAGTTAGTTTGGAGAGGGTTGAATTGGGTTTGAGTGAGCATGGGGATTCTCATTCTACATTGGGGGATATTATAATTGATATTCCAAGTTGTGAGAATAATCGGACTGAGAATATTGGAGTGACGGGTGATTCTCTATTAGTATCTTCTCCATCTTCATCTTTGGGTTGTTCGTTGAAGAGGATGCTGAGCAGAAATAAATCAGAACGCAAGGTTTTCCCATCGTCTAATGCGAATCAATTGGGTGCTTGATTGAGAGAGAGAGAGAGAGAGAGAGAGAGATCATTGCCAATGTCAATAGCCAGTTCTAGTTGTATAGATTTCCTGGAAGTCATTATATTTTGTCAGAGTTTTCTCTTTTGATGATGCTACCTTTGTGAAACTTTTTTTTCGGATAGTTCTAATAGTGAGATCTTATACTTGTGTTTATTTTTCACTAGTCCTCATTTGGTTAGTGCTAGTAGCCAATTTGGCGATTTAACCGGTCACTCTTAATTTGTGATTCGTCATGGGATATTGGGGTTTTATCAATTTTGTGCACTAAAATTCGGTTTGGGCATAGTACACATTATGAGTAACATTAACTTTCATTTTCCAATAGAAATCCGTGATCATACTTTTTTATGTCTCAAATTTGAACACATTCCGAATTTGCTCAAATTTGCAATACAAATTATGTGTCCTTTGAAGTACGACCATCCCCTTTTGTTAGGTAGCAGTGGGAGAATGGGGAGCTGGGTATTGAACCAAAGATGACATTATCATTGAGCAATTACTTGAACCCCAAGAGTATTCTGCACACTTTTTTCTAAGAAAATTTTGTCAAGTTAATCACTCTTAAGGTATTTCCTAGCAAAGAAAAAAAATCACTATTACCTAGCAAAAAATAAAAAATCAGTCTATGCTATGGGATCTATTGTTAGTGACACAGGGATCCAATTAATTCTCCAGATGAGTGGAAAAAAAAAAGATTTTGGTGTTGTGGCGCGAAACATAAAAATAAAAATAATTGACATGTTTGTACCAATAAATTGGTAAGAGTTTGTATTTTACAGTGCCCATGAATTTGTGTAGTGATACAAAATGATGGAACTAATGTCGTGGACTGGACAGAAGGACAAAAGCAGTTGTACAGACTTCCATGATTTCTGGTCAATGTTTTTGAACCTCGCAATCGCATCAATTATGTGAGGAGAATGGTCAAATAACTACTGCAATGGTGGACGTGCTCAACATTTAATTGCAATCCTTGCCTGGATCTCTGCCTCATTCAATCAATATATGGTCCCCGTTAATATGTGGCTAGTGGCTACCTCTGAAAAAATATCTATATTTAAAAAATAAAAATAAAAATAAAAAGAAACTATGGCAGAAATACTTTGAATCCCTGTTGAATCTTCTGCCTTTATTGTGGTGGGATATGAAAGCACAAACTGAGGAAATGATGAAACTACTGTTAGCAAATAGCAAATAGCAAATAGCAAATAGCAAATACCCAAATAAGGATTGGCTGCGGAAAATTGTTTCAGTACTGATTCTGAAAATCTTTAAAATGGTCGAGTTTAACGTCAGCTTATGATGTGCACTTCTTTCATGAATAAGTGTAGTAACATTTTTTTTTTTTCACTTGATTGAGGTAGAATGTTGTGAGTGATGGACAGTAGGAATAATGTAATAGGTTCGTATGAAAGTGTTGTCCACTAGTCACCTCTTATCGATATATTACTAAAAACTAAAGCGTAGTATTTAATGTTGCTATATTTCCATTGAGTCACGTCAGCTGTTATATCATTATCAATTTTTTTCTAATTTTTTTATACAATTTTTTAACATTTAAAGTGAATTAAAAACTCTATTATATTACAATCAAAATATCATATTTAATTTATCTTATTTTTAATTATTCTTATTTATTATTAAATTTTCAATTCCATTTTAATTCCTCATTTCCCCGCTACTGTCAATATTAATATTATTCTATCTTTTTATTTTCCTTTATTTTTTACTCTTCTTATTCTTATCCTCATGCTATAAAATTGTCATTCTCCCTCTTATTCCATGCATAATTTCTATTTTTCCACACACAAAAGCCTCCTCTCTCTCTCTCTCTCTCTCTCTATATATATATATATATTTTCCTTCAATTTTTGGTATATATATTTTCTAATTTTAGTATAACAGGTTAACCATCAAAACATACTGATGTAGTATTGAAAGCTCCACCAAATGCATTGCAGAAATCAGTTTTAAACTACTATAAGTCAGTTAGTTTGCTAAAATTGAAATTGACAGGTAATCCAATTTGATACGATTTAGTTTTATATTTTATGTTGTTATCTTTTTTATTCTCATTGGTTGTTAAATATTATTGTGGGGACTGGATTTGAGCACTTCTTCTATTGGATGAATGGACTCAGACCCAACTTGCCCAATACAATAAATGTATAGAGAGTGGATTGAAAAACTAGGCTTTAGTAAGGGTTACAACGACTAGACATGACAATGAATGGGTTGAATAGCAAGGACATGGACTAAAGTGTAAAATTATGTCCTTGGCCCTCCTCTGAGGGGCTTATCGTTCTTATTCTTTCTTCAGTGTTCGGTTACAAGGGTTTTGATGGGCGCCGACGCGATTAGGGATGAGGTAAAGAAGTTTAAGCGTGCAGGGGCTATCAAAGAGGTTTTTTTTTACCCCGAATGGCTGGCCAACACTATGGTAGTCAAGAAGAAAAGCGGAAAATGGCGGATTTGTGTAGACTTCACGGACCTAAATAAAGCATGCCAAAAAGACCAGTTCCCCATGCCTCGGATAGATCAGCTTGTGGATGCAACCGCGGGCCATCCTCGGATGAGCTTCTTAGACGCCTTCCAAGGCTATCATCAGATACCACTAGCCTTGGAGGATCAGGAGAAAACAGCCTTCGTGACACCCGTGGGGAACTACTACTACAAAGTAATGTCGTTCAGTATGAAGAACGCAAGGTCCACTTATCAAAGGATGATGACAAGGATGTTCGAGCCGCAGTTGGGCAAGAGTATCAAAATCTATGTTGATGATATGGTGGTGAAGAGTAAAGTGGTGACTGGGCATTTAGAAGACCTCGACAGCACCTTTGATGTCTTAAGGAAGCACAAGCTGTGCCTAAATGCTTCCAAGTGCTCATTTGGCGTAGGGTCAGGCAAGTTTCTAGGCTACATGGTTACACATAGGGGTATTGAGGTTAATCTTGACCAGATCAAGGCTATTAATGATTTAAAACCACCACGAAACGCCAAGGAGGTCCAGAAGCTTGCATTTAATGTTGTTACGCTTCCATTGAGCCATGTTAGCTGCCATATCATTATCTATTTTTTTTCAATTTTTTTATACAATTTTTTAACATTTAAAGTGAATTAAAAACTCTATTATATTACAATTAAAATATCATATTTAATTTATCTTATTTTTAATTATTCTTATTTATTATTAAATTTTCAATTCCATTTTAACTTTTCATATCCCCACTACTATCTACCTTAACTTTCTTCGACCTTTCTCATTCCATTTCAACTTTTCATATCCCCACTACTTCCAATATTAATATTATTCTATCTTTTTATCTTCCTTTATTTTTTACTCTTCTTATTCTTATCCTCATGCTATAAAATTGTCATTCTCCCTCTTATTCCATGTATAATTTCTATTTTTCCACACACAAAAGCCCCCCCCTCTCTCTCTCTCTCTCTCTTTATATATATATATATATATATATTTTCCTTCAATTTTTGGTATATATATATTTCCTAATTTTAGTGTAACAGGTTGACCATCAAAACATACTAATGTAGTATTGAAAGCTCCACCAAATGCACTGCAGAAATCAGTTTTAGACTACTAGAAGTCAGTTAGTTTGCTAAAATTGAAATTGACAGGTAATCCAACTTGATAAGATTTAGTTTTATATTTTATGTTGTTATCTTTTTTATTCTCATTGGTTGTTAAATGATATTGTGGGGACTGGATTTGAGCACTTCTTCTATTGGATGAATGGACTCAGATCCAACTTGCCCAATACAATAAATGTATAGAGAGTGGATTGAAGAACTAGGCTTTAGTGAGGGTTACAACGACTAGACATGGCAATGAATGGGTTGAATAGCAAGGACATGGACTAAAGTGTAAAATTCTGTCCTTGGCCCTCCTCTGAGGGGCTTATCGTTCTTATTCTTTCTTCAGTGTCTGGTTACAAGGGTTTTGATGGGCGTCGACACGATTAGGGACGAGGTAAAGAAGCTTAAGCGTGCAGGGGCTATCAAAGAGGTTTTTTACCCCAAATGGCTGGCCAACACCGTGGTAGTCAAGAAGAAAAGTGGAAAATGGCAGATTTGTGTAGACTTCACGGACCTAAATAAAGCATACCAAAAAGACCAATTCCCCATGCCTCGGATAGATCACCTTGTGGATGCAACCGCGGGCCATCCTTGGATGAGCTTCTTAGACACCTTCCATGGTTATCATTAGATACCACTAGCCCTAGAGGATCAGGAGAAAACAGCCTTCGTGACACCCGTGGGGAACTACCACTACAAAGTAATGTCGTTCGGCTTGAAGAACGCAGGGTCCACTTATCAAAGGATGATGACGAGGATGTTCGAGCCACAGTTGGGCAAGAGTATCGAAATCTATGTTGATGATATGGTGGTGAAGAGTAAAGTGGTGACTGGGCATTTAGGAGACCTCGACAGTACCTTTGATGTCTTAAGGAAGCACAAGCTGTGCCTAAATGCTTCCAAGTGCTCATTTGGCGTAGGGTCAGGCAAGTTTCTAGGCTACATGGTTACACATAGGGGTATTGAGGTTAATCTTGACCAGATCAAGGCTATTAATGATTTAAAACCACCACGAAACGCCAAGGAGGTCCAGAAGCTTACTGGGATGATCGCAGCCTTGAACCGGTTCATTTCCAGGTCGGCGGATAGGTGCAGGCCATTCTATCTCTTGATCAACAAGTGGAAAGGATTTGAGTGGTCCGAGGACTGTACTGTGGCCTTCCAACAACTCAAGGAGTACCTGTCTAGACCACCTATCATGTCCAGTCCTGAGGCCGATGAAGTCCTATACGCATACATTGTTGTGGCCTCTCATGCTGTGAGCCTGGTGCAAATACGTGATGACAATGGCCTCTAAAAGTCAGTCTATTACATGAGCAAGTCCCTACATGAAGCTGAAGTCCGATACTTGCCCTTGGAGAAAGCCATACTAGCTGTGGTCCACGCCACGCGAAAGCTTCCCCATTATTTCCAAGCCTACACAGTAATTGTACTAACCCAACTACCCTTGAAGTCTGTACTTCGGACTGCTGATTACACTGGAAGGATTGCCATATGGAACACAATTCTTGGAGCTTTTGACATCAAGTACATACCTCGGACCTCCATAAAAGGGCAGGTCCTGGCTGACTTGGTAGCCGAATTTGTCGAACCCCCTGTAGAAACGGTGGCAGAGAAGCGAAACATGGATGGAAAATCCATTGGAGTAATCTCTATGCCAGGACCCAAATGTTGGAAGATGTACGTTGCTGGCGCAGCAAATCAAAGGGGTCCGAAGTGGGGTTGGTCCTAGTGTCTCTTGAGAAGACTATCATAGAAAAATCCCTAAGGCTTGGGTTCTCGGCCACGAATAACGAAGCCGAGTATGAGGCACTATCACAAGGAATGGCCATGGTGCAGAAAATGGGAGGAAAAACAGTAGAGATGTTCTCGGACTCGAGATTAGTAGTGGGGCAGGTAAAGGGAGAGTTAGAAGCCAGAGATGCGAGGATGCAAGAGTACTTAAGCCAGGTCAAACGCTTGCAGTCAGGTTTCGATCTCTTCAGCCTGTCACACGTCTCCAGAAGTGGAAACACCCATGCAGATTCATTGGCCACGCTTGCTACTTCCTCGACGGGGAGTCTGCCTCAAGTTATTCTTGTCAAGCATCTGGATAGGGAAAAAGAGGTCATAGAAGGTATGATTCATGTCCACCAAGTTAGGATGGGTCCTAGCTAGATGGATCCTATAGTGAGATTCTTCAAATATGATATTCTGCCTGAGGAGAAGTTAGAGGCTGAGAAAATACGAAGAAAAGCTCCTCGGTTCTGGTTGTCCGAGGACCGCAAATTGTATAAGCGCTCCCATTCTGGACCGTATTTATTGTGCATTCACCCTGAAGTGTCAGAATTACTGCTTGAAGAACTGCACGAAGGGATCTGTGGGAGTCACACAGGAGGAAGATCTCTGTCGAACCGAGCCATTACCCAGGGATACTGGTGGCCGGCGATGCAGAAAAAAGCTCTAGAAAATGTTAAGAAATGTGACCAGTGCCAAAGGTTTGCCCCAAATATTCACCAGTCAGGAGGGGTCCTCAACCCCCTGTCCAGTCCGTGGCCATTTGCCCAATGGGGCCTGGATATTGTAGGCCATTTTCCCAAGGCAGTAAGAAATAAGAGATATCTGTTGGTCGGCACAGATTATTTCACCAAATGGGTCGAAGCTGAACCATTGGCCAACATCAGAGATGTAGATGCTAAGAAGTTTATCTGGAGGAACATTATTACACAATTCGGGGTCCCCCACACCTCATTTTAGATAATGGACTCCAGTTTGACAGCAAAACCTTCAGAAGATACTGTTGCGAATTGGGGATCACCAACAAGTACTTAACTCCAGCTTATCCTCAGGGAAATGGATAGGCTGAGGCTGTCAACAAGGTCATAGTCAATGGGCTTAAGAAGCGACTAGACGACGCCAAGGGAAGATGGGTAGAAGAGCTACCACACGTTTTGTGGACTTACCGAATTATGTCACGGCAGTTAACAGGGGAGACACCTTTTGCCATGACCTATGGTGCCGAGGCTGTTATCGCTCTAGAGGCAAACTTCCCAATGCTGAGGACGAGCTCCTTTACTCCAAGCAGTAATGATGAACTACTAGGGAAGAGCCTAGATATGATTGATGAAAGAAGAGAAAAGGCAATGATCCAGTTGGCCTATTACCACCAGAAGCTCAAGCAGGGATATGATGTTAATGTGAAGCTGAGACCACTAGCACTAGGGGACTTAGTGCTGAGGAAAATTGTGGGTGCTGCCAAGAACCCATCCTTTGGAAAACTGGGACCCAATTGGGAAGGACCATACCGAATTACCTCGGTAGTAGGGATAAGAGCATACTACTTAGAGGACTTAGACGAAAAAGCTGTACCCCGTCCATGGAATGTAAATAACCTGAAAAGGTATTATTATTAATGAAAGAATTTCTATATTTCAAATTTTAAGTCTATTATGATTATATATCTTGTATTTTGGCAACAATATAAGTACTAGATAGAATTAAGGTCTTGCATGGTTCTCGGACTCAAACATATGGGGAAACTAGTTACTTCAAGAAAAATATAAGTACTAGACAGAACCAAGGTCTTGCATGGTCCTCGAACTCAAACTTATGAGGAAGGTAGTTACTTCAAAAAGAATCTAAGTACTAGACAGAACCAAGGTCTTGCATGGTCCTCGGACTCAAACCCATGGGGAAACTAGTTACTTTAAGAGAAATATAAGTACTAGACAAATGAAATATAAGTATTAGACAGAACTAAGGTCTTACATGGTCCTCGGACTCAAACCTATAGAGAAACTAGTTGCTTCAAGAGAAATATAAGTACTAGAAAGAACCAAGGTCTTGCATGGTCCTCGGACTCAAACCTATGGAGAAACTAGTTAATTCAAGAAAAATATAAGTACTAGACAGAACCAAAGTCTTGCATGGTCCTCGGACTCAAACCTATGGGGAAATTAGTTACTTCAAGAAGAATCTAAGTACTAGACAGAACCAAGGTCTTGCATGGTCCTCGGACTCAAACCTATGGGGAAACTAGTTACTTCAAGAAGAATCTAAGTACTAGACAAAATTAAGGTCTTGCATGGTCCTTAGACTCAAACCTATGGGGAAACTAGTTACTTTAAGAGAAATATAAGTACTAGATAGAACCAAGGTCTTGCATGGTTCTCGGACTCAAACCTATGGGGAAACTAGTTACGTCAAGAGAAATATAAGTACTAGACAGAACTAAGGTCTTGCATGGTTCTCGGACTCAAACCTATGGGGAAACTAGTTACATCAAGAAAAATATAAGTACTAGACAGAACTAAGGTCTTGCATAGCCCTCAGACTCAAACCTATGGGGAAACTAGTTACTTCAAGAAAAATATAAATACTAGACAGAATCAAGGTCTTGCATGGTCCTCAGACTCAAACCTATGGGGAAACTAGTTACTTCAAGAAAAGTCTAAATACTAGACAGAACCAAGGTCTTGCATTGTCCTTGGACTCAAACCTATGGGGAATACATAAAAAAGAAAAAGAAAAAAAGAAAAAGAAAAAAGAAAAAGAAAAAAAAGAAAAAAGAAACATAAGGCAATTGCATACATTCAACCCAAAGTGTTCCATTACAACAGTTCAAGTATATAAAAAAGAAAAAGAAAAAAGAAACATAAGGCAAAAGCACAACAGAAGCAGCTTATTTTTTCAACTTGATCTTCATCCCCCCCTTGGGAAGCTGTTCTGAAGCGACCTCAGGGTCCTCGGAGCCTTCACCTGGGGGAACAGCTTGCAGAGGTACTGCAAGGAGAGCTGTCTCCTTGGCATGGGGGGCCTGGGCATCATCTGAGGGCTTCACAGCATCCTAGGGTGCTTCCTGGTTAAGGCCTTTGTCTGTTTCAGTCACCCCAGAAGGCTCAGTTTCCTTGGCTGGCTCATCAGGAGTAGTCATCGCCAGAGCAGCCTCAGGTCGAGTAGCCTCAGCCTCCTCAGGAACAACCTCAACCTCGAAGCTAGAGGGGGCAGACTCCATGATGGCAGGAGGGTAGTATACATTCTCTACCTTCCACAGGTTGGATGAAGCCTCAACCCCAGCTTGTTTGAGGGCTTCGTTCCAAGTCTGGGAACAGTAGAGTCTGCACAGCCCAGGTACTTGAGCCTTGAGAGTGGTCTCAGTCTCAACCACTCCAAAAGCAAAAGTCTCCTCCTTGGCTTGCTCCTTAGAGCTTTCAGCCTCTGTCCTCGCGAACTCAGCCTCTGCTTTAGCCCTCGAGGCTTCATCCCTGGCAAACTCCACGACATTTTTGGCCCCCTCTGCCTCAGCCAACTTCTTCTTCAGGTCGGTGACATGCTCCTTGGCAATCTTCAGTTGTTCCTCAGCTTTGCGCAGGTGCCTTGTCTGGTCTTCGGCCTACTTTTAGGCACTGGTTAGACCTGACTCAGCGCTATCTCTGGCCCTTGTCATCTCCTTCAGCTCCTCCCTTGCTTTCACGAGATCGGCCTCGGAGTTTTTGAGGGTCCTTGTAGCATCAAGGCGCTTGTCACGCTCGAGATCTAGGGCCCTGCCCTGCTCATGGGCTACCTCTTCCAGCCTGTAAGTGGCCTGGACAGTCTGCCAATTGAAACAAGCATACGATAAGTTAGAAACCAGAGAACAAAAATCAGCAGAGTCACAAGTCTTAGATGTCTTACCATGCCCAAATACCTTTTGAGGCTGAGGAAGACCTCCTGCCTCCTCAAATTCCTCAACTCGGCCATATCGCCGGGGAGTAGCAAGGACCTCTCTAGCGCATCGGCCACATAGGTGCCTTCACCCCCTCGGAAGTCCCTGAAGGAGGCATTGTCCATCAAGGGCTCCCCATGGAGCATTAGGGCAGGAAGCTAGGCCTGGGGCTCGGATTGTGTGGCGACTTCTTTTTCCTAGCCCTGGTGCTCGATTTTTAACTGTTTTGAGACTCGTCGGACCTCATCTTCCTCCTGAGAGGAGCGAGACCTCCCCCCATCCATTGGATCCTTGCCCTTAGAAGCCCTCTTCCTTTTTGGGTTGGCGGGCTCGGCTCGAGGAGGCAGGGCCGGCTGAAGAGGAGCGGGAAGTCTGGCTTGTGTGGAAGATAGCCTGGTCTAAACAGGCTAAGGCGGGGGCGGAGGAGGAGGAAGCTTGGATTGTGGCTTCACCGGTGCGTCCTTCCCTCGTTGGCCCTCAATCAGATCGAGCAAACTGGTTTGAGGTTTTCCCTTAAAACCCATTTCAGGTTGAGAATTAGTCCCTACTGGTGAGAGATCCGCTTCAGTCGAATTGGGGTCACCCAAGTCACCGAGGGATCCTCGGATGGATGGACTGGGTCAAAAACACCAAATTCATCCTCGAACAGACCCAAGTCAGCAACTTCTTCTTCTCCTTCTGCTCTTCCTCCCTCGGCCTCTGCAACCTGATGGGATGAAGAAGGGCTTGCCAATGGAACGCCTTCTAGGAGGGAAGATCCTTCAGGAAGCAAGAACTCGTGTTCTGCTATGGTGATCTTGTGGAGCCGAGGATCTTTGGCTCTGATCACGTACTTCGGAGCCGAGTATGACTTCTGGATGGGATTGTACCCGAGGATCTTATGAGCAGCTTTGACTTGGTTATCAGCTTCGTTCACAAAGACCTTCGCCCTAAGGATGGTTTCCAAGTCTCCTCGGTTGACCAAGTGAAAGTGTTGTTCGAAGGAGTGTGAATTTGCAAAAAAGAAAGCATATTCATATTAGCAACAGAACAACATAGGCTGTGATAACATAAAAGATTAACCATCTCCTACTTTGAATGCCCCACCTGGTGCTCCTTCCTCTGTTGAACAATGAAGGCCGTCGTGCTACTCCCCGGATACGATGAGAAAGTCCTTATTTAACCCCTTACTGGACTTGGGGAGGCACTGAATAAGCTGAACCTTGTCATCCCTCGTCTTCATATAATAGGACTTACCCTTTAGGTGTTGGAGGTTGTAGCACCAGTTTACATCGTGGTGGGTTAACCTCAACCCCATTTTCTCATTTAAAGCGTCCACACAACCCAGGATCCTGAACACGTTGGTGGCGCACTGGGTGGGAGCTAATCGAAAATGCCTAAGGTAACCCCTCATCATCGGCCCCAGAGGGATTCTCATACCTCCTTCTATGAAGGCGATCATGGGAATCACAACTTCACCCTCTCGCCTCCTAATATGCCACTCCCCTTCTTCACAGTATCTCAAACCTACATTACTGGGTATCCTATAATCGGCGATGAATTTCTCCATTGCCTCTTCAGACTCAACTAACTTTTTAAACCTACCCATCCCTAGGAACAGCTAAAGGACTCAGGAAAATGGGCGAAAGAAAGAGAGAAAATGTGAATTAGAGGGAGAAGAGAACTTACAGAAATGAGGAAAAGCTCATTGGACAGGCTTTTTATGCAAAAAAGAGACGTGAGTTTGGTTGGAGGCTTGACTGAATTCAGGGTATGTGCGCAAGAACTCTTGAGTGCAAAAGTAAAGAGGTAAATCGGTTCAAATAAATGACTATGCGGGCTTCCCGCCCATAAAGGCGAAGAAATCCCCACCGTTAGATTACCATCACACCGTTGAACGTGGGGAGCACAGAGCTGCCAGAATTTAATGAGGGCGCGCTCCGTATACCGAAGTGCCAGGAACGTGCCTTGGACAGGTGGAAAGACTCTAGTACTGATGGAGGACAAGACTTGACAAGCCATGACAAAGGCCCAAGGACATCAAAATCCTCATCTCCGCCCGAGGAGTCGGACAGCAAGATTTTGAGGGGCTATTGTGGGGCTCAAGAATTCGACGACCCTGGCCCAGTTTATATTGAGCCCAAGGCCCACGCTGAGGAGGAGGAAATGTCCGAGGACGAATGAAGGAGGTCCAAAGAGCCAAGAAACATCGTCGAGAACGATCTAGTCCCCGGCCAACCAAGATTATAGAAGGGGAGGGCGGCACGCCATCAAAGGCAGCCTACTAGAACATCCCAAAGAAAATGACAAGTACAATGGGTCAGCCATGGGAGCATGGTGAAGGAGTAATTCAAGGAGGAACTGTCACCTCCGCATTAAATGCCCACAACTAACGTCCTGGCTGCATTAATGAGAAAAAGACCTCTGAACAGTGCTGTCTTGGTTGCTGCAACTCACAGGAGGTTTAGGAAGATGGCTAATGGGACAAACACTTGAGTAGTGACCTGCATGATCAACAAATGGAATGCCAAGATCAACTGAAAGGGGGTATATAACGTACGAAATCCTCCAGAAATGGGGGGTGAAAAAAAAAACAGAAAATACAGAAAATACAGCAACAATCTGTATTTTCTTCAAAACACTTGTAACCGGACATTGAAGAAAGAATAAGAATGATAAGCCCCTCAGAGGAGGGCCGATGATAGAATTTTATGCTTTAGTCCATGTCCTTGTTATTCAACCCATTCATTGCCATGTCTAGTCGTTGTAACCCTCACTAAGGCCTAGTTCTTCAATCCACTTTCTATACATTTATTGTATTGGGCTAGTTGGGTTTGAGTCCATTCATCCAATAGAAGAAGTGCTCAAATCCAGTCCCTACAGTTATATTATTGCATTATAAAGATAGTATATAAAAATATAATATTATTTTATTACATAGCATAACTAAAATAATATGGTGTTTATTGCTATACATTTCATTTTTATTATTTTATTCAACATTTAAATTTAGCAACATCCTCCATATCATAATTATTTATATTTTGTCTCATTTTTTTTAAAATTAAACGTATAATATTTTATTCAATAAATAAAAATTGTTCTTATAAAGTCTTCCCATGAAATGTTACAATGCATCAATGGAAAAATGAAATACAAAACAAATATCAATTTAGAAACACTCAATTTAAAAAAAAAAAAAAAGAATAAAAAATTTTCTTAGAAAGTATTCCCATAAAACGTTTCAATTCATTAATAGAAAAAGAGAATACAAAACACATGCTATTTTAGAAACATTAAATTTATAATAATAATAATAATAATATCAAACCAAACATATCATAAAATAATAAACTAATAGTTATGGATGTACTAACTTTATGGCAGCAAAATGGAATAAAATAAAAATAAAAATAAACGTTACAATATGCATATTTAGTACATTAGAATTATCATCAAATTTGGGAAAACAATAGGATGTTAACAAAGAGGGAGAGAAAGAGATTAGTAAAAGAAATCAAACCGTTAATTGGAAAACAAAGAGACCGACGGCTAAAAGAGTAAAAAATTAATTAAAGATGACCTTACGAATGTTATTATAAACTTTACAATGCAAATAAATAAATCTTTAAATTCACTTAATTAAATCATATAATCAACAATTAAATAAAATCATACAAAATTTAAACTTGAAACTAATCAAACTCTAATCTAGAAAATCATATTTATTATTAAAACTAAAAGGAAAACATTCTTCAGTAATAATAGAAATATATAAGAAATAAAGATGAAAATTTTCAAAATCGTTTTTTTTTTTACATTTCATTTAACATTATTTATAAATAATAAAATATAAAAAAAAAGTCCTTAAATGCTTATATTCTTCACACACCATGACTTTTAAAATCTAATGAAAGGTTCTAAGAATTTAACTCTCATTTAATGCCTCTATTATGAAAATCAACAGCCAGTAAAATATGATAATAGTAAGAAACGTTATAAATGAGAACATGAAAAAATTAATTAGCTACTATTATTATAGAATAGATGTCTTTTTTTATGCATCTAAGAAAATGAAATGTATAGGGTTTACTTATTAAGGTATATGTAAATATTCACGTTAAAAAAATATGTAAAGGTTTTTTGAAAAAAAAAAGGTATATGTAAGGGTTTTTTTTTAACTTAAAAGACAATGAAAAACCAATTTTTAATTACTACAACTGTCGCTACTCTATAAATCACACACAACACTATATTCAATATCCTAAACAGCATAGTTAGGTCCTTTTGGATATACACCACCATATTCAACTTATAAATTACAACCCAAATCAATCATACAATTACACAATCAAAGCATGAACATGTAACATGTATTACCTTCTGAATTATTGCTTGGAATTTTCACAATTATTGAAAGAGAATCTCCAAATTTAATATTTAGAAAACATCAAGACAAGGTGAATTTTATTCTTTTTAACTTCCATAGAAAAAAAATATTACGCACATTATTTCAACCCTTATGGAAAAGAAGGTTTACATGTAGCATGCAAAACATGTTTAATTGACTTAGAAATGTAAAAATTAGTCAACCAACTATGGTAGAATTAAGGTTTCAAATTTTAAATAAAACAATTCTACAATAATAAAAAATTATTTCGTGATAAATATGATTATGAAATGTATTACTTTTCATTAAATTAGTTCAAATTACAAAATAATAATAATAATAATGAGATCACCATAAAAAATAATCACGCGCAACGTGCGAGTCTGCGAGTAGTTATCTTTAAAAGTTACAGAAGAAGTTTTGTGACCCATCACACAAGCTGAAGGAGACCAATTTGAAAAGTAATTTTTCACTTTCTCATGGGATAGATATCTTACAAGAAAGAAAGGAAGAAACAGAAAGCGAAGAGTGTATGGAAAAAACTGCATATATGATCCATATATTTTCTGTATTACAAAACATACACAAAGCCAATTGACTTAAAAGGGCCTTATTATGCGTAAAAGGATAATTGAGGACGTCATAGGGACTTGCGTATAAATGCATTTGAGTATGTTTGTCAAATGCAGGTATGTTAAGTATAACAATTATATGCTAACATCCCCCCTTCAAATATCGCAAGTGGAGTTTGGAAACAAGATTCTGGTAAAGGTTTCAGCAAGTTGATCAACAAAAGGAATCGAGAGGAGATGGAGACTGCCTTGCTAGAAGTCATGGCAAATGAATGGTGGCAGCTCCAAGAATTTCTTTTTGAGTGGTCATTAAAAAATTTAAATTTAATAAAATTAAAAAAAAAAAAGCACAAATACATAAAAGTTTTAAAATTTCTTTTTGCAAGTTTTTATATTTTGAAATCGTTGTATTAAACCTTCACTATCAATGCTATCAGCTATATCTTTTTCAATCAAGACAACCAAGCAATCATTAAATTACTAATTTCCGATTCAATTACTAACATATTGCCTAAATAAGTAATAATATAAACACCTATAAAAAAAGTAACAATATAAACAAAATGCGTTATCTTTTTTTTTTTTTTTTTTAATGTATTACATAAATCCAACAAATTTGGCTAAAGACTAAAGCAAACACTAACAAACTAGCTATTTGAAAAATGAGCATTTTTTATATATAAAAAAATAGCGATTTTAAAATATGCACTTTGAAAATATAATTTAAAAATCACAATTAAATGTTTGATTTGGCTTTTAGGCTAATTTTTTTGCTTGGGCAATTTTTGAGAAGTGCTATGTCCACAATATTTTCGCAACACTTCTACAACAAAGCTTAGGTAGTAAGTGTAAAGTTGTGGTTTCTAACTATGTTTTGTTGGCTTTAATTCCGTATCAAATTTGATTGTATTCTGTCAATCTTTTCCCTGTATGTTTGTGGGATTTAATGTAAGGGTTGAGTGTGACAGTTTGATGAAGAATTGTGAAGACAATAAAGTTCGCGACTTGCTCACGACTGACTCGGGAGTGAACAACCTGTGAAAAGTCACGTGAGAAGCACATGCTGGAAACTAAACATTCTCTTGCGAGGCTGTATTTCATGAGTCACTTCGCGAAACTCTCTACCTAGATGATTTTAAAGAGCACTTTCCTCATTTCATTACCCACACTATATAAGCCCACATTACTCACGAAATTGTAAGGAGTCTTTCAGAGAGAAAACCCTAACAATACACTTGAGGGTGAGATATTGTAAACCCATAATCATTTACACAATTTCTTTTAGTTTTCCTTTACTCCTACCTCTCCAATTAAAAATTCTTGAGAGGTTTTTAGCCCAAACATTTACCTTACCCAATTTGAGTATTGAGTGAAGTTTTGGTGTGTGTGGAAAGCATTAGAAGAAGCCATTGATTGGCGGATGCAATTTGGAGCTAATTGCGGGATCTAGATAACTAGTGAAGACAAGACTTGGTGAAGTCCATTAGGAGCTAGAACTCGAAGGGTTCAAGTAAATTGGGTAAATTAAGCTTGGAGGGTCTTTTTGATATCCTTGTACTCTAACTTTATTCACTAGTGGATCATTTCGGCTTGTTAGGCCGTGTAGAGGTTTTTCATTGAGTACTTTGGTTTCATCTTCGATAACATGTGTCGGTGTTATCTTGTGTTTGCATCTCTCTTTCCTTACTCTTTGTGCTTTATATTTATTGTTTATCTTTATGTACTAGAGAGTGGTTCCGTTTATTGCGTTTCATTTGCTCTTGTTCCGTACTTAGTTAAGTAGAGTAAAAACAATTTAGCCGTAAATTTAAAATTGGGAGTCTAAACAAGTTATAGTGTATTACACTCTTGAGCTTTTAGTAACTTTTTACTGGTTCTAATTTGAACCTACCATTAAGATTATTTTTTTGTTCACCAGTGACAACTTGCTACTTCGTATTTGTTATGAAAGTGTTGTGGACATAGCATTTTTCGCAATTTTTTTGTTCAACATTCAAGGAACTAAAATTTTGAAGAGATTGAATATTATTTTTAATGGGCTCAAATTTTTATTTAGGGTGGTTAAGTTTTTTTTTTTTTTTTTTTTAATTTTTTTTTTAGGGTGGTCAATGACTCACATTAATTTAAAATTCAATTTTTTTTTTTAATTAAAGATATTTTAAAAAATATTTCAAGTCAGGGTGACCACCTTGAGTAACACTTGGCATCGTCCTGCAAATGAAGTGGTAGTCAATCTTATGTTTACTCTGCTAATGGAAGATGTTGTGTGCAATGTGGATAGAACTATGATTATCACAGAAGAGAGGAGTGCCGGTGGTTTGAAGAGCACCCATATTAATGAGAAGCAATTGAAGCCACAAAAGCTCATATATAGCATTAGCAAGGGCACAATACTAAAAAAGGTAAGAGGGAGGAGGTCTTACCTAAGTGAATCTTGAAGATCAAGGTCTAGTGGAGGCTCAAACAGTTGTAATGGAGCTAGATTTAGGTTAGATGAGCCAGGTGGAGGGACAACTGTTAAGCTATAATCTACAGCAAGTTTAGAAACAAACTTATGGGTAAAGGGAAATGGAAGGATTAGTGAATATGGAGGCAAGGATGAGGGGGATTGAAAAAAGTGTGAGACACTAGAGAAGGTCTGATGGGTTCTAACAACAATATTCTTTTAAGTGACACTATAACTATGAAAACAACAAAGGCTAGATTGAGGCTTAGGTTTTCATGTGAAGAGTAACAAAATAGGCACATCAGGAAGTAGGAGTAATTTCAAACCTGATCGTGAAGAAGTTCAGAAAGGGATTTGTTATGAGTGATAGGTTAAGGGAGACAGTTGATAATATGGACAGTAGTGAATGCGCCTCACCCTATAATCGTTCAGGTATAGAGGAGGAGATAAGGAGGGTGCGGATGGTATCAAGGATGTGGTGGTGTTTGCATTCGACACAATCATTTTGTTGTGAGGAGTAAGGATAGGACTAGTGAGGGACAATGCCAATTTTGTCCAAAAAGAAGAGAAATGATTTGTCATTATACTCTTAGAACACTTTTTGAATGAAAGATTAATAGTAGGGGGAAAACGTGTTCGAATCATTTTATGAAAAGTGGGATAAATATGCAAAAGTTAAGACCGATACTTTAAAAGATAGACCATCAAAAAATAATCATTAACAAAATTGACAAAGTAACAAGATTCCCTCTAAATGGGAATTGGGGTTGGACCATTAATATTAAAGTGTACAAGATCAAATGGTTTGGAGGAAATAGATTCACTTTCATCAAATGGTAAAAGAGTTTGTTTTCCAAGATGACAAGTGATATAACCAAAGTTTTGAAATTTAATTGAACTTAGATAACTCTGAGAAGACAATAACTAAAGGCAAGATAGAGACACATGACCTTACCTAAAACGGAATGCCATAAGTCTGAAGGGAGAGTGGCAGTAATGGTGGAGGGTGATGGATGAGAGGGAACCTGCAAAAAAGAAGAGCTCAAACAGGTGTCTTACCTAACAACCTGTCTTAAGAAGCAGGCCCATCCATGGACCCTGCACATCACAACCACGATTAGAAAAGTGTACCTCAAGACCAAGTTCACATAGCTATCTAATAGAACGGAGATTGAGAGATAACTTCGAAACAAGGTATGTATCACGAATGGATAGTGCGAGTAAAGGAACAAAACCAAGGTGACTAATAGGCACGTATGAACCATTAGCAGTATATATAATAGGGTTGGAAGTTGAGGATAGTTTGTGAGAAAACAAATAGGTATTGCCGTATTGGATATCATGCGATTGCAACATGCAAGGAATAAACTAGGAAGAGTTACCCAAGGTGACTAAAAGGTTTGTGAAAGAACAAGATAAAACCTAGTGGATCAGGGTCTTAAAATCAACTGTAGTGAGCATAGTGTTAGGGGGACCACAATTTGACTCTCTACAACCACTCTAAAAACAGGTCAGCGTGGTGTGATATCGAAAGTCATAAAAGATTTGAATATGTTTTTCTCATCACTAATTGATTTTGAGGTGGAATGGCACAACTCATGGTTCGACAAATGGTATCAGAGCCAAGGTCATGGGTTCGAGTCACAGGAGTGTCATTGTGAGAGAGGGATTGTTGGGGAGGACCACAATTTGACTTCCTACAACCACTCTAAAAATAGACTCGCGTGGTGTGATGTTGAAAGCCATAAAAAATTTGAGTGTGTCTTTCTCATCATCAATTGGTTTTGAGATGAAGGTTCGACGAATGGTATCAGAGCCAAGGTGATGGGTTCAAGTCACAGGAGTGTCATTGTGAGAGAGGGATTGTTGGGGAAGACCACAATTTGACTTCCTACAATCACTCTAAAAATAGACTCGCGTGGTGTGATGTCGAAAGCCATAAAAAATTTGAGTGTGTCTTTCTCATCATCAATTGGTTTTGAGATGAAATGACACAACTCATGGTCCGACACAAAGGAATTGAAGGAAGATCAATAGAATGATTGAGTGAAGAAGGATCAAAGGTACTAATAAAAGTAGCCTAGTTTTGGGGGGGAGAGGAGGGGGTCTAGGACCAGTTCCTCTATTGTCTTTTGTGACAGTAAAAAACAACATGACTAATGTGGTGAGTTCTAGTTAACTAAACTGGTAAAATATCTTGTTGTCAAAAGACTATTTTGGTGATTATTCATATTTTGTAATACCTTACAATATCTCTTGTTGCCAAAAGGCACTCGAGAAACTAGTCCCAAAACACCCCCTTAATTATAATTTGTTATGAAAAAAAAATCATTTTTGATCCCTATATATTTAGGTTCTAGTTATGTAAAGTCTCTTCTAGTAAAAAAAAAATCACTTTTATAATACCTTATGAGTTGAAAGACATTGTTGGTATATCATTCATATTTTGTAATACCTTTAGTTTGTTTTTACTAATGATTTTTTGAAATTATTTTTAAAAATATTTTCTTTAATGGAGTAGAATTGACAATTTGAATAATATACCAATATAGTGATTTCTTTTCCAAAACAAATTATAAGGTATTACAATACACACACACACACCAATATAGGATTTCCCCAACCAACCCCCCCCCCCCCTTATGGGTACCAATATAGTCTTTCAACTTACAAGAGTTTTGGCCAAAAATCTTGTAACTCAATAACATAATCTAGGGAAGAGGAACATGGCTCAATCCCCCCCCCCCCCCCCCCCACAAAATTGTTGTAACGATCCTATTATTTTCTAATAAAAAATAAAAAAAACCTTACAAGAAATACGTCAAGAGTCTCTTTCCCCATTATTGTAACTATGGGAGAAGGTCATCCCATACCAAACTTGGGCCAAGCACCATTAATCTTGGGGGAGTCCGCCAGTTGAGCACAAGATTTAGCATCAAGTTCAAGTAATGAGGAAATCGTGCCAGCAACAGAACAATAGGCCCCACCTCTGACATAGGATTAGACATGCTGGAACAATAGCCTAGACTTAAAAGACCACCAAGTCATCGCGGGTGGAGGGACCCACATGCCAATGGGATATTCTTTCATCATTTTAAGTCCACTAACGAAAGGGTATAAAAAGGGGAGAAGGGGTCAAATCCAAGGGTTGGAGCATCTTTTAGGGGAGAGAAACACGAGAAAAAGAGAAAGAAATCATCAATCATTATAGGGGAAAGGTGATCCAGATCGGAACACTTAAAGGATACCTTGGCTGCCTGAGATCCTCCTCAAGTAACCATAATTTTAGCTATCAACCATCTCACAATGGGTTCTATTCACCAACCACCAACCAAACTTCTCTTTAGACCTCTCATTGTGGGCTATACCCTTACACAGTATACAAATTAATTGAGGGTCCAGGCCCAACAACTCAAAAAAAAGGTAAAATACTATTTTAGTTCCTAAACTTTATCAAAAGTTTGTTTTTCATCGCTAAACTTTATGAAGTTCTTTTTTTGTCCTTAAACTATTAAAAAGTTCATCTTTCGTCCTTAAACTATTGAAAATGTTTTATCCACATCCTTAAACTTTACCAAAAGTTTGTTTTTCATCTCTAAACTATTAAAAAATTTCACTTTTCAGTCCCTATTTTTGCCTCGAAACTATTGAAAAAACTTTTTACAATGTTTAGGGATGAAAAAAGAACAGTTTAAAGTTTATGGACCAAAAACAAACTTTTTGTAAAGTTTAGGGACTAAAATAGTATTTTACCTATAAAAAAAAAAAAAAAAACTTACAAGAGATAATCAGATAATGGTCCAAGAAACATGAGGGCTAAGGCCTGATCATGGCATTTTGAACAATGCTGCAAAAATTAGCACAAGAAGTCTTGAACTCTGACAAAAAGAAATTAGCACTATATGGTCTATTGTCTTTTTGGTTAAAAGTTGAGCACTATTCAATTCCTGAACTCCTTATTGAATAACTTGACTGACACTAAAATAAAAAAAAAACAAGTATGAGTTCTGGGTTCTTTTCCTTGTTAGTTTTTAGGGGTATAATAGGGGGAAATTTGCAATTTAACATGATTTCTTGAAACATTTTCATTAGTGATGATGGTAAGGAAATCAGTGGGCTGAAAATCTCCGGATGTCGATCTTGAAGGCTGTGTCCTGGAAAATCAAACAGAATCAAAGGAGACCGGTGGAGGCCGGCCCAGAATCCTCCGATGGTAAAGTCAGTGAAAAGTCTCAAACTCAGAGAAAATATTTCTTAAGTTCTTATTTGTGGAGAATGTTTTTCATACCTCCGTTCTTCATTCATGAATGCTTATATAGTTTCCGTGGAACGGTTACTCATTTAATCAACCATTCCTATTATTGAGGAATTCAGGAAATTATAACTTCCATAACTGCCGTGGAAGTTACCTCATTGGGACCCGTGCTCAACGGTTAATGGAAGGCTTGGTTCGCAACGACGTAACTCTTAGCTTTTGGAAGAGTTGAAGTGATCAGAGCCTAAGGTTTATGAACCTCGTCCATCCATTACTAAGGATGGACGAGCTTCGCTTCTGGGACCAGCATAGGGTGGACGAGTAAAAGAGGGACGAGTGTAAGAGCCTCTCGTCCCCTACTTTACACTTTGCCATGGACGGCCCATATGGACGAGACTAAACTTAAGCGCATTCTCTACACCATCAATTAGTAAGCATGATTTTGAAGCTATGTTGTAAACTAGCATCTCGAGTTTGGTGACAAAATTCGAGGCTCTCAAACTCGAGTTCTATTGCTAGCATGGAAGAATTTAGCCACATGGAACTCAAGTTAGAGAGACTGGAGTTCCATAGAAGCAGATTTGAAGAAGGATAATGAGAAAAGGAGAAGAAGAAAAGAAGATCGATCAAAAAAAAAAAAAGAAGACTTGGAGAAGAAAACTAAATCTGAAGAAGAAGAAGAAGATCTAGAAATGGAAAACATAGGTGATGTAGAATGTTGAAGAAAGGAGAAGAAGAAGATCTTGAGATGGAGTAGGCAGGTGATGGAAAATGCCAAAGAAGAAGAAACAGAGGATCTTAAGATTGAAGAAGAACGTGAACTGTGCAGGAACTTGAGTTCCACGTGGATTTTTTTTCCACATCAGCTTACCATCACTTGCAACTAGAGTGTTAGAGACTTGAATTCTACATTGAACTCAAATTTTAGAATCTCGAGATGCTAATTTGCTAAATAGTTTTGCAAACTTGACAACTAATTAAAATGTTTAAAAAATAATGCTAAATGCAAAAAAAAGAAAAAAGAAGAAGGATATGATGGATTCTCTGCTTTCTGAATCGGACGAAATGCATAAGGGTCTGCTGCTTTGTTGGATTTGGGCTTGTTATCGTCCAGTCATAAGGCCTATTCTTAAAAGTGTAACAAAAAAAAGGACCCACCGGAAGAAACTGATAATTGGTCCCGGCGGGGCTCGAACCCGCGACCTTCGGCTCATAAGACCAACGCTCTAACCAACTGAGCTACGGGACCGTGTTGACAACAATAAGTTTTGTTAATTAAATATTCAAAAGAAAACAATTGCCTTATCCATATCAATCGAAACGAATCAAACGATCGGCCACTTTTAAAAAAAAATATATATTATTTTATGTATGTTGAGCCCGCTACTAAATTGAAATCCTTCTAAGAAACATTTCAGTGTTGTCATGTGATTATCCAATTCTACCAACAAATAATATATATTTCTAGGTCATTTTCTGACCTGAATCTTATCAACCTCATTAATCATGACGGAACTCCTCTATTCTAATTTTTTGATAAATAACTATTCTGTGCTAGTTCATTAGCTCTTTAGTATATATATTTTTCGTTAATTGCCAAATGCCTTGGTGAGGGGTTTTTTTTTTTTTTTTCCCCTCAAAAATTATTCCTTAAAAAAAAAAAAAAATTGCTCACACTTGCAAGTGCACTCAAACTCTTTTCCCAATTTACTTAAACGTGTCCCCTTCTATTCATAATACTAGCTTGTAATCCCATGTGTAGGAACTGGATTTGAACACTTCTTTTACTGGATGAGTGGACTCAGATCCAATTAGCCCAATACAATGAATTTGTAGAGAATGGGTTGAAAAACTACGCCTTAATGAGGGTTACAACGACTAGACATGGCAATGAAGGGGTTAAATAACAAGGACATGGACTAAAGTATAAAATTCTGTCCTCGGCCCTCCTTTGAGGGGCTTATTGTTCTTATTCTCTCTTCAGTGTCTCGTTACAAGGGTTTTGAAGACAATACAAATTGTTGCTGTCCTTTCTGTTTTTTCTCCTCCCTTTTCCTGGAGGATTTCTTACATTATATACCCTCTTCCAGTTGATCTTGACTCTCCATTTGTTGATCATGCAGGTTACTACTTAAGTGTTTGTCCCATCAGTCACATTTCTAAATTTCTTGTGAGTTGCATCAACCAAGGCAATACTGTTCAGGGGTCATTTCCTCATTAATGTGGTCAGGACGTTAGTTGTGGGCATTTAATGCAGATGTGACAGCTTCTCCTTGAATTGCCCCTCCACTGTGCTTCCATGGTCGACCCATTGTACCTGTCCTTTTACTTGGGATGCTGTGGGAGGCTGCATTTGATGGCAAGCCGCTCTTCCCTTCTGTGATCTTGGTCGGCCGAGGACAGGATCGTCCTCGGCGATGTTTCAGGGCACCTTGGACTTGCTTCTTTCGTCCTCGGACATTTCTTCCTCCTCGGCGTGGGCCTTGGGTTTAATATAAAGTTGGCCGCGATTGCCCAATTCTTTGACCCCACACCATGCATATGCATGGATACACTTAAAAATATACAATAAGATGTATAATATAATTAGGAGTGGACGTCATAGATTGAACTCTAAAAAAAAAAGATGCATAATATAATTCTTATATATATATATTTATAATTTAAATACTATTGATAGTCATTTTTATATTTTGTTAACTTTTCAAAAAATTTTGTAAGGATATTATTAGGTATAAAATGTAAATTGTCATTTAAAAAAAAAAAAATTATTGTGAAGCACTTTTTTTTTACAATTCATTTATTCTAGACTCTTTAGTTTCTGTACTTAATAACTCACTTGAATGAATATTTATGATGTGGTCACACATTTGATTCTAAAATTAAGAAATAAAAATCTTTAAGAATAAATAATTTAGGATACATGGTGCAAAATTGGAATTCTAATTTGAAATTCTAATTTGAGTTTCTCTCAGATTTACCTACTATTATATATATATAGATTAGCTAATTTTAGGTGTTAGCCTTTGACTATGCAATTAACCCAAACATATTCACTTTTGACAAACAAAAGTATCAAGATCTTTTTGAATATCTGATTATTCATTCAAGTAAATGTAGTCCCCTTGCCCCACACACCCCAAGTTATTACATAGAAGAATCCCTTATAGGTGGCCTCAAGATATTTTGAATTCAGGATCTCATGAATATTATGAGGCTTTAGGAACCACTTAATACATTTTATGGCTTACAAACATATATAATGGATTTTCCTTATACGATAAATATGTGGCAATATATTAATGTCATGGTGAATAAAAAACTTCAAAGTAAAATATGTTAGGGATTAAACTTTGATTGTGGAATAAATATGGGTGGCAAAATCCGACACAACCCATGAACACGACACGAAAATAATAGTTTATGAGTTTAGACTTAACGGGTTAGTGTCATATCTGCGTTGACACAATTAACCTATTTAATAAACGAGTTGTGTTCGTGTCTAACCCAAGGAACCTGTTTGACCCGTCTAACTAAATAGCATTTACCAATATACCCTTTAAAACCCAGGTATATAGACTTATTAGTTATTGTGGTTTATTTTGTTTAAAATATCGTGATTGATTATTTGTAATATTGAGATATGATTAATTTTGAATGATTATTTGTGATACAGTTATTCATTAGTTCTAAATTTTATATTAAAAAGATCTATTTGTTTGATTTTTCATAGTTCAAATCAATTGAGTTAATACTAAAATTTGTATTTTTTTTTCTCGTTTTGCTAAGATATGATAAACAGGCCAACATGACTGACCTGTTTAATAAACACATCTTGAATTCTTCACAATATTTTCTTTTATAAAAGCTATTCTTTCTAATGGCCAAATTATAAAGTTCAAATATATATATATATATTAATAGCCAAAGCTCAGAAAATTCAATTAAATTTTAATTGGGTTCTCAATTTTACTCCACGTGTCCCATTTAATTTTTAATTTTGTGTCATGAATTATTGTGTAAAAATTGAAGAGTCCAAATCCAATTAAATTCTAAATTGGATTTCAATTAGAGTCTAATTTTTCGACACATGTCAATCTAAGTTTTTAATTTTTGTGGCAAGTAAATTATTGGGTTCAAAAACTAAATAGTCTAAAACCAATTAAATTTTAAATCATAAATATAAATTCTAAAATATGTAATGAGAAACCATTACATATTTTTGAAATATATGATTTTAAAAAAGTGTAAGTTAATACCATTTATAATTAGAACATTTTCTATATATATATATATATATATATATAATTTGAACTGTATAATTGTGATTATTTTTAACTGTACCCGTGCATATGTACGGGATTACACATTAATTGATATAATGGAGAACTGCATCATGGATATGGACTTTGAGACTATTCTTCGAATTATACCATGAATTGAATGGGTTAATAAAAATAAAAATAAAAAATCCACTAGTGGATTTTGTATATGCATCAACAATTTTTTAAAGTTGGAACACTCCTTGCCCCTAGGGAGAAAAGGTTATTGATTGAATCAAGATTTTAATATATATGATTCTTAAAGACACAGTCCAACTCACCCTCCACAAAGCTTTAGCCAATCTTTTTCGACTTTTATCATGTCTGATGCAATGATGCATGTTTGTGCCCTTCCACTTAATGTTAGAGATTGGAGATTACATATTATAAATAAATAAATAAAAAATAGATGTTGGAGATGACAAAGATGGCAGAGACCGGAAGAATGATAAAAAGCCAATGTTAAAACAACTTTAGATAAAGCATTATTTGGCCTGGGTTGCTTTCGTTGCCAATTAATGTAACCCATTTGGTATTTACATCTGAGACACTTTGCAATGCAACTGGTGATGGTTAACGTGACAAATTATTGTCCAACTTATGAGAAGAGAGAACCAAATGAATTGTCATCTTCTTCCCAATCAAAATTATAAATGCGAACATGACGAAATTGTTGACGTATATTACACAAATCAATACCTTCCTAAAATCAGTGGAGAGGTTTCATAAGAATGTGCTTTGCCTGCTCTGGCTACCAACTCGAAAAGCGATTTTCCACTTCAATGGGTTGTATCTATATAATACAATTATGTAATTAACATGTAACCAATTGTCATGGCATGTCTAATTACAATTTACAACCGAAGATAGGGAAAAGTTAAGCAATTTCTCATTATCAACACTACCACTTGTTTAAATGATAATTTGACTATCTACTTTCCCTTATATGTTTGTTCCCAAGACTCCAACATGCTACCAGTGGTTTTGAAATGTATATTGTCTATCATGGAACCCATATGACTTTTTCTATGCTTATTAAAAAAAAAAATTACAGAATTTCAAGGCTCAAGCCCAAAGGGCAAGGATAGACATTGAAGTAGAGCCAAGAATTAATGCCATATAAGATGCCTTTTTCAACCATAAATTGGAAGTCATCATCTTGTTGTGGAAGAAATCAACAGCAATGAGATCCACTAGACCCATGTATATGAGTATACCCGAAGAGAAAGACCCCAACAATCCCTCCATGATCAAGGCCTTAGGGCTACTGTCATCGTAACCGGTCACAGAGAATAAAATCATTCCCAATACTATCCCCATGGGTGTTGTCACCGAGAACATGAAACACATGTAGGCCGTTGTTCCAAAGCTAAATCCCGCCTGTAATTTTCACCATATATCATCAGATCACTAATATAATATGTATATGATCAATAAATTATTTGCGTAACTAGTTGTCCCCAATAATAATTGTTTGTTGTCTTCTAAATATATATATATATATATATATATTTTTTTTTTGTTGAGAAAGTTCTAAATATTTCTTGGTTCTGCCGTTCCGGTTAATAGGTGCCATTATGACAATTATTAATAAACTATTTAAAGAAAATTTTAACACAATTTTCATGAAAAATATAAAAGCTATCAAAATATTAATTCATTTTTTCTTTTCTCATAAAAAAGTTTTTAAAAATTTCAGAAACCAATGTCCTTGGAGGCATCCGTTAACTTTTTTCATATTCCTTAGTCACTCAAAAGTGAAAACATTAAGTTTACAACTTGCTACAGTAAACTCTAAAAATAACACTCAACTATTGGAGCTCTAAGAGCATTAGCATCCGAGGATGCAAAAAAAATAAATAAAAATAATAAATAAAAAAATGAAAAAACCTATTTTACATTCTCAAACACTACTTTATCTATTTTATCAACTTATTTTACAACTCACCCTATATTCTAATTTTTATTTTTACATACAACTCAATAAAATAATATAAACTACCTAATAAAATAATATAAAATACTATTCTCTCTCTTTTTCCTCCTATTCACTTTTTCTCTTCACACACAACCACAAGATTAAAATAATATATTTATTTTTACAACCTATGAATAGTAAAGTTGCATAGGTAGCAAATTTTTTTAAGTTTAAAAACCTAGATGGAGTGGGTTTAAAATAGCAACTAGGGGGTGTTTACACCTCCAATGCTATTGCTCTAAACATTTCTAGCCTTTTTTTATTCGCCTCTCTCTCTTCCTCTTTCACCTGATTACACAAATATAGAGAGATAAGCTCTACAACTTGCAAAACTAAGGGCTTCCAGCGATGCAATTGGGAATTTGAGACCAAGATTATGGAGGCGGCGTTTTAATGGATATGGGTTTGCAAATTTATTTGGTGGTGGTTGCTAGGTCAATTGGGTTGCATTGTGAGTCGTTGGGTTTTTGTGGGTGGTTGGGTCGATTATTTTGGCAGTGGTTGTTAGGTCGATTTTTTTTTCTTCGATTTTGGGGTAAAAGACTGGATTTGCCTAGTGGTGGTGATGGGTTTTCGCAATGGTGTTTGATTTTGGGTTGATGGGTTTCACGATGGTGTTTAATTTTTGTAGTGGTGATGGGTTTGAATTTTGGTTTGGGTTTGATTTGCGTTTTTGATGGGTTGGCTGGGTTTTGTGATGGGATGATCAAGTTTAATGGGTTGTGGTAGGGTGGTGTTGGGTTGGGTGGTGGTGGGGGGATTTGGGGAAAAGTGGCGGTTGATTTTGCTATTGGGTTCAATTGCTACTATTGGTGTGAGTAGAAAATATATTATTTTAATGTGATAGAAATTTAGTGCTGGTGGGTTGGGGGTGAATTTAAGCGTTGATGGTGGTCAATTGGGGGTGGTGGATTGTTGGCTATGGTGGTTTATCGGTTTAAATGGTGGTGGATTATGGGTTTTGGTAGATGGTTTTGATATTGATTTTGAGATTAATGGGTTTTGATTTTGATTATGATTTTTCAGATTAATTGGTTATGTGGTGGATGATGGTGGCTGGGTTTGTAGTGGTTGGTGGTGGCTAGGTTTATGGTGGTGATTGTGGTTGTTGGTTTTTTGAAAATAGGTTTTTACATGCAATACCAAACTCTAAAAATACTTTTCCAGCAAATTTTCCAAAACACAAACAAACAATTGAAAATATTTTTTTTTCGTAAAATATTTTCAGTTGAAAATATTTTACACTCAAAAAACATTTTACATAGAACCAAATGTAGCCTAAATAAAATTTTTGCATTTCTCAGATGGGAATGCTCCTCTAAGATATTTAGTTTAATTTTCTTAAAGAAAACTAATTCCCTAAACAATGTAATAATTCAACGTAGTTTATGTAACACGCGATTCACCCTCCTATTAAATAAAAAAAGTGAGTTTCATATGTGACATTTATTTAAGAAGCAGGCATAATATACCAAATATACGGAATAATTTTTCACAAACAAGGGATCAATATAATTGTTTATTATCTTCCTCAAAAAAAAAAAAAAAAAAAAGTTTACTAAAGTATCTAAATCATTTCAACCCTTAAAATATTTATTCTAAGGTAGACTTTGAATCATTTGGACTTCATTTCCTCTCTAATTTTTTTCAATATAAAGAAAAAATAGATAATTACACTTTACCCACCTGTGGTTTACCTCTAATTTGATGTGTCTACCCGTGATTTAAATTTTGGCACTTTACTCACTTGTGATTCTCACCGTTACTGTGTCATAACTCACCTCTCCCTCACTGTTACTCTAACATAACATAGAAACATGTTAAAAACAAAAGCTCAAATAGATCAAAAAGTAAGAGTTATTGAAATTTGTGGTAGTTCAGTCACTTTAGCTCCTTGCAAATCCAACACCTTGAGCAGCTTGAATCTAGCATAAAATAATTTTGAAATGGACAACTTAGGTGGCAGATCTTTGACTCCAAATACAAGCAAAGAACGAAGATGAGATACATCCATGTTGGTATTATGTTTGTTAAACTTTGTTGGATTGTCCGCCTCCTGCCTTTTTTTTTTTTTTTTTTTTTTTGGAACGAATGGTAGAAACTATTATTAACAAAACTGAAAACTTAAACAGGTAATGCCAAAACTGAATTGTTTGGGCTTGGGGGAGTCTGTCAACATCTCAGACATATCCCCATTGACTTTCAATACAGAAAACCAGCTCAAATCCTTGAGTGGTGTTACATATATATTACCCCTGCCCTGCTGCTATAAGAGCTTGGTGCTCCGTAATCAGACTCGTGGCTCTCTCCAAGATAGACCGTGGGTCAAGCTGAATGTGCTCAAAGTAAAACATTTCTAGACATGCTTTCGTTGCAAAATTTTCATGTCTCGACTTGGAAACAATCTGTATGCGGCATTTCATGACTCTTGCGTCAACAATTGTTATAGCTATTTGTATCAAGTTTCTATTAAGGAGTTAGAAACTAAAAGCTAAACCCAGAATTTTTGAACATAAACCCATAAATCTTGAACATAAACCAAAAATTAAACCCATTAATTTTGAACATAAACTCACAGCCACTACAACCAAAAATTAAAATCAAATCAAATACAAGAACAAAGGAAATCAGATGAACCCACAACCAAAACCACAAAAAAATAAAACCCATGAAGCAAGAACGAAGGAAAATGAAACCCATCACTGTGGTGGCCGATGTTCTCCTTAACTCCGCCATTGGAGAGAGAGAGCAAAGAGATGAGAGAGAGAATGTTGTAGAAGAATAGGTGAGAGGAAAGAGACACGTAGAGAAGGAAAATATGATATTTATAGTGGTTGACTTAGGTTTGATTTTTCTGGGCATATGTTCTTTTAGAAGTTCTGAAGCAATCAAAAACCCTAACTTTTTGATCTGTGGGGTTTTTGTTTTTTACATATTTCTGTGTTAGAGTAAGGGTGAGGGACAGATGAGTTACGGCATAGTAACGGTGAGAATCACAGGTAGGTAAAGTGTCAAAATTTAAACCACGGTAGGCATATCAAATTAGAGGCTGTTAAAGATATATTAGCCCATTAGTATAGGCCCAAGCCTAATTATACTTTGTGTGCAAGTCAAGTCTTCTACTTGTACTAGAAGTCTATTAGTCTAGGGTTTAGTCTACTATATATACACATGTTATGATTCATTGTAATAAAGGATTTGTACTATACTATAATATATTATTGATGTAGCCCTTTAGGGTTTCCTCCGTGGATGTAAGCCGTTAGGCTGAACTACGTAACCCTCGTGTGTTATTGTGTTCTATACTTTATGCTTTCGCTTCCGCATCCATACTAGCATATTCAGCATGGTGTATCAATGTTAATATTTAACATGGTATCAGAGCCACCTTCTTGTGGCCATGGTTTTCTGTCCTTGCGGTATATTTAAGAGCAATCTTTGTCTTCCTCGGTGTTTTCTTTGCTGCGTTCATCTTCTTTGACTTCCTACTATTGCCGTCAAAACTCTCCGGTATAATCATGCCACCGTTAGAAGTCACATCAACATTGCAAGATCATTGCCTTCCTCAAACTACCCTAACAGAGCCAAACTTCATTCAATGGATCTTCTCAACCTTATCAAATCTCAAAATTTCATCAAGCTTCCATCTTGAGTTTGAGAGGGAGTGTTAAAGATATATTAGCCCATTAGTATAGGCCCAAGCCTAATTATATTTTGTGTGCAAGCCAAGTTTTCTACTTGTACTAAAAGTCTATTAGTCTAGGGTTTAGTCTACTATATATACACATGTTATGATTCATTGTAACACAAGATTTGTACTACACTATAATATATTATTGATATAGCCCTTTAGGGTTTCCTCCGTGGATGTAAGCCGTTAGGCTGAACCACGTAACCCTCGTGTGTTATTATGTTCTATACTTTATGCTTTTACTTCCGCATTCATACTAGCATATTCAACATGGTGTATCAAGCTAATATTTAACAGAGACAAACCACATGTGAGTAAAGTATAATTATCCCAAGAAAAAAAAAAAAAAGGGACCAATTCTTTTTTTTCTACTAAAGGAACCATCAACCACTCTGTTAGGCAATTTACTGATAATCTAGTGTCAAAAACTCAAAGGATGGGTCCTATATGTCTTGGCATAGAAAATGTTCCCTCGGGGTCCTTGTCAATATTCAGAAAATTTAATCAAACACGTATCTACGTGCGGAGTTTTCGTTGTAATTTACGTCAATACATTGACTATTCTATCCACCAGAAAGTCCATGCCGTCGATAATACAATTCTAAATTATTTTTATTTTAGCTAATGGACTCTAATTCCCCAATCACACATTCTTACAATAAAAGTGAAATTTCCCTATTACTGCACTTTACTTTACATTAGGTATTTACTATTTACCGACGCCAAGGCAAAATCCGTGACCATCAGTGACATATTTGTATTTCACTATGTTCTGCTAACCTTTTCTTTTTCCTTCTCAAATCTATTAAAATACCAGAACAACTTTTGCCCTGACCTGACATAGTGACATCAACTCCTACCCCTAAATGCACAATTACCACTCACACTCACACTCCTTTGGACTACACTAGGATGTGATTCTATTTCTGTCATCCTTTTAATCTAGCTTTTTAAAAAACTAAATTTTTCCTTACCCTTTTTTTTCTTTTTATTTTTTTTTCAAAATACAAAGTACTGTATCATTTAACGTATTTTCAATAAAAAAAAAAACTAAATAAGTTGTTTTTAATACAGATACAAACTCAATTGCAATTGCTAGAGATACTGAGATCACCATAAATAATCATAATTTTTTGTGTCAGACTTAATAATAACAAATTAATTAGAAAAAAAGTTAACAAATACCTTAGTAAATTAATTTATTAAATATTTTTAAAAGCTTTTTAATGGAAAAAGAATCAAATTTTTTATATTTACAATGAAAGTGGGTGTTAAATTTTTTCTAAAATTGTATACCTAATGCAATCTAATCTGTTTTTTTTTTTTTGGCTGGAAGCAATCTAATATATTTGAGCTTTGAAAGTTATAATTAGGGATTTGGGTATTACCTGAGCAATGCAACCACCAAGACCCATGCCTTCAAAGATCTGATGAAAGGCCAAAGCAGCAACAAGAGGCTTAATTGTACACTGATTCTGAGACATCCCCATGGTAACTCCAATTATGACCGAGTGAAATATAATCCCAATCTCCAACACCTGCGACACCAGTCTCTGCTTCAGCTTCACCACCTCATCGACTCGCTCCTGCTCATTCACCACCTGCACCACCATCTCCACCGATTCATTTCTCAACTCGCCCCCACACAATTTCTTTTCATTTTCCTGGTCATGTGTCCCCACAGGAACGTAGCTCTTACTGTGACCGTGACCCTGACCGTGCTCCACATGTGACGTGGCGGTGATGTCCACCAAGAGAGCGGTTAGAGCCCCAATCAAAGTGACCAATCCCGAGAAAGGGTAGTCCTTCCAGGGGTGTTGAGATGCCACCTGGCAGTCAGAGAGAGCGTCAAAGGCGTCAGGGAGGACGTGGACCAATGAGGTGGAGAGAATCACACCGGCCGCGAAGCACTTGATTAGTAGCACCGCCTTGTCGTAAAGGGGTTTGCCTTGGAAGTAACGGGCTAATAGTACCGGCAAGGAAATTCCGATGACGCTGGTTATGAATATCACCACAATTGATATCCACTTCAGGTGCTCCGCGGCTCGTGAGTCCCGGCACGCCAGGGCTCGAGCAACATCGCCCGCTACGCACTTGGGCATGGCTAAGGCTCTCACCTAATTAATTCAACTCTTAGTCTTGAGAGAGAGAGAGAGAGAGAGAGAGAGAGAGGCTAGAGCGAGGCTCTCGTGTTCGGTGTATTTGTATTTTGTGGACTTTTTTTGTGGTGAAGTACTGAAGAAGAGGAGAGATTATGTGGTGGGATAGGTGGAGTCCACTGTGGGAAAACAAAGAGACAATAAATAAGAGTGGTGTTTTGTTTTGAATGGGGTCCGTGCAAATGCAATTGGTGGTGATTTGTTATCAAATTGGAAAAGTGGCACCCATGCATTTGTCACGACTTTGGTCATTACTTGCGTAGTTGCACATGTCTAGTGATTCTAGATTACTTTTCATTTATTTATACGATTATTTAAGGAACTTTCTTTATTTAGAATCTTCAATTTTAATGTCTAAGAGTATCCTAAAATTTACTAGTTTGTAAAACTTAAATAGTAAGGTTAGACATGTAAAATTACTCATTTAAAAACTCCTTAATTTTAGCTAATTTTTTTTTTTAAGTTTTCCCCATCTCTACATTTCTCTTTCACGTTAGTTTTCAAGTACTAATACAACTTTTTCTTTTTGAAAAAATATATAAAAATAAAACTGTTTTTTTTTTCCATAGAGGTACTATTTTTTTTACCACTAAACTGTTTTTTCTCACATCCACATTTCTCTTTCACATTAATAGTCAATTACTAATACAACTTTTTCTTGAAATAAAAAATAAAATAAAACTGTTGTGGGGCCAAATAATCCTACGGCCCAGCCCACTTCATTCCTGGGCCGAAGGCCCGAGCCGATGAGGCACCTATGTCCGAGGACGACCTCATTATCGGTCATCTCGGCATTAAATGTACCTGACCTCTGTCCTGACCGCATTAATGAGGAAAGGACCCCGCACCAGCATCGCCTTGGTTGCCGTGACTCCCAAGAGGGACTGAGAAGGCGGCTGATGGGACAAGCACCTGAGCAATGTCCAGATCGTTCAACAAGTGTAGGGCTAGGATTGGTTGTGTAAAGGGTATCTAATGTAAAAGAATCCCTTCGGAGAAGGGGGACGGATGGATGGGAAAAAAGAAGGAAGAGAAAAAGAGAAAGGAAGGAGGAAAAAGGGGAGAAAAGCCTCCTCGGCCCATGGCCGAGGAGCATCCCCATTTGTAAATTGTTCTAAGTAGTTCTTTAAATAAAAAAAACCGGAGTTCACGCCTTCTAAACGCCGGCCGGTGCCTAGACCTTCGATCCACTCTCTACAAATTCATTGTTAAGGGTTTGATGGGTCTGAGACCAATATCCCTTGGGCTTGGGCACCGAAATCTCAGACCCTACAATTGGCGCCGTCTGTGGGAAGGATTAGTGCGTCGTCGGCACAACAGGCGACTGTTCTAAATAGATGCTCTATGGAAGATAGGTGGTGATGCAAAAAAGAACTACCAAACAAACATTGCCAAAAAGATAAAAGCTCGAAGACAAAAGATTCAACAGTAAAAAAAAAAACTTCATATTATTTCATAAAAAGAAAAAAGGTTACAGTTTACAATCAGAGGCTCAGGCAGGCTTGTTTTACAACTGTTCCTACCAGCTAGTCCTACAATCAGAAGCCCAGGCGGCCCGCCCTAAAACTAGCTAGAGGGAAGTGTCAATCCGTGCGCTTATTGGCATCAAGAGAATGGGAGAACTTGACAATAAGCGGGCGGAAGGGGGCTGAGGCTGGCTTGTTCCAAGGCCACCAACAACTCCTTTCTCGGAGTGGCGGAGCTTGAACAAAGTGAGGAGCATATGCAGGGGCTCCGGGGCGCCCTCCCCCATGATGTTCCCTTGATTTTCTCCAACCCCCACGAGCGCTGGCCGTTGGTGACGGCAACACTCGGGCACCGCCCATAATGTGAGTTCGCGTGTCTCCTCCGTCGGGGGTGCGCTCTGAGGAGGGACGTTAGGTACTTCAACGACATCTCTCCGGGCCACCGTGCATGGCGCCATCGAGGTTACGCCTAGACTCTACCTCACCGGAAGCCCAGTGGGGGCTGCGGCCACAACGGCTCTTGGCACAGATGTTCTCATACCCATCCAAAGCCGCCCCATATCTCCTAACTCCGGTCACAATTCCGGCGGGGTTATTAAAGGGGCATGAGGAGTTGAAGGGGTGTTTCTTTCTGTTTGTCTTGGGAGGTTCATGGAGTGTGGAGAAACCATCCCCTCAAGAGGCCTTATATAGAGGCTGAAGGTTGGTGGGAATTAATTCACGCAGAATTCGAAAGGAGGGCTACCGAAGCGTTGGATAATAATGAGGCTGCCAGATTCCGAGGGGGCCGCAGACCGTTTGACTTATGTTGATTTACGAGGCTATTAATGAAGGCGCGTCTCGCGCACCGAAGCCTCAGGAGCCGAACACGAACGGCCAAGGGACGCTTCGCAAATAAAAAAGATGGGGGCTCGAGATGGAGGCGAGATCAATGCCACGTGTAAGGTCATGATTCGTCCGAAGGAAGAATCATCCCCAGTAAAGCGATCCGAGGACAAGCGTTACACAGAACCAAGGCTCTGCATGGTCCTCGGACTCAGGCCTATGGGGAAACTAACCGCTTCAGAAGGACAAGCGTTAGACAGAACCAAGGCACTGCATGGTCCTCGGACTCAGGCCTGTGGGGAAACTAACCGCTCCAGAAGGCCAAGCGTTAGACAGAACCAAGGCACTGCATGGTCCTCGGACTCAGGCCTCTGGGGAAACTAACCGCTCCAGAAGGCCAAGCGTTAGACAGAACCAAGGCTCTGCATGGTCCTCGGACTCAGGCCTATGGGGAAACTAACCGTTCCAGAAGGCCAAGCGTTATACAGAACCAAGGCTCTGCATGGTCCTCGGACTCAGGTCTATGGGGAAACTAACCGCTCCAGAAGGACAAGCGTTAGACAGAACCAAGGCACTGCATGGTCCTCGGACTCAGGCCTCTGGGGAAACTAACCGCTCCAGAAGGACAAGCGTTAGACGGAACCAAGGCACTGCATGGTCCTCGGACTCAGGCCTCTGGGGAAACTAACCGCTCCAGAAGGCCAAGCGTTAGACAGAACCAAGGCACTGCATGGTCCTCGGACTCAGGCCTATGGGGAAACTAACCGCTCCAGAAGGCCAAGCGTTAGACAGAACCAAGGCTCTGCATGGTTCTCGAACTCAGGCCTCTGGGGAAACTAACCGCTCCAGAAGGCCAAGCGTTAGACAGAACCAAGGCACTGCATGGTCCTCGGACTCAGGCCTATGGGGAAACTAACCGCTCCAGAAGGCCAAGCGTTAGACAGAACTAAGGCTCTGCATGGTCCTCGAACTCAGGCCTCTGGGGAAACTAACCGCTCCAGAAGGCCAAGCATTAGACAGAACCAAGGCACTGCATGGTCCTCGGACTCAGGCCTGTGGGGAAACTAACCACTCTAGAAGGACAAGCGTTAGACAGAACCAAGGCACTGCATGGTCCTCGGACTCAGGCCTGTGTGGAAACTAACCACTCCAGAGGGCTAAGCTTTAGATAGAACCAAGGCACTGCATGGTTCTCGGATTCAGGCCTGTGGGGAAACTAACCGCTCTAGAAGGCCAAACGTTAGACAGAACCAAGGCTCTGCATAGTCCTCGGACTCAGGCCTATGGGGAAACTAACCGCTCCAGAAGGCCAAGCGTTAGACAGAACCAAGGCTCTGCATGGTCCCTGGACTCAGGCCTATGGGGAAACTAACCGCTCCAAAAGGCCAAGCGTTAGACAGAACCAAGGCACTGCATGGTCCTCGGACTCAGGCCTATGGGGAAACTAACCGCTCCAGAAGGACAAGCGTTAAACAGAACCAAGGCCAGGCCTATGGGGAAACTAACCGCTCCAAAAGGCCAAGCGTTTGACAGAACCAAGGCACTGCATGGTCCTCGGACTCAGGCCTATGGGGAAACTAACCGCTCTAGAAGGACAAGCGTTAGACAGAACCAAGGCACTGCATAGTCCTCGGACTCAGGCCTGTGGGGAAACTAACCGCTCCAGAAGGCCAAGCGTTAGATAGAACCAAGGCACTGTATGGTCCTCGGACTCAGGCCTATGGGGAAACTAACCGCTCTAGAAGGCCAAGCGTTAGACAGAACCAAGGCTCTGCATGGTCCTCGAACTCAGGCCTATGGGGAAACTAACCGCTTCAGAAGGACAAGCGTTAGACAGAACCAAGGCACTGTATGGTCCTCGGACTCAGGCCTATGGGGAAACTAACCGCTCTAGAAGGTCAAGCGTTAGACAGAATCAAGGCTCTGCATGGTCCTTGGACTCAGGCCTATGGGGAAACTAACCGCTTTAGAAGGACAAGCGTTAGACAGAACCAAGGCACTGCATGGTCCTCGAACTCAGGCCTATAGGGAAACTAACCGCTCCAGAAGGACCAGCGTTAGACAGAACCAAGGCACTGCATGGTCCTCGGACTCAGGCCTGTGGGGAAACTAACCGCTCCAGAAGGACAAGCGTTAGACAGAACCGAGGCTCTGCATGGTCCTCGGACTCAGGCCTATGGGGAAACTAACCGCTCCAGAAGGACAAGCGTTAGACAGAACCAAGGCATTGCATGGTCCTCGGACTCAGGCCTATGGGGAAACTAACCGCTCCAGAAGGCCAAGCGTTAGACAGAACCAAGGCTCTGCATGGTCCTCGGACTCAGGCTTATGGGGAAACTAACCGCTCCAGAAGGCCAAGCGTTAGACATAACCAAGGCTCTGCATGGTCCTCGGACTCAGGCTTATGGGGAAACTAACCGCTCCAGAAGGCCAAGCGTTAGACAGAACCAAGGCACTACATGGTCCTCGGACTCAGGCCTATGGGGAAACTAACCGCTCCAGAAGGGCAAGCGTTAGACAAAACCAAGGCACTGCATGGTCCTCGGACTCAGGCCTATGGGGAAACTAACCGCTCCAGAAGGCCAAGCGTTAGACAAAACCAAGGCACTGCATGGTCCTCGGACTCAGGCTCATGGGGAAACTAACTACTTCAGATGATCCTAAGTGTTAGACAGAACCAAGGCTCTGCATGGCCCTCGGACTCAGGCTCACGGGAAAACTAACCACCTTAGATGATCCTAAGAGTTAGACAGAACCAAGGCACTGCATGGTCCCAGGACTCAGGCCTATTGGGAAACTAACTCCTTCAGAGGATTCCAGGTGTTAGACAGAACCAAAAACGCTGTATGCTCCCAGGACTCAGACCTATGGGAAAACTAACTCCTTCAGAGGATTCTAAGTGTTAGACAGAACCAAAAGTGCTGCATGGTCCTCGAACTCAAGCCTGTGGGGAAGCCAACTACTTCAAGGGGATCCTAAGTGTCTACCTAAAGTATTTCCCACCTGGCTCTTAGAGAACGATGGGTCCACCCAAGCATACATGCCCTCGCTATAATAACTGATGCCGCGATTGGCCGAGATGCAATTGAAGTTAAAATCATACAAGTAAAGAAAAAAGGGATAGCGTACGAATAAGCGAACAACCACAACCAGCAGGAAAAGAAATAAAACTCGTATTTCATTAAGTCCATAAAGATTACATGGTGAACACCACATTACAAAAAAAAAAAAAAAAAAAAAAAAAAAGTAAAAAAGTAAAAGAAAAAGAAAGATACAAAAGACGGGAGGCGACGGCGTTGAGGGGCCTGTCCTGCCCACTTATTTTCCTCTCTCGGCTGGGGGCCGGACTATAGCAACTTCAAGGCCTTCTGAGCTTTGGCCAGAAGGGACAACCTGCGAAGGCGTGGCAGGAATGGCTGCATCCTCAGCAGCAGGAACTTCAGCTTCGGAGGTAGACTTCACACCCTCCTAGGGCGCCTCCTCAACGGGGCCCTCACCCGATTCTGCCACCTTGGGAGGGTCGCTTCCTTGGACGAGCTCATCCACGGGCTTAGCAATTGATGTGTCCTCACCCGTAGCAGCGCCGGTTTCCTCTGTAGCCTCCACGGCCTCAGCGCCCATTGGAGTTGCCTCGCGGATAGCAGGAGGGTAGTACATATTCTCCTCCTTCCACAAGTCGGATGAGGCCTCGACCCTAGCCTGTCTGAGGGCCTCCCTCCAAACCTCGGCAGAGTAGCGCCTGCACAACCCGGGGACTTGAGCCTTAAAGACCGCTTCTGTCTCGGCCATCCCCGTAGCATAAGCCTCCTCCTCGGCTTCCTGCTTAGTGGCCAGGGCTTCCTCCCTGCCCTGGTCAACCTCAAACTTGGCCCTCACGGCCTCGTCCCTCGCCCACTCAGCTGCCCGCTTGTCCGATTCGGCGGCAGCCAACTTCTTTGGCAGATCAGCAAGCAGCTCCTTTGCAGTCTTCAGCTGCTCCTCTGCCTCGGCCAGGCGCTTTGAGTAATCTTCGACCTGCTTCTGGAAGCCGACGAGACCCGACAGGGCAGTATCCCGAGCACTGGTCATTGCACTCAGCTCCTCCCGGGCCTTGATAAGGTCAGCCTCAGAGTTCTTAAGGACTCGCAGGTGTTACGCCTTCTGATGTGGAGGGCACCTCGGGGAACCGAAACCCGTCCTCGGTCACTGTTATTCTTCGAAGCCGAGGATCCTTTGCTCTGATCACGTACTTCGGCGCCGCAAATGACTTGTGAGCCGGGTCGTATTTCAAGATCTGGTGAGCGGCCCTAACCTGATTGTCGGCCTCGTTCACGAAAACCTCTGCCCTCAGCGCCTTTTGCAAGTCTTCTCGGTTGATTAGGCTGAAATGACGCGTGAAGGCGTGCGGATCTGCAAGAGGAAACACATTCATATCAGAAACCAGACGGTGCAAAAAGAAATGGACGAATGAAAGGATGGAACTGATTAGGGTCCTAGAACTCTCTCTCCATATTCCCATTGCCCCACCTGGGGTCCCCTCCGTTGTCGGGCAGTGAAGGCCATCGTGCCACTCTCCAGACATGATGAGGAAATCCTTGTTCAACCCCTTGCTAGACTCAGGAAGGCATTGAATGAGCCGGACCTTGTCATCCCTGATCTTCAGGTAGTAAGTTTCGTCCTTCAGGCACTGGAGGTTATAACACCAATTGACGTCATGGTGGGTCAACTCAGTCCCATCTTCTCGTTTAGGGCATCCACACAGCCCAGAATCCTAAAGACGTTGACGGCACACTGGGTAGGGGCTAGCCGGAAGTGCGTCAGATAGTCCCTCATCACCGGACCCATGGGTATCCTCATGCCACATTCAACGAAGGCAACGATGGGGATCACCACTTCACCTTCCTGCCTCCGAAAGCGCCACTCGCCTTCCGCACAATACCTCAAGCCCACATTGGCCGGTATCTTATAATCGGCGATGAATTTCTCCATCGCCTCCTCAGTGAATACATACTTCTTAAATATACCCATCCCAAATGATGCCTAAGCAAGCTAAGGGAGAGCAAATGAAAAAGAGGCAGAGACGGAGAAGGAAAAAGTTCGAAGAGAGATAGAGTGACTTACAGAAATGAGTAGAAGCTCCTCGGACAGGCTTTTTATGCTGGAGATGTAGACTCTTGAGTGCGAGTGAACAGAGGAACCGGGCTTTCGAATGGGTATTTATACCCCAAATCAAGGAACCGGACGGGTTTTCCCGTCCCTAACTGCTAGGCGAATCCCCGCCGTTGGATTATCATCCTCCCGTTGGACGTGGGGGGTACGGAGCCGTCATGATTTAATGAAAGGCGCATTGCGCGCTTCGAGGCGCCATTAACGCGTCTGGGGTAGATGAAAAGGCTCCAGTACTGACAGAAGACCAAACTCAATGGGACGCGTAGCAGAACCGAGGACATCAAAATCTTCCTCTCCGCCCGAGGATGCGGACAGCAAAATTTTGAGGGGCTATTGTGGGGCCAAATAATCCTACGGCCCAGCCCACTTCATTCCTGGGCCGAAGGCCCGAGCCGAGGAGGCACCTATGTCCGAGGACGACCTCATCATCGGTCATCTCGGCATTAAATGTACCTGACCTCTGTCCTGACCGCATTAATGAGGAAAGGACCCCGCACCAGCATCACCTTGGTTGCTGTGACTCCCAAGAGGGACTGAGAAGGCGGCTGATGGGACAAGCACCTGAGCAATGTCCAGATCGTTCAACAAGTGTAGGGCTAGGATTGGTTGGGTAAAGGGTATATAATGTAAAAGAATCCCTTCGGAGAAGGGGGACGGATGGATGGGAAAAAAGAAGGAAGAGAAAAAGAGAAAGGAAGGAGGAAAAAGGGGAGAAAAGCCTCCTCGACCATGGGCCAAGGAGCATCCCCATTTGTAAATTGTTCTAAGTAGTTCTTTAAATAAAAGAGACTGGAGTTCATGCCTTCTAAACGCCGGCCGGTGCCTAGACCTTCGATCCACTCTCTACAAATTCATTGTTAAGGGTTCGATGGGCCTGGGACCAATATCCCTTGGGCTTGGGCACCGAAATCTCAGACCCTACAACTGTCATGAGTAAAACGTGTAATCCCAAAAAATAAAAAATAAAAAGCCTCATTTCATGTGCGAAGCGCGTGTGATGAGGCTAGTCAAATATAACTCTTCTATCACCAAATATTTTGCGGTTACTTTTCTCATAATTTGATAACATATCATATATTCACGACGGAACCAGAATTTCAAGTTAGAAAGGATCGGAGTAATATATTATAAACCTGTTAAAAAACTCTATATACTACTTTCGTGTTCGTGTGTTCTAATAAGTACTACTATTTCCTCAAAAAAAAAAAAAGGATGTTTATCCCTCATTGGTTATGTATGTTAGAGTTTTAGTTTTTATAACCTCAGGTTATTACTACGAAAGTTAGGCCATTTTGTAGTGGTACTCTGGTTATATAATTTATTATAAGCCTATTTAAAAAACTCTATATACTACTTTCGTGTTCGTGTGTTCTAATAAGTATTACTGTTTTCTCAAAAAAAAAAAAAAAAAGTTAGAAAGGACAAGAGTATAAGCAAATAAAATTTTAAAAGAATTTTGAAATTTCTTAATGTTAGTGTTATCAAACATCTATGAAAAGTGAACTCAATGTTCTTTCAAATCTCATAAATCATTTATAATTGAATCCAAATTAAAGGTTGAGGCGATATCCTTTTCAATGTCAAGACATATGGACTAATAGCTTCTTTCTCTACCACTTATAATTTCACATGTGATTAAGTTGTGGCAAAATGTATGTTCACATATTTTTTTTTATCAAATATGTAATGAATCCATGTGTAAGTGATGCAAATACATGTGCAAATTGTGACAACGTATGTGACTGTAGAAACTAATTTTTTTTTTGTGACAACTTGCTTGTGTGCGTCAACACATGATTAGATTTTTTATTAAGAGCATTTGCATCAAATAATGCAAAATAGAAAATTGATTCAATTTTACACATCCAAGTTCCAAAACTACCCACATTAGTCAAGTTAAATATATTTAAATTTTTAAAGTTGTTATAATAACAATGTAAATTTACACTAGTATTATTTATTTTGCATTTAGTTTTATTATTTCTTTACAATATCCCAATGACGAAGGAAGATAATAGACAGTGATTGTTGTGTGTGAAAAAAGAGAAACAATAATTTTTTTTTTTTTAATGAAATAGAGTTTAGAATAAATAATCTAATATGAGTATTTTTAAAAAGTGGTTATGTAAAATAAAAATAAAAGAAGATTCTAATGCTAAAATAAACATATTTTTTTGTACAAGCCAATATGAATACTCAAAGTACTAGTGGTTGACTTATATGTAAATGAGGAAATCCAATTACAAATTGGACAAAGTTTAGCTAAAAAATTGGTTGTAGTCTAAGATTACAACTTTACTCAATATCTTTTTATTGAATGTGAATTTTGATAAATCCACCATTGGATTACATATTTTTCTTATATCTTTCATGCTTGCAAAATTTCTAAAAAATTAAAAATCAATAATTATGTCATCAATAAATTGCTTAAATTGCAAATTTTTGTAGTTTAAAATTATGTATAAAATATAAGTTTATAAGTCATATAGTAAATAATATTTGATTGATACAAAATTTGACATATATATTGAGAATGTAAAGAATATGTAATTCAACAGTTAAAATTTTCAAAATATGTAGTAATGTTTATTTTATTAAGTAAGGTTGTACCTTTAGGCTATAACCAATTTTGTAACTAAACTTTGTCCTTACAAGTTTTTTTTATTTTTATTTTTATTTTTTTAGAGACTTTTAACTTATGGCGTTTGCTCCTTATGATAGCTCTTTATCGTCAAACTAAGACACCAATCAATTTTTGTATGGGCGAGAATTGAACTTTAGATATTTTATTCAACCATCAGAGAATTTACCAGTTAAGCTAATTAGAACCCACAACCCAATTACAAGTTGATAAGCAAGTTGTGGGATAACGTGTAGTCAAGAAAAAAATTGGCTGCAGAAGATTTGCTATCAGATTAGTGGTGATACGTGTATTTCCCATTTTTGAATTTTTTTTATGGCATAAAAGGTAGGTCATGCGAGAAAGCATAGATAAATTAGTAAAACAAATAATGTAGTCCTTATCTGGCTAATTTATAGTCAAGAAAAAAATTGGCTGCAGAAGAATTGCTATCAGATTAGTGGTGATGCGTGTATTTCCCATTTCTGAATATTTTTTAGAGCATAAAAGGTCGGTCATGCCAGGAAGCATACATAAATTAGTAAAACAAATATGCAGTCCTTATCTTCCTAATTTGATTAAGATTTTCTAGGATACTCTATTAATAGATTTCTTTAAATCCTAACCACTCTTTTATGATTTAAGTGTCTAGATTTTGCCATGTTAGCATTCCATTAATAATACTCTTAAAATAATAAAATAATGTTGCAAACAAAACAATTAAGATTATTATTAATAGAATGCTAACATGGCAAAATTTAAATCATTAAATTATTAAAAAATGGTTAAAATTTAAGGAAATTTATTTAGTAGAGTACCCTAAAAAATCTAGAGGATCTGAATCCAATTATACATAATTATGAATTTCTATTTTCACTTTTAGGTTACAAGTTACATTATAATAACTAGTATGTAACCCTGTGCTACCACACGGGACTGGTTAATTGTAATGATGTTATTGACCAATTTTTTTTTTTTTTTTTTGGGTTTATCACACAGATGATAGAATTAAATCAAACAATGAAAAATATATATTGCATTTTATTATTTAAGTAATGCTATTGGTCTTTTTTTTGGTTTATCATACATATGATAGCATTAGATAAAACAATGAATTAAAAAAAAAAGAATATTGCATTTTATTATTTAAGTGACGCTACAGTGAAGAAAAAAGAGAATATTGCATTTTATTGTTTGAAATATATAAAGGGACATTAAAAAATAAAAACTGATAATTAAGCTTGGAATCTTCTTGGAGGCGCAAATGAAGCGCTAATGTATGAGAGTGTAAAGTAAGGAAGAGTGGGATTGAACATTGTGTTTGAACCCGGCCTTGCTCTAAGAAATCCGTAAGGAGGAGGATAGGGTAGTGTGTGGATCTAGTTGGTAGAGGTTGAGAGAGGATGAGACATGGGATGATGATATGAAATTAGGAGGAGATGATGTTTTACTTTTATAGTCTTTCTCATTGGACTCCTTGGTTCTAGTTGTGGGATTAGAAGAGCGCCAAACTCTATTGAGATCACCAATAAAAGTGTGCAGGTGAGATGTTCTTGCTTAGGCCAATGAGTATTATCATTATAGTTTTCTTAGCTTCCGTGTTAAATGTTAATGCATCATTTATTTGGGCACAAAAATTAGAAAATTTAGATAAGATACATGACACAAAATTGGAGTCCAATTTATAATATCCATGAAAGTGTGCAGGTAAGATGTTCTTGTTTAGGCTAATGAGCATTAGCATTGTGGTTTTCTTGGCTTCCATGTTAAATATTAATGCATTATTTATTTGAGTACAAAAATTAGAAAATTTAGATAAGATACATGACGCAAAATTGGAGTCAAATTTATAATTTAATTAGATTTTTTTTTTTGAGTTTTGGTTAGGACAAGTGGCGCAAAATCGAGAATCCAATTGAAATCTAATTGGATTTTCTCTCTGCTTCACCTATTATTATATATATAGATTTTTAGTGAATGGTTGGTTACGGCATAATTCTTTTTTTTTTTTTTTTTTTCTCTCTCTCTCTCTAAAGTTATTGTAGTAGAAGTTTTTTTTATTAAAAAAAGAAGAAGAAAGAAACCCTCTAAACAAAACAAAACAAAACACTATGTTTTTCCGGAATGACAAAGAGTAACAGTAGAATGGCAAAGGTCAGGTAAGCAAGTGATGCTTTTTATTTTTAATTTTTAAAGGTAAGCATGTGATGTTGGAAGAAATACTCAAGGACGAAAAAACTTTTGACAAGTATTAAGGTTTTTATTTTTAATGAACGTATTATGTTTCTAATAACGACAGCATTTCCTCAAAATAATAATAATTATAACTACAGCAAGTTCTTTTATAATTAATTTCAATTTTCTTATAACTTTCATATATTATAAAATAAAATCTACTAGACTTTTGGTACAAATATAAGGCTATACGGACATTTTTTTAGTTTCAATTTTGATACAATCTTTATAAAATTTATGTCGACCTTTTTTTTTTAAAAAAAAAATTCTGAAATGGATATAACATCTATATAAGAAAAACAAAAACAAGAGAATGGTGACCCAATGATGCACGAGAGCAGGAGTGACTGTACATTGAAGCCAAGATGGTCACAAGACTATGACCTTGAAAAAAAAATTATTATATATAAATTTTATGATCTTTTTAATTTAAAAAAAAATTGTGACCACCTTAAATTTTTTTTAGACTTAACACAATAAAACTTTGGACAAAGTTTTGACAACAAAATTGGTTGTAGATGAAAGCTACAACTCCACTTAATATTTTTTTATTGGATATGAATTTTGACAAATTCAACATTAGATTATGTTTTTTTCTTATATCTTCCATGTTTGAAAATTTTCAATAAAATTAAAGATCAATAGCTATGTCATTACTTAAATGTTTAAATTTCAGGTTTTGTTAGTCTAAAATTATACATAAAAAATACATTTATGAATTAACTAGTAAATAACACATAATTGGCATTAAATTTAACATATCTATTTATCTATCTATCTATAATATAATATAAAAGTCAAATCCTCAAATTGGAGGATAAACACAATGGTGACACGTGTCCTCTTTTAACAATACATAAAATAATGACACATCTATCTATAATAGAATATAAAAGTTGGATCCCCAGTTTGAATGATACACACAATGATGACATGTGTCCTTTTGACAATGCATAAAATAATAAATTTCATCATTGTAATAAATATCCACTACAAGCTTCTTTAAATACTCTTGGGGGGAGGGGGGGAGGTGAGTAACCTAAAAGGCTAGTCTTAAAAAATTATAAATAAATAAATACGTAGATGTCTTTATATATATGTGTGTGTGTGTGTGTGTATATAATTACACCTATTTATTATCATTCAAAAAAAAAAAATTATTACCATTTTTATTTAAATGGGTTTTACTATTACACATCATTTAGGGGGATTCTAGATTCGAGAGAGTTTCAACTTATAGCACCCGCTTCTAATGATAGCTCTTTGTCATCAGACCAATACACCAATAAGTTTTTGGTATAGACGAGGATTGAATCACAGATCTCTTATTCAATCATTAGAAACTTTATCGGTTGAGCTAACTGGAATTCACATGATGATTCTAAATTTAAACACACTACACTTACACTTTTGTGTTGCATACACTTTTTTATTACCACTTCTATTTAACTTTTAGGGGGAAAAAATGAATACAAAATAAAAAATACAGTGATTTACGTCTTTTGTGTTCAAAAGGAAAAAAAAAAAATGATTTGCGCATTTAAAAATTTAAAAATTATATATGAATTAATACAATTCATGGTTATAAGTCCGTTTGTATTAAAAAAAAAACTGTCAATTTAATAGTTTGTATAACCTATAGTTATAGTAAATGGGTAGTTACATACAACAAAATGGTTAGTGAGATCATCATTTGTAACTCATAACTCTTCGATTTCTTACATTTGTGTAACTCATAACTACTCATCTCTCTCTCTCTCTCTCTCTCTCTATATATATATGGGTTGAGTTCAAGTACTTAATGTAACTTTAAGTAATGTTATACTATTCAATATTTTTTAATTTGATGTAAATTTTGACAAATCCACTGTTAGATTACATTATATTCTATATTTTCCATGCTTGCAAAATTTCAAGGTGATCAAAGATTAATAGCTATGTCGTCAATAAATTATTTAAATTCAAGTTTTTGTAGTTTAAAATAATGCATAAAAAATGAGTTTATGGATCGAATGGTAATTAACAACCAATTGAAATGAAAATTGGTATGAATGTTAAGAACATATAAAACATGTAACTCAATGGTGGGATTTTCAAAATATGAGTTCTATAAAAAGTATTTTTTTTTTTATACAAGATAGAATTTCTACTCTAGCCTAATCCAAGTGTATATGTATGTGAAGCTTCCTCCTAGAGACTTGAACCCTGGCATTTGCCCTCTACACCCCACAAACACTTATACTTGTGGAGTGACCATCACATCAAGGGTATGCGGTGGTCTATAAAAAGTAATTGAGTGGTGTAACATTGTTTAGAGTTACACCATGTGTAACTTGAACCCAACCCTCTCTCTCTCTCTCTCTCTATATATATATATATAGTAATTTCATTAATAAATAATAATTGCACTATATATAACAAACTAGATTATGAATTCCAATTGCAACAAAAGTATTCTCACAAAGGTACAACAGTTTATATCTTTTGTCAACTTTTTTTTCTTCTTCAAATTATTTAATCTTTTCTTTGTGTTCTATCAATCTTCTTTTCATTTTTGAGTTTATTTTTCTATTTTATTTGATGAAGAAAATAAATAGAAAGCAGTTAATCTTAACATTGTTGTTGATGATGTTCTTCATATATAGAAAGTCACCAAGAAATTAAACAAATCCTGAAGTCTGGTAACAGAGAGAGACATGGAAATTGTGAGATTCCACTTCTCTTGATACTAATGAAGTTCTATTGTTTGTTGATGCTCTCAATAGGTAAGCTTCCAAGTACTTTTGTTTTTTGTTTTTTTTGAATATTTTTTTTTGTTAAATAGCAAACTTGATGCCATTGATGTTATTAACTATCGGTACATTTACTTTTTTTAAGAAGCTTATATAAGTGGTTAATTGGAAATTGCTCAATTAGTTTTCTCATTCTATTATTTACAATTTATGCTTTCAAAGGAGGAAAAAAAAATAAAAATAAAGTAATCAAATTTAGTCACAAATTAAAAGAGGACAACATACAATAATACTAAACATTTATATAACAATAATAATATATTTTCTTTTAAATGAAGAATAATTTTTCTTATAACATGTCTACTTATAATATTTATAAATTAATAAATAAAGAAAAAATCATGCGAAGCATGGGCCAAAAGCTAGTGTTTTAAAAATATAAAGAACTTGCAATTAACGGTTAGATTTTCAAAATATATAATTATATGTATTTGTTCAGTAAAAGTTATAGCTTTAGGCTACAACTAAGTTTGGAACCAAATTTTGTTCTTAAACTTTGCCCCCCTTAACAATATATTAAACCCCTACAAACAAAAAGGAAAAGCCCAAGAAAATTTTTATTGAACAAAAATTTTAAAAAAGATGTAACTTGTAACATTGATAATGAAACTATCATATAACGATTTCAAACTAAGAAAATTCGTAGAAGTAAATTGTAAGACTATATATTTGCGTGTTTGTGTTTTTATTTTGTCGTCAATATATAAATTTATTTTTTATTAGATTTTGTATAGTTTAAGTTTCATAATGGCCACCTTGAAATTTTTTTTGGAGCTGCCAATACACTAGACTCTCTCTATCTGTCTCAAAAGCACAAGGCTCGAAACTCTTGCACCAAAACTGACAAGAGAGGTCATCATTACATATATATATATATATTATATTTAGGCTAAGATGCAAGTTGCACCCTCTAAATTTGGTTGAAATTCATTTAAATTTTCTAACTTTATTTTTATTCAATTGAATCTTCTAAATTTCAAATTTATTCAATTCAGGCGTTCTCTCCATTTTTTTTTAAATTCCCCTTTAAAAAAGTATTATTATCACTTGAAAATGTTCTATAAAAGTAATAAAAATATTTAGAGATTTTTGTGTAATTTTTTTTTTCAAAACTTATAGGACTCAATTAAATAAGAATAAATTTAGAGGACTGTCAAAGGATACACTTTACATTTTAGCCTATAATTTATTTATTTATTAGATGGGAATCATTACATATATTAGTGTTTTTATAGTCTGTTAGCTGAGTAGGATTTGCAGTATTATTGTCACACACGGAGTCACAGACCAAAACAAGCTCTAACAACTAGTAGGTGAGTAGCCTTTGAAACATGCCTTTTTGAAATTGTGTTTGTTTTTATAATTGCTAAATAAAAATGAGCTTTCTAACATTAAAATTGAGGATAGACCCCATTTCACAACTACTTTAAAAAAAAAAACTATATTCAAAATATTTTTACAAGAAATAATAAGTAGCAGGTTGTTATAAGTTGTTATTGATGGATAAAAAATTAATTTCAGTGGAAAGTTAAAATTAGAACCAATAATAACTTTACACCTATGATTTATTGAGAAAGTGTTACAAAAAGTTGTGGATGTAACACTTTTCCTTATTAAGATAGCCAATTGTGAGAGGTAGGAAAAAATGGTCTCCATGTAATTAGTGATGAGTAAAAATTAAACTGTCCATTGCTCACCATAAAGCACATCAATATGTTGTGAAATTTATTCTTTTGAAAAATGTGAGTGTTCGGTAACAAATGACTAATTACAAAGAACATAAATAATATGTTCTTAGGCTAATATCCTACCTCGTGAAACATACAAAGATTAAAAAAAAAAATGATGATATAAGATTATGGATATTTTAAAGTTGGGTTTGGTTAAGGGTGCCTTTAGGGCATTTGTTGTTGTTGTTTTTTTTTTTTTTTGGAAAGGATTTAGGGCATTTGTTAATAGTTTGTTTTAGGAAAATTTTAATACTATTTTTATGAAAAATATAAAAAACTGTCAAAAAAATTAGTTATATATATATATATATATAAAAGATAGATTAATAATGTGTCTTTTCTGAAGTAAAACATTGATTTCTTTTTTACAAAACTCAACAGTCTCAACATTCATTTGAACAGGGTGAGCTTTAGTAGGAGTTTCATCAAAATCTTTAACATAAGGCAAGTCAACAATATGTTTTCTTCTATGCCAAAAAGCATTAGGAACATCTGAGCAAACATCATCAATCAGAATTTTCTAAAAATTATCAATTTTTGATTGCAACAATTTATCAGAAAGTTGTTCAGCAATTTTCTTGTATCAAACTTCTTGTTGAAGGAAGTTAAGATGTTTGGTTTTAGCATGAATCAGATTTAAAGCATCATTAGTATCAATTTCAAAATTTGAAGCAAATTTGAATTTTACTTTCTATCCAAAAGGATTAGTAGTAATTCCATCATGTTCAACAAGAAAAGGATACAAAGCATTTATAAATGACAAAACAAGAATCACTTTATCAGTCATATTTTTAACAAGAACAGAAGGAATCTTGAAAAAAACATTATTATGGGAAACATGAGCATTGTCCAATTCATATTTAATCTTCATTTAAGTACTATTAGCAAAAACCAATCTTTCAATTGATTTTTCAAAATATTTCGAATGAATTAATCCTCTTGGATACAGTTCATATCCGCACAAGAATCAATCATAGCAATAACAGTGAAATGGTAATCATGGGAAACAACAATTTTAACTTTTGTAAACCATTTTGGAGGAAGCATTTTGTTAACAAGATTAAGTTGAGAATTATTAACAATACCTTTATCAGAAAGAAGAGCTTGTTGACTGGATTCATCTCCATCTTTGTGCTCATCTTGTTCATTATAAGATTTATCAAGATTTTTATCAATTTTTAACAATAACAATTCTTGTTTAAGATTATTGTTATCACTTTTAATGTTTTTGAATTCATTTTTGAATTCAATTATCTCTTGTTTAACAACAGTGATTTCTTGTTGAAGATCATTACTAGTTAAATCTTTGGATTTCTTTTTGTTAAATCTTTCCAAAGTTTCTTCAAAGCTTATCGTTGATTTTAGTTTTTTACTAGTTTCATCTTTTATTAAGTTTTTCTTAAGCTTGTCTAAATATTCTTTTTGTAATTTAGGGTTTTCAATTTGACTTATCAATTTAATTAACAAACTTTCATTTTCTTCACTTTTGGTGAGAACATTAATAGATTTAATAACATTACAACAGGAATCTCTACAACCAATTTTAACATTGGGTGAATCAGAAGAATCATTAGCAGATTGATAGCAAGAATCAGATGAGGAAGAAAAATCGTCTTCCAAAGAATCAGACGAATTGTTTGATTCAAGCATTCAAAATAATTCTTCTTGATTTTTATCATTAATGTTTAACATGTTAAACTTATTTTTTTAACTTTCCAGGTTTTTGTTGGCAATCTTTACTGTAATGTCCAGGTTTACCACAATTAAAACATTTACCTTTACCTGATCTTTGTTTATCATATTTTTTAGAAACATTTTTATTTTTAGCATAAAAATCATTAGGTTTAACAAAATTGGTTCTGTATTTTTTATATTTTTTATGGCTATAATTCTTGTGAGCTTTATCATGTTTTTTCCCTTTTTTCCTGGAAGGAGCAATAAGGGGCAAACCGCTGTCTTTCTTTCTGTGTCTACCCGAAACGTTGTTAATCCTTTGCTGTGTCCCTTTCTCCCCTTTGTGGTATCAGAGCCATCTATTTTCTGGCCGGTGATAGTGTTGTTGTGTTCTTTGTCTTTCTGTCTGTGTCTACCCGAAACTTTGATACTCCTTTATTGTGTTTCCTTCTTACTGTCGTTGGCGTCACCCTAGTCGTAAAGTGAATTCCCAGAATCGAACAGTAAGGCTCGTTTGAGCTAGAGAGGGCGTGTAGGGCATGAGAAGTATAGAGTTGCTTAGGGTATGTGTTACGAAATGCAACGGTGTTAAGAAAAACATGATAATTGAGTGTTAAACCTAGGATAGTATGGATAGGTTGTGGAGATCCAACTCCTCTATCAGCTCCAGGACTGGTTGTCCTCTTGATATTGTAAATAAAGAAGATCACACTGTTGAAGAAAATATTGTTAAAGCTTTAACTTTGAATTTTGCTTCATCTGGTTATCACATGGAAGAAGGTAGCAAGCCTTTTGCTTTGATTTATCGAATTTATTATAGACTGTTGGGTACTCAATTGAATCCTGGTGCTAAGATTAATAGGGAACCTTCTGGTAAAACCATGTTAATCAAATGTTTAACCCCTGATGCTAAAGTTCAAGTTCCAAAAATGATTCAATTGTAAGATGTTCAGCTTCCCACTGAATGGTTGTTGGAACAAGAATCCCCTCTTGCTAAACTTGTTTTTGATGAGCTAGATCTCCCTCATATTCAAAAATATCTTGATGGTACTATTAAAATAAGTTTTCAAAACAATCAACCTTTGAGGATCAACGAAGGAAAACATTCCTTTGCTGGATCTAAAAGTATTTCAAAAAGAGATCGAGATCTCAATGAGTTTTTGCAAAAGAGTTTTGAAAAACCCATTGATTTAAAGCTAAAAGGTGTTTCAAGTGATAAATCTCAAGTTAGCGCTATTTTCTATATATATAAATGTAGGGTTAGGATTTGTAGCTCAAGCCCAAGAAGTATGGATTATGAGCCCAATGAACCCAGAACAATGAATTTGTAGAGAGTGGGTGAAAGAGCTAGGCTAGTTGTGGATTAAACAGTGTTCAAATACGGTAGTTAAGGATGAATTAACATGCAATCAGGCTTGAACAACTGAACCAATGAATATCCGAAGAGGTATTTTATTGAATAAAAGATGATTACAATTCTTAGAGCTACAGTAAAATTGTTTTTTCCTTCTTTGTCTCTTTCTTCTCCCGTCCCCTATTATTAAAGGCTTCTTCCCTTTATATAGCATCCTTCCCCTTCATCTTCATCGTCCACTTGGTCTTCATCTAAGCATCCACTTGAGTATATGTCATGTCAAGTATGCTTTTTAGTTTTCTGTGAGTGGTGGTAGCTGAGTTTACACTGTTCAGAGGTCTTCTCCACATAAATGCGGACAAAAAAGTAGCTGTAACGCATTAAACACGGTTGTAGCAGCTTTTCCCTTTAGATATTTCTTCGTTTTTATCATTTCCAGACATGCTCAGAGCTTATCTTCGTTGTTGGAACTGTTAGGAAGATCATTCGGACCCTCCAGACATTTAATTGATTAAGACTATTCGTATCCGAGGAGAAAGACCTCTTCGGACAACTGATGACCTCTTCAGAATGCATTCCTCGTTCACTTCCAGGTATGTCTCCCACATGGACCCCTTCCTAGATATTTTCCTCTCTTCGGACACCTAGTAGTCTTCGAATAGGGCCCCAGGCCTAATACATGAGGTTGGGCTTTTATCCCCCACAATAGCCCCTTAAAATTTTAATTTTTCCCTCGCATTCGAGGAGAAAAAATAGGATTTTGACTTGTCACGAAATAAAAGCTTGAAAAAGCACACAAATATCTGGATTTACACGTGCGTGAGCATAGATGCAAGCGCTTCATCATTGCTACTGTCGTTTCAATATTCCCAAAGCGCTATTAATTACTCTAGGCGCCGTTTTGTCCTTTGTATCCAATGGTGGACTATGGATCCAATGGATGTGATTCTTCCTAAAAATTTGGGTGGGATGACTCCTGCCCCTTTGCTTGTCCCCATATAAAGCTTCAGGACAGGTCATTTCTTCTTCACTTTACAAATTCTCAGAGCGCCCCGTGAATTCAAGCACTCGAATCCTCCAAGTTCTTCCAACCACCGATCTTAGCCCCTCTTAGAGTTTGTAAGAATCTTTCTGCGAGTTTGAGGATCATTCTCCGACTTGGTTTGCGTAAGTTTCGATCTCTAAACTTCTCGTCCCCTTCTTCGGCCAGCCTCCTCGGCCTTCGAATAATCACTCCCTAGTCACTTCACTTAGTAGTTCCATTTTTTTGTTTTGTTGCGATGGGTAGATTCTAGTATATGGTGGATAGCCCCGTCCAGTTGGAGGAATTTAGGGCGACGTATCGCATACCTCCAAATGTGGGTTTGAGGTATTGCCCTCCAGAAAAAATACTAACAGATCGAAAAACGGGCGAAGTTGTAATCCCCATCATCGTTTTTCTAGAAGGGAGGATGACTATCCCCATGGGCTCCATCATCAGAAATTACCTTCGAAACTATAGGCTTAGTCCTGAACAGTGTGCGCCTAATGTCTTTAGAATCTTAGGAGCAGTTGATGATCCGAACCATCACCTAGGATTAGGACTCACCTGACTCGACGTGGTACACATGTACGAATTTCATAGCCAGCAAGGGGCAGGATATTATCTTAAATCCCGGTCCGACGTTGTTAGGCTCCTCTCCTGCCTTCCCAAATCTAATAAAGGGATGAAAGACGACTATGTGATTGTCTCGGGCGCGTGGCATGACGGTCTTTATTGCCCAACTAAGCCAGAAGAGCCAGGTGGGATATGCTAGATTTAGGTTCACTAACAGTAGGTTTAGGATCTCCGCCTTTTAACAATTTTTTCTTCTTTTTGTATCATTATTTTCAAGTTTCTGACTAAGCTCTGCTGTGATTTTTAACAGATAAAGACCACGTTTCTCCTCGGCTCAGCCTCACAAACGTTGCCGCTCTTAATTACCTATTAAGATCAGAAATTTTCGTAAGTGAGGACGGGCAGCTCCGGTCGGTTCCTCTTATTCTTGGCTATACGTCAAATCCGAAGGATTTTCAGCTGGCCAGCAACGCAATAAGACAGGGAGATTATCACCTCAAATGCATAGACGTAGCTTGGAAAGGCTTTTTAGCTCCGTTTGATCTTGAGCCCGTGCCACATCCAAATCCCCAGGGTGTGCCATTGCTCCTCCAGCCAATTCAACAGGTTCCTTTAGAACCAGTTGCAGCAGAAGAAAGAGTCGCCTCCTCGGCCTCTTCGCTTGAAGAACAAATTGATAAGTTTAGATTTGAAGTGGAGGTTTCAGGAGAGGTCTGAGTGATACAAGTTTCTGACGCCGAGGAGGAAACTGACAGGCAGTCTAGTGTTCGCCCTCCGGTTTTAATAACTACCCTTCCAGAAGACTCTTCGGAGGCAGAAGACATGGCAAATTTAAGGAGCTTAATGAGGAATAGAGGCAAAAAAGTTGAACCCAAAGGGACCGGTCCGTCTTAACCGATTGTGAGTCTTCCTCCACCACCCCCTCAGGCTCCTGATCTGGGCTTAAAGCCATTACCGGATCTGAAAAAGAAAAGGCCCATCGTCACTACGGACGAAGGGGTGGTGGTTCCTCCAAAAGGAACCAAGCAACAGAAGGTGGTGAAAGACCATCGGAGTAAGAGGGCTTCATCTACTGAGAGCCGAGATGAGGCCCTCGTGGCTGATGTGCGCCGAAGACCTCGCACTTGGTTCCCAAGGCTAGAATTGGATGGTGCTCCAATCCCTTGGGAAACTTCCCTCAGGAACTACGATGGAGGGAGGGCAGGTTTTGTTGTCGAGGCTTTGGAGCAGCCCCTTCTCCTTTCCAAGGACATGGACTCTTATTGACGCTTCAACCAACATGAGCTCTTCCTATCCCTTAAGAGGGATATAGCCATGGTAAGTGAACTGGTTCGCTTAATTAAGGTGCTGATTTTTACTTACCCTTTTTCTTTACTCTTTGTTGAAATTCCTTGTTATGTAGATTACTCAGCAAGTATATGTGGCCGAGGAGTGGAAAAAGAAGTCCTATCTTGAAGCCCAAGCAGCAGCCCAATCTCGATCTGAGGTAGAAAAATCTCTAGGCAACCTGAGGGAGGACTATTCTCTGCTGTCCGAGCAGTTGAAGGACATGACCAACCAGAAGAATAGCCTTGATGCTAGCCTAAAAAATACTGAGAAGCAGGCCGAAGAGCAGCGTAAACTATTGAACATGGTAGAGATCAACTTGGCGATAGAGAGGGAGTTGGTGAAGGGACTTAAAGCCGAGTTTCAAAAAGCTAAGGAGAATACCCGATTGGCTGAGCAGAATGCTCAGTTGGCCAAGGAGGCAATCAAGGCTGAAAAGCGGGCTGCATACACACTGGGGGTGGATGAGACTCAAGTCAATCTCACTGAGCAGTTTGCTTCAGTCAGCTGAGACTACTGCGACATAACTTAGGGGAAAGCATTGGATGCTGCTGGGGTCCCTGCGGACTCAAACCTGAGATTGCCTGGGAGCATATATTACGATCTGGATATTCGTGAAGTCCCAGAAGCTTCGGAGCAGCCCCCAGTTAGCCAGACCCCTCCTGCTCATGCTGAAGCACCCAGAGAGTCTGAGGGTACTCAAGAAAAGGATAAAGAACAAGTGCCAGACACTACTGCTGCTCAGCCCAGTCAGACAGTTGATCATTCGGCCATTCAAATAAAGACTTAAATATTTAGTAGTTTTTCTTCAGTATTTGTATTGTTACATAGTTAGTTTCCTTTATGTAAGGATTTGTATACCATTCTATTTTGATCAATGAAATCCTTTCTCTTTTATTTTTGATGTTCTTGTTGCCCGTATCATAAGGATCACTATCATTGCAGATAACTATAACTTGCGAGCATAGTAGTGTAGGTAAACGTAATCGTGATATCAGGCTGATAAAGCAAATAATCTTAAATTAATGCCAAAAAGAGTGGTTTATATAAGAATTATTAGTAAGTAATGAAAGCAATAAGTGATATGGAAGTTTTATAGGCCTTCTTGAAGGTGTGCAAAGCATAATTTTAACTGAAGAGTCTTGTTGTAAGTTAGAGTCAAATGCATTTAAGAATTTCAGGCATGATTCATTATAAGGTTAAATTTCAGTAATAATAACTGTATGGAGGTGCTGACTAGCAAATATCATCTGGTCCGAAGGCTACAGACATGTGAAGGAGTGCTAACTAACCCAAATCATCTGGTCTGAGGACTACAGACATGATTGGATTTTAAGTTTAAACACTTAGAGAATCTAGAACGAGTGTTAACTAACCCAAATCATCTAGTCTGAGTACTACAAGCATGATTGAATTTAAGTTTAAACACTTAGAGAATCTAGAACGAGTGTTAACTAACCCAAATCATCTGGTCTGAGGACTACAGACATGATTGAATTTAAGTTTAAACACTTAGAGAACTTGGAACGAGTGTTAACTAACCCAAATCATCTGGTCCGAGGACTACAGACATGATTGAATTTAAGTTTAAACACTTAGAGAACTTGGAACGAGTGTTAACTAACCCAAATCATTTGGTCCGAGAACTACAGGCATGATTGAATTTAAGTTTAAACACTTAGAGAACCTGGAACGAGTGTTAACTAACCCAAATCATCTAGTTCGAGGACTATAGGCATGATTGAATTTAAGTTTAAACACCCAAATCATCTGGTTCGAGGACTACATGCATGATTGAATTTAAGTTTAAACACTTAGAGAACTTGGAACAAGTGTTAACTAACCCAAATCATCTGGTCCGAGGATTACAGGCATGATTGAATTTAAGTTTAAACACTTCGAAAACTTCGAACGAGTGTTAACTAACCTAAATCATCTGGTCTGAGGACTACAGGCATGATTGAATTTAAGTTTAAACACTTAGAGAACTACTCACATAAAGATTCGGCATATTGATTGAAGAAAATATTCGATTAATAATAGTACCTTTTGAGGTTATTTACATTTCAGGGACGTGGTATTACATGACTATCTAGATCTTCTAAGAAATACGCCCCAATGCCAGCCCCTGAAGTAATACGATATTACCCTTCCCAATTGGGTCCTAACTTTCCCTAAGCTGGGTTCTTTGCGGTACCAACAACTTTCCTCAGCACTAAATCACCAGGTTCCAGAGGCCTTAGCCTTACGTTGGCATCATATCCCTGCCTGAGCTTTTGCTGGTAATGTGCCAGTCGAACTATTGCATTTTCTCTCCTTTCATTAATCAGGTCCAAACTCCTCTCTAGCTGTTCATTGTTGTCGGTCGGATTGAACGAATTGGTTTTCAGTGTTGGGAACCCAGTTTTCAAAGATATGATAGCTTCACCCTCATAGGTCATTGAGAAGGGGGTCTCTCCAGTAGATCTGCGAGGCATAGTTCTGTAAGCCCAAAGTACGTGTGGAAATTCTTCCACCCACTTGCCCTTCGCATCGTCTAGCCTTTTCTTTAAGCCATTTACTATGACCTTGTTAACAGCTTCTGCTTGCCCATTACCCTAGGGATAGGCAGGCGTGGAGTATCTGTTTATGATTCCCAGTTCGCTACAATAATTCCTGAATGTTTTGCTATCAAATTATAGGCCGTTATCCGAAATGAGAGTATGCGGAACCCCAAATCGAGTGACAATATTCTTCCACACAAATTTCTGTACATCCACGTCTCTGATGTTGGCCAGAGGTTCAGCCTCGACTCATTTGGTGAAATAGTTTGTGCCGACCAGAAGGTATTTCCTATTTCCTGCAGCCTTAGGGAATGGTCCCACGATATCTAAGCCCCATTGGGCGAAAGGCCTTGGGCTGGATAGTGGATTAAGGGTTCCCCCTGGTTGATGAATGTTTGGGGCAAATCCCTAACATTGATCGCACTTTTTAACGTATTCGTGGGCTTCTTTTTGCATGTTTGGCCACCAATAACCTTGAGTAATGGCTTGGTGAGCCAAGGACCTACCTCCGGTGTGGCTCCCACAGATTCCTTCATGCAATTCCTCTAGTAGCAACTTAGCCGCTTCAGGATGCATGCATAACAAGTACGGTCCTGAATAGGAGCGTTTGTATAATTTCTGGTCCTCGGATAGCCAGAATCTGGTCGCATTCCTTCGAATTTTGTCAGCTTCCCCCTTTTCTTTAGGCAAAATATCTTCTTTCAAGAATTTAATTATAGGGTCCATCCAGCAGAGCCCGGTCCTAACTTGGTGAACTTGGACTACTTCTCTTCTTGCCTCGGTAGGCCCATGCAAGTCCTCGACGAGGATGACTTTCGGCAAATTTTGCGCTGAAGAAGTAGCGAGAGTGGCCAAAGAATCAGCATGTGCATTACCACTTCTGGGGATGTGCAGCAAACTGAAAAATTCAAACTCCGACCGCAGACATTTAACTTGGCTCAAGTATCCTTGCATTCTTTCATCCTTCGCCTCAAACTCACCTTGTACTTGACCCACGATTAACCTTGAGTCTGAGAACAGCTCCACTACCTTTCCTCCTATTCTTCGGACTATAGCCATTCCCATCAGTAGGGCTTTATACTCCGCCTCATTATTTGTTACCGAGAAATCTAGTCTTAACGACTTTTCAATGATAATTCTTTCGGGGGATATCAGCATTAACTCCACTCCAGAACCTTTCTGGTTCGTTGCGCCATCCACGTACACTTCCCAATGGAAGGGGCCTTGTTGAGAAACCATGCCAACCGATTTTTCATCCATGTCCGATGTTGGCGTTACTTCTTCTAATTGGGGCTCCGTGAACTCGGCTACCAAATCCGCAAGTATCTGGCCCTTGACCGATGTGCGAGGTATGTATTTGATATCGAAAGCCCCCAAGATCGTATCCCATTTAGCAATCCTTCCAGTGTAGTCCGCACTTCGGAGTATAGCCTTAAGTGAGAGCTGAGTGAGGACAATGACTGTATGGGCCTGGAAATAGTGAGGCAGCTTTCGTGTACCAAGCACTACTGCTAGGATAGCCTTCTCCAGCGGCAAATAACGGGTCTCAGCTTTGTGCAGCGACTTACTCACGTAATAAACTGGTCTTTGCACACCACAATCTGTTCGTATCAACACCAAGCTTACAACATAGAGAGCTACAGCAATGTAGGCGAACAAGACTTCATCTGGCTCAGGACTGGACATGATTGGTGGTCGAGCTAGGTAATCTTTAAGCTGTTGAAAGGCCACAGCACATTCTTCAGTCCACTCGAATCCCTTCCATTTGTTAATCAGAGAGAAGAAGGACCGACATCTGTTTGCTGATCGAGAGATAAATCGGTTCAGGGCAGTAGTCATTCTAGTCAATTTCTGAACTTCCTTGGGATTCCGAGGAGCTTGTAAATTATTGATGGCCTTTATCTGGTCGGGGTTAACCTCAATTCCCCTGTGAGTCACCATGTACCCCAAAAACTTGCCTGACCCCACACCGAATGAGCACTCGTTTAGGCACAGCTTGTACTTCCTAAGAACTTCAAAGGTACTTTCAAGGTCCTTCACATACTCAGCAACAATCTTGCTCTTCACCACCATGTCATCTATGTAAATTTCGATATTTTTACCCAACTGTGGTTTAAACATCCTCGTCATCATTCTTTGGTAGGTAGATCCCGCATTTTTCGGACCAAATGGTATCACCTTATAGTGGTAATTACCAATAGGGGTGACAAAAGCAGTCTTCTCTTGATCCTCCAGGGCTAGTGGTATCTGATGGTAGCCTTGAAAAGTATCTAAGAAACTCATCCGAGGATAGCCAACAGTGGCATCCACAAGCTGATCAATTTTTGGCATGGGGAATGGATCCTTAGGACAAGCCTTATTTAGGTCAGTGAAGTCTACACAGACTCGCCACTTCCCGTTTTTCTTCTTCACCACCACAGTATTCGCTAACCACTCCGGGTAAAAGACCTTTTTAATAGCTCCAGCTTGTTTGAGCTTTGCTACCTCTTCTCTCACTGCATCTGCATGTTCCTTAGATGGGCGCCGAGGTGGCTGCTTCTTGGGGACAATCAATGGATTGATTTTTAAGATGGTGACAAATGAATTGAGGATCCACTCCTGGGGCTTCGTAGGCGTTCCAGGCGAATACATCAAGGTTTCTTTTTAGGAATTCTACTAACTCCTCCTTCTCTTGCAGAGGTAGCTGAGATCCAACTTGGAAGAATTTTTCTAGATTGTCTCCGATGATAACTTTTGTCAAATCTTTGCACCTAGCGGTCTCGCCTATATCTCTGACGGGCAATACCCGAGATTTTAATTGCTATAAACCCCTCTCGACCTTAGACGAGGACTCGGCTTCAGGCTCGTGTTGGATGGTAGCCACTAAGCACTGTCTGGCTGCGGACTGATCTCCTCGGATCTCACAAACTTGTCCTTCACATGGATACTTGACTTTCTGATGCAAAGTAGAGGAAACAGCCCCTAGCGTGTGGAGCCAAGATTTGGCTACAATCGCCGTATAGGGTGAATATACATCGACAACTATGAAATCCACCTCTACCACCTCTGAGCTAGTCTGCACAGGTAATCGTATCTGGCCTTTCGGGGTGACAATTCTTCCTTCAAAGCTCATTAGGGGGAATTGTATGGCGTTAAGTCCTGAGATTTTAGGCCTAACCCCTTGTAGAGATTAGGGTACATTATCTCTACCGTGCTACCTTGGTCCACCATTACCCTCTTCACATCATACTTTCCAATTCTGAGGGTGATTACTAAAGCGTCATCATGGGGCTGGATGGTCCCAATTTTGTCCTCGTTCAAGAATCCTATAACCAGTGGAACACCCGACTTTGCTCTCTTCGGCCCTTGGCTGAAATCCCCTGCGAGTGATCGGACTACTGACATAACCTTCGATGGCCAGGATCCTGTTCTTCCCGGGGTGGCGAAGACGACGTTAATAGTTCCCAATAGCGGCTTTGAAGAGTCATCTCTTCGGGGCCCTGAGTTCATCTGCCCTCCTCGGCCACTAGAATGGTGCAAGAGGTGTCTTAGTTTACCTTCGCTGACTAGTTGATCTAATAATCCTACAGACTCTTACAATCCTCTGTGGTATGCCCATGGTCTTGATGGTACTGGCAGTAGAGATTATGATTACGCCTCTTAGGGTTTCCCACCATCTTATTCGTCCACCTGAAGAATGGCTCGTTCTTGATCTTTTCCAAAACCTGGTGTACTGGCTCTTTAAATACAGTGTTGACTGCTTGAGGATTTGTTGATCCTGATTGCCCAGCAAAATCTCTCTGCGGTTTGTTACTATTGTAGAGGTCCGACTTGAGATCCCTCCTCTCTTGGGGGATAACCTTGTCCTTTCCCTTCCCTTACTGCTGATCTTTTTCGACTATTTTATATTTTTCAATACGGTCCATGAGCTGCCGCATGTTAGTAACTGGTTTACCAGATAAGGACGTCCTTAAACTGTGATTAGTAGGGAGGCCGAGCTTGAACGTGCTAAGGGTCATTCCATCAAAGTTGCCCTCTATATCATTAAACATCTCCCAATACCTATCTGAATATGTCTTTAAGGTCTCACCCTCCTGCATGCTCAAGGATAGTAGTGAAGACAAGAGCCTGGCCACTCTTTAGCATATGACAAAACGGGAACCAAAAGCTTGAGTGAGCTCTTTGAAGGAGTTGATGGAGTTTTCTTCCAGGCTGTCAAACCACCTCATTGCAACCGGTCCAAGGCTGGAGGGAAAGACCTTGCACATTAGAGTTTCGTCTCTGGAATAGACAGCCATCCTTTAATTAGAGTGGCTCACATGTTCCACAGGGTCCGTCTTACCATTATAGATAGTAAACGTCGGCTGGTTGAAGCGCCGAGGAAGTCTTGCTTCTTCGATCCTACGTGTAAAAGGTGACTTAGAGATTTGATTCAAAGCCCTGCTCATAGCATCGTTTCCTATTCCTCCGCATGATGGGCTTCGAAGTTGCCTCTTATGATGATGCTCTTCTTCGTAGGAAAAAGATTCACTAGCTGGTGTTCGAGATTTCTGCTTGTAAGCGACGTCTTGTTCGTCTTCGGAATCTTCATTAGAGTGTGGAGAAATCCGTTTCCTCTTTGCATGACGCAACTCCCTTTTTAGCTTTTCAATTTCTAATTGCAAATTTTGGTTTTCTTCTGCATGAGACACGTGACTTCCCCCATGCGGTTGGCTTCAACCAGTATGTGCAGTGTGCACGCTTCTTTCACGATCTTGTCTCCGCTCCAAATTAAGGAAATGGTCTATGTGTTGGGATGCCCTAGATTCTGTTGGTTGTTGTCCTGATTCGGCCATTATTAACTGTTGTTTTCACTCCTGCACAAGCTCTCCCCACAGACGGCGCCAATTGTAGGGTTAGGATTTGTAACTCAAGCCCAAGAAGTACGGATTATGAGCCCAATGAACCCAGAACAATGAATTTTTAGAGAGTGGGTGAAAGAGCTAGGCTAGTTGTGGATCAAACAGTGATCAACTATAGTAGTTAAGGATGAATTAACATGCAATCAGGCTTGAACAACTGAATCAATGAATATCCGAAGAGGTATTTTATTGAATAAAAGATGATTACAATTCTTAGAGCTACAATAAAATTGTTTTTTCCTTTTTTGTCTCTTTCTTCTCCCGTCCCTTATTATCAGAGGCTTCTTCCCTTTATATAACATCCTTCCCCTTCATCTTCATCATCCACTTGGTCTTCATCTAAGCATTCACTTGAGTATAAGTCATGTCAAGTCTCCTTTTTAGTTTTCTGTGAGTGGTGGTAGCTGAGGTTACACTGTTTAGGGGTCTTCTTCACATAAATGAGGCCAGAAAAGTAGCTGTAACGCATTAAACACGATTGTAGCAGCTTTTCCCTTTAGATATTTATTCGTTCTTATCATCTCCAGACATACTCAGAGCTTATCTTTGTTGTTGGAACTGTTAGGAAGATCATTTGGACCCTCCAGACATTTGATTGATCAAGACTATTCGTATCCGAGGAGAAAGACCTCTTCGGACAACTGATGACCTCTTCGGAATGCATTCTTCATTTACTTTCAGGTATGTTTCTCCCACATGGACCCCTTCCCAGATATTTTCCTCTCTTCGGACACTCAGTAGTCTTAGAATAGGGTCCCAGGCCCAATACACGAGGTTAGGTTTTTATCCCCCACAATAAATAAATAAATATATATTCCTAAACTAAGTCCCTAGAATATCCGTTAACTTTTCCCTTAAAACTTTAAAAGAACGAATCCCAAAGTAATAGTTGAGTTTTTGTTATTATTTGTAGTCCTCTTGGCTTTCATGTTTGACACTAAAGTTAAGAAAATTATATTGAATACATGATTTAAAATTAAACCATAATTAGAAGTTAATTTGAATTTTAATTGTGTTTTGACTTTAACGTAATAATATATATGATATAAGATTTTATTTATTTAACGAAAATAATGAAACGAGGAGATATAGCTCAAAGCCGTGGAGTAAAAATTCCTTTATTTCATCAAGCTGTCGAGGGTGATTCAAAATTTACTTGAGCAACTTAACATAAAATAAGAAATTTGTTTTCAGTTTATTATGATAAATGTTAGGCAAAATACATCTCCTTGTGCCCTAACTTAAAGATCACTTGCCTGCCGTTAAAAAATGTTGAAAGGTTGTCAAAAATTTTCTAGCCCAGTACAAATTTTTAGTTGGCCAAAGATTTAAAAGATAAATAAATAAATCCACCAACACTATTAAATTTCCCTTGTTGAACTGAGCTTGGGAGGTGAAAGTAGTGTTGTTATGGGCCTTAATAGATCTCAGCTTAGCCTAATTAGGCCTGTTTCTAATATTGTTAGGTTTTAGTTGTCAAATTTCATTACAATGTAACTATCAAGTGAGTTAGTAATATATTCATATGAGTTCAAGATTATTTGTAAAAGAAGCAACTCAAGAGAAGTAGTTTGTGAGAATTTTTTACAGACGTTGATTTTTTTTGATAATTTGCTTAGAATCTGAAATTAGAGTAGGGGTTGAGTCTTTTTCCTTCTCACGCTAGGTGCGCTTTCTTTCTCCCTTTACGGCGAGTTCTCTACTTCTCACTTGGGGTGAGTTTTATTGTAGTATTCTACTTTAATCTACCTTTACTGTCTGTTCTGATTGTTGAATCACTCGGCCTTTTCTTAGTTCCTGTCTTTTTTTCTATGAGAGAGATGGAGTCAGACTTCATAGAAAGATTACAAAATATAACTTTGACCAAGGAGGTGGAGGAAGTTATACAGGTTGGGGCAACACACAGAGACAGAATCTTGGAGGAATGCTCTCTTAGTCTATTGGGGAGATTTCTCACAACACGACCATACCAAAGAGCAAAATCATTGCTTAGGTCCGTATGGAAGATAGGCAAAGGCCTAAGGATTGTGGACGTGGGTGATGAACTATTCCAATTCAAGTTTACTATGGAGAGCCAACTGAAGTAGGTGCTAACTAATGGACCATGGAGTTTTGAAATCCACCCACTTGTCTTGAGAAGATGGGAGAGGGGTATGATAGCAAGGTCTGTTACATTCTCCTCAATGCCAATGTGGGAATAGGTGTGGGGTTACTGTTTGATTTAATATTTGAGGAGACTAGTTGGGACATCGAGGCTGACATGGGGCAAGTTGTGGAGATCAATAAGAAGGCCTTTATGTCGGAATAAGCTCGCTTCATCAGGATTAGGGTTGAGTTACCCCTGGACAAACCTTTGCATCGGGGAGGCTTTGTTGTTAACCTTGAAGGTGACAAGGTTCGCATAGGTTTCAAATATGAACGGCTTGTTGGTTTTTGTTACTAGTGTGGCATAATCGGGCATGAAGCGAGAGATTGCGCTACCCCAAAGGAACCAAGCCGGAGTGCTACTCCCTACGGGGAATGGTTGAAAGCTAGTTTCCTATGGCCGAATGTAAATTCTAATAAAGGCAAGAATACTTCCCCTCGATGAAAATCAAGAAACTGAGCAGAGCACGTGCCAAATTCTAGCAGTGAAGGAGAGACAGCTAGCAACAATACTACTCAGAGGAATATTGTGATATTCTCGACCCATCATGATTCCCAGGAAGCCTGTATCCTGGATAGTGCCGTTGAAGTAATAGGTATTTCGGGATTTATCACCGCTCCAAAGGAAACTACCTAATCCCACGTTGTCGTTTCCTATTTGGACTCCACACCCCATGAAGCCGTTTCACATTTGGACTCTACATCCCATGATGCCATATCAAGTTTGGATGTGGGAATGACCGTGGGATTGCATGCGGAGATGGTTACACCACCCACAATTGTTGCAAAGAATCTCTTCAGTGTTTCCGTGGATTACGTTGATGAAACACAAGATCAGGATAAGGTACACATGGAGTAGCACATGATTCATTAAAGTCCCCAACCACACGAACAAGGGGAAGAACTTGGTTAAGAATTGAACACACACACCCTCCCTCTACGTTTGATAGTCATGGGGTTTCAACGTATGTGGGTTCGAAGAGATGTACTTAGGATGTAGGTTGCCATGAAGGTAACGGTGAAAAAAGAATCAAGATTGGGGCGAATAGTCTCGTATCAACAATTTCAATAGCGGAGGCTAAGGATTAGCCTCGCTGAGCCCAATGAATCTTATAAGTTGAAATTGCCAAGGGCCTGGGAACCAATGTGCAGTGGAAGTCCTCTCTCATTTAGTGAGGGAAAAAGCTTCCAAAGTTTTGTTTTTGATGGAAACAAAACAAACAGTAAATGAGATGCGACGGATTCAAGCCAACTTACCATACCGTTGCATGTTAGCTGTACCTAGTGTGAAAAGATGTGGCGGACTGGCTCTATTATGGATGGAAGAGATTGATTTGCATGTACAAATGTGAGGCCAAACCATATTAATGCAATGATACTGAATATGAATTCCACTTGGAGATTCACTGGGTTTTATAGCTGGCTTGACGAACAATGAAAATATGAATCTTGGAGGTTGCTTAAACATCTGCACTCAAGAAGTTCATTACCATGGTTATGTTGTGGAGATTTCAATGAGATCCTTAGTTCAAAAGAAAAGCAGGGAAGACTCCCTAAGCCTCTTCGGCCAATGCAGGATTTTAGGGAGACATTGTTGCATTGTGGGCTTGTGGACTTGGGTTTCAGGGCAATATCTTCACATGGAATAATAGGCGTTTGGGTGATGCTTTGGTGTAAGAGTGGCTTGACAGGACCTATGCAACTTTGGCATGGAGAGATATCTTTCCCCACGTCAAAGTGAATCATATCCAAGCATCTTACTCTGAGCATGTACTAGTACTAATATCTACATCCAAACCTACCAACCCTATCAGGAGGAGGAAGCTACTAAGAAGATTTGAGAAAAAGTGGGCCTCTCATCTCGAGTCCAAAGTGTAATCCGTGAGGCAAGGGGAATGGAAGTCCCTAATGGGATCCCAATGTTTAGGTTGTTTGAAAAGGTAAAAAAATGTAGACTAGCCTTGGTAGATTGGAGCAGATTCACTTTTGGCAATTCAAAATTAAAGTTACAACAAACAAGCAGCATTGGATGAACTTTCCTTGCAAAACAAGCCTAAAAACCTTTAGACAATCAATGCTCTGAAAACTGAGATAAATAACATCCTTCACCAAGATGAACTTTTTTGACGACAAAGATCTCAATCCATCTGGTTACCGGCTGGAGTTAAAAATACAAAACATTTTCATGAAAGGGCAAGTCAACGACACCGCAAGAACCACATTTTAGGAGGCTTTGATATGAATGGAACATGGCATTTATCTGATTACCAAATTGCTCAGGTAGCAGAGCAATATTTTCAGGAGTTATTCACTTTGACAAATCCCACGGGCATGGGAAGTGTGCTAGACTTGGTGGACAGTCTTATCACTCCCGGTATGAACGACACTTTACTCCAGTGGTAAACTTCAAATGAGGTCAGATGAGCCCTATTCCAAATGCATCCTTCCAAATCTCCAGGACTTGATGGTATGTCTCCTTTCTTTTTTCAGAAATTTTGGAATATTTTTGGGCATGATGTGACTGAGGCTGTTCTTTTAGTGTTAAATTCTAAGCATATGTTGCATAAAATAAATTATACTCATATTGTGTTAATTCCCAAGAAGAATGATCCCATGCAAATGTTTGACTATAGGCCTATAATTTGGGCAATGTCATCTCTATAATTCTCTCTAAAGTTATTGTAAACAGATTGAAACATGTGTTGCCTAATGTTATTTTTGATGCCCAAGGCGCTTTTGTACCGAATCGGCTCGTTACTGATAACACCACTGTAGCCTATGAGTTGCTCCATCAGATGAGAAATAAATGAAGAGGCTAGGTGGGACAAGTGGTAGTCAAACTGGACATTAGTAAAGCATGACTATGTGGAATGGAGTTTTTTGGAGAGAATTATGCTCAAACTAGGATTGGACCGAAGATGGGTTAGCTTGGCTATGGAAACAATCACTACAACCTCTTATTCAATCCTCATAAATGGAGAACTAAAGAGATTTGTGACTCCTACAAGCGGAATTAAGCAAGGTGATCCGCTATCACCACATTTGTTCCTTCTATGTGCTGAAGGCTTGTCAGCTTTATTGAGGACACCTGAGGAGAATCATTCACTCAAAGGAATAAAGTCAAGCCAAAACGGAGTTTGCATTTCTCACCTTTTGTTTGCTGATGATAGCCTTCTATTTTGCTAAGCAATAGTGGAGGATTGTCAAAGATTGTTAGACATCTTGGGTAGATATGAAGCTACATCAGATCAAGCTATCAATAGGCAGAAGACATCCTTATTCTTTAGCAAGAATACACAGCAAGAAGCGAGGAGGAATATTCAACAGCTGCTAGGGGCTCGAGTTATGACTAAATGTGGGAAATATCTTGGTTTGCCGATGCTTAGTGGTAAGTCCAAGGTGGAGACTTTTCGAGAGTTTCAGGAAAAAAATTGTAAGAGAGTGCTGGGTGGAATGAGAAATTTATTTCCAAGGCAGGACGTGAAATCCTCATCAAAACTGTAGCATAGTCTATTCCCACCTATTCAATGAGTTTATTCAAACTCCCAAAGGCAATAAGTGACAATATTAATTCCCTTTTGGCTAAATATTGGCGGGGTTAGAATCATGAAAAGTGGAAAATATATTGGATTAACTGGAGTAAATTATGCACCTAAAAGAAGATAAGGGGGATGGGCATTCGGGATCTTCATGTGTTTAGTCTTGCAATGTTGGCCAAGCAAGCGTGGAGGTTACTTCACAATACAAGATCTCTCTTTTATAGGGTGTATAAAGCGAGGTATTTTCCAAATTGTTCATTTATGGAAGCTGAACTGGGAAAAAATCCTTCCTCTGTATGGTGCTCTTTACTGGCAGCAAGAGCTCTCATTCATGCAGGCTCACGTTGGCAAATTGGGGATGGATGAAAGGTAGGAGGGGCAACTCATTTTTGGCTGCCAAACGCACCTGTCTTCTTGAATGCTCCAGCAATGGAAATGAAAGTCAATGATCTAATTGATAGGGATACTCGTCAGTGGGATAGAGGAAAGCTCTCTGCTACTTTTGATCGCCAGACATGTGAGGAAATACTAGCTCTGCCTCTCAATCAGTTAAACTCACCAGATCAACTAGTATGGAAGCAGAATAGATCCTAGAAATTCTAGGTCTGACCTGCTTATCAAGTGGCCTTACGCCTAAAAAATCTTCACCCAGCTGAACATTCATCTGTGCAATCTCATGGTTCAATGTGGGGGAAGATTTGGAAGTTAAATGTACTGTCGAAAGTATGTTCTTTCATTTGGAGGGTTTGTTAAAACTGCTTACCTACACGAGCTAATCTGCACAAGAAGTGGCTTAGTGTCGAGCCAAACTGTGAGTTTTGTCACCAAGAACCTAAGACCACTTACCATTTGTTATGGGAGTGTCCTTTTGCATGGACTGTATGGGCTCTGTTCAAGGGACGAACTCAGAAATGCAGAAATGAGGCCACTGACTTCTTCCTTCTCTTCAAACAGATGTAGTAGAAGCTTAGTAATTTGGAGAAGAGAGATGGGCAACCTCGACATGAGCAATCTGGAATGCATGAAATAGATTTTATTTTGAGAAAATCCAAGTCCATCCAAAGGTAATCTTTGAGGGGGCTAGTGGTTTTTGGAGGAATATCAAAGACTTATGGCTACACAGGTTTGAGTGGATATAGTAGAGCTTCCCTAGGGATTGGGTAGTCATGTGTATTTTGGTGTTGGGGACCTAGTCTTTTCTGGGGACACCACTGCATGTAGTTGGTGTTCCCCCTGTGCTAGTTTTGTTTAAACTAACTTTATATGTAATTTTCATTCATTTTAATAAAGACTTTCTATTGATTTAGCTAGACATGGCAAACAGTCGGGTTCGGTGGGGTCATTCGGGTTGCGGGCCAAAACGGGTTGGACCAAAAAGGGCTATTTTAAACGAGTTGAAAATGGTTTAGGTCAATCAGGTTACGAGTTGAGTCGGTCGGGTCGAGTTGGCCCATATTTTTCACATTGAAAAGAAAACAAATAAATGCCAACTTTTTAGAGAGAATGAATCAAATTAAATAGTTAGACTATTTGTTACTAATTTACTATTAAACATGTAAATGGAAAAAAACAAACAAACTAAAAAACATAAAAATTTCCATATCTTTGCAATTAAGACAATTTTGACTTTTGAGCATGACTAAAATTATTTAGATGCTTTTTTTTTTTTGAGAGAGAGTTTCAACCTATGTCATTCGCTTCTGATGATAGCTCTTTATCATTAGACCAAGACACCGATCAGTTTTTGGTGTATGCGGGGATTGAACCCTAGATCTCTTATACAACCATAAGAGACTTTACTAGTTGAGTTAACTGGAACCTACAAAATTATTTACATATTTTAAATTCAAAGTTCTCTAATGATATCATTTCCATAAAAGAACCCAAAAAAAAAGAAAAAAAAAAAAGTACAAAACTAAATGTCATGGACCATGTCAAGTTATCAGCCTTCTTAAGTGAACAAATTCCTATTGCATTTAAAATAATAATAAAGTTAGATTATATAGAAAGATAAACTAAAAAAAAAAAAAAAAACCCCTTTAAAAATAAACATAACAATTTAAGTAAAGAAGAACAAGTAAATATTTTATAAGAATTATACCTTGATCTACATAACATTTGTAGTAGATTCAGCATTACAAATATTCATACCTGCGAATTATTGCTCAAATTAGCCAATTTCATCAGTATCTTCATTTAAAATACAATATTTTAATATAACTTAAGTGTATAATGAAATCAAATCAAACCTTATCAATAAAGAGTTAAAAATGTATAATTTCTATGACTCTATTAATAATTAAAATTCCTTCAAATCCATATAGCCAACTTTTAGTAGTCTTTGAAATAGAACTTAGTTACTTAGTAGTTAGTAGTCTTAGTTAATGAATGTTACAACTAGAAGTAGAGCTTAGTTGTTAGTAGTTAGTGCTGTTTACTTAGTAGTGTAATCTGTGTAGACACTAGACAGTCGATGCTTTAGGCTTTAGCTTTCCTTTTGTATTTTTTTTCCTTTCATTTAACTCTTTTTTTTTGTAATAAATAGGGGGCACAACGCACAAGTTTATTGTGCCTTTTATGATAACATTATGCATCTATGAACAGTTTAACACACCTTGACATGTAGTTTTTAATTTTTTTTAGGAGAAAAAAAAAAAAAAAAAAGGAGGTTAAAAAACGGGCAAGCTGCGGATCAGGTCAAGTTGGCCTACAAAAATGGGCGAGCCACAAGTTGGCCTATATTTAATTCAGCCAAAATGGGCAAGTTCAGGTCGGGTCAGTGAATTTTGGCCCATTTTGTCATGTCTAGATTTAGCTCAAAAAAGAGAAATAGTTTGTGAAGATGGCAAACTGCCATTCAATTAATTAAAATCTCATGATTTGATTTCCTCTCAACTGCAGCTTGATCGATTGAAAGATGTGGTTCAGCCCATGATGAATCCCTGAGAACATCACAAATTGTTGAGTCAGTCAGGCCCAAGCTCGTGACTGATTGATTATTAGGCATGATTATCACAGATTGTGTCCACCTCATCAATTCAGGAAAGTCCAGATTGGGTCAGATCTATATCCTCACAAACAGGGCCAACTCGAAAGCCTTAGAAAATCACACTAACAGTAGATTGGACTCGCGGTAATTGATGGTTTATTTTCTGTTGGTTTTAGTAGGGTCCCAGAAATGATAATTGAGGTAGGAAAAGGATAGATCATAGTTCTAATTTTATCAATGAAGAAGAAGAGTCCAGTGATATCTACCTGGCCCAACTGAGTTTGTTTGGGCCCAAAGAGAGGAGGGCTGGCCTGATAACTATTGTATTATCTCTCTTGAAATTGATCCGACTACGCTCTTCTTTGTATTATTGCTTTATTTTTCTTTTGCCAAATAATTCTTTAGATTACTTCATGATTATTCTATAAGACCATATCAACATTTTTGCATCACTCAGTTAAATAGTCAACAACTAATTTCAGGAAATTTCCTCACAATGAATTAATTCTCACTCAATGATGTCAACAACAAGTTCTAAACTTATAATCCAATTTGCGTAACGTAGACGGAGAGGTAGGGCAGTGATATATATTAGACCCCTTTTAGACCATAAACTCTTAAGCAATTTGACATCGCAGCCAGTAGTGGACGTTTGTCAAATTAGAAAGATACATATATGTAGGAATGAAGCTGCAAGATTCCAAAATTCCAATTAAGGTCACCATTTCATTATTTGACTTATCTGCCTCTCGGATTCTCATTTCCTTGGGAAGATCGAGATTAAATTGGTAGTATTCTGGAATTCATTTTGTACGAAGTGGTCCACGAGGATGTTTTGCTCAAATGCCCTAACCACATAAAATACATCTTTTGCTCGAACCTTCTGAAATTGTAGCAGGGAATACCCTTGGAGTTGTCTCCATGTATAACTTTTCTTTTTGGCCAAACACCCACATTAGTTTATTCTTGTGACTTGTGATCATGACTTTCATGATTGCATTTTGTTTAGGACCATCGCCTAGGGTTTGAACTTTTAAAAGCAGACAAAAATTTACAAACCAGACAAGCTGGCTGATATATGTGTATAAACAATTTATATAGGGTCTCAATTTATTCTCAGTGTGATGTTCAAATTCACGTGACTACTTCACACACATCTTGTTCTCCACCAACTTGGCTCCGGATACATTATACTTTTGATTATGTCATACATAATATAATATATTATGGTGTGTGTGTGTGTTTTTTTTTTTTTTTTTTAAGATTGGCAATATATTATTGTTTTACAAATGTGTCAAGTTCAAAATTGTGAGTACTACTGTCGAACTAGTTTTAGCCTAGGTTTGTTCGTTTGGGAAGCCTATGGTTTCTTTTCTTCGGTTTCTCTCTTTTCTTTTTTGATAAATTTCCCATTACATGCAAAAGATTCACAACAACTATTCGAGTGTATCCGACTCTTATTAATTTCGTGTGCAATGCGCCTATCTCACTAAGTCACATCCTTTATTTTTACTACTACATAAAAGTCTTATGCCTTTTGTCTTACATGTGCTGTAGGGTAGTGACACGTGAGCTCTTCTCGACCATAAAATCAACAATTTACCACCAATTGTCCTAGTGATACGTGAACTCTTTTCGACCATAAAATCTACTATTTACTATATACTATCAATTAATATGATTAGTTGGCAGGAATTTAATAGCTGTTTAGCCCCTAAGTCATATATTTTTCAAAGCTCTCAGATAATTACACCGATTTTCAAAGAAAACTACAAAGGAAGATGCAAATTTCCAATTCGCTTAGCATACCCATTTTCAAATTTTCACATACTTACCTGCCTGTTGGAAAGATTAAGATAGGTCGTACGCTAGAACTCATTGCAAAAAAGTAGTCCAACAGCTAGCTTTTGGTGATAAGTAAGTTTTGATCCGATGGGGAGGGGAGTGAATAGAAAGATCCTATTTGCTTCATAAAACACGGTCTTTCAGTCAATTACAACTTAGAATTAAATAGTACAGCAATTAGTTTTGCTCTATACCTCAATCATACTAAAAGAGTAATTATTATTAGGAACTTCGATCTGGAGTACAATTACTTATGTGGTATTTTACACCAATAAAAATAAGTCATTTTATATAAACTTTTTTCGTGACGTACTTCTTAAACTTATATCATATTTTTGTATTAAATATAATTTACAAAAATATAATTTATTTTTATTGGTGTTGATGAATATCACATGATCAACCATGCTGTGAGAGCATGTAATAATGGACACTATATAATTTTAAATTATGATATTAATTAGCTCAAAATTTTCTTCATGATAATTTTTGGGGTTCTTTATCATCAAAAAGTGAATTGAATAGTTTTGGCTGTGTAAATGGTCTCCATCTATATTTTGATTTATTCTTGGGGATTTCAGCCTGCGTTTCCAAAAATATTATGGCCTAGGGGTTAGAATTTCAAGCAATCAGACAATGATCTGATTTATATAAGTGAGAACTTAATTTATATTTGGATATATATATATATATATATATATTGTAAAAAGGCGTTGGATGGCATGGCTTCCATAAATTTAAACTAGATTATGTATTGTTCAATGTCAAAAATCATGTTACCAGAAATTAATTAGCTAAATCATCTACTAAGGTTTAGAAGAGGCATTCCTGTGCCCAAATAATAAGTTAATGCAATATTACGGGTAAAAATTAATACAGTTCTTTATGTGCAATATATTAAGTTCTTCAATTAAATTCAAATATATGTTGTATTGACTAATAAAGTATAAACAATTTAATCTTTTTAATAATAATTAAATACAATATAGCCATGTATGATTGAGGATCATAATGTACTACCTAAGGACTATAACTTGTTAGGTTATGAGGAGACTAGTTTATGTTTGATTTGAATTATGATCTGATCTGATATAAAAGTGTTGAAATTTTTAATAAGAGATTTTCTAAGATTTAGTCCATGAAGTGGAGACCTAGGCAAAAAAATTTTTGCCCTCTTTTTTTAGCCCATTGTGAATCCACTGTGTAGGATATAAATATCGATGCTTCATATTAGGGTTCTGTGTATTGTTTGGGAGAGAAAACTGTAGTACTAAACTTTGAATAATTTTTTTGAAAATAGTAAAATCACTACAACTCTTTGAATATAGGCAAATTACCAAACCACATAATTTTTTGTGTTGTATAAATGCCTTTGTGTGAATTATATTTTTCCTTTTTCTTTTTGTATCTCACAAATCTGAGAATTTGTGTAAATTCCCAACATAACTAAGTTTTATCTCAATATTAATTAGACAAAGTTTAGCGACAAAATTGGTTGTACCATGATGGGACTGACAAAATCAAGCATGGACGAGATAAACCGGGCCGACGAGATAGGCCCACACTAACGAGTAACCACTTCACTGACGAGGTTAAACACCTCATTCAATGCCGCCAGTAAACACCCCAGACGGTTACAAAGCCAACTGTACAGGCCGTTAGAGTAAAATAAAGCAACATTATGAGATCAGAAAACGTTACCCAGGAGGGCATTGAAGCCACCATAATTGCTCCAACGGCTAGAGGCTGCAGCAACATATATATATATATATATATATATATATATAGCCCCCACATTGCCAAAGAGGAGGTACATTCACACATACACACTAAGAGATTATTTTTTGCTCTATTATCTTTACAGTGCTCATTCTCAAATAGCAATTGATACTAATTTTGGCATCGGAGGCATTATGGCAGGCACCACACCGGTGACCACCCTTAAGAACACATTTTTGCAGGCCGGAGTCCATTTCTGTCTGCACACTCTGATTGACGAGTTTACGCTTCATCAGTTTGGCGCCGTCTGTGGGGAACGAAATTTTCGTTCTCAATCTCGAAAAAATAGTTTCCAATCAGCAATCACTATCAGATGGAGTCCAATCAAGATTCCACATCCTTGGCTCAGCAGGTTCAGGCTCTCGCGGCCACTGTAGAAGAACTGACCAGGCAAAATCAGGAAATGAAGTTACTACTTCAGCCGGAAGAGAATCGATCTAAAGGGAACCGAGATGACGAGGGAGATAGCCACAGAAGAAGTGACCATCAACGGCCCGCCACTCCAACTGAGCGCAACTCAAATCTTCTCCAAGAGATGAGGAGGGAGATGGACGAACTTAGGACCGCCATCAAGGAGAAAACAGAACGGAGTGTAGAACGACTGGTTAGGGCGACGGATTCTCCATTCACTCCAGCAGTCCTTGAATGTCCAGTACCGTCAAAGTTTCGGTTGCCCCAGCTTGAACCATTTGATGGGCTAAAGGACCCTCAGGATCATCTTAACACCTTCAAGACGACCCTAGGGCTCCAGCAGCCCCCAGACGAAATACTATGTCGTTCCTTCCCAAGTACCCTCAAAGGAGCTGCAAGGGAATGGTTCACAAAGCTGCCAACGTTGTCCATTGACAACTTCGAGCAGTTGAGCAACGCCTTCCTGCGTCATTTCATTGGAGGACAACGTCCTAAGAGGACCGCGGATCACTTACTTACCATCAGGCAGGGAGAAAAGGAAACCCTAAGGTCGTACGTGAAGCGCTTTACTCGCGAAACACTAGAGGTCGACGAAGCAGACGATAAGGTGCAATTGACGACCTTCAAGGCAGGATTGAGGTCCAGAGGGCTCGTCACGTCACTTGCAAAGAATCCTCCAAAAACAATGGCCGAAATGCTTCTTAAAGCACAGAAGTACATGAATGCTGAAGATGCATTAGCAGCCATCAGGGATGCAGGAAGGCCAGGGGACAAAGAAAGGAAAGATGACGATCGTAGAGGGCAAAAACGGGAGCGCCCAATTCGTAGGAACAATGACGGGATCAGGAGGAGGGACAATAAGGGACCTCAAACGGTAAAATTTACCCCTCTTGTTATGCCAGTTGATAAAATTTTAACGCAGATTAAGGACGAGCATTACCTGAAGTGGCCGCGACCATTGCACTCATCTCCTAACGTCCGTGATAAGAATAAATACTGCCGATTTCACAAGGACCACGGCCATTACACCGAAGATTGTCGGGACCTCAAAGAGCAGATAGAGGAGCTGATAAAGAAGGGGAAGTTATAGAAGTTTGTGAAGAAAGGGGAGTTCAGTAGGTTCCGGGATGGAAACAAGGGCCAGCACGAGTCCTCGTCCGGGGGCAGTGACCATCAGTTCCAGCCTCCCCAAAATGTGATAGGGGAAATACAGACGATCGCAGGAGGGCCCATCGCAGAAGGATCGTTCAAGTCCCTTAAGAAAGTATGCCAAAGACAGGTGAACAGTGTTTATATGACATCCCCGTTGAAACAGAGGCGAACTGATCAGGACATAATTTTCAATGAAGGGGATGTTAGGGGAGTGAAGCAGCCTCACAACGACCCATTGGTCATAGCACTTACCATAGAAGGGTTTGACATAAAAAGGATCATCGTGGATAATGGCAGCTCCGCTGATATCATCTACTTCCCTGTGTTCCAACAGTTGAAGCTAGACCCAAAAAGACTGTGTCCATTTGATTCTCCCCTCGTCAGCTTCAGTGGTGACAGGGTATATCCCCAGGGCATAGTAACGTTGATGGTGACAGTGGGAACCTACCCGAAGCATTTGACCAGTCATTTGGACTTCTTGGTGGTAGATTGTCCTTCGTCCTACAATGTGATCATTGGAAGACCAGCGCTCAACAAGTGGAAATCATCAACGTCAACCTACTACCTGAAGATAAAGTTTCCAACAGAGAACGAGGTAGGAGAAGTCAGAGGAGACCAAATTTTGGCTCGGGAGTGCTACCAGGCCGTTATAGCTGCAAAGGAAAACCACACATGGACGATCAAAGAAAAGGAGAAAGAAAAGGTGGAGGCCTTGGAAACAGTAGAGTTATCCGACGAAGAATCAAATAAGACGACGAGAACAGGGACGACTCTAAGCCCCGAAATGAGAATAAAGCTGGTCCAATTTCTTAAAGAAAACCTGAACGTCTTTGCCTGGAGCCACGAGGACATGCCAGGTATACCTCCAGAAGTCATCCAACACAGGCTGAATGTAGATCCGGAAAGGAAGCCCGTTAAACAATGACGAAGAGTTTTCGCACCCGAAAGAGACCAAGCGGTTACTGACGAAGTTAACAAGCTCTTAGATGCAGGCTTCATCCGCGAAGTATATTATCCAGACTGACTTGCAAACGTCGTCCTGGTGAAGAAAGCAAATGGAAAATGGAGAATGTGCGTAGACTTCACAGACCTGAACAAGGCATGCTCAAAGGACAGCTTCCCTCTCCCGAGAATAGACCAGATGGTAGATTCCACAGCTGGACACAAACTTCTGACATTTATGGACGCTTTCTCTGGGTACAACCAGATAAAAATGGTAGAAGAGGATCAGGAGAAAACAGCCTTCATCACCAGCCAAGGGCTCTATTGCTATAAAGTAATGCCCTTTGGACTGAAGAATGCAGAAGCCACTTATCAGAGATTGGTGAACAGAATGTTTAGCAAGCAGATAGGCAGAAACATGGAGGTGTACGTGGATGACATGCTCTCAAGAGCAGGGAAGAACTCACTCATCTGGACGACCTCAAAGAGACCTTTGCTACCCTCCGGCAATATCATATAAGGCTAAACCCCAGTAAATGCGTCTTTGGTGTAGCTTCAGGCAAATTCCTGGGATTCATGGTTTCCCAGAGAGGAATCGAGGCGAATCCAGAGAAAGTACAAGCCATAATCAACATGGCCTCGCCCAAGACCGGCAAGGAAGTCCAGAAGTTGACAGGACGTATTGCAGCCCTCAATAGGTTCGTCTCTAGAGCGACGGACAAATGCCTGCCATTCTTCAAGACATTGAAACAAGCTTTCGCCTGGACTGATGAGTGTGAGGCCGCTTTCCAAGAACTCAAACGGTACTTAAGCAATCCTCCCCTTCTCAGCCCGTCAAAGAAAGGTGAGAAGTTATACTTATACCTGGCGGTGTCAGATACGGCCGTCAGTGGAGCCCTAATCCGAGAAGAGGACAGGAAGCAACTCCTAGTCTATTACGTCAGCCAGGCCTTCCAAGGAGCTGAATCCAGGTATCCCCAAATTGAGAAGATCGCGTTCACGCTGGTAGTAGCTTCACGCAAACTCAGGTAATACTTCCAAGTACATCCTATCCTGGTAATGACGGACCAACCAATTAAAAAGTCCATGAGGAAGCCCGAGGCGGTGGGAAGAATGGTCCAGTGGGCGATTGAGCTCAGTCAATTTGATATTGAATACCACCCCAGGACGGCCATAAAAGCACAAGCTTTAGCAGACTTCATCGCTGAATTCACCCTCCCGGATGAAGACGACTTCACTATCAAACACAAGCAGTGGACAGTACAGACTGACGGCTCGTCAGCCCATAAGAGAGGGGGAGTAGGGGTAGTCATGATCACCCCCGATGGAGAAAAGCTAAAATACGGAGTTCAATTGAAATTCCCAGCGACCAATAACAAGGCCGAGTATGAAGGGATTCTGACGGGATTAAGACTCGGAAGAGAGTTTGGAGTTAAGAATCTGCTGATCCAGAGCGATTCAAAGCTTGTGATTGGACAAGTCAGGGGAGAATACGAAGCAAAAGAAGAAAGAATGCAGAAGTACCTCAGACTAACGAAGAATCTGGCTCAAGAGTTCGAAAAAGTGGAGTTCGTACAAATTCCCAGAAGCCAGAATGTGACGGTAGACGAAGTCTCAAAGATGGCCTCGTCAGATGAAGGGGCTTTGGAAGAAGGCCTGATGATGGAAGTCCAGAAGAACCCCAGCATTGAAGAAGTCCCAACATTCGCAATCCAGAGTACAAATAGCTGGATGACACCTATCGTATCCTTTCTTCAGGATGGGCACCTCCCACAGAACATAAAAAAAGCCAGGAAGATCAAAAAGAGGGCAGCAAGATTCACGGTCCTCAATGATGCCCTATACAAAAGAGGCTTCTCCATGCCTTACCTAAAGTGTGTTGACGAGAAAGAAGCAAGGTACATCCTGGAAGAAATCCACGAGGGAGTTTGCGGGGATCATGCTGGTCCTAGATCTTTGGCAGGTAAGATAATTTGTACAGGCTACTTCTGGCTAACTATGCAGGTAGACGCGGCAGAGTTCGTCAAGAGATGTGACAAGTGCCAACGGTTCGGAAACGTTCAGCGACTTCCAGTAGAAAAACTGATGACGATTGCATCGCCATGGCCATTTGCACAATGGGGAATCGACATCGTCGGCTCACTGCCCCAGGGCAAAGGACAGGTAAAATTCTTACTAGTTGCTATTGACTACTTTACAAAATAGGTTGAAGCAGAGGCACTGGCAACCATAACCGAAGCCAAAATCCAGAGCTTTGTATGGAAGAACATCATTTGCAAGTTCGGGATTCCAAAGACGATCATATCAGACAATGGACGACAATTCGACAGCCAAAGTTTCAAGGAATTTTGCTCAGGCCTAGGCATCAAGAATCATTTCTCGTCCCCAGGTCATCCACAAGCAAACGGACAGACGGAGGTGACGAATCGAACGTTGCTCAAGATTATCAAAACGAAGCTGGACGACGCGAAGGGAGCTTGGCCAGAAGAATTGCCCAATATCTTGTGGGCTTACAGGACAACAGCAAGAACGCCAATAGGAGAGACCCCCTTCAGACTCACCTACGGCACAGAAGCAGTGATCCCGGTCGAAGTAGGAATAACCAGCATCAGGCGAGAGGCATTCAATGAAGAAGTCAATGACGACCATTTGCGACTCAACCTGGACTTTCTAGACGAAGTAAGAGATAAAGCCTGTAGCAGAATGATGTAATACCAACAAAAGATGACCGACTACTACAATAAGAGAGTAAAGCTCAGACAACTTGATATTGGGGACCTCGTCCTTCGCAAAGTAACTCCAGCTACCAGGGATCCTTCTCAAGGGAAACTCGGCCCCACATGGGAAGGACCTTACCGGGTCATTCATTACTCCAGGAAGGGCAGCTATCACCTGGAGACCCTAGACGGACAAAGACTCCCCAAGCCATGGAATATCGAACACTTGAAGAAATACTATCAATAAACGCGATTGTGAAATGTACTCATTATTCGTTGTTGAAACTAATAAATAAGTTATTTAGCTAATGTTTCTCTACAAGCAGGCATATCTAATCACAAGTCAAAAAGAATCAGAAATGATCAAGTAGCAAGATTCCGCTCTGACGGATGTAGGCTACGGACGATGACAAGATCCTTGAAAAAAAGGTGTAAGTCATAAAGGGTCAAAAAATGGCCAAGTAGCAAGATTCCGCTCTGACGGATGTAGGCTACTGACGATGACAAGATCCTTGAAAAAGAAAGGTGTAAGTCATAAAGGGTCAAAAATGGCCAAGTAGCAAGATTCTGCTCTGATGGATGTAGTCTACTGACGATGACAAGATCCTTGAAAAAAAAAAAGGTGTAAGTCATAAAGGGTCAAAAATGGCCAAGTAGCAAGATTCCGCTCTGACGGACGTAATCTACTGATGATGACAAGATCCTTAAAAAAAAAGGTGCAAGTCATAAAGGGTCAAAAAGGGCCAAGTAGCATGATTCCGCCATGACGGATGTAGGCTACGGACGATGACAAGATCCTTGAAAAAAAAAAAGGGTGTAAGTCATAAAAGGTTCAAAAAGGGCTAAGTAGCAAGATTCCACCATGACGGATGTAGGCTACTGACGATGACAAGATCCTCGAGCGTGGTTATAAAGGGTCAAAACGGGATAAATAGCCAAATTCCGCCGTGGCGGATATATGGATGTATTCCAAAAAAGGATATATCTCACAGAAACAGGAGATACAAGAGCTTCACCAAGCACATCACATACGCAGTTAAAAGCATGCAAATCACAGACACAGGTATGTGCAAAAAGTAACCAAGAGCATGCAAACAAATTACCATTGTTTTTACAAACCCATAAACACTGGGTTAAAACATTGTTCTCAAAAAAAAAAAAAAAGTTTCAAAGTAAGATTTACAAAAAAAGCCACGACGGGCAATGATCAACAGACAAAAAAAAAATATATATATTTTGTTAAAACATAAGTGCCAGGTTCAGGCTTCCAAGGCCGGTGGGGCGTCAACAGCCGCAGCATCACCAACTGGAGCATTCTCTGGGGTGTCACCAGCAGGAACCACGGACTGAGCAGCTTCGTCGGCGGCCATCTCCTTATCCACTTCTTCCAGGTCCAAAATTTCAAGGTCGACGCTAGTTGGATGCTTGACCATGTGCCTTCGAAGAAGCTCAAAGCCTTTAAAGTACCAACTGAAGAGCACAGTATTGTACTCGTCAGTGGTTTGAAAAGCCTCAACAGACCTGGCCGCGATTGTCTTCAACGATTCCTTAGCACTTTGAAGCTGCTCGTCCTTCTCCAGGTTCAGCTGATGCTCAACCCTAAGGTAGTCACCCAGTACCTTGACCTTCTCCTTCAGAGTATTAGCTTCGCCCATCGAATCAATGAGGTTCTTCTTCAACTTTAAGTTTTCACCCTCCAAGGCTTGCGCCTTTGACGAAAGAGATGCCAGCTTGGCCTCTTGAGTAAGGTACTCGGAAGCAATGTGCAAGCTCTCTCCCAATGCCTAAAATGAAGTACCAAATCGTCAGTAAAAAAAAGAAAAAAAGAAAAAAAAAAGAAAAAAAAAAAAAAAGAAGAAGAGGGAGTTGCACATGAAAGAAGTAAGAACAAATTCACCTGCACGAGCTTGTGGACATGACCTCTAGTGATGGTATTAAATGGAACCCCAGAAAGAGCCCTCAGGTCATCAGCCGTCATGATGCTTTGGGCCCTGTCAATTGCCAGCCTCTTGTCCCCCCAAACTATAGAATGACGATAGCCCCCTTTCTCCTTCTCCTTCTCCATCAGGTGCGGCCTCTTAGAGACGGGTGTAGGGAGCTCCTCCACCGAAGTAGATAGAGAAGCGGTCCTCGTTGTCTCAGTACCGGAGACAAGGGGAGTGACGGAGGCCGGCGGGGTAGCAGAAGGACCCCTCCCTGTTACACGCACAGTCTTTTTCCCTATGTTTGACAAGGGCTCGTCCTTCTTTGCCCTCATCTTCGCGTACATATCTTTATTAAATTTGGACGTCATCTCTATCAAAAGAAAAACATTAGTCCCGAATAAAAACACAAGAAAGTAAGGTGAGGAAGGCCAATAATGACGAAGCTGGGACTTACTTTTCTTTCCTTCTTTATCAAGGTTTCGCAAGATGAGGGCAGAAGGCTCTGGCCCGAGGCAGTAAAACGCAAGAGTCCTGGGATCAACAAGGTCGTCCAAACTCTCGATCGTTTGCGCGTACTCAATTGCCTTCTGCACCCGCTCTCTGTACTTGCTCTTAAGCTTTGGTCGTCTCTTGACTAAAAAAAAAAAAAAAAAAAAAAATTTTTTTAGCAGACATAATTGTAAGCACAACAGAATCCAAGAGACAAAGAGGAAATATTGACGCACCTAAAGTTGGGGTTTCCCACCGACGACGTAACCTTGGGAGATCACCCTAACACTCGCCCGAGGGTGTCTTAAAATCGTCCCCAAACACAAAGAAGAACCTCGACTTCCAGTACCTGAAACAGGACGGTAAACCCTTGGCGATCCTAGTCCTCCTTTCCCAGGGCACCAGTTCGTAATACCCATGCTCTTTAGATGCCTTCAGACGGTAGAGGTAAACAAGCTCGTCAGCCCTGAGCATGTCCCCGTCATTGGCAGCCAGCCAAATCCCCATACAGCTTACCAGGATCCTCCACGAGTTGGGCATGAGCTGCCCGGGAGCGATACTAAAAGGGTCCAGAAGCTCCATAAGGAAAGGGTGGACCAGGAACCTCAATCCACAGACAAAGGCAGATTCATAGAAGCATACCTCCCCGGGAAAGAAGTGACAAGCCCGATCCCCTTCATCGAGCAAACGAACCCTAACCCGATCTGGGAATTGAAATCTATCCTTAAACCTACCCAATGTATCCGCGTCCAACCCACAGCCCTCCTCCAGAGCATAAAAAGCCCTAACCTCTCGGGGATTGGAAAGGGCTGTATCCTCCTCCACTGGGTTACCGCTAGACGATAACCCAGTCTCGAGCTTACTGGACCTAATTTCAGACATCGTCCTACCCTCCTTCACTAAATTTTCAAACCAATCGACTGATTGACGTAGTAAAGGCAATAAATCAGCCAATGTCACAGCCAAACTACTATCCTCGTAAACAAAATTTTCAAGGTAGGGAAAATTCCCTAACGACCCTCCTAATTGAGCAAAAAGAAATGAAATCGAAGGGCAGTCTAATCTAGCCTCAGAACTAATGGTCATGAGAAACTAGAAAATGTAAATCTATTTACCCCAAAGTCAAAAAGAAGCCAAACAAAAAAAAAAAAGAAAAAAAAAAGAAAGGAAAACGACAAGGAAAGAAGCAATGGAAAATCAGAAATTTGCTACAATGCGTAAAGGCAGAAAGAAAAGAAGTAGAAGGAAGAACGTACCTTGAACAAGAAAAACTGTTGCACTACGCACCAGTCGGAAGAAAAAAAATCGCAGAAAGAAAGGGAGGAGGAGAAGGTGGTCAGAGCAATGATTGAAGGATTTTTTGGAAAAGTGAGAAGGGAGAAGGGAGAAGAAGGGAAGTTTGAAACCAAAGGTTGGGAAGCTAAAAAACCAGTGGGAAGATCAATAAAACCCATCATAGGGGGCATTTACTCACCCAATCAAAGTGCGCCATGTAGGCCACCACCCAAAAGGCAACGCTGTAACGCATTTAATACGGCTCAGAAACCCAACCGCTTACAGCTCAGAAACTTTTCACCTTCCCTGGTCGTCATGACATGTCATGACGACCAAGGAATTCGGGGGCAACTGATAGGACTGACGAAATCAAGCATGGACGAGATAAACCGGGCCGACGAGATAGGCTCGCACTGACGAGTAACCACTTCACTGACGAGGTTAAACACCTCATTCAATGCCGCCAGTAAACACCCCAGACGTTTACAAAGCCAACTGTACAGGCCGTTGGAGGAAAATAAAGCAACATTATGAGACCAGAAAACATTACCCAGGAGGGCATTGAAGCCACCATAATTGCTCCAACGGCTAGAGGCTGCAGCAACATATATATATATATAGTCCCCACATTGCCAAAGAGGAGGTACATTCACACATACACACTAAGAGATTATTTTTTGCTCTATTATCTTTACAGTGCTCATTCTCAAATAGCAATTGATACTGACTTTGGCATCGGAGGCATTGTGGCAGGCATTACACCGGTGACCACCCTCAAGAACACATTCTTGCAGGCCGGAGTCCATTTCTGTCTGCACACTCTGACTGACGAGTTTACGCTTCATCATACCATGAGGCTACAACCTTACTCAATATTATTAGTATTATTACAAATTTTGAAAATCTAACCGTTAGATTGCATGTTCATTACACTCTTAATACACGTGTCAAATTTTGTGTAAATCAGATATTATTTACTATATAATTTATAAGATTATATTTTATGCATAATTTGAAACTACAAAAACTTTCAATTTAAACAATTTATTAATGACATAGTTTTTGATATTTAGTTTTTTTAAAATTTTATAAACATGGAGTATATAAGAAAAAAATTGTAATCCAATAGCGGATTTGTCAAAATTCACCTCCAATAAAAAGATATTAATTGAGGTTGTAGCCTAAAGTTACAACCAATTTTGTAGCTAAACTTTGTCTAACTTTGATGATTTTCCGTATATACCATCCATTTACTAGTTTGTAGATGTGGTAAAACGGGTGGGTCGGGTCAATCGGGTCGTGGGTCAATCGGGTTACGGACGAATCGGGTTGCGGGACGAGTCGAGTTGACCTGTATATTTCAAACAAGTTTTTTTTTTATTTGAAATAGATGTAATCTGTCAATTGTTTCTGAGTTGCTTAACTGTGATTAGATTCTCACTAGTGATACTGTTATCACTTACCAATTACCACTAAACACTTGATACCTAAATTTGGTGCAACTTTTTTTCCAACTTTCTAGAAGCTAATCTTGGTATAATTTTCGATCTGTTTAAAGTAGAAAGAGAAAATGAAGGTGGCAAGTAAAGAATGAGAAACTATAATGGAGTACATAATATATTAAGTGAAGAATAATAAGTAAATATATTAGAAGAATTACACCTCAATCTTAATCTATTCAGCATTGGTAAACGTGACAAAATGGGCAGGTCGAGTTGGGTTCGGGTTGGGTCATTCGGGTCGCAGGTCAAAACGGGTCACGAGTCAAAACGGATCATTTTTAAACAGGTCAATAGGGTTGCGGGTTTATCGAGTTGGGTCAGAAAATTCTGACCCGTTTTACCATGTCTACTAGTTTGGTGGGATAATGCACATGTTAAACAACAAATCAAGAAAATATTTTTACCAACAAAAAATAAAAATGCAAGTATACGGCATTATCATATCATTGAGGCCCTTAAGTAAAAACACCTGCTTGCTTGCACTGATTGCCTCCACTCACAGCACATTGCTGTTTGATGATAGCTCTGTGATTGGCCTTATTCCAATTTATCATCTAGTCAATTAAAATTATAATCAAAATCAGTGTCACCACTCACCACCAATATTGTTGCCCTTGTCATCATGCTAATCATCATTTACAAACAGCGCACAATTAGGTCCTTTTTTTAGTACATGTGCGATTGATCACTATCTTTTTAGCACTCCATGACTATATATATATATATATATATAAAGAGGTTTATTTCTTTGTCAAGAGAGAATGTGCACCTAACACATGCAACCTTTATCTAATGCTAGTAACGACCGTGACCAGTGACTACAAACCCTAACCAATGGCTTTTTTTTCCCACATAAACTAGGGCTATGGATAATGTAGGATTCCGCATTTGGCTGGCGAAAAATGCAGGAATATAACAATGAAGATAAGGGAAAGATGACAAAGTTCCAAGTAGTAGAACTAAGCTTTTTTGTTGGAATACATTAATTAAGTGGTCTAATTCCCCTATATATATAGAGAGGTGTACTCAGTTCATACATATATCATGTTTCCTTTGTTTCATTTGAACAGATTTCTCAGTTGTCAATCTGCTGTTATGGCATGTTAGGGGAGTTCGTCTCGATGGGAGTGGACAAAGGAGTTGAGGGTCCAGCTAAAACTTTTTACCTGTGGGGATAGGACAAAATTAGGACCACTGGGCTTTATTGAATAGTCTGAATCATGAGGCGAAAAATCTAGTTGTGAACAAGGATAACCAAGGTGTCATCTATTTAAGGAAATCTTTTGAGATCTTGTGTCACCGATGTGAAAGGAACAAGAGAAAAGTCCCCACCAGGAGAGATGGATGGACTTAACAAACAATACATGAGGTGGGGCTTGGTTCTCAGACAAAGAGAGGTCCAAGATATTTTTGGTTCATACCTCTCTGGGGTCTACAAAAAGAGATCGTGTTGGTGGGGTTTTTGTCAATTCCTGAAGGCTGTTTCTCTCTTCGCTTTTCAAGGCCTTAATACACCACAAATCTTCTGGGCACGAGAGCAATTTCCAGTGTGGGATGTGATGTCTCAGCAGCGTGTCCTTACCCCCAACTTCTGTTACAATAACTTTACAGTCCTTAGACTTATTTTTTGCCATGTTGTGGACAAATTGGCACAAACTCCTCACTAGCTTTCCCGACAATGGGCCCTCCTGGTGCACCCCATACATGAAATAGAACCCAAATGGATGGAAAAAATCTGGTAGGGAAGGGAGTTTCAAGCATGGGAAATATTTATCTATCAATCTTGAGCTTTTCGTGTAGATTAGGCAAGATAGAGGTGCTTTCCCTAGCCTTAGCTTGAATAGCTCCCCACTGTTCCATACACTTAGCATGGCCCAACTACTCGGAACTTGCCCCCCATCTGATCCAAATGACTCACCTCTAGGAAAAGCCACCCATGTTCCCAAGCTTAGATGATTCTCTAGTATGTTGTCTATGTCATGGGGAAAAAACTCTATGGAAGACATGAATTTTCGATAGAGGAATTCGGCTTGTTCTCTCTTCAGCTTTACTATCTGAACGTTGGATGAAATATGAAAAGAGCGATTGATGTTAACTGGGTTAACTAGTATAGCCGGAGTTCTGAACCTGATGTAGCCGAACTTGTTCACAAAGAGCTTCACTGAGGCCTCGTTATCTTTCTCGGTGGCCATGTAAGCATAGTCAACATCGTTGGCAGTGAACCACTCCTCTAGCCGACGCACTAGACTGGACCCAATCCCTTTTCTTCGATGAAGAGGTGCAACCCTTAGGCCTAGGATATAGCCCACCCTGGCTAGGTCCTTAGGATGCATATGAACTCTGACAACTTTTATAGAGCCTTGAATGACACCAACAAGTTCCTTGTCTAACTCAGCCACCTAACATATCATCAATAAGCAGTTCTTTCGATTAGAAATCAATACATGCTATATTGATATATAGCCATATAGGCAATAATTAAGGGTGCGAAGAAAACTATAAGATTAAAGAGCGATGAGAAGAATGAAAATGAAAAGAAAGCGGTACCAGCATCTTATACATCGGACTGTTTCGAATTCTACATATGGGGTCACCCATAGTATCCGTGAAGAGAAAAACGCGTTCTCCTGGCCCTACCTCGCATCTTCGCTCCAGATCTTCCACTTGAGTTCTATCGGATTGCCCTTCATAGCTTCGAATTATAAGCTTCTCAAATCCCATTCTAATCCAATACACTTTCACACACACTCATAAGCACGCACCAAAGATGTATATATATATATATATATATATACATATATATATATATATATATAGCATGCAAAAGAAAGAGGGTGGTGTTTGTATTGTATAAAGATAAGAATGAGAGAACTCAGAGGCCTATAAAAAAAATGCTGACTATATTGATATGAGTAATGCTACAAACACAAACTATTTTACAGCATTTTTACAAAACTATTTATGTGGCTAACTTTTTATTAGTTTTCATTTAGACTCACCATTAATATCACTTTTTCATTTACCAATAATCACTCACCACATCAGTAATTTGTAAAATTTTTTGTAAAATAGTTTGTATCTCTAGTATTATTCTATTGGTATGAGTAATGCTACAAACACAAACTATTTTACAGCATTTTTACAAAACTACTTATGTGGCTAACTTTTTATTAGTTTTCATTTAGACTCACCATTAATATCACTTTTTCATTTACCAATAATCACTCACCACATCAGCAATTTGTAAAATTTTTTGTAAAATAGTTTGTATCTCTAGCATTATTCTATTGGTATGAGTAATGCTACAAACACAAACTATTTTACAGCATTTTTACAAAACTACTTATGTGGCTAACTTTTTATTAGTTTTCATTTAGACTCACCATTAATATCACTTTTTCATTTACCAATAATCACTCACCACATCAGCAATTTGTAAAATTTTTTGTAAAATAGTTTGTATCTCTAGCATTATTCTATTGGTATGAGTAATGCTACAAACACAAACTATTTTACAGCATTTTTACAAAACTACTTATGTGGCTAACTTTTTATTAGTTTTCATTTAAACTCACCATTAATATCACTTTTTCATTTACCAATAATCACTCACCACATCAGCAATTTGTAAAATTTTTTGTAAAATAGTTTGTATCTCTAGCATTATTCTATTGGTATGAGTAATGCCACAAACACAAACTATTTTACAGCATTTTTACAAAACTACTTATGTGGCTAACTTTTTATTAGTTTTCATTTAGACTCACCATTAATATCACTTTTTCATTTACCAATAATCACTCACCACATCAACAATTTGTAAAAAAGACTAACTTTGCCTTGAACTTTCGTTATCATCACCATTTAATTTATATGGATGGAATGGGAATTGGGAATGTTCTCTATCATCACCATCAACCTCGACTTCGACAATAATATTAAGACAAAAGTTGATTAAAAATAGTATGTGCATTTTGTCTCTAGCTTTTGCTATTGTTAACCAGAGAATTAAAAGTCTCTATCCACGTTAGGATAACCTCAGCCTCACGCCATAATGCACGCCTAAGACTATGTGTTGTTGGCCGAACCCGATTTATTAGCCAATTAATTAACAAATTTGATTAATCCATTTATAAAATTTTAATGGTGTACGTCCTTTCTTTCTATACATGTACATGTACACGTATCCGTATCTATCAAGCTTATTCCGATGTGTACCATAAATATCTTTGAATTAATCTAATCGTGGACTAACGAGAAAGAATATTCTAATATCAACCAATCATAACAGGGTGGCCGTAGAAAGATGCACGTACTTTACCTAAGTGAAGAGTCTAGATTGTGTCGGCGGGAATGAGCGTACACCGTATGGTGCATGGTAGTTAAAAAAAATATTGATTAGTTAGTGAAGAGGATTAAATTAATTAATTTTAAGGAATCTATTGTTTGTTTAGTTTCATGAGCTTTATGAAAGGAAAGAAGTCCCTTTCTGTCCCCACTGAACTTCTTGATTTTACATTATTTAAACTGTGATTTTTTTCTTGTAAGCTGTATGAGTTTAGGTGGTCCATCCTCCTTTTAGACACTTAGATTCGATAGTGAAAGTGAAACCCCACTAAATACTTGCCTCACTTTCTTCTACTAAGTACATTTTTTTAAACTTTTAATCACAATATTAATTATCATAACCTGCAAATAAGCGCGTGGAAAACAAGTGCATGACGCTACAATTTATTCAGCAAAATATATCGTAAATGGGATTCTAGGATTCAAAATATCAAGGTAGAAGTTTCTATTCAATCCATAATTTCTTATGTATGTTTTTTTAGCTAGGATAATAAAGAAACCACTGTTCTAGCTTAATTTGTATTAAAAAAAAGATCTTGCTGCCGTTAATTTTGAATTCTATTAGTTTGATCAGGTATGTTGGACAAATAATATGAGAAACCCTAGTCCAATGATTGGATGTAGGGAATTGAGGGGAGAGTGAAGGGGTAGAGGATGAAAGGTAACTATAATATACTTTTAACTTTTTAATTTTTTAAGCCCTGTTTGGTTTGGGTGATTTTTGGGATAGAAAAGGGGAGGAAAAAATATGGGTGATTTTGAATAGTACCCTTATTTGGTTTGAGGGGTGATTTTGGTGAGGTTTAGACATGTTCTTCTAGAATTCACCATTTTAGAGTGTTTTGTTTTCTTCCCAAGTTGAGGAGAAAGAGAGGCTTAAACGAGAATTGACCAGTTTGCCCCTCTCCTTCCACAACCTTAGTTTTTCTCTATTTTTTTTTCCTCCCTCCCTCCTTTTTTTTTTTTTTTTTTTTTCAATTTAAACATTTAGCTTCCCCCACCCTTAAATATTAAGTTTTTTTTTTTTCCTAATAAATTATTAATTTTTTAAAATATAATTGTAGCATGAGAGTAAATTTTTACAAACACAATTTTTTATCCTCTCATTTTTCTTTTCAACCAAATAAAAGTGTTTTCCTTTTTTTTTTTTTTTCACCACAACCAAACAAATCTTTTCTATCCCCCACTTTTCAACCACCTTTTCCTCTCCTTTCCTTCAATCTCCCTTTGTTCCAAATGTAACATAAGTATTTGACTATTTGTCAATACAAAGATAATGATTTGGCAATACCCTATAAAACTTTTTATAAAAAAATACAAACTTATTGATTTATTCATTCCTCTAATTAAGTAATACTCTCTCTCTCTCTCTCTCTCTCTCTCTCTCTCTCTAAAACATTATTTTCATGTTTGAAAATGCATTTAAGGGACCAGAACACGCTTGTAATTGGGTGCTTGTTTATATCATCTTGCAATTGGCACAAAAAAAAAGCACTAAAATACATGAATGGATTTTATAGCTAGAATACTAAGGGCATGTTTGGTAGACTGTAATAGGCACTGTAATGTAATAGTTATTCCCATAATTTAGTTATTCTTTAGTTTGGTTATGTTTTTATTACAAGGAATAGTAATTCCTTATGAATAGCTATTCTTCAAAATGAAGAATAATTATTCTTCTTTAAAATGTTGTATTAGCTATTCCTTAGTAAGTGCAATAATTTTAAAACTTAATATATTTCCAAATAAACAAACTTTCCATATACATCTAACAATTATAAAAATAAAAAATCATAAAAAAAATAACACGTATCTCTCTTAAATTTAAAAATAACAATTTTTAAGGAGATATAATTGTATGAGTAAGATATTTCCTAAAATAAATGTTAAGTTTCATTCTAATGTTATAACTCATAACCAAACTAATGAATATGTTTAGTTATTACATTACAACACACTTTATTACTAGTAATAAAGATTACAATTCATGTCGTAATCTTCATTTAGTGTACCAAACGTACCATAAAAAAATCATTATGCTTAATTTTGGATTTGGTTAGTTTGATTAGGTATGTTGGACAAAATAGCATGTGAAATTCTAGTCCTATGTTTGGATGAAGGCAGATGAGGGGAAAGTGAAGGATTAGACAATGAAAGAAAACTAGGATATACTTTTAAAATTTTAGTATATTTCGGTCACTTTCTCTTTTCCTCCCTTTCTATCAAACGTAACATAAGTATTTATTTGTACAAAAATGATAATGATTTGACAATACTCTATAAAAATAAAAATAAAAATAAAAGAAAACAAAAAACGCACTTATTGATTTTTTTTTTTTTCATTCCCCTAAGTATGTGATGCCCTCTCAAATTATCTTCTCTCTCCATCTCAAACATTATTCTTTCAAGTTTGGAAATGCATATAAGGGACAAGAACGCGCTTGTTGGGCGCTTGCTTATATCATATTGGCATAAAAAAACAAAAGCACTAAAAAACATGAAACAGAATCCCCAATAGCACATAGCATAATTAATCATCTCACAAAACACTACTCATAAATGGCTCACGAAGCCCAAACTGTCGCTATTATCCTCTTTTCCTTTCCTTTCTTCCTTTATGGCCCTAGCTTTTTTTTTTTACCTACTCACTTCCAACTACCTCACCTTTCCTAATTAATGATTAGACCCCCATTATTACTAGAAAAGACACGTACACACCAATATATATCACATATGCTCCATTAACCAATACCAAAGTATACACGTGGGAAAAAAAAGCCCTCTCACCCCACCCGTAAATCGCAGTTGGGTCCACCACTAGCACCAATGGATGTGATCTTTGCTAGACAAACATATATTTTCGATACTGTATAGGCTTGTAGTTGTAGGTCCCCACCCTCTCTCATTATTCAAATCCTCCACGAGTGCTCCTCCAAGAAGTGTACAATCTGTCTTCTTTGTGTTTTTCTTTGCATGCATTATGTTGTCTTCTACATGCTTTCTTAATTGGAGGGATGGATGGATGGATGCTTTAAAGCTATCAACTTTATAATGCGTCCATGAGTAGCGGAGAGCCACATTTCTCAAAGGAAAGAGCTCAATAGGTAGGCCCTTCCTAAAGCACTTGTGAAGGTTTTAGGGAATTTGGATTCTTTGGACTTCTCTGATTGGGTATTCCTTTGTTCCAGTTGCATCTTTCTCTTCAAACTTATCTGCTCAATTAGTGCACTTGTCAAACTTTGAGGGTTGGTATGCTAGTGTTATTGTTGTTGCTTCTTAGTATGTTCGAAAAGAGTCCACTTAATATATATATATATATATATATATATATATGTCATCTTTATCCACTTCCTCCGAACCTCTCATCAAACCTTTTTAGAGATGCTTAACAATGCTATATATATAGCTAGGGGCCTAGCTAGGGGGCCCCATATTGATGCTCCAATTGATTAATTAATGTGCATAATATATATATATATATATATATATATATATATATATAAAAGTAATCTGTGTCTATCATGTCCTAATTTAATTTGATGCTCATGATTATTGGTATGGTAGATATATAGCTCAAGAATATGATGTTGAACCTACTAAACCAACAAAGATACATGGAACATATCCATCCCAATTTCCTTGGCTTAGGATAGATATGTGAATCTATGGGGCACTGAATGAAAGTGGAGATGAATTGGCATCATTAATTCCCTTAGGCAAATCCAACGTAGCAAACCAGAAGACAAAACTAATACGCAACCTTGTTTATTGGTACAGGTAAGTGCCATGTAAATGTAATAAATGGTTAATTATTGTAAGGACTCATCGTTAACATCACATTTTAACTTACAATAACTATTTAGAAAATGCTAAAATCACATCAGTAGTTGCTAAAATCACATCAGTAGTTTGTAAAAATGTTATAAAATAGTTTGTATCTATATCATTACTCTTTTAAACTATTTTACAATATTTTTACAAATTGCTGATGTGGTAAATTCTTACTAGTTGTAATATGGGCCCATCACTAACATCACATTTTTTACTTACAATAACTATTTGAAAAATGCTAAAACCACATTAACAGTTTATAAAATTATTGTAAAATAATTTGTATCGGTAGCATTACTCTTTCTAAAAACCCTTTGTGGGAGAACCGCATTCATTTCTACAAACGGGCAATTGTGGGTATTCACTATATATATTAAAGCATCCTATTCCTTACAGCCTTACAGGCATTTAATTTTTTTTTGAGAAATTACAGGCATTTAATTTGACTAGAAGGTTCCACATATAAAAAATGAATGAAAACCCCAAACTTTATACTACTGAAAATAGGCCAAGCAAAGAGAAATTTCAGACACGAGGTGTGATAAGAGAAGGGATACTACTATATATAGACCCTTTTACAAAAGGGGTAGGTAATCTAACCTCCTTTATTTATTTTTTTTAGAAAGAGGTAATCTAACCTTATATATTAAGAAGCACGAATAGGATATTGACACTATAGGGCACGGGATATGAAAATAAAAGAATTCTATAAAAATTAAGACAAGATATGATGGGAACACGAAAATTAATTAATTAATATTACTGATGATGCTGAGATCGTCAATATTTGGGTTTGTCTAGAAGACTTCCAATACAAGTTCGTCCAAGCTCCTGTAGGGTTAGTGAAAAAGGGGGATCCTCTCAGGTGGTCACTGGTGTGATGCCGGCCACAGAGTCTCCGATGATAAAGTCAGCAAATGGAGCTTAGGAAAATAGAGAGAATTCAGTGATAAGAGTGAAAAATGATTAGCGTGTATGTACCTTGTTTGGGATTTGGTAGGTCCTTTAAATAGGCTCTTCTTACTAGTTGTTGTCCTTCTTAAATGGTGACTTGAAGGCTCATTTGGTAACGTCTCAGGCCTACTTAAATTTAGTCTTAATGGAGGCCCCAATAGTCTCATCCTTGATATGTAACAATTGGGGCATTAAGTACCCGTCTTTATTGCATTCTATCCTCGTCCAGACTAGCACTTTGGACGAGGATAATTGCCTGGTCTATTAGTTGCCCCCCATTTTGAGTTCGTCCTTAATTGTGATGACGATCTCGAGAATATGAAAGGTCATTTGCTCAGATGTGACTCTTGAGATTTTTGTTGTGTCCATGATCAATGCGGAGTGGCAGCGCCGTACGTGTCGTGGCCACATGGCGCGCTGTGTGTGGTGGATTGCAACGTTTTGTTCAAGGGGCTTTTGGGTTTCCCGCCAATTTTCAATTTCTCAAGTCTAGCTCTTTAAACAACTTAGCTTCTCTTCTCTTTCTTTACTTTTCTTCTCTCTCTCGCCATTGTTGCTATGCATTTTCCTCTCCAAGCTTTTTTGAATCCCATCAACCTTTTTTCTTCTAAGCTTGGTTTTTTGGAGGTATGGTTTCTTTCCTTTTTCTTTTTTCCTTTATATCTGCCTTTCCTTTTTGGTTTAGGGATAGAAATTCAAACCTTTTCTTTTGATTTCCATGGTTGATAGCTCCGAGGTTAGGCAACTTTGTCCCTTTATTTCATTTTTCTTTGCTCGTTTAGGGGCATCTCTAGGTTCTTTTAGCACCCATTGACCCCCAATTGAGGGTTTTGTACTTAGTGGTAGCAGTTTAGGTTTGGTGGTGGCTGATCTGCATCCTTTGCTACATTAGTCTCTCAATTGGTTTAAGGAAATGATGGGTGAGAGGGAGGTAGTGTCTGAAGTGAGGTTTAGTGAGCTTGAGACGGGGTTGTCGTCTAGCGATGACCTTGTCGAGGCGTAGGGATACTACTGCATTTGGCCCTTCGTCGTCTGGACGGAAAGAGATTAGACCCTTTCATACCCTCAAGGGAGGAGTGTGCCCTAGACGCTGACACCCTTTTTAGGTTTAGAGATAGATTCCAATTCCTTGAGAAAGTCAGGATTCGTCTTCCTCGAGAAAGGGAAAAAGCCTGTCATTTCTCGCCTGGGGAAGTGTGCTTCTACGAGGCTGCTTTTCGGTGTGGCCTTAGGTTCCCCGTCCATCCATTCATCATGGAACTCCTGAATCACTTCAACATCACTCATAGGCAACTTATGCCAAACTCGTGGAGGATAGTGATTAGCTGTAAGGAAATTTGGATGGTCGTCACTGAAGGTGACATGATTAGGTTGGATGAGTTTGTTCACTTGTATCGTTTGAAGGAGTCCAAGGAGTACGGGTACTACGAGCTTGTGCCTTGGGTTAGGAAGGTGAGGATTATCACGGATCTTCCTTTGTCTTTCCGATATTGGAAGTCCAAATACTTCTTTGTGTTTGGAGATGAATGGGAAACCCTTTCTGATTACTTCTGGGGTGAGGTTTCTAGATTGTTTCGTTAGTGGAGGTCCTTTAGGCTAGGTTCATGGTCCTTTGCTTATTTTTTTATTGTTCTTTCTCCTTTCAATTTGATTCATCACCGACCTTTGATTATGCATTCGCAGTTAAGGAGTGCCCTAGGCTCAAGAGTAGATATAAGGAGCGCGTCCAAGCGGCCACTAAATACGTGAAGACGATTGGCGACTTTGGCGACCTTGTCAATCCCTGGACTTAGGCTCGTCATTTCCTTGGCCTGGAGTCTTCCTGCGAACTATCAAGATCGAAGAGAAAAGTGAGTTTTGCTTTGAGTTTTTCCCCCTTTTTTTTATTTTTAAATGTATCTCCTTTTTGTCATGCTGAAATGACAACCAATTTCAATCAAGAGATGTATGCTAGGGTGAAGGCCAAGAAGAATGAGCCTCTTTCTAGTTTGGGAAAGAAAGTGGTTTGGGTCGTTGAGAATGGGACCTCGATCACCCCAGTTACTTTCGTCCCTGAATTCATAATGACGGCGTCTCCTATGACCTTCTTGGAAGAGCTCACTCCTCGTCCAAAGAGGCAGGGGACTCTAGTGAAGGAAAAGGAGAAAGTGGGCTCCCAGGCGTCTAATGTTTGGGACGATGCTGGGATTGCCTTGGTGAGGGCCCATTTGGCTGTTACTGCTAAAGACCTGAAGGCGCTTTTTGGCGTTCCTTCTCATGAGCTCGTGAGCTGCCATGTCCACAAGCTCGTCTAGGTAAACCTCTTTTCATTTCGCATAACTTACAATTTGGGATGGTTCTCGTTGTTTTATAACTCTTCCCCCCTTATGGCTTTCAGGCACTAGAGAGGCGATCCACATATTTGCTGAGTACCTTGGCCAGGAGGAGAAGGCCGTGGTGGCAGGGTCCAAAGTAAAGGCTTTGGAGGTAGAGGCCACGAAGTTGAGGAGAGACCTCATTATTGCCATGGACAATGCCAACATAGCTAAGGAGAAGGCCAAGGCGTTGGTTGACGAGCTTAGGGTCGAGAAGCAGCTAATGTTGCAAAAGGAAAAATAGCTCCAAGTCGCGAACCAAAAGGTTAAATCCGTAGCTGCCAAGGCTATTCAAGCTTTCCAACTAACTAAAGAGTACAACACTGTGCTCTTGGTACTATAAAGGCTTTGAGCTCCTTAGGTGGTACATGGTAAAGCACCCCTCTGGAGTCAACTTAGAGGAATTAGACTTCGAGGAGGTGGACAAGGAGATGGAGGCTAACGAGGCTGCCCAAGTTGCTGTTGCTCTTGAAGAGAACACTCCAGAAAGCAACGATTTTGAACTTGAGGATGCTCTTGTTGATGCTGCTGGTGAGGACGAGGCCACGACTTGAAGCTTTTTTTATTATTATTTTTTCTTTTATTTGCTCCTGTTATTATTATTATTATTATTATTTTTTGTAGTGGTGCCTAGTATGTTTTTGGGCTTTAGTTGGTAACTTCTGAACAATTGCACCTTTTACATATGTATATGTATTGTGTTTTTTGCTTTCTTTACCTTCGATAGTTGTCTTTTCCTGTTGTATGAAATTCTCCCTTTTTTTTTTCTTTTTTTTTTTTTTTTTTTTGCGTTTTGCAGTGAGGTGGCAATCTTTTAACCTCGTTTGGATGATTTTTGTCTTCACTCGAGGTTGCATTACTTATTCGTTTTTTTTTCTTCTCTAGCGACTTACGTTTCTCTTGGTGTTATCAGTGATTTTCACTCGTCTAGGGAATCTTACCACTTAGTCATTTTAGGTGGCTTGTGTCCCTTTAAGGAGTCTTTAGCATCGTCAGTGATTCACATCCGTTTAAGGAATTTTACCACTTACATATTTTTAATGATTTACATCCATTTAAGGAATCTTATCATTTGGCCATTTTTAGTGATTTACATCTATTTAAGAAATCTTATCATTTGGCTTTGTTATTGATTCACATATATTTAAGGCATCTTATCACTTGGCTTCGTTAGTGATTTACATCCATTTAAGGAATCTTATCACTTAGCTATTTTTAGGTGATTTACATCCGTTTTAGGAATCTTATCACTTGGCTTCGTCAGTGATTTACAATCCTGACAATAAGATCGTCCATAGTTTGTTTGTATACAACTTTCAAGAATATTTGCTGAATAATACTTTTTATGCTTTATTTCCTTCAATAAAGGATTTCTTTTATAATTACAACAATGGTTTGTCTCTAACGATGATACCTCTTCAAATGCTCGATGTTCCATGGTCGTGGCAGTCTCTTCCCGTCCATCGATTCTAAGTGATAGATTCCTTGTCTTGAGTAGTGGACGATCTTGTAAGGTCCTTTCCAAGTTGGCCCGAGTTTTCCCTATGTTGAGTCCTTTGTTGCTGGTGTGATTCTGCATAAGATGAGATCTCCTATGTTTAGTCTTCTAAGCTTTACTCTTCTGTTGTAGTATTCGGTTACCTTGTGCTGGTACTTTGTCATTATTTTGGATGCTTCATCTCTTTTCTCGTCTAGGTAGTCCAGGTTAACCTTCAGCTGGTCGTCATTGCTGCCTTCTTGAAAAAATTATCTTCTTATACTGGTGATTCCTACTTCGATTGGTATTACTGCTTCAATACCATAGGTGAGCCTAAATGGTGTTTCTTCAGTTAGGGTTCTGGTTGTGGGTCTGTAGGCCCGCAAGACATTTGGTAACTCTTCTGGCCAAGCACCCTTTGCCCCCTCCAGGCGAACTTTGATGATCTTCAGCAACGTTCGATTCGTCACTTTCATTTAACTGTTGGCTTGTGGGTGTCTTGGGAGGTTATGGTCGTCATCTTTTCTCCGGGGACACGTTGAACGTTCCTGAACCTTCTGGCCACACATTGACTGTAGGCCCACAAGACATTTGGTAACTCTTCTGGCCAAGCACCCTTTGCCCCCTCCAGGCGAACTTTGATGATCTTTAGCAAAGTTTGATTCGTCACTTCCGTTTGATCGTTGGCTTGTGGGTGTCCTGGTGAAGAAAACTGGTTCTTGATTCTGAGTTTTGACCATTGGCTTGTGGGTGTCCTGGGAGGTTATGGCTGTCATCTTTTCTCTGGGGACACGTTGAACGTTCCCGAACCTCTGGCATTTATCACATTTCTCTACATATTCCTTCGTATCCTTCTGCATAGTGGGCCAGTAGTAGCCTGTTCTGATAATTTTGCTGACTAGGGACCTCGGGCCTGTGTGGTCTTCATAGATTCCTTCGTGGACCTCCTCCAAGATGCATTTTGCTTCGTCTTCCTTGACGCACCTAAGGTAGGGCATGGAAAAAGCCCTTTTATATAGAGTGTCATTCAGGATTGTGAACCTAGCCACTCTCTTCTTGACCTTCCTTACTTCATCAGCGCCTGCTGGAAGTTGTCCATCTCGTAGGAAAGAGAGGATTGGATTCATCCAACCATTCTGATTTTGGATCACGAAGGTGTGGATTTCTTCCATACTTGGATGCTTTTGCACTTCTACTTTCAAATTGGGCAAACCCGTTCCTTCTTCTGACGATGCTTGCCTTGCAACTTCATCTGCTTTTGAGTTCTGGCTTTAAGGGACTTGCGTGAAGTCCACCTGGTCAAACTCGTGGACCATTTGGTTCGTCAACTTGAGGAACTTTTTCATTCTGCTTTCTTTTGCTTCGTATTCTCCTTTTATCTGCCGTATTACCAACTTAGAATCACTTTTGAGGAGTAGGTTTTTGGCTCCCAAGGCTCTCCTGATCCTAAGTCTTGTCAGTATGGCCTTGTATTCTACTTCGTTGGTGGAGATAGGGAATTGAAGCCATACTCCATACTTGAGGGTTTCCCCTTCAGGGGTATTGATGATCAACCCGACCCCTCATCTCTTCTAAACTGAGGATTCGTTTGTCAATATCGTCCACCTTTCTGATTTGTTTTGTGCCTTTTCGTCGTCCAGTAGGGTGAACTCAGCAATGAAGTTAGTCAATGCTTGAGCTTTGATGGCTATTCTGGGACAATATACAACATTAAATTGACTTAGCTTAATTGCCCATTGTATTAACCTTCCTACTGCTTTGGGCTTGTTCATTGCTTTCTTTATGTGTTGGTCCGTCATCACCAAAATGAGGTTGGCATGGAAGTAGGGTCGAAGCTTTTGCGAGGCTACGATTAAAGCGAAGACGATCTTTTCTATGCGTGGATATCTGGCCTCGGCTCCTTGGAATGCTTGACTCATGTAGTAAATGGGGAGCTGTACTTTATTCTCTTCTCGAATTAAAGTTGCACTCATGGTCGTGGTTGACACTACGAGGTACAAGAACAAATTTTCCCCTTCCTTGGATGGGCTTAAAAGGGGAGGGCTGCTCAAATAACGTTTCAACTCTTGGAAGGCCTCATCGCATTCGCTCGTCCAGGCAAAAGCCTGGTTTAGGGTTTTAAAGAAAGGTAGACATCTGTCTATAGCTTTGGAAACGAACCTGTTGAGGGTGGTGATCCTTCCTGTTAGCATCTGTACCTCCTTCACTGTCTTCGGAGAGGTCATTTCCAGTATGGTTCGTATCTTCTCTAGGTTAGCTTCTATTCCTCGTTGGGATATCATAAACCCGAGGAATTTTCCTGATGACACCCCAAAGGCGCATTTGTCAGGGTTCAAACTCATTTGGTATTGGCGAAGGGTCGCGAAGCTCTCTTTAAGGTCATCCAGGTGTGTGTTCTCTTCCTTGCTTTTGACGAGCATATCGTCAACATATACCTCCATGTTCCTTCCAATCTGCCTACTGAACATCTTGTTGACCAACCTTTGGTAAGTGGCTCCTGCATTCTTTAACCCAAAGGGCATTACTTTGTAACAGTAAAGCCTTTAACTAGTGATGAAGGCAGTCTTCTCCTGGTCTCCTTCTGACATCTTGATCTGGTTATAGCCTGAAAATGTGTCCATGAAAGTGAGGAGCTTATGCCTGGTGGTAGAATTTACCAGTTGGTCAATCCTTAGCAATGGGAAGCTATCTTTAGGGTAGGTACTGTTTAGGTTGGTGAAGTCCACACACGTTCTCCACTTCCTGTTTGCTTTCTTCACTAAGATGACATTGGCTAGCTAGTCGGGGTAGTACACCTCTCGGATGAAGCCAGCTGCAAGCAGCTTGTCTACCTCGTCCATGATGACCTTGTTACGTTCAGGGGTGAAGAGTCATCGTCTTTGTTGGATGGGTTTCTTTTCTAGATCAACATTCAAATGATGCTGAATAATCTCTGTTGCTATACCGGGCATGTCTTTGTGATTGCATGTGAAAATATCTAGGTTCTCCCTAAGAAACTGCACTAGTTCTTTCTTCATTAGATCATTCAGTTTCGTCCCTATTTTCATTGTCTTCGTTGGTTCTCCATCTACCAAATCTACTATTCCTAGGGCTTCTACATTTTCGTTCTCTTCCTCCTCAATCATCTAGGTGTGGTTCTCCTTCATGGCTAGAACAACTTGGTATCATTCTCTGGCTAACACCTGGTCTCTTTTGACTTTGCTTATTTCGTGTTCAGTTGGGAATTTTACCTTTAGGCAGTATGTAGATGTTACTACTTTCCAATGATTGAGCGTGGGTCTTCCAATGATCACGTTGTACGATGACGAGCAATCCACCACTAAGAAGTCAAGTTGTTGGGTGATTTGTAGGGGATAGGATCCTGCTGTGATCGTCAGTGTCACTATTCCTCTAAGGTACACCCAGTCTTCATTGAAACTGATGAGGGGAGATTCGAAGGGTTACAACCTGGGATCCACCTTCAGCTGCTGGAAAACCAAAAGGTAAATAATGTCAGCGGAGCTACCATTGTCGACGAGAATTCGTCTGGTGTTAAATCCCTCTATCATAAGTATGATGATCAGGGGATCGTCATGTGGTTGCTTCACGCCTCTAGCATCTTCCTCCGAGAATAGGATGTCTATATTCGTTCGTCTTTTCTACTTCAAAGGATGCATTTCGTGAACACTGTTCACGAGTCTTTGTTGGGACTTCTTAAGGGATTTGAAAGATCCACCAATGGATGGTCCTACAACAATCGTCTTTATCTCTCTGATCGCGCTTTGCGGACAATTGTATGACTTGTCTTCGTCTATATGTGGGTTTTTAGATTTCTATCTGCGATCATCCCTAGATTAGCTGGACTTACCCTTTTTTATGAACTTTTGTAACTTGCCTTTCCAGATCAATTCTTTTATCTGCTCTTTCAAGTCTCTGCAATCCTTGGTGTAATGGCCGTGGTCTTTATGGAAATGGCAATATTTCCTCTTGTCTCGTACATTGGGTGAGGAATGGAGTGGTTTTGGCCACTTACGGTGATGATTGTCCTTAATTTGCACTAAAATTTTGTCGACAGGCATCACTAGAGGAGTGAACTTTACCATCCACGGAATTTTGTCATCTCTTTGCTTATTTCCATCAAAGCTGGTCTGACGATCATTCCTTTCCCTCTTGCATCCCCTTCGGTCTTCCCTGACACTTTCCTTCCCTTTAGGCCTGCTTTCTTCCCCTATTGCAGCTAGGTTGTCTTTTGCATTCATGTACTTTTGGGCTTTTAGCAGCATCTCAGCCATTGTTTTCGAGGGGCTCTTTGCGAGGGCAACTATGAACTCCCTGGATTTTAAACCTGCTTTAAAGGTGATTAACTAGACCTTGTCATCCACTTTGTCAACTTCTAGGACTTCTATGGTAAAACACTTCACATATGACCTCAGGGGCTCCTTCTCTCCTTGCCTAATGGTGAGCAAATGGTCCGCTGGTATCTTTTGATTTTGCCAACCTATGAAATGGCGCACGAAGGAATTGCCTAGTTGCTCGAAGTTGTCAATGGACGATGTTGCTAGTTTAGTAAACCACACTCGTGCTGCTCCCTAGAGGGTGGTAGGAAAAGAGCGGCATAATATCTCGTCTGGGGGTTACTGTAGACTCAAAGTTGTTTTAAAGGTAGTGATGTAGTCCTACGGGTCCTTCAAACTATCAAATGATTCGAGCTGCGGTAGACGAAACTTCGGGGGCATGGGCCATTCCAGGACTTTGGTAGTGAAGGGCTAGTCCGTCCTCCTAACCATCCCGTCCAAATTTCGGTCCATTTTCTCCCTCATCATGTTTCTCAGCTCGTCAATTTGCTTCCTTATATCTCTGAAGAGGTCTGAATTCGCTTCATTCGAAGAATTCAATTATCGGTAGTCATCTCTCCTGTGGCTATCTTTGTCGTTATTCCTGTTAGTCCCAACCTTCGTGGGTGAATGATTTTCTTCTTGTTGCAGTTGTAGCCTCATCTCCTGGTTTTTCCTGGTGAGTTCTTCCACGCTAGTTGTAAGTGTCTGAATTTGCAAAGCTAATGCTATAGAATCTTGTGGGGTATTGGACTCTATCTAGATGTCGGAACCAATCAGAACTGCAATTTCAAACGAAAGTCTGAATACCTTGTCTTCATAGATAGCACCAAACTGATGATACTGAGATCGTTAGTAGTTGGGTTCATCTAGAAGACTTCCAATACAAGTTCGTCCAAGCTCCTGCAGGGTTAGTGGAAAAGGGGGATCCTTTTAGGTGGTCACTGGTGTGGTGCCGGCCACAGAGTCTCCGATGATAAAGTCAGCAAATGAAGCTCAAGAAAATAGAGAGAATTTAGTAATGAGAGTGAAAAAGGATCAGCGTGTATGTACCTTGTCTAGGATTTGGTAGGTCCCATAAATAGGCTCTTCTTACTAGCCGTTGTCCTTCTTAAATGACCTATTTAATTTGGCCTTAATGAAGGCCCCAACGGTCTCATCCCTGATATGTAACCATCAGGGCATTAAGTACCTGTCTTTATAGTGTTCTATCCTCATCCAGGCTGGCTCTCTGGACGAGAATAATTGCTTGGTCTATAACTTATTATATATTTTTAGCCACATTTGATAAACTTTTAGGTACATTTTTTATGTTAAGCTTTAAAAGTCCTTACAATTATGAAAATGAATATATTTAAAATAAAAAAGGAAGGAGGTTATGTGAATTGTGATTGCTTCCTTAATATGGTCAATATATTGTGTAAACTAAAACAATAATTGATGAAAAAAGAAATGATGTCATGTGTGTTATGCCCGGTATCACCATTCACACACTAATTTGAAGAGTTGGGATCGTTTATTCAGGAATCAATAAATTAATACAGTGACACAACTTCTGTAACTTAGTCTATTGTAATGTATGCATAATTAAAGTGGTGTTAATTGTTGGTTCATGTAAAAGTGATGTTGCTCTAATAACGACTTTCCATCTTATTAACTGTTTGTTTCAATTGATATTAACATTTTCTGAAAAACGAATTATTTTCCAAAAACTATTTTCTATAATTTTTTTTTTTTTTTTTTTTATTTTCCTATGTTTGGTAGTGATCCTTTAAATAAGCTGGAAAACTAGTTCCGACTTCCTTTATTTAGCTTCACGTGATATAGAGACTTTCCATCTTATTAATTGTTTGTTTCAATTGATATTAACATTTTCTAAAAAATGAATTATTTTTCAAAAATTATTTTCTATAATTTTTTTTTTTTATTTTCCTATGTTTAGTAGTGATCTTTAAAATAAGCTGTAAAACTAGTTCTTGACTTCCTTTATTTAGCTTCACGTGATATAGAGTTGTTTTCCTTATTTAGTATTATATGAGATAGAGTTGTTTTCCAAAAAAAATTAGTGGAAAACAACTGTATCTCATGCTAAGGTAAATAAGAGAAGTTAAAAGAATGAAAAATAATATAATTTTCTAGAAAATATATTTTTGAAAATAATTTATTTTCCAGAAAATTTTAATGTTGAAACAAATAGAGCATGAAATGTTTGGTAGTGGCCTTAAAATGAGTTGAAAACTAGTTTTTGACATCTCTTATTTAGTTTCACATGATATAGGGTTGTTTTCCAAAAAAATTTAGTGGAGAACAACTCTAACTTAAGCCAAACTAAGTAAGGCAAGTTAAAAGACAGTTTTCCTTTGACCTTTCCTCCCCCTCCCCTAATATTACTTAATACAAGAAAATATTAAAAACTATCTTCACATGAGATTTTCTATTGAAACAAATGGAGCGGGAATGCAATTCGCCACGTTTTCTTTTGTACATAACTAACTGTTTTTACTTAAGTCACCCAAAAAATTCAGCCCAAGCCTTGGGATATACAAATATCAGGCTCTCAAACTTGAGCTTGGGCTCTGCCCATATATCATATATACTTTATTGTGACCCATTTTACTATGAATTTAGGCTTTATAATTTTAAACACGGATGGTAGTTCTTTTGGAAATCTTGCTGGGCTAGAGATGGGGCGGTTATCCGTTCCTATTTGCCAATGGATTAAAGGTTTCTCTTTGAATCTTGGCATCACAACAAATAATGTAGCTGAGTTGGAAGCAGTTAGATATGGTTTAATGTCAGCTTGGAATTTGGGCTTTAAATTTGTTATTTTGAATCTTTATTCTACTTTGTTTATACAATGGCTAACAAAAAAGGGTCCATATGCACCATATCTTGTTCCTTTAATTGATGATTGCAGGAACCTTATCGGATGAGAGTGGACTGTCCATCTTCTTCATGTTTACCTTGAGACTAATGTGGTAGCAAACAGACTAGCAAAAATAGGAAGTTCACAAGAAGACATAATTTTTGTTTATAAAATTTGTCCTATTTTTATATGAGCAGTATATATATTAAGGACAGTTTTCAATTAGGCACTCATAGAAGAGTGCTTATAGCTGGACGCGTGATCTTGTAATTTGTTTTCTTTTAAATATTTTTTTTTTTGCACCCAAAAAAAAAAAAAAAAAATACTATGAATTTATGTGAACTTGGGATTTAAAATGATCAGTATTGGAACCGCACCATTGACAGTCCAGCCCCTAATCTTGTTTAGCGAGAGTCTTCTTCCAGCCCACCAATATCAAATCTGTAAGGCTAAATGAGGTCAGCACTTTTAACGAGTCCCATAATATGACATGAGCACTCTTTTTAATGGGCTGATATTATTGTGTCCATCACCATGGACTACATCCAACCAGCCCACGCAACAGTTTGACCATTTCTGACCATGCTGTGCTTTACAAATCAGTGGACCTTTCTTTAATTGTTTGTAATCACAGATAAAGAAGTAGCCGGAGTAGCTCCATTAAATAAACTACTGCAGACCAAAATTTGATCCGACTAGAATCTTAAGGCCATGGTGAAGAGCCCTAAACTCAACAACATCACTAGAGGACCGGAGAGGACAAAGTTTTGGCTTCAAACCAATTTAAAATTATTTTTTTCCAGCTTATTACTTGGTGATTTATAAAACCATCCATGTGTATTATGAATGATTCTCAAATCTTATTTAACTTGATTCTTAGGTAAAGTGCAAAAAGACTTCTTACTGTATGGGTAAATTGTAAGTTAGGGCTATTGCACCATGTAATAACACTTTTGATGGTTAAGATTGAAAGTTATAAAACTTACTTTTAATCTTAACACTTGGATCAAAATTTTCAACTTTTAACTTTATTACCATTTACCTTCTCAACTTTTTCCTCCCACAATTGCATGGTGCCCTAAGTATTGCACTTGATCCAGATCTAATTGTAAACTCATCTTCTGTGCTACTGATTTGGTATTATTGACCAAATTGAAACCTTCATCTCAATTCCATTAACTATAAGTGACTAAAAATAGCCATGGATTGTGTATTTATTATATTTTAATAAAGTGGCCGTGTGTACACCATGATGTACCATTTCCGTTAATTATAATTTATAGAATTAAAATGGAGAGATCAAATTAGAAAATTCTTAACTTCATGAGTCAATAATACAAAATTGATAGCACCTAGAGTCAGGATGTTTTTTTCTTCTTTTTGTATTTTTGTCATTTCTTCATTTCTTTTAATGGTTTCTATGACTTACTCTCTTAAACTATCCCAAGGGACATTTTGTACTGTTAACCATTCCTAAACTTAAAAGGCATGTCAATTGTCAAATTAGTTTTTCTATATCAGAATACATTGTCTTTTATAATGTATTATGTATATAAGATTTTTTTAATATACATACATACATATACACACACACACACACACATATATATATATATATATATATATTGTGGGAGTCAAAAACAACTTACTCTAGAATCTACACAAGCAATTTCTAAAAGATAGGGAAGAATCCACAATGGGAATATCAAGTAGTAAGTTAAAGATATATGAAGAAACAAAGTTCCTGAGGTGCATGAGAAGGATTCAAATGATGAATACTTAGAAAACAAACTCTCTAGCTTATCTTTCTCTCTCTTGTTCTTGCCTAAACTTTCTCTCTCTAATTTTCTAAACCCCTCTCTGTTTCTTCCCTCCTCCTTTTATAACCACTTGTCCCATCACCCATTTGCTCTGTCACATAGTGATAATGAAGAAGGACTTTCGGGATGCTTCTACTGTTCAGGCCAGTCATTCAGCATTGAATGTGACTAAGATTAGGTGAGGGGTTTCATTAATGTGGAGGTGATTGTTCTATTGGATTCTGCATTTTCACTATCGTGTCCCTGGGGGTATATTAGGAGAGTAAGAGATCCCGGTTAATAGATAGAGACATAACCCGAGGTTCCCTTGTTACCTCGAGGAGAGGGCTCTTACTACTACCTCGGTTATGAACCTTGGAAGAGGTAGTCAGCCCGAATCTCCACGGTCACAAGCTCAGATGGCTTCTTTCCATTTGGGCTACTTTACTTATAATCATACCTCGGGCCGAGCCTAACTTCTAGATTAGCTTCTCGCCTCTTGAACTTTTGGTTTACCGGCCGACCTTTTGTTGACCCTACCACCCCCCCCCCCCCCCCCCACACACACACACACACAATAGAATTTTAATCTATAGCATTCATTTCATGATAATTATTTTTTATTGTTAGACTGGACACTAATTAATTTATAGTATAGAAAAGGTTTGAACTTTAAATCTTAAATCTCTTATTCTACAACAACAAATTTTATGAATGGAGCTAATTGGATTTGGAACCCTATAAGAACTTAAGCGAGTTGTACACACAAGGTTGTAGGGAATAAGGTTTCAAATTAGCACTCTTAAGGCTTAACTTAGAATTGACTATTCAAATTCTATAATATTGAGTTTAAGAAGTTTAAAATACTACTATACCCCATATATTCTTACGTATCTTAGGAACAACATATTTCGAGTTAATTTTTCTAATTATCCAGCTCATCCAACGAGTCCTTAACAAGTTTGCCTTCTAACATCAAAAATCTCTTGCGGTGTCCTTCCAACCGCTATAGACTTAAAAGCCTCCAATGGACAATGGTTGTCCACTTGTCCCTCAATCTTATCAGGTGCAACAAATGATCGTTTACTATATTACTAGTCTACAATTCTACAACAATTTAGGCTTTATTTATATGCAACTATTTATAATTTCGGAGCCATACTCCAACAAAAAGAAAAAGAAAAGAGAAGCTCTCAAATGACTAATAAAACCATTTTTCTAATATATAAAAAAAAAAAATGACTTTACCTCAAGACAATATTTTTTTGTTAAAATATAGGTATAGATAATTTCAAGTTACAAGAATGTGCAAGAAATTTTACATTTGATCAAAGAATCACAAAATTGAAAAATGAAAAATCGGTTAATAAAATAGGAAATTATTTGTCTATTTTACATAATTTAACCTATTCCAATAATCTTGGGAAAAAAATTCAAGTAAATTGCTAAAAAAAAAAAAAAAAAGTCTTTTCTTACCATTATGCATCATTGGTGTGGTGATCACTCTACAAGTATAAATGTTTGTAAGGTATGTGGGGTAAAGGTCAGAGTTTAAGTTTTTAAGAAGAAGTTTTATACATATATATATATATATATATATATAAACTCAAATTAAATTAGAATATAGTTTATATCTTGTATAAAAAAATGTCTTTCCTTTAATATAAATGACATTACCAATAGTTACAAGCCATTGTAGGTCATTTATTGCAATAGCAAGATTTTATAATATAGTTCTACATCAATAATAGTCACAAACATCAAAGTACCAATTACACGCAAGGGATTCTAAAAAATACAATTCCTTTTTGTTTAACAAAAATCTTTGACTTAAGTATCAAAGTATAAATGGTCAGCATTGGATCTATGTCTCTAATTTTATTAAGAATCCATTATTGAGTCAGTTGTATTACCTTAGGAGTGATATTATAATTCAAAACTATTCATAATTTGAAAGTGTTCAAAATATTATTTTGAATTCACCATTTTTGTAACTTCAAAATATAGATAAAGATATTATATAAAAAAAATCATTAAAATAGTATTTTCTTTGGCAATAATGTGCATATAATATAAGCTTTGAATTTTCCCCCCCTTGGATATATAGGCTTATTAATTTGGTACTTACTAGTTACCTATTTTTAAATGGTGCGGGTAAAGGATCTGATCAATTATATTTGTAGATCCTGAAAATTAAAATTCTTCTATAGCTGAGACGCTAACGTATACTTTGACCAAAAATTCATTGTAAAAAAAAAAAAAAAAAAAACAACAACAACATTGTAATTCTTTCCCCTCTCTCTCTCTCTCTCTCTAGCAACTTTAAAGTTGTACCGAACAACCGCTAGCTGTTAAGAGGTTCCTATCCTATAGTCTTTAGTTTTTCTTACTCAATTATCTACCTTCTTGACAGTACAGAGTACAGACCTCTCTCACCTCTCTCTTTCTCTACCAACTCCACCTTTTTTGTTTTTCTGTGATTCCATGATTTTCATTTTATTTGGTGACCATGAAAAGAGCAACTTCAAAGAGTGTTTTCAGCAATGAGTTTGATAGGGAGATAGATTGGGAGCTCAGGCCTGGTGGTATGCTTGTTCAAAAGAGAGATGCTGGGGATGCTTCTTCTGGGCCTATGATCAAGATCAAGGTCTCTCATGGTTCTTATCACCATGATATCTCTGTCCCTGCCCAATCCACTTTTGGTAACTAAGTACACGATAATGTACTTTCTGGGTTACTGTTATTTTACTCTGTTTGTGGCACATTTGTGTGTGTTTGCTTTATTGGGTCAGTGAAAAGGTTTGTGCCCATTTCCTAGTTTGGTGAATCTCATTTTTACCTTTTGTGTCTTTCTTTGATGGGAATTTTTAAGTTGGTCATTGTCATAAAATCCAGTTTGGTAATTTTGTCCTGCATTTTAGTTTAATTTTTATGTTGTAAATGTTAAGAACAAAGTTGTACCTAATAATTGGTTTTGTTTAAAGTTAAAAAGGGAATTTTGAAGTTGATCTTTGTCCATAAAGGAGTTATTTAGCATTGACCTATAATTCAATAGGCAGTTGATTCTTAAAAACTTAGCTTTTTGAGAAATGCTGACAATGTTTGTGTTTGCTTTTCCCATTATTTGGTATTAATGACTATGATGATGTAAAATATTTTTTGCCTCATTTACTTGGTTTGTTGGGACTTTGGCTCTGAATTTGTGTGATGGGGAGTGGCATTCTGAAATTGAAGCTCAATTGCTGTTTTTGGTTCAATGAAAGGGGATCTGAAAAGGGTTCTTGCCCAAGAAACTGGTTTGGAGCCTAAGGAGCAAAGATTACTGTTTAGAGGGAAAGAAAAGGAGGATGAGGAGTGCTTGCACATGGCAGGTGTAAAAGATATGTCTAAAGTTATACTGTTGGAGGATCCAGCTAGCAAAGAGAGGAAGCTTAAGGAGATGCAGAAAAATCAGTGTATACTAAAGGCTTATGAAGCGGTTGCCAAAGTGAGAGCAGAGGTTGACAAGCTCTCTGAGAAGGTTGTTGTCCATTATCTATAAAAAATCCTCTTATGTCTCGCTTCCTAAAGACTTACTTATTTGTATTTGTTATTGATTGTTCAGGTTATTGCTTTGGAGGCAAATGTTCATGGCGGCATCAAAGTGACAAATAAGGAATTTGTTGTCTTGACAGAGTTGCTCATGCTGCAGTTGCTTAAACTGGATTCAATTGAGGCTGATGGAGAAGCAAAAGTGCAGAGGCGGATTGAGGTATGTGATTATTGCTATTCTGCGTACTAGTATATATGCAATTTTTTATATTATCAACACAATCAATTATGATTGTTTAGAGTACAATGCTCATTAGTTGTGGCTCTCTGCTTGAACCAACCCCAATTCAATTGGTATTATACATAGTTGAGTTGAGCTTCTTATGTCTCTTTGCTTAAGAGAAGAAGTTGAACCGGAGGTGGATCTACAACACCAAGTCAGACCTGTTTTATCTACAGTCTACTATATGTAGAGTAGAACCAAATGAGGGTTTATATTATTCTATTATTTAAATGGGAAAAGGCTAGATAATAATTTTAGGTCTGAACTTCTTGTGCGATCATAGTGAAAATCTTTACAGACCCATTAACAAAGGGGATATTTTAAACATTTTGTTGATCAACTAGTGTTTGATTTCAAAGCTGTGATTGTTTGCTTATAAGTATCTTAGTACTTCCTGAACTTATCATTAACAAGCCCTTAAAACTGGAAGTTTTGCTGCAAATCATTTTTCAAGGAGGGGTAAAAAATCACATAGAACAAGCAATATGTTTAACTTATACTATATGTTAGATTGGGAACCTGAAATTCATGATTGTTGGTGACTGCACAGGTTCGTCGAGTCCAGAGCTTTGTAGATACATTGGACAATCTAAAGGCAAGAAACTCTAATCCCTTCAGCAATAGTAAGAATGTGGTGTCAGTCACTACCAAATGGGAGATGTTTGAGTCGGGAGTGGGAAGCCTGTATGCCCCAACCCCACTGCAATCTTCTACCAAAATAACTCAGGACTGGGAAGTGTTCGATTAATTACAAGTTCAACACATTATATGGGTCGGTCTATATAAATTTGTATCCGCAGTATATATAAACATAATGTTATGTGAACCATGTTCAATTTTTTGTTTTTGTTTTTTTGTTTTTGTTATTGTTAGAAGCTATCCTTAATAAAAATAGAGGCAGTCTTATGCTATAACAGCTTTGCTATTTGTGTATATGGTTTATATTGAATGGTTAAGATGTATTTTCTTTCATATCTGTTTGCCTCTCATGTATATCTCCCGATTAGAAATTTTCACTCCCTTGAGTGTTTCTGATGTCGTGGAAGCATGAAAAAAGTACATACGATACTCTCTTGATGGAACATAAATTAAACTATTAGCTTCAAGTAGTAAACTTTGAATCCACAAGGGATTACCCTGAATCCACAAGGAGATAAACTGGAATCCACTAGATAAAGAATTTGACAAAAGTTTGTGTTTATTAATAATAGTTTAATTTGCCTCTGATAGCTACAAAACATATAAATACTGAGAAAAACGTTTAAAACTTTAATTCGCAGTAATTACACAATTAGGTGACAAAATACTGAAATTTACCAAAAATGGCAAAATTGAGTTAAATGTAAAATTATAAACTACTGACTTTAAAGGTTATCCCAAAAAGTTATTAAGGAAACAAAAATTACTATAAACGGCAAAATTGCAATTTTCGGGGCCTGAAAGGAATTCGCTATTTTCAGGGGTACCTCGTAGCAGAGCTACAACTATTACTCAGAAAGCCGTTTCGCTTTAGCCTACCAAATTTTATGCGATTCCGACTCCAAGGCCCATGATTTCTACTAGTGTCTTTTTGCTTTGCACAATGATTTCAGGCGCGTGTGAGAGTCCAGGAATGTCATAGCGATCTGTTTTACATCAGCTTCTCTTTATACTCAACTAATAATAGTCAAAATTAGATACATGACATACTTCAATTGATAAAACATAAGGTAGAACAATAGGAGTGGGACAAAGAATTTCGTAATTCTATTGTAATATGTGGAATTAAATATATGAACATGAGACTTGATACTTGAGACCATTATATTGATCAATGAAATAAATTTCATCTCTACCCCTTCTTGTAGAGTTTAGTTCTAGCGTTCAGAATATTTTTGAACTTAAGGAATTTTTTTTTCAAATTGTTCCTTTGTGACGTTAATAATTTCTTACTCGTAGCTTTTGTTTGGGATGCTTGGAAGAGCAAACTTGATTCTGGTATTGCTGTTTGAATGAAAGTTTGTTTGTTTATTAAAAATAAAAATTTGTCATGTCAAATAAAAATCTAACTCAATTCTAAGTCAGCAATCACACTAACAGAACTCCTTACCCTCTCTCTCACTGTTATCTTTCTTTCTCTCCGGCCACCTTAACCATCCAATTTCCACTACCACCACCTCCACATCCCATACCGTTCAACCAAGCCCAAATCAAAGTCTTTTTTAGGTATATTGCAGCGATAGGGAGGTCGAGTGAGGTGCGGATGTGGACCGAATGCACTCTAGTCAGGGAAGCTTGGGCTCTAATCGTATTCAAATTCAAAGTCCTAAACCATAAAGACTACGATCGATCATCAAAGATTGGCTTTGTAAGTGATGACGATAGTGCGATGGCGAGTGAGAGAGAGGGTTAGGACTTCAGGACTCAGGAGTTCTATTAGTGTGATTATTGACTTTAGCTCACTTGATTTTTATTTTACATTGCAAAATTTTATTGGTCCATCTCATCCAAATTGTAGTAATTGCTAGACATGGCAAATGGTCGGGTCTGATACAGGTTGCGTCAATCGGTTTGCGGGCCAAAAAAGGCCGGGTAAAAAACAGAACATTTTCAACGGGTTGAAAACGGGTCGGGTCAATTGGGTTGCGGCTAGTTGTGTTGGGTCAGGTTAGCCCATATTTTTCACATTGAAAAAAAAAAACAAAAAAACAAAAAAAAATGCTAAACTTTTAGAGAGAATGAATTAAATCAAATAGTTAGACTATTTGTTACTAACTTACTATTATACATGTGAAGGGGAAAAAAAAAAAAAAAACCAAAAAACATAAAGCTTTCCATATCCTTGCAATTCTGGTAGTTTTGACTTTGAGCATGACTAAAATTTTATACATACTTCAAATTCAAAATTTACTAATGATATAATTCCCAAAAAAAAAAAAAAAAAAACAAAACAAAACAAAACTAAATGTCATGGACCATGTCAAGTTATCAGCCTTCTTAAGTGCACAAATTCCTGTTGTATTTAAAATAATAATAAAGTTAGATTATATAGAAATATAAACTAAAGAAAAGAAAAAAAGTTTTAAAAATAAAGGACAAAATTTAGTTACAAAATTGGTTGTACTCTTAGACTACAACCTTACTCAATAACTTTTTATTAGAGGTAAATTTTGACAAATCCACCATTGGATTACATTTTCTTCTTCTTATATCATTCATGCTTGCAAAATTTCTAGAAAATTAAAAATCAATTGTTATGTCATCAATAAATTGTTTAAATTGCAAGTTTTTGTAGTTTAAAATTATGCGTAAAATATAAACTTATAGATCATGAAAGCAAGTCTTCATCTTCAATATAATATTTTAATATAAAACTTATCAATAAAGAGTTAAAAATGTATAATTTTTGTGACTCTTTTAATAAATTAAAATACCTTCAAATCTATATAACCAACTTTTAGTGCACAGCGTAACTTTCACATTCTTAGGCAAAAGATGTGATTGATATGGAGTAAGAAATTTTTTTTATCATGCTAAAACTTAATTTAGATGCAAAAATAGTTATAAAAATGCTCATGAGATCCCATGCCATTAAAGAGATCTCCAGGAATCGATTGTAATTTTCTTTCCACCAAGAGAGAACTTCCAACTTAGGCTCTTCTAAATACAAGTCTTATTGAGATTTCTTTGTTTTGGCACTACGAAAACTTTCATAATACTCAAATTCCTAATCATTAAAAAATATTGCAATTAAAAAAAATACAACACAACATTATAATTTCATTATTAAAAAAATACCACAACATTTGTTTTGTCACTTTGTACTAGTTAGACAGTTAGACAGACTTGGACTTAGTGTGTTAGTAATAGACTAATAGTTAGTTGCTTAGTAGTCTAAACTTGGTGTTATTTTACTCCGTTAGAAGGTTAGCGCTTACTGCTTCGTTGTGTAGACACTACACAATACACCAGATGCTTTAGTTTAGCGCTTACTGCTTCGTTGTGTAAACACTAGACAGTACGCCAGATGCTTTAGTTTTTGCATTAGTTCTCTGTTTTTCCTTTCATTTAACTCTTTATTTTTTTTAATAAATGGGGGCACACACAAGTTCATTGTGCCTTTATGATAATGTTATGCACCTAGCAATCTAGCACACCTTGCCATGTATTTTTTAAATATTTTTTTTAGGGGGAAAAAGTTTAAAAACGGGTCAGGCCATGGGTTAGCTAGGTCAAGTTGACCCACAAAAATTCAGGTGGACCACGGGTTGGCTTATATTTAATTCGGGCCAAACAATTCAGGTTCAGACTAGGCCAAAATGGGCGAGTTCGAGATGGGTCAATGAATTTTGACCCGTTTTGCCATGTCTAATTGCATAGAGCATTAGCATCAGGTGTGTTAAATGCTAACTTTTTAGCATTTAGCACACCAAAAATCCACTAACATCAGATATTTCAAATTTGGTATTTGTTGCAGTACACTCCTACTATTGGCACAGTACGGACATAAATGTTATAATTTTTTTTTCTTATTTTTATTCACTTTTCTCTCTCCTCTCACCCTTTCTCTCTTATGGCTTCTCTCTCACTCTCTCACTATCACCTTTAGCCACACCTTTGACCTCTCTACACCACTGACCTCCAAGTTGTCCACTCACTCTAAGATTTTTTCCCCCCCTTCTTTAGATTTGGGTTTTGTGAAGGTTTGTGGTGGATTTCTAGTGGGTTTTTCAATGGTGGTGGGTTGTGGGTTTATGGTGGTGGATGGTTATAAGGGTGGTGGTGCAGCTGTGGAATATGTGTGTGTGTGTGTGTGTGTGAGAGAGAGAGAGAGAGAGAGAGAGAGAGAGAGATATGAAAAAAAAATGAAAAGATGTGAAAAATAAGAGGTGTGATGTAGAGTAAATTGTAAAATTATGTGCTAAGTTTAATAAAATGGTTTTTTGATGTATCAATTACTAAATCTTTTAGAAGAGCTGATGCTAGTGCTCAATTATAAATGGAAAATTGTAGGTGATATGATCGCGAATCAAATCAACTAATCAAGTCTAACCATTAGTGTCCATTTAAGAACAACTTATTTAGTTTTTGTTGAAAGTATGCTAAACTATACTTGTTGTCAGGATGCGTTTTTTTTTTGCTCGGCCATATGTTGTTCGCTGGAGGGGTGACCTTGCTAGACTTGAATATGTTTGGGGAGTTGCGTCCGAAACTTGACATTGGGCCATGTAGTCCAATGGCTACCGGCGTATTTTAGGCCCACAAAATGGGTAAAGCTCAAAGTCTAAGAATTATGATAATAGTTGAAATAATAAATAATATGTGTTTGATAAAATAGATTTGATTAATAGTTGTAATAGTAGTTGAAATAAAGTAATATGTATTTAAAAGTGAAGTAATCATGTACTCAATGATGTAAATTTAAAGATATGGAAGTAGAGTCACTTATCTTTGTATGGTTTGTAGCTCTAGCTGTATAGCGTCAATCAGTTGATAGTATTCCAGCAGGATGACTCCAGCGATGGAGAGACAGTTTGCCATGATAACTTCAAGATTGAAGGGGGAAAAATGGGTTCAACTAGAGGGAGAGAGAGTATGTCCGGCTATGTGTGAAGGCTAGTTAAGTTTGTCCCCTTTATCATACACTTAAATGAATTTCACCTTTGATAATGCTCTTTTGGTTATTGTGAAGTTATGAATAGTATTACCTTCCATGAGAAGGGCTTTTGTAAGATAGGTTTGTGTCTTCCATGAGAAGGGATTTTGTAAGAAGTATTTGTGCCTTCTAGGAGAAGGATTTTGATATGAGATCTTGGTGCCTTCTAGGAGAAGGGTTTTAGTATTAGAAGTTTATGCCTTCCACAAGAAGGGCTTTTATAAGAGAGGTGGAGAAGAGTATTGAGATGTGTTAATGGGTAGCAAAACATTAGAATTTCAGAATGAGAGAGTATGAGAGTTGAGTTTAGAAGAGTTGTGGTGTGTTATATGTAATGGCGTAGTAAGTGTATCTGGGATTGTATAAAAGAAATGGAGAAAGAGATGTTTAGAGATATGGGCAGCAAGATAGATGTATTTTCTGAATATGGAGAGTGAGAGAATAAGTATAAAAGGAGTAATAGTGTTGTAGTGTGTTTAACAATGTTGCTTGGATTTTCTGCTGGAGGATGGAAAAGGACTTATGAAGGGCAGTTATGAGCTAAGCGCTGAAGAGTTTAGTTCCTAATTTGGAAACTAAAAACTCAGAAGCTCAGAACTTCATTAAGAGCATAAGAAGATACTTAGAGGGAGAGAGAGAATAGAGAAGTTTATGAGAGAGTTGTTCTTCTCTATTGGTGTGCTTTGGTGTGTTAATGAGAGGTTCTATTTATAACTGAGTTTAAGGGGGTATTTAGCAAATAATATCAGCCAAAATCTGTCCCAATTAGCAATGAATTTTCAGAAAATCCATCATAGGATTTGGACTAAAATGGTATGTTCAGCTTTAAGGTGTTCTTGTTGTTTTGGGAAATAGCAGCTGGAGGAAAAACCAACAAAAAAGGAAAGAATTTTAGCAAGAAATAGATAGTTTCTTTGGTTGGTTTTGGTTTTTAGCCAAATAGGGAAAATCTGTAATGTTAAGGCTACTAGGTTAGCTGTCACATCAGTTATGAAAAAGTTGTCCTAACTGTCTAAAAAAGCTGTCACAACTGTCATAAGACAGCTATTGCTTGGGGCTGAAGTAGATGAGGTCAACTGGATGATGTCAGGCTGCTGGAGGGAATATTCAGCATTTATTTCATAGATTTAGCTAAAAATGGTAATATCTCTTTTAAGGATGTCTTGCTATTTTGGGCATAGCAGCTGGTTGCTGGGATTGAGCATTAAATGGTTGGTGATGTCACTTTCAGCCAAGTGTCAAGTGCTAAACACACTGCTGGTATTTTGCTAGAAAGGTTTCCTCTTTTGGGCATTTATATTTTTGGTCCAAGATTCTATTACAATACATCTTTAGTAAGTAATAGAATGATTGAATGATAGTTAATAAAGCTTTAGAGATCTAGTCAAGGTCTCATTGTGTTGTGACTTAATCTTGGTGAGCAAGAAGAGCATTTAATACTCTGCTCTAGCAGTTGGCAGGGGAATATTTGGTTTGATTATGGTAGATGGCAGCTGAATATTAAAGATATTATGAATATTTTATATTTGAAGATTGAAGATAGCTAATCAGATTAGCCATGTGTTTGAGTTGGATTTTAGCTGAAAATAGTAATAAGTTTATGTAAAATAATATAATTAGATTTCTAAATTCGTATAGGAACAGCTGGAGATTGAATGAATAATTATTTGTCCAACATTTAGATGGCTGGAGTTTTTTAGTATTTGTCATATGATGAATATTAAGTTTTAGGAAAAGAGCAGTGAAGAGTTTTATCATTTTAAGTGCTATGTAATAAGAGAGGCTTACCTTAAGTTATTCGCTACACACTGACTCGTTAGAGTTCAGAGAGTTGGAGAAGACATGCCAAGTAGCATGTTTATTTTATCAACTTTAAACCGCTGGAGCTTTACTGAACATACCTCTTGGCCCTCCAAACCACGACTTCCAAAATTTCCCCAAAGAGACTTATGAGCTTGGATCATTAGTTGAGGATGAGATGACGTACCTTGGGCTTTGTTATCATTTTGTGTAAATATGGGTTTTTGTTGGAGAAGCCACTTTCCATGAATATGAGAGAGGTAATATGAGTCATGAACTTTGATTCATTGCTCGAGCCTAATTCATATGTTGATGTTGATGATGTCGTGGGGTTATGATCCCAATTGATGAAGAGGAAATGTGGACCATGAATCCGCCTCTTGAAGTGAAGATGTTGTGGGCCTTGTGAGCCCAGTTCTTGTAGTTGAATGAGATATAAGCTTATTTTGGGTTTTAAAAAGAATTACCCAGAAATCAATAATATGTTGATGTGGCGTGGGTTGCCAATGAAGTAATGCTATTTGGCGCGAAAAAAGAGTCTTCAACACTTGTACTTTGAAAAAGTGAGAAAAAGTAAGAAATAGTTAGGTTTTAAAAAGTTGCATATAAAAGTTAAAAGCAAAAAATCTGGCATATAAGCCAATGTTAAGTGTCCATTTGAGAATAGTTTATCTAATTTTTTGATGAAAGTGTGCTAAACTAGTAGCTTGAAAAAGTGAGAAAATGTAGGGAAAAAAATGAGATTTTAAAAAGTTGTACATCATATCATATACTATATAATAAAAGTTGGGCTTAGAAGCTGTGGTTACACCAAGTGATTTCACCAAATTGCAGAATTTTTTTTATATTTAAAAAAAATAGATATAAATTTTTTTTGTTCTTATCTTCTTCTCCTATAATTTTTAAGTTGATAAAAATCTTAATTTTATTACAATCCAAATTCTCCATCTAATCCTTTATAAAAAAAAAGTTATTAATTAAAAAAGAAAAATAGTAATGTATTTTAGATATAGATTTCAGCTCACACCTTCACAAATTAGATTGACATTAGACTTTTTATTCATGTCAACTTCTTCAATGTGGAGTGTATATATATATCAAATAATTCATAATGAATACCTACCATACGGTTTTTTCTTCTATTCTTCCCTTCTTCTACCTACAACTTTACACGTATGTATTTGTTTACTCTAATTTTTTTTTTTTTTTTTATGTATTTGTTTATTTTAATTTTTTTCCTTCAAATTGAATAGCTTTTGTGTATTTTTTGTCTTTTGTTTAACCTAATTTTCTTAAGTTTTATCCTAATTATATGGTTATTTTTTGAGAATCAATCATTAAATATGGTTAGACATGATGTTTTATTATTTTGTATATCATATATGAATTACACTCAACAATAGCACACTTTTTATTTATTTATTTATTTTTTTCATTTAGTCTAGGAAGTCTAGACACCATTAGCAATCACGCATGTCCACAAACACATGAGTTATAGTTTCATAGAAGTTCTGCATATTAGATGAACTGCTTAATTGGAACACCTTTCCTAGATAAATTGTCCATTGCAGGTAAAGAATTACTTAATGATCACCAAAGAAAAACTAAGACATTTTCCCCCTTCACTTATTTTATTCTATCCATGCCTCAATTACCTTTTTTTTTTGGGGTCCTTTTACTTCTTCTTTATTTATTTATTTTTATTGATTCGTATTGCTCATATTGTTAACTGAGAAGCTATTGTCTACCATTCTCTTTGTAGTTTAAGCTTTATCTAAAAAATCTTAATTAGGTGAACTAGATAGCAAATATCATGCTAAGCATTTTGTTTTTGGGTGCTACTTATTGTGGTGGCCTTTTTACGTACCCCAAGGCCCGTGAGTTAGTGGGTAAGGGAGTTGGGACTGGCCTCGCGGGAATTATATCGCAGGCCAGCTTGTGCGTAAGCTAGGCATGCCCAATGTTGAGACGGCTTAGGAATGGTACGGCAGGCTGGGCACAGCGGGTATAGTCGTGGCAGAATAACTGTCACAACTTGCACAACAAAAGACACTACAACAAAATGACTAATACCGCAAATAAAATAAATGAGGTTACAGTAGAACAACTGATATAGCAAATAGAAATAGAGAAATCACAGTAGAACAACTAGAAACATAAAACACTACGGCAAAATGAATAACAACAGAAATGTCAAATAAACTAAAAGGTGCCATTACAGAGTGGTGATGACGATTCTGAGCAAGTTTAATAGAGATGGCTTGCTTTCCCAGTCTTGGGTTGGATCATTCAATAGGAACAGGTGCGAACTCAAGGAGTCGTTTTTAAGAGTCGCCACCTAGTTTTTGCAATGGCCTAGGAACCATATATATAGCGTCCTTTCAAGGAAGGATATTTTGATCTTACTACCAAAGATATGGGTTTGAAGTTGAGGCACGGTCTTGGAATGGTGTTAGGCACCCAAAACTGCCCAACCCTAAGGTTGGCTTCCCATCATTGTGTCTTCTTAACCCTATTAAAGGCACACTCAAAACTTTTATCTAACTCACACACACACTAGCATATATCTAACAATTAACATGGCATCAAACATCCCTAACCATACATCTATCATGGCAATCAAACAAAAGCTATCATTCATCTAATCATGCATAACATATCACATCACAAACCTTAATCATCATACATCTAAACATGCTTTATCACAAACCCTATCATCATACATCTAAACATGCTTCATCACAAACTCTATCATCATATCCAAGGCAGAAACATGTGAGCATTTAAGATCAAAAGTATAAACAAGGCCAATCAAAACATGTCATCATCTAAGGCATCAAGATCACAATTATAACATCAAACCTAAGCAAGATCATATCAAAAATGCATGTACATTACGAATGCATGACTTACCTTTTACTTACCTTGCAACAACTCAACACCTATGGCATCATGCATGAGCATGTGAATGCATGTCTATAATATCAAAATAATAAAACCCTAATTCTAACATGTGAGAGGCAAACCAACAATTAAACATGTGAAACATAAGCTTTAAAAGCATAAAAAACGGAAAAGAAACTAAATAGGAGCATACTTCTGAAGACGGAAGCAAAAACAGAAAAATAAAATTAGGGTTTCTGGGAAAGTTCATGCGCACACATGAACTTCCTTGCGTGCGCATAATCAAGCTTGCGTGCACAGGCAAGATTATGCATATGAAAGTTCCTGTCCAGAAACCCTAGAAACACAACAGATACTTAAAGCACTAAATCTAATGTCCTAACATGAAACATACAAAAATGTAAACCTAAGCTAGATAAATATATTAAAACATATTATAACAAGAAAATAAAGCAAACAGAAGGATTCAAAGCATAAAAAGAAAAGAAAATAAAAAAGAAAAGTATAGACTAATACCTCAAAGAAAAGCTCTTCAAGGTTGATTTTTGACCATTCCTCTCAGTCAAATCTAATAACAATTAACAAAAAGAGTGATTATCTTAAACTCAAAGATCAAGTCTAGAAAAGAAAATTGACTTGAGGATGTTTTGTAAAAAACTCCCTTTTTGATTCACTATTTCTAGTGAATCCTAGTGTTTTTCCATGGGATTTTTGTGTCTTTTTGAAAATATACCATGTAAGGCTATTTATAATGTGAAAATAGTGGTTTGGAACGACTCCTAGATGATGTGAGATTCATTCCAAACCTCAACATTAATGTAGAAAACTTGTCTTATATAGTTTTTGGAATTCGCTATGTGTGTGCAAGATTGAGCCTACGTACACATGCAAAAAGCTGCGTGCGCAGGCTAATTCTTGTGTGCGCATAGTGAGGGTTTCCTTGGCCTTATTTTTCCAAAAATAAATTTATTTTTTTATTCAAAGTTATATTTTTCATTTTAACATTTCTCAAGTTAATTTAAAATTGTTATTGGGCCCTAAACCAACCTTGAGTCTTAGAATTCAACATCATTAGGCAACGGGGGCTTGAGTCGTAAGGGGTATAAAATGCGATGTCTACAATAGGTCCAATAAGGGAACCAAACACCAACACAGGTAATCTCGTTACAAGTTTCTGCCATTGAAATTACTCGTGCTGGGGAAATGGCCTAAATGGTTTTGAATTATGATTTGTAGAGTTTTAGAGAGTGGGAATGTCGAGAAGGGGAGAAAAGATTGTCTACTGATACATGCCTCTATTTCTGCCTCTCTTCCTTTTTAACCACTTAGTTTTCTTTTGTTCTCTAGTTCTTAGTTTCTTTCTTACTCTACTCTCCATCTATCCTCCTATTCATGGTTACTTCTCTTCCTTTTATACTGCTTGATTCTATAGGATTTCTCCCTTTTGTCCCTAAGGCTTCACCAACCATTTTTGGTTTCTTATGGGCATCTCTCTAGGGTTTCCCACTAACCTGTTGGTTGCCCCAGCCACTACCTCTGCTCAGAGTGTGCTTGATGCACCACTCTCCATCTCTAGACAAAATTCCTTATTTTGTATCTATCCTCTCTCAATATCTACCTTCCTCATTGGATAAGGATTGGAGGCTCTCTATATACCTATCCCTGTGGCATGCATCAAATGGCCCTAGCCCTTTACTTGCCTCTTTTGGGTGAAATGCCATCCCAACAAGGCATTTCCCCAAAAGAAGTCTCGGCAGGAACCCTAGAATAGACCCCCTTTTTCTCCCTACCACCGAACCACACTTTCGGAATCCCTTGACTGAAGGCCATCCTCTCTTGTATTGACTGGGTAGAAGCATGTGGTGCCACGGCCCTTGTGTGAGTTCCACTATCCTCCACGTTTGTCTTCTTTAGTCCCATACCATTCCTACCATTCTTGCCTTGTCTCGTTTTGCTGTGGGTACTGGGTTTGTGCTTATCTCCTACAGTGTGAAGGGTGTTTGGTTTTGGTGCCCGTATTGCTTCCTTTCATTTCCTCATGGACTGGGCATTGTTCTGGGTAGAAGTTCCTGCCCGTTCAGCCCATTGGGCTTCCATTTGTGTTGTTCCGTTTCCTGCCATGCCCATGGGCCTGCTAGCTGTTATTTCTGCCACGTTGGCCCATTGGATTTATTACCCCCTCTCTTGGGCTTCCCTGACCCATTTACTTTACCCTTACCTTTTATTGTGCCTATGGGCCTGTTGGCTGTCATTCCTTCCACGTTGGCCCATTAGGTTTATTGCCTCTTTCTTAGGCTACTTCGGCCCATTTACTTCACTTTTACCTCTTGTTGTTTACATGGGCCTGTTGTCTATCATTTTTACCATGTTGGGCCATTAGGTTTATTACCTTACTTTTACCACTTATACTCCTTTTTCCTCTCATTTTCCTTATTGTTGGGCTTTTTTTGCCATTGGGCCTTTTGTCAAAAATGGGCATCAACATTCAGCCCCCAAAGCATGTGGATTGCTTCTGCAATTCATATGCGAATACTTTTGTAGTTTTCTTTCGCGGGTTTTTTAAACTGTAGTCCCCATCTTGTTGACTTTTCTACTATGAACAGGCTTGTCTTTTAAGATTTTCCAATTTATTAGTTATTTTGAAACACCACCTCTGCTTCATTTAATGCTACACCTCTTTTGATAGCTAGTCCATCGTTTCCCTTCCTAGTGTTTTTATTCGTCTCAACCTTTTCTCTTTCTGTTCTTTACACTACTCTTACTTTTCTTACAACCCCCTTTCCTTCCTTCACTCCTTTCTCCGTTTCATTTTCCCCAATTTCTCTCACCCATCACTCTCACCACGTAATCTATCCTTTATGTCGTTGGCAAAGAGTGAAGGTTCTTCTCGCCGTAAAGGAAAGGAGATCGCTGTTGATGATCTACCCATGGAGGCCGAGAAAGGCGAAGAGGCTCCCTATTCTGAATCGGACCGTTCTGGGGAGGAGGAAGGGAGTCACGCCAGGGAATGCCCTCCTCTCATCAATTCGTGGTATGATACCCACTCACACTTCCCAATGGAAACCTGTTGACTATTCACCTCTTCCACTAGGCCGTGTTTGGCTATCTCTAGAACGGCGCGATTCCAACATTTCTTAGGCTCCGTTGGCTTCCTCCATCCTCGATCTTTCTATTCGTCAAGGAGACGTCTTACCCATGCCCATCCTCTTCGAATTCGAGTCAGGTACATCATTTAGTTGGACGGAGTGGATTGATAAAGAGCTTTCTAATATGAATTTCATGGGCGTGCTAGAGCAAGTCGGCGTTTTGAAAGCCATAGTCTCTTCTTGGTGCTTGTCCAAATATTGTGACTTGTTCAATTTCCACCATTTGGTTCACCAGTGGTGTAGCACCACTCACATCTTTTTCTTTTCTTGTGGTGGGATCATCATGACTTTAGAGGATGTGGCCAACCAATTGCTGCTCCCTATTCTCGGCGACATGGACCCTTGTGACATTCAACTTTCTACCGAGGAGGAGGCCGTGAAGGCTAAGTTGAGGAAGGGACTTAGCGGGGGGAATGCGAAGCTTTCTAATTGGATTGGGGCTTTCTTGAAGGCTTCCACTGCCGCTCACCTTGCTACCTTCATCATGTTCTGGCTTTGTAAGTTTGTTTTTGGTTCGTACTCGCATTATGCTGTGAAGCTTGTTTACTTTCAGTTAGTGGTAAAGATTTCTGCCAAAGTTAGTTTGCCATTGGCCCCCTTGTTTTTTGGCCATCTGTATGTTCAGTTGGATATTTTACAGAGTGATGAGAGGCAAGCAAGTTCCTGCAACATAGTTACTTCATCCGTTCATAGTACCATATTGTAGTACCTTCTCTAGAAGCGTTGCACTAGGCATTTGGCTAAGTGCAAGCCAATTTGCCCCGCCAAGGAGAAGTTCTAGTCTTGCCCCAAGGTGAATATAGATTTCTACGGTAGTTTTGTTACTGAGTTTTCATTGGTGTATCGTTGGGTTGGACTAAAGCCCTTCGAACATCCTGTTATGGAGTTTTTTGATACAGAGGTGGGCTTTTCGTGGAGAGCTTGTAGGGATTCCAACACTGGGTATACTTGTATCGATTCTATGATGGGGCCCTTCATGGCCACTACTAGGATGACTACCCCGTTGGTAGCCTATGATGAGAGGGGTATCACTTATTTGGCTACCTCCAATTTTAGGTGGCTACCTTATTTGGCTAACAAGGGTATTCAGTATGTGCATTATTCTACCCACAGGGTGAGGAGGAAGTGGTCATAAATGATGACTTTACGTTAGTTTTGGAGACTACCACTTCAGTCCGTCCCTTTCTGCGCCCTAGTGCCTTTGAGTTTTGGAGCAAACTTTTCACAGTAGTCACCATCCCCAATTCCTAGAGAGTGGGCCTTTGCACTGCCTAAATGCTTGGTCATTGGCAGGCAGTTATGACTTCTTTTGGCGATGAGCTATTAGGTAGTTGTGGGCTTTCCCTTGTTCCTCTTGAAGGTTTGCATACCATATCTCCCTAAACCCTCGACTACTCCTCCCTACCAGATTCGTGATTGCCTATGCCAAGAAGCAAAGTAGGTCTGCTATATTTGAGTGGCGGGAGGAAGAGCAAGGATGGTTCTGGTATGTAGGTGAGTTTCCCCGTGGTTGGGAGAAGAAGGTGAAAGTGGTGAACCTTCCTGTATCAATGAAGAAGGGCTTGGCTTCCAAGTTTGCCAAGCCCAAGTCCACCAAGAAGGGTGGAGATGCCTTTGAGGCTTGTTCAAATATAGTCCTCTACAAGGGAGGTCTTCCTCCCATTGGCAACATAGTCCTTGAGAGCAACCCTCCTCCTTCTGCCAGAGCCCATTCCATAAGGAGATCTACTATGCCTAGTCTAGGCCTCCCACACTGAAGCTACCTTTAGATGCTCCTTCTTCTAGCAGGACTTATGGCAATAAGAGGAAGACATCTCCTCCAGCCCCATCTGCCGGTGCCGAGAGGAGAGTATGTTATCTCTAATTTCTTTGATTCTTTATTTTAGTTATTTGGTGTGTTTTCCTGTGAATAACCATATGCATGCATCTTACTTTTCTTTGGCAGTCCAAACATAAAGAGGACACTTTTGCTGCTTGCCCCATATTACTTGATGAGCCTGAGGGTGAGGTATATTTCTTTTCCCACCTTGCTTTTCCTCATTCATACACATATTTCTCATTTCCTTCATGTAGACATCGCATTTTGTACCTATTAATAAATTTTGGTCCCAACCTAAATGATGAGCTTGACATATGCTAACCAATGGTAATTAAAGAGTCCACAATAGTTTGGAAGTAATTACAACTCAAAAGTACTCAAATTGCTTTGAAATTGATACTGAAAAATGACATTTGCTCACTATTTTGATCATATTAGGCTTCAATTTGAACATAAATTTTTCCTAATTTGGACTCATATTAAGTGAGTTATGACTTTTTAAAGTTGGGCCAACTGGGCAGTTCGATTTTCTGGGTTTTAAAACTTCATTTTAAGGGCCCAAAACATAATGTTTTGATGTGGGCCAGCTCATGGACCCTTGAGAACGTCCAAAGATCATTAAAAAGTTTTAAAACCCTAATTTTAACTTATAAATGCTCATCTTATGCCTTTAATTGAAACCCTAGCTAGAGAGAGTGATCTTTTGGCCTTCTTCTTCTCTAAAACCCTAATTCTCTTTTCCGAAACTCCAACACAGCACCTTTGCACGTTTTTTACAAATTAAAAACCTCTCTTTAGTTAGTTCTAAGGCAGAAACTATTTTTCCAGTTTGATTTCTCAAAACCTTTTTTAAAATTAATCTTGTTCTTGAGTTGTGATTATCAAAAACTATTGTATTCTTTAATTCTCTTGTTCTCTCAACTTAATCTTTGTGTTGTAGGTATTGAGGGGCTGATTAAATATCAATCAAGTGTGTTTCCATAAACAAGGTGAATCTCCCTTCATGGCTTTTCCTTGAATTGGATCTTTTATAATTTGTTCTTAATGGATTTATATGTTGTGTATTCTATAGAAATGTGATTTGATTCTGTTTGGTTTTGATTTGTTATGTCTCACCATATTTTGATTAGAGAGTTAAATATTTGGATATTTTGATGAACATGTTTTGATGTGTTAAGTGTGTTCTTGTTTTTTGTTAGACTCAATGCATGTTTAGGAATAGATTTTGTTTTGTTTATTTTGGATAATTTTGTTGTTAGTTTAGGTTGTTTATTTTTATATTAGAAGCATTTTAGGTTATTAGTTTCCTTAGTTTTTGTTTCTGCTTTCTTTCTGTGTTTTTGGGTTAGGGTTTTTGGGGGCATATCTATGCACGCATAATTCTGTATGCACATGCAGGCTTGAAGTATGCGTATGCATACAACTAGCCCACGTATGTTGGCTTATGTATGCACATACATACTTTAGCCCAAAAACCCTAATTTGAGTTTTTTTTGCTTCTTTTTCCTTATTTCCTTGTGACATATGCCTCTGTTTGAACTCATTTTTATGTTTTTGAGTCTCTGTTCCTTTGTTTAATTGCTTGTTTGTCTTTAACATTCTAGATTAGGATTTTCTTTTCTTTTCTTGCTTTAATACCATGAACGTGTATTAACATGTCCATTCATGGATGCATTGGTGCTAAGATGCAGTAAGGTACGTAAGGTAAATCATGTATCCACATGAACATGCATTGGATATGTATTTAATAATGAGTTGAACATGCTTGGTTGGATGATGTGTTCTTGATGTCTGGAATGCAATTACATGTTTCCTTGATGTTGCCATATCTATGTTTTTGCCCTTATGATATCTTGTTGTTTGCTGCCTTAGATGAGATGGTATAATATGCGTGATAGATGTATGCTAGGCTTGATGTGAGTTGCCATGATAGATGTATGTTAGGGTTTTGGGGATGATTGATGCCATGTTGATTATTAGATGTATGCTAGTGTGTGTGTGTGAGTATAAATAACAATTTTGAATGATCCTTTAATGAGATTATGATGTAAGACATAATGACTGGAAGTCGACCCATGGGTCGGGCGGGGTTGGGTGCCTGGTACCTTCCCATCCCCATACCTAAACTCCGAACCCATACTCTAGTAGTAAGACTAGTCCTTCCATGTAAGGGCACTATATTTATGGTTCCTAGACTTAATTTAGGTGGTGACTCCATTAGTCCACACTTCGGCTTACTCACCCTCCTTTCTATTTCGTTGCTTTTTCTTTAGATTAACGCTGAGTCCATTTCTGTTTACCACCCTATAAGTGAGGAGGCTCCTGTCGAAGCCAGTGCTGGTGCTAGTGTGGCTTCTGCTAAGAGCATTATTTTTTAGGAGGAGGCTTCTACCACTATTGACATTCCTTTGAAGGGCTTCTTTGATGGTGCCAATGTTATTATCCAGGCCAAGGCTTCTGCCACGACTACTACTACCAAGGAGGTTTCTATTGAAGTCCCAATTTCTCCTTTAAGGCTTGTTCCTGCTGAGGAGGGTACCCCTGTTGAGGGAGACCTCATTGGGGAATCTACCCCTGTTTCTGCCAAGCTTACTACTCCTCAAAAGGGAGCCACTCCTTTGGTGACGACTTAGGCCGAGAGTGCTTCTCCGTTACCATTTCACCAGTTATTTCTACTAGCGATCCTTTTATTGCCCTTTTATAGGCCGTTAAGGATGGGTCCTCATTAGTTGTCACCTCGTCTTCCATTCCTACCTTTGCCACCCGAGGGCCTGATGCGAACTTATCCCCTGATAAGGGATCTGAGGAGGCCCTTGAGGATTTAGATGATGAGCCAGTTTTAAAGACGCAGGTTTTTGATTTCGATGAGGCTTCTAATGATGAGCATAAGTTCGAGGCCATGGGTACGCACTTTCAATCTCTGCTGTATCTTCTTTTTCTTCTCTTCCTGTCATTTCTTTGTACATTCTTTTATTTGCTTTGCATGTTGTCCTTGTCATGCAGTCACAGATACTCCTAAGGAACCCTAGGTTGTAGCAGTTTTTGCAAAGCCCACAGCCCTCATTCCTGCCAGTCTTGGTAATCTCTTTTCTTTCTCATCCCTTTGTGTTCCTTCTCTCTTACTCTTTTGTCCACCTTTCCTCTTAATTCATCGTCCGAAGCTCATATGATGCTCATTCCTAAGTTTGTTGCCTATTAAGGGGACGCCAAGTGCTATGCTTGAGGTTGGGAACAGTTTTGCCGTTATTCCTCACCTTGTGAGCGAGGCCACTGTCTTCTTTATTCACTTCGAGCAGGTGGAGATGAACGATCTTGATCCAGCAGACTTCTGGGGCACTAGGCCTCCCTATGTAGACTTCCATGGATACCGGGTACCCGATGACTATGTAGGGCATCTAGAGGCAGTTTATTGTAGCCATGGGGACTTCATGCAGAGGTTCCCTCTTGGCCATTCTACTAGGGAGCATTTCTTTAAGTTGTTGGGGTGGGTGATGAATGATATCGAGCGTAACTTTGTGGACACCATTTCTGCTGAGAGGATTCTGCAGTGGAGGGCTACGATTTAGGAGCTGATCCACATTGATTTTTATGTGGGATTTCTATTGAAGCACTTACGAGAGTTTGCTCGAGTCTTTTTCATGCAAAAGGTTTAGCTTGCTGTTGATGTTATTGACACCTGCCTTAAAAGTTTGAGGAAGGAGGTAGCGGACTTCGAGGCTCGTCGTGAGCATTTTCTCTCCGATGTGACTACCCTTGATCGCTTCTAGGGTGAGACCCTTATTACTGGCCTTTGATTATGTACTCAGCCACTTATTATTATGTAGCTTTTCATCTCTCTCCTTTCTTTCTTCTTTTTCTTGATACACTTATTAGCACTTATAACTATTTTGATAAGTCCAGTATGACTTATACTTTTTGGTTTATAATCTATTGCTACATTTGCTACAACACTTATTATGCTTTATGATATTGTGTACTTCTGCTAATACCTCACATATGGCTTTCATTACTTTCTACTCTTTTCCATAGTTACAAACTACATTACTTTCTTGTGACACATCATCCCTTGCAAGGGTGGTCACTTGGAGGAAATTCAAAATAGAAAAGAAAAACTACATAACACTTCCTATGTGTAATAACGATTGAGCCATTTACCATTGATAGGATCCATAAGATCTTTTCCGTCCATTTGGGCCAAGTGATAATATCCACTTGCATTGGCCTCTCTTATCATGAAAGGTCCTTCCCATTTTGTTGAGAACTTAGACGGTCCTGCTAAACCTCTTCTGACATGCTCTATTGTCCTTAGCACCAGCTGACCTTCCATAAATACCCTTTCCTTATGGTTCTGTCATAAGCCTTAGTCATCTTTTACCTGTATCTGCAGCTGCATTCTTGGGCTTCTTCCCTTCTTTCGTCTAGTCCCTCTAAATCCTGACACCTTTCTGCTATGAAGACCTCCTTGTCCCTTTCCTTTCTTCGCATCTGCATAACCCTCAAGAAGGGTATTATCAATTCCGCTGGGCTAACAGCTTCTGTCCTATATACTAAAGAGAAAGGAGAAAACTCTATGGCAGATTTCGGTGAACTTCGGTAAGCCCACAACGTGTCTGCCAGGTGTGTTACCTAGCCTCCACTATACTCTTGGCTCATTTTGCTGATAATTTTAATGAGGGTCTTGTTCATTGCTTTAGCTTGCCCATTTCCTTATAGGTAATACAATGATGATCGGTGATGCTTTACCTGATAAAACTCTAACATCTTTCTAACTTCTTTGTTCATGAACGGCATGCCATTGTCACTTATAATTCTGTGGGGTACTCCAAAGCGTGTGATTATATTCTCCTTGATGAAGTTAGCTACAGCTCCTCCGATGGCCTTGCAAGTGGTACGGCCTCTTCCTACTTGGTGAAATACTCTGTAGCCACCAAGATCCAAATATACCCATTAGAAGGTGGGTTGACTGGCCCCACTAAATCAAGCCCCCATGTGTGGATTAGATTGGCTTGCACCTGATAGCCGTGACACTTCTTCACAAATTTTGCTGTGTCTTTCTTCATAGTGGGCCAGTAGTAGCCCATCTGCAAGATGAACTGGTACAGCTTCTTCCTCGCTTGATGTTCTCCTTGGCCTCTTTTGGCCCTAGACATCCCTTTCTTGAACAAGATTCCTTCGTGTAGGAAGTAGCAAGTCACCAATTTTCTAAGCTTGTACCTCTCTTTGCGCTTCTGCGGTAAGATTCCTTTTGCCAAGTATCCCACAAACGGGCTCCTCCAATCTTCCACAATAAACACGGCGTAGCTCTCTTCTCGGTCTATGGCCAAATAGCAGGCTTTGCATTGACTTTGAATCTGATCCGCTTCTCTATTCATGGTTGGCCAATAGAAGCCATCCTCTGCAACCTGCGATACAAGCTAACTTCCTTATAGAACCCACAAGTTCTACTATGCACCTCTTCCAGTTTTCTTTAGGTCTTTTCATGCCCCACACATCTCGACAGGATTTCTCCTGGAATTCTGCGGTACAGCTCTCCTTTCATCAGGACGTAATCCTTCACAGTCTTCAATTCTGCTACATCTTCTTCCTTTAATAAGGCTTCCTTGATGGAAGCCCTCTAATCTTTCTCACATCTCTCCCTTTCTAGGAAACCTCTCCTGTGAGCCCTACGCAACCAATGCGTCTGCATATCCGTTCTCGCTTCTCTGGGTGTGCTCTATCTCAAACGTGCAAAACTTTTCTTCAATCCTTTGGGTTAGTGTCTGTAAGGGGCCAGGGCTGGATCTTTTAAGGAAAAGCTTTCTTTCGCTTGGCAGATCGCCAGGTTGGAATCACCCACTACTCTCAGATGTTGGATCCCCATTTCAAGGGCCGTTGCCAATCCTATCAGGTATGCCTCGTATTTTTTTGTATTGTTTGAGCATGGAAATTCCAATTTGAATTTTAGTGCTATGGTCTCCCCGTCCTTGTGATAGAGGACCACTCTAGCACCTCTTAAGCTTGCTGTAGAGGATCCATCAAACTTTATGACCCACTGGTCTACTGCTATCTCTACTGTAGCCACTTCTTAGGTACCTCGTCGTCTAACAGGAACTCCTTTTCTCCAGGAAATTGGGCCAATAAAGCTACTATGGCCTAGATTTTTACTGCTTTGGGTGTGCCTGCTTTCAAGTTATATTGCAATAATTGTAACAACCACTGGGATATTCTGCCAGACAAAATAGGTTGTCGAAGAAGTGCCTTAATCGTGTGAGACTTTGTCATAAGATGTACCTTGTCGGCCAAGAAATAGTGACATAGCCTCTATGACGCATATACAATTGCTAAGCATATCCTTTCTGCCCGGGGATAATGTGTCTCAGCATCTCTTAAAGCGCGGCTTACATAATACACTGGCTGCTTAATGCCACCTCCATCCTCCTAGGCTATCAATGCCCTGATGGTAGACGGGCTTGAGGCCAAATAGAGCTACAGTGGTTTCCTGCGAACTGGGGCCTGCACCTTTGGTAGATTCATCATAATATGTTGTAGCTTCTAGAAATTTTCTTGTTGTTCGCCTCCCCATTCAAAACTCCGTCCTTTCTTCAAGAACTTCATAAATGTTGAAGTAATCGATGCTAAGCCCGGTATGAACCTCCTAATGTAGGAAACTTTGCCTAGAAAGCTCTTCAATTCTTTACCAGTGGCTAGTGGCTTCATCGTCGCTATTGTCGTGGCTTTGGCTAGATCTACATCTATCCCTCTACTGTGGACCAAGAACCCTAGAAACTTCCTGGCAAAAACTCCAAAAGTGCACTTCAACAGGTTCATTCTCATCTTGAAAAGCCTACATCTTTCAAACACCTTTCTCAATACTTTGATGTGGTCCTCCCACTTCCTTGACTTTACCACAATGTCATCCATGTAATCCTCCATTTCATGATGCTTCATGTTGTGGAATATCACGGTCATGGTGCACTGGTAAGTTGCGCTTGCATATTTTAGTTTGAAAGGCATCACTGTGTGATAGAAATTTCCAATAAGTGTTTTGAAAGTAGTATTCTCTGCATCTTTGTGTGCCATCCGAATATGGTTGTAGCCACTGAACCCATCCATGAAGGAGAACATAGTGTGTCTAACTGCAGAGTCTATTAGCGGATTCATGTTGGGCAATGGTAACTCATCCTTGGGGCAAGCTCGATTGAGGGTTTCTAAAATCCACGCAACATTGGATCTATCCCTTCCTTCTGTAAAGTCATTATGGTATACACCATCCAATTGGCGTTTAAGAGTTCCTTATGGTTCTGAATTGCAGCCTTAAAATAAGTGATTAAGCTTAATTTAAGCTTGTCATGCATCAGTTTCCCTTGATGGTTGTCCAATAAAAGTATTAGGTTTTTGCTTTGACATGTGTGGGATGCTTGATTTATCAACAAAAAGAAAAATAAAATAAGTGTGGGATGCTTGATCTTCTGAAAAGCTATTTGCATAGAAAGACATGAGGGAGGTCCTGTTTTGTATTACACTTTTAAATTTGAGGGGTAGATTTAGGGCATGATAACTGAATTTGCCTCCTTAGGGGAGGGGGATGTTAGTCAATTTAACAACCATTACTTTGAAGAATGAAGAATTGGTTTGTTAGGACTGGGGACCAAACCTTTTTCTAGGAAACAATGAGTCTATTGTATAAGGCTGCAAAGAGTGAACTCCCCTTCTAGATAAAAATGTTTCTATTTCCATATGTGAGGAGAGTTTATTGGTGTATAATCTATCTGAATAGTGTTTTTGGGACATTGCAGGTTTTTGGGGAGATCGCGGAAGGGCTTAATACATTGACAAGGATAAATGAAGCTTATGTGGATGAGAAGGGTTGACCATTTAAGAATATTTAGTTGATTATTCTTTCTCTCTTTGTGTATTATTTTGTTTATGTAGTGACAATGTATTATGCTTCTGAAATTAAATTTTCTTGACTTTCTCTTGATACCACAGTTTATTGCATTTTCATTTATTGAATAGAATCAAACACACGTACATACTGGATGATCCTTTTGATGATCCTCCCTAGATAGCTGACTTGATTCCTAGTGCTTTGCTAGAAGGAAAACCAAAAGATGAGGTAATGACCAAACTACAAATATTAATTAATCATAATTGGGGGAGAGATGAAGCTAATTAGAAAGGAGTCATAAGGAAATCTTAATCATTTTAAGTTTGTCAAAAACTTAATAGAATCATATCCTTATCAAATGCTTCAAAACCAAGTTGGAGTGCTTTCATCTTGATGTCATGGTCATTGCCTAGGGATTCAAAACTCAACTTCACATGTGGCCTTGATTATTCTAGCCATTTCAATCCACTTTTTAGATTGTAATTTATCTACTTTTACCTTTTGGTCTTTTGGTTAGGAGTCTATTGAATTTTGAGTTCACAGCTTACTATTGAATTCTTTTACAATATTATTTGGAGTTGGCTCAACCATTGGAGCTGGGGTGTATATTCTTGTGGGAACGGTTGCTTTCACCATTTCCTTTCTAATAGCTGGAATAGTAGCTGTTTTTTCAGCTTTTTACTATGCAGAGCTTGCAAGTTGTTGTCCATCTACTGGGAATGCCTATCATTATTCATACATATATGTTGGAGAAGGGTAATTGACAAATTTTTGCCTTTTCAGGTAGTTAAGAAATTGATCTTAGCAGGGGCAAATGTGATTGAATCGAACAGGTGTGTTATTTCTAACCTCCTTCTTAGGAATTTTATTTTTTAATTTTACCACGAAACAAACACTTGCAAATACTTTGAGCAAATGTTGGAATGGTTTGTGGGTGGTGGTGGATGGCTGGGATAGTTTGTGAGTCATGGTAGTGACTAGTTTGTGGGTTATGGTGGGTAGTTGAAATGGTTTGTGGGTTGTGTTGTGGGTTGTGGCTGTGTTGTGGGTTTGAGTGGTGGTTGTGTTATGGTGGTTGTGTTGTGGGTTTGAGTGGTCAGTGTTGTGGGTTTGTGGTGGTTGTGTTGTGGTGGGTTGGTTCTATAAATGTATTTATTATTTGCATTTTTTTTTTTGTATGCATATTATTGTGTTTTACAATATGGTTATTATATGAACTTATTAACTAATCATAATCTTTATTTAGGGTGTTCCTCCAAACCAACAATTTCTAGCTCTCCAAAGATCACCAGGTGCATCCCACCATCAAGAAACAAACTAATCAATATAATCTTGGTGTTCAAGGACTTTTTTGTGTACTAAAAAGTTGTTTTTGAACAACCGCATTTTTGCAAGTGTTGAAGGATATTTTCTAACACTTTGGAACTTGGATTATGGTATTAACTTAGCTTGGGTGGTTATTTTATTCTCAGGACCACATCTTTTTGTCAATCTAATGATGATGGTATTGTAGACATTGTTATGCATTTCGATAATATATTTCTCTATTTTATTCTATGTTAAGATTGTTTTAGTTTGGAAACATTTGTGGTATTGTGTTAGTTTGGAAATATTTGTGATATTGCGTTAGTGGAGCCAAAACTATTATAGGTTCTTTGTAAACAAGTTATTAGCATTACAGGTTCTTCAGGTTATTTGTAAATATGTGGTTTCAAAACCTAGTGGAAAAAAAAATCTACCTATAGCGGCAGTCAGAAGCGCTGCTAAAAGTGTACTTGGAATGTTTTAAATGAAACCCTATTGCAACGCTTTTGACTTCCGCTAAATTTGGACACCTATAGCGGCCCATATAAACTACCACTAAAGGTTGATTTACCCAATTCCTAGCCTTTGATGGCGGTGGTGGAAAGCTCGCCGCAATAAACCAAATCTGCTGCTAAAAGGTACCTATACAGTGACGATTTTTATTACTGCCGCTATAGGTCTATTGCAGTACCTTAGTAGTAGCGCTTTGAAGCGCCACAACAGCAGCCACCGCTAAAGGTCAAATGTGCCTTTAGCAGCCTTTTATTGGTTTTAGTAGCGCTTTTAGAGCGCCGCAATAGCCCGTTTTTCTTATAGTGACATTAATCTAATTTGTGAAAGTTTTCATTTAGTTTCTTTTGTTAGTGTGTCATTCAATTGTAATAGAGTTACTCTAGCTTTTGCTAGTGTTACTAAAGAGAAAGAGGAGGCTATTTCTTGGTTTGAAGAATGCCCCATTTTCTCTTTCCAATTGTATAGTGTGATTATTAATCAATAAAGTCTACTATCGATTCCCCTCAAAAAAAAAAAAAAAAAGAAGAAGCAAATCATTGTCCCACCAATCACGATATCTATAATATGATTTTTGAAAAAAGAAATTGTGATAAGATTTTCATCAAAGTGTTAGCAAAAAAAAAAAAAAAAAAAAATCTGAGTCACATGATACATATAAGGACATAGCGTGAATTTATAATAACAATATTTAATCTTAAATCTGCAAATTGTTGATTATTAGTTTTGAAAGAGAACAAGCATGAAAAGTATATTTGAAAACAGAAATTAATCAACTTACATTATAAAAGATTATGAAGAATTTGAGGAGGCTAATAATAACAAATCTTTTAAATTTTTAAATGTATACACTATATTAAGAGGGTGCTAAATGCTAAGTGAGTTGAATACCATATATTCTAAATATTCTTTCACTCCTGCAATTTTTAGTTTGCTCCCATAAACCTTTGCTTAAATGTTCCAAGTCAAAACATTGTTTGTGAACGCTAATGGTTAGAAATGTAAAATATTAAATAATTTAGGTTTAAAAATGAACAACAAATCCGTTGTAGTCTAGTTGGTCAGGATATTCGGCTCTCACCCGAAAGACCCGGGTTCAAGTCCCGGCAACGGAATTTTTTTCTCTTTTTCCTTCCTGCCTAAGACAAAATAAGCCCACGAATCTCAGACTGATTTCTACTGATGGTTGGAAATTAAACTTCAGTGTGTTTGGCATTGGCAAACTTTTTAAAGACTGAGGTCCTTTTTTTTCTTTCTGCCTAACGCAAAATAATTGGGTCCACTATTTAATAGCCTTGAATCTCAGACAAATTCTAAACTTCAGTGTGTCTGGCATTGGCAAACTTTTTAAAGACTGAGGTCCGAGAGTGCTACTGCTAAGTCCTAAGAAATCAATGTCCTCCGGTGAGCATAATTTGTTGTTCGTATAAACATGAAAAATAAGAGGGTACAATTTTGATTGAAATATGGAAGTGTAATGTGTGATATTAGACATTAATGCAATTTATGCAAAATCAAATGCTATACCTTCATGGATTTAAAATGATAATTTAAAGTAATGACATCTTTTATAATTTCCTGTATCTATTATTCGAACTCCATCCTCTCTCTCCCACTAACTACTTCAAAAAAAAAAAAGGCTACACCTTTACAAAGTTTTAGACTCCAATAATCCACTTTAGCGACCTAGGTATGACATCCATCCCAATTGACCCTTCATGTTTTGCTTTGTCTCGTATGGGTTTCCATTCCATAGAGATGACCCTTCATGTCTTGCTTTGTCTCGTATGGGTTTCCATTCCATAGAGATGACATGGCAGGTACAAATTGGCTCACCTTCCCCCATCCTGCTCCATTGCCATCCTCAACCAAACCACAAGTAAAATCACGACATAAACATGTAGTTTCTGACAACCACTAAGCATTAGCATCCGGTTTCTAAAAGATATCTCATTTTATCATCTCAAAAACTATTTTATCTATTATATCATACCATTCTACAATACATCCAACATCTTAATTTTTATTTATCATATAACACATTAAAATAATATATCCACTCAATAAAATAATATAACCAAAAACCCAAACCACCTGCCACCACCACCACCACCACCACCACGAACAAACCCAAACCCTCATAAATTTTATATAATGATGAAATATCTCCAAAACTCAGTACCTAAATTGATTTTTATTAGTTGAATTTCCAAAGTCATCTTCAAACACAACCTACCACCACCATTATCAACGACACCACTGTAGCACCACTTGCCACCACCATCATCAACAACACAACCACCACCCAAATCCAAAACTTTCTAATTACTTTCACAGCAGCACCTCGGCCACAGCACCGATCTGCCAAAACAACCCACCACCAATCTGCTAAAACCCATCGATCTGCCAAAACAACCATAGCCATAATCCACCATGGCACCACACCGATCTGCCAAACTCATAAACACAAATCAATAGAAATCAAATCAAACCAAACTCATAAACACAAATTAGATCAAACCAAACCCATAAACACAAATCAAACCATAAACCAACATACCCATAAAACCAACACAAACCCACATGAAAGCCCCTAACCAAACTCACATGAAAGACACCACGACCCACGGCCCACCATGCCGTTGCCACCCATCGGCCTAAAACCCATTCCCACAACCACACCGATCCACGCTGCCGCCATCAACCAGAGAGAGAAAGCAACCCATGCCGATCCACACTGCCGCCGTCAACCAGAGAGAGAGAGGGAGGGAGGGAGGCTGAAATGAGAGGGAAGAGACTTGGAGAAGAGGGAGAAATGAGTCATGGAGAGAGGGAGAATGAGATGTTTTGGCCCAGTGAAATTTAAAAGAACATTATATTTTTACAAGTGAGCTACAATACTATCATAAATTTAGAATGGCAATGTAGATTTTTTTACAATTGAAAGACCTGGTAACGAGCCTTTTTGTGCTTTTTTTTTTTTTTTTTTTTTTTTTTTTTTGATAAGAGCTTTTTTGTGCTTTGATGCTAAAATATAGCATATTGCACCATATACAATGCCGGGTACTGATGCTAAAGGAAACCAAAACCCGTAGCACTCATCTATACATCTACACACTGTTCTACTTTACATTTTTAACCCTATACTTGCTCTTCCCAAAGATATAGCTGTCACCTAAAATGCTGATATACATGTGATTCAGGGTATTTTAGATCAGAAAAGGTCCGATACTTTTTATTTTATTTTGGTTGGGAACAATTACGTTTACGTTATCAGGGATAATTCAATTTTGAATTTCCTTTGTGTTAATATGCGAACTGGGATTGAAAAGAAAACCCTTAAACTAAGGCTAACAATTTTCATTTGCCTTTCTTACTCTTGATGCCATTCGAAGTTCAAACTACATTCGCAAGCCGGGTTACATAGATAGTCAACAATATTGGTCCCCAACCCATTCACAACTGTCGAGTCCAAACATCTAAAGAACTATGAACTCACCAGACTTTCAGATGACAAACCGCTGGGCACAAACTGATAAAATCGTCTTAATTGTTCAGCCATACATTCCAGTTTCCCACCAAAAGAAAAATTAAAATATTATTTTTCAGCCAGGCATATGGTGTTGGCCGTTCAATTATATCTTGAAGTAAGCCTTAGCAATTCATCTGCTTCATGGCTCTTGAAATGTGCCATTCGAATATTCCTCACCTGCAACACCGGATGTTCCATTTGATAACCGGTTTGAGCTGGTGGAATTTGAATAAGGAGAATATGTGGAAACAGGGCTGCCTCGTGAATACCGGTTCTGTGCAGCTGTGCTACTTCTTGTCACCTTGGGTCGAGCCTTTCTACCCTGTAGTGGAGTACAAAAGCACAGCCGTTAAGGAAAACAAGAGCTGATGTCCCTTATAATCTATGAAAACCACCAGAAAATATAATTTTCTCAATTTAAGAAATGGAATACCAACTATCAAATCAAGGGAACATAGGATCACCTTTCCCATGCACTTCTCCAAATGAGGAGCAAATCTCCCAGCCACGATAGATCGACCACAATTCATGCACTCAAATACTTCACTGGCTACAGAAGGATGAGACTGTCCAAATATGTCAACCACATACTTGCTATTAGCTTCACCGCTATTACTAGGATCAGCTACCCTTACCCGGGCTTGTGCTGACAACCTCAGTTCTTCTTCTTCATCTTCCAAATTACGATCAAGACCCAACCTTGCTATTCGATGACATTCAGATGCCACATCAACAATAATGGAATCAAGGAGATCTCCGAAAAAGTGAGATGAAAGCTGCAAGCAAAACCCAACAAAAGTGAGGAAATATGACAGATTCCATGTAGAAAAATTTCCACACACACAAGTTATTAAATCTTATGGTAATAAGAAGCCAAACAAAAGTTTGACTATCTTGACTTTAGGTCATTGTATGAAACCCCTCTGCAATATTTAGGGTCATACTTGTCGTGCAATCAAACCAGTAAAATACAAGGTATGTTGATACAAAGACACATGTATGATATGTCTTGGTCCTCAGAGAAGAACCAAAAAATCACAACAAAAAGAGAGAAAAGAAAGATAAGTGAAGGGTAGATGGTGGCTCGTGGGCACAAATCCGCCTGCGGGAGAGGGGGGGGGGGTGGGGCATGTGTAACCATTAAAAAAAAAAAAAAGGTAAAATAACTCTTTCCATTACCACCCGTCAACACACCTTTCTTGCTGTGTGCTCTACATACAAGGTCGACATAACTCTTCCCTCTTTGTCTACCCAGATTTCAGTCTCAGACAGGTGTAAAACCAGGAAAAGTAAGGACTTCAATCTTGTAGCGTGCGAGAAAAATCAATAAGATGTGAAACTAAAAAATTGGAGGTTTTAATATTATCATCTTCCATTGTTCAATAGCTAAGCCAGCCACAAAAGAAAATGTGTTCTTGCGAATAGAAAGGGATACCTGAGAAGCCATATTGTCCTCATTAGGCAATGACATGATTCTTAAAAGCAGGGCTGCTAGTTCCAATATGATGCCCACGAAGAACTTCAGTTAAAGCCAGAAACACTTCACTATATTGCAGCAAGTAGAAGACAATATTAACAATGCAATCAATTATTTGACACAAGCAACCGATATTGAAGGTTAGAAAGATAAGTAATAAGATCCTACTGTTTTGCTAAATGTAATACTAAGATTTTATTAAGTACGAAAGAGCTTTTAGACCAAGCGCAAGGATGATGTATACAAGATATAATAAGCAGAAAGAAAGACTAATATCAAAATTGCACATAGCACTGAGAATTATCCAGAGATATAAACAGAGAAAAGCAAAGTCACCAAATTCAAATCATTAGGTAAAAGCCTTTGCCACAAATCCCTTCTACTCTTCACTCTGCTTCTTTTTTCATCACTCTACGGGCCATTCGAAACCCTAAAGCCCCAAATGATTAATCTGTACTAGTTAGAATCAAATACAGAGCCAAGCCAAGCCAAGACAGCCTCTTTCATCACTCTACTTACTTATTGTTATCTTCCGTACCAACTAAAAGACAAAACAAGATCAGAGAGAGAGAGAGGACTCACCGGCAAGGCAAGAAAGAGATTTCCACAAGAGGAGAAGCTTCTCCGGCGAGAGAGAGAGAGAGAGAGAGAGAGAATGGTATTTGGATGAGACTTTTACGGATCAGAGTGCTGTAGTTTCAGATAGAGATGCTGTTGCTGGAACTTGGAAGAGGAGGAGGAGGTTCACGGTGACGAAGGAAAATTCGACGGAGATTTTAGGGATTTTGATTTGGGCAAAAGCGAAAATGTTGTTTGGTTACAAGTTTTCGCTATCCGCGTGGGAATTGCTGACTAGATTTTAGAATTGCAGGTGTGTCATGTCAATCAGGTGTTTCTCTTCTAATACCTATGGGAAGAGGCAAACACTGAAATGACTTGTGTGGATGATCACTACTACTCAGAATGGATTGACATTGTTCTAATCTCAGGTAACAATTTAAAATTCACCAACTAACCTTAAAAGTACAAGATGCTACCTTCGAGACGAGTGTGTTTGTTATCCTTATTTAAAGGATAATTTTTAGTATTTAAATAATATTACACGTATTTTTATATATTTTTTTTACTTATATTTATTTTTATAAAATATAAACAATATTACAAAATGGGCCTTGAATCATCTAAAAAATCAAGAACCTCATGATAGGTAATTAAGAGCATTTGACCATAGATATATATATATATATATATATATATATACCTAATTAGTTTTTTTTCCCTCTTTATCATATATACTAGCCTCTAAGCCAAAGACTCTTCTATTTTTTGGGATAAAGGTTAATCATTTGCATCCATTATAAATTGGGATTACTAAATTTTCCAATCCTAAAAAAACCTAGGGGTGTGATGAAAAAATTATTTCACTAACAAATATATAATAATCATCACACCCCGAAGTTTTTTGTGTTTAAAAAATTTAGTAATCTCAATTTATAATGGATGCAAATTATTAACTTTTGAGTGCGTGCTCAGTGGCTAGTTTTTTTTTTTTACGTATTTATCCTGTTAGTTAAAAAACTTGTAAGAGAATAGATTAACGATATATTGGCATCAAAATTGAGGATTTCAAACAAGAAAATAGTAGTATAGATATTTTAGTACTAAGTAGCTTAAAGAAAAACTACATATCTTTTTGTGAAAATAAGCCCAATATACAAAGAGTGTATACAGCAATTGGGGTATTTCCTAGGAAATTTTTGTTTTTCCTACTAATCTTGTAATTTGTACATCAAAAACACAAAACCTGTTAAAGGAAACTTACATATAGTCTCAGTGGAAAAACTCAAGGTTATACATAATTTTTTAAGATGCTCAAAGAAGCAAAATAGCCCAAAGACCGTACAGGAGAAAATTAATGTAACTGTGGTAGATGAAGTTTTCTCACTTTTAAATAGGAGGGAGGGAGACGTATGTTGTTCTAGTTATTTTGACTTAAACGTAATGGGAAGTTGTTTTGTAGTAGGAAGTGGGAAGTAGGAATGTTTTGATGTGGGAGAAGAAGATGTGAACTTGTGAAGAAAGGAGAGGTTATCAGAAAGTAGTTTTTAGATATTAAAATTTCGTGGAGAAAGATCTCTTTTTTCATAGGCTCTTCTATTTTTTTGGTAAATGTTAATAATTAATTTACATCAATTATAATTTGGGATTAGTATTAGAGGCTAGTTTTTGATATTTAGTTTTGTTTAACTTATTTTTCTACTTTAAAAAATAAAAATAAACGTATAGTTGCTTTGAAGAAATGAGTTAGTAGGAGAGTGTTCTTATTTTGTAGGCAATGTTTTAGTGCAAGTTAGACATGTATTTTTACCGGACTATCATTTAGTTGTGTCTCTACTTGAACTTAGGGGGTGTAGGGGTATTTTGGAACCAAAAAAAAAAAAAAAAAAAATCCAGTCCAAACAAGGGAAGCTCTTTAAATAGTAGTATAGATAATGTTTGTATTAGAAATCCTCCCCCTTGAATTCTTATATAAAATTCAGCAAATAATAATAATAATAATAATAATAATAATAATAATAAAATAAAAAATCCAAAAATTGCACATCAAATGTCAACAATCATTACACAGCTACCTCCATATCTGGCTTCGCTGGAAACCAAATATTTCATTTAGCATTTTTTTTTTTTTTTTTGAGATAAAAGATAGAAATTATATTTAATGAACATGCAAAACAGTACATAAGAACCCTGTGCAAACAAAACAAGGGGAACTGGACCTCTAATCCTCTGCTAACAATAGCAATTATACATAAAAACAACAACTTCTGCCTAGACAAAAAACTGAACACTACCTAAAGCAAAAAGGGAAACCTGATCCTTTACTAACAGCTGAAACCTTTAAAACAAAATAGGACAACCTGTTGCAGAAACAGCAATTCCAAACCTATTCTGCAAAAACAGTAATTATGCAGAAAAACATAACAATTTCTGCAAACAAATAATTACGCAGAAATTAACACTATGTAGAGATACATTAGACATGCAGAAAGCGATCAGATCACTGTCAGTTGCTTGATTGATCAGCTACCAAACGTTGATACTCCTGTAGAAAACCAAGTGCTCCATCAAGAATGGTCTTGGGGTGAATCTGGATATGTTCAAAATAATATTTATTTCAAGCATTTCAAATTGCCCAAATCGCCATCGCCCATCTTTCCAGCTCTTGTTGAGAAAGTTTGTCCACCAACCTTCTAAATAGCATGAAGATATCTTGAGCCACATTTGAACATTTTTGAAGTTGTCCTTGGCAAAGGGCCCAAACATTTTGTGCAAGAGGAAATTCCCAAAGCAAATGGTAAGCGGATTCCAAATGCTGGCAGCAGATTTCACATCTTGGGTTAATATTGATCTTTCGGTGATGTAAGTTATCCCAAGTTGGCAAAATATTTGAGCACGCCCTCCATACAAACATTCGCACTTTAGGTGGTACATTCAAGCTCCACAATTTCCTCCAGGTTCCATGGTCTACCACCATACTAGAGTGTTCAACCCGTTGCTACTGCCTTATCCGAAGTGCAACTTGATATGCAGTTTTTACAGAGAAATATTGAGAACTATTTTCCTTCCAGACCAATTTGTCTCTTAAAGACAACCTTAATAGTGGCACCTGCAGAATTTCCATTCGTGTCTTATAAGCAAAGAGATCAAACACCTTATCTCTATCCTATTGTCTGGTGGCACCATCAATCAAATCCTTCACCAACAGATTAGGCCTAACCTCTCCCAAAAAAATTGGTTTATGCGTCAACCATTTATGAGTGGAAACTTTAATATAGCTTCCATCCCCTACCTGCCACTATGAGCCTTCCTTAATAAGGTCCCTAGCTGCCAAAAGACTTCTCCATACATATGAAGGATTGCTGCCAATCTCTGCATCCATAAAGGAACAATTTGGAAAATATCTTGATTTGTATACGCGGTAGAAAAAAGAATGAGTATTATGGATAAAGCGCCAAGCCTGTTTAGCTAACATAGCCAAGTTAAAAGCTTGTATGTCTCTAAATCCCATACCACCACACTCCTTTTTAGTACAAAGTTTTTTCCAATTGATGCAATCAATTTTCTTTTCATCCTTTGATTGACCCCACCAGTATTTAGCCACTATGGAGTTGATAGCATCACATAAAGCTCTTGGGATTTTAAAAATACTCATAAAGTAAGTAGGAATGGCATGAGCTACTGTTTTGATTAAGATCTCTTGACCTGCTTTGGAAATGTATTTTTCTTTCCATCCCAACACTCTATTAGTAATTTTTTCCCGTAGATCCTTAAAGGTATTAACCTTAGATTTTCTCCCAACCATTGGCAAACCAAGATACCTCTCATAATCCTCCATAATTCTTGCACCCAACAATGCCCGTGTATCCTGCTTTACCTCTAATCTTGTGTTTGTGCTAAAAAAGATTGAGGTCTTCTGTCTATTAATAGCTTGACCGAATACCGACTCATAGCATTCAAATTCATAAGATGATGACATTCCTCCATAGTAGCTTGACAAAAAATAAAGCTATCATCCGCAAATAGAAGATGAGAAATACATACCCTATTTGTACATGATAAAATTCCATGAAGACTTTGTGATTCCACTGCCTTCCTAATCAAAGACAAGAGGCCTTCCGCACATAATAGGAATAAGTATAGGGATAGAGGATCTCCTTGTCTTGTACCCCTAGAAGGGATAACAAAACTTTCGGCTCACCATTAATAAGCACCGAATAAGAAGTAGTAGTCACCGTTTCCATTGCTAGCTATACCCATCGGACATCAATACCCAATTTTAGCATAATATGTCTCAAAAATTCCCATTCAACCCGATCATATGCCTTGCTGATATCCAGTTTGATAGCCATATGCCCTTTCTTCCCTGTTCTTTTATTCCTCATCCTGTGTAATACTTCAAATGCTACAGTAGTATTATCAAATATTAACCGGTTAGGAACCAAAGCACTTTGTGGATCTAATATAACATTGGGCAAGATAAGTTTTAGCCGATTGGCTAAGACTTTTGAAACAACTCTAGATATAGCATTGCCTAAATTGATAGGCCGATAATCAGAGACATTTTTTGGATCATTCTTCTTGGGTATTAGAACAATATGCGTGTAATTAATCTTATGGAGCATATGACCAGAATGCAAGACATACAACAATGCTTTAGTTAAATCATTGCCTACAACATGCCAGTATTTTTGGAAAAAGAAGGGAGACATACCATCTGGCTTGAGTGATTTGGATGGGTGAAAAAGAGCTCGTTTAACCTCATCAGGTGTATAGGGTTGAAGCAGTGTTTGATTCATATCAGGAGTAACCACTCTATCCACTGAGTTCAGAATTAGATTTAGATTAGTTGGATTACCAGAAGTAAATAATTCTTTGAAGTAATTTTCGGCCACCCTTGCAACATCAGCTTTTGCATTACACCATCTCCCTTGATCATCCAATAACCCTAAGATCTGATTTTTTCTACGTCTCTGACTTACTCTCTGATGAAAATACTTTGTGTTTTTATCCCCAACAGTTAACCAAATTGATCTAGATCTCTGCTTCCAAAATAATTCCTCTTGTAGTAATAAAGCATTTATCTCATCCTTCACTTTTTGGATCACATCGAGATTATCTACATTATTCATCGTCGTAAGATGCTCTAATTCCAATTTCTTTTGTTCTAGCTTTGTCTTCAAGTTTCCCAATTGTCTACTCCATCCCACCAAAGACATACGGGTTATCTTAAGTTTTCCAAATAATCTATACATCAGGCTACCCATGGATATTACACCATTCCAAGCTTCATGAATAATTCCCTTACATTCCGGATGCGTTGCCCACTTCTCCTCAAATCTCTTGGGAACTTTTTTCCTGCCTATCACTTGTGTGTCCACACTAATTGTAAGCATTATTGGATCATGATCAAAATAGGATGCTTGAAGATGGGTAACCTTGCTGCATGGGAACAAAGCCCTCCATTCAATTGTAGCATATGCTCTATCTAGCCTTTCTTGAACAAAGGTCTCTCCCGGTCTTCCATTCCTCCATGTGAATATATTGCCATAGAAACCAAGATCAATTAATCCACACTACAGCAAAACCTCTGGAACTCCTCCATTAATCTGTTTGGCCTTGGAATTCTCCCTTGTTTCTCATTAGAGGATAAAATTTCATTATAATCTCCAATGCATAACCATGGTAATGAACTTCTAGATTGCAAATTTCTCAAATATCCCCAAGATTCTTGTTTACGATGTTCCTCTGGTCTCCTATAAAAGCCAATAATTCTCCATGGTGAATTCAGGTCAGTCATAACATAAGCATCAATATGATTGAGGGAATAAGTCTAAACATATAGATCAACTTCTTGTTTCCATAACATGGCTAAACCACCAGCTCTTCGAACACATGGGACTACGAGCATAGAATGATACTGTAGTTTAGCTTGAATTCTTCGCATCTGTGAAGTTGTTATTTACAACCATGTATTTTGTTGGCTTTTATTCCGTGCCAAATTTGATTGTAATTATTATCAATCTTTTATACCCTGTATCTATTGTGGGATTTGTTGTAAGGGTTGTGTGATAGAAAGAGAGTGTGAATACTCAAGCATTCAAAGGAAGAAGAATTCTCGCGGGTATGTCGCGACCTAGCTTCCCGCGAAGTGAAACATGTGCCCTGCACATGCTGGAATGCGAAGAGTCAGGCCAGGTGGAGACAGCTGTGTCTCGCGAGTATCTCGCGAGTAAGGCCTTCCTGCGAGACACCCGCGAGGCAACCTGTTCTGCTAGCCTGTACTGAATGACTCACACTTTTTGTGTCTATCCTATATATTCCCTCATTACCCACAAATGTTGAGGAATGTTTCAGAGAGAAAAACCCTAGCCAAACACATTGTGAATTAGAGATTGTCATCCCCACCTTTCTCTATACACTTACTTGTAGTATCTCCTCAACCCTTCCCTCTCCATTTTCACACCATTGAGAAGTTGATAGCCCAAACACTTACCACACCCTTTGAGAGTGCTGTGTGACGTTTTGGTGCTGCTGGGAAGCATTGGAAGAAGCCTGGAATGGCAAATGCAACATGGAGCTTGTTGCGGGATCCGAGGTACTAGACAAGACACGGTTCCGAGAAGCCTTGTTGGAGTAGGAGCTTGGAGGGCTTAGGTACATCGGGTAGATTAGGCTTGGAGGGTCTCTTGGTAACCCATGTATCCCAACTGATTGTCTAGTAGATCGATTTCTGCTTGGAGGGCAGCAGAGAGGTTTTTCGCCGAGTTCTTGGTTTCTTCTTCGAGAACACGTCTCGGTGTTTTCTGTGTTTGCATCCTTCTTCCCTACTCTTGTTTATTCCATTATACTGCTGTGTTGCTTAGTTTATGGATTAGAGTAGCTTATTTGTTTATCCGCTCGCTTTTACACTATTCCGCACTTAGTCTTAAGTTAGTGTAAAATCTATCGAGTCGTAAGTTTAATTGGGAGGTCTAAATTGCTCTTGTGTTTTCAACACATTTTCGAGCTTTCAGCATCTCATCTACTGTTTGTTTTGTTTCCATGAGAAACAAAATTTTGGGAGCTTTTTCTCTCACCAGGTGAGAGAGAACAGTGACTGCACGGAGGTTCCCAAACCCCTGGCAACTCCTGCTTAAGATATTCATTGTGCTCAACGGGGCTGAAACTCAGCCTCCGCTGTTGTGCTTATTGAGGAATCGTTCAAAGTCTTTGAACGTTTCTGATCTCCATTAGTCTCCACCTTATTTCTTCATTTATTCCCCACCCCACTAGCAATGTGCTTCATTTCAGCCTTGTACGTGGCCTTTAGGTTTTTTATTTTTCTCCACCTACGTACTTGTGGCGTGCTGTGTTTTTGTTGGTCACTTGATAAAGAATTCATGCTTGACTCAACTAGGACTTTACTGGCAAGAGGTATAGTTTTATCCAAACTCTGCTGCTCATACAAGATAGGGACACTCACTAGTCTATTTCCAATAATTTCGGTTTCTTGATTTATCTCATTTTCACAATTTAAAACCATAGCAACACAGTTATCCAAACAGCCACCCGAAGGATTAGGGGATAATCCAACAATCTCACATGCATCTGTAAAGGCAGTTACATGTTGCTCCATAGTCTCCATAACTGTTACATGCTCACCGAATTTGCCTCTTGAAGTACTTGGTTTTGAGTTAGTTAGAGGTTTCGGCAGCAAATTGGCATTCTGAGAGACATCATTCTTCTCCATGTTCTAACTTGGAGGGCTAGGTGGTTTGTTTCTGAATTTGTCACTCTGTTTACGGTAACCTACTCTCAACCAGTCCCCATACGGACTATCGCTACCATCCCTTAGCTTTTCCTTTGTACAAGCCTTGGCCTCATGCCCTAGGAATCCACAATTGAAACATAGTCCCAAAAGTTGTTCGTATTGAAAGGCGACCCATACTCTATCTCCTTCTGGACTAATGACTGGTGCTCCTCTTCGAATTGGTTTATCCAATGGCATCTCGACTCAAACTTGAAGGAAACGGGATCGGTCAGATGATATGGCTTTGCAATCAACATTGACAACTTGACCAATTCCACTTTCAATATCTCTACCTGCTTCTTCATTGATGAGGTCAAAAGGAAGTCCCCATACCTGCACCAATATAGGGAGGTGTGAGAAGTTAACAAAGAATGTTGTCATCCCCTTTTCCCATTGCCGGAGTAATAAGAGGTGGTTGTCGAAACTCCATGGACCATTATTCATAACCCATACTAACTAGCTTTCCAAAGAAAATTTAAATTGGATAAGCCCCTCTCCAACAACATTAATCTTCAAATCTTGACCAAATTTCCATATTTTAAGAGATTTTTTGCCGCCCAAAGGTTGATGGGTTTTGTCGTGTTGAAACGACCAATGAGACTGAGAGAACATTCCTCAAGAATTTTCTCACGATGTTCTGATCGGGTAGTGATGGCTTCACCCTCTTCCTCTATTAGATTAAATCGTTGTAAACGTTCAATGAAATCTGTGTCCATTATGGACTGGGAAAAAAGCCCCTGACTGTGAAGAAAGATCTATATGATACTATCAGTAGAAAACAAAAAGGTTATATGGAAGTAACAGTGAAAAAGAAAAGAAAAGATACTGGATGGATTTGTCACTAGAAGGGAAAAACAAATGGAAATACCACTGGATCACAATAAAAGCAATTTAAAAAAGGAAAACCCCACACCTAAATGTAGGGAAGTCCTATTATGGTAGGGATAGAGAGAAACTACTATGCAGTAAAGGAATGCTCACCTTCAGTGAGAGGAAACGCTCCTAACAAGAGGAGAGGAAAACAATGATTATATTTAGCTTTCTTTAAGTATGCAACAAATACATGGGTAATCAAATGCAATAATTCTTTCTACGAGGGAAATGTCCTATTTGTTGCCAAAAAAATACCATTCAATTATTGAAGAAATAGATGGTTATAAGCAAAAGATTAAAGATCCATTGGTGCAAAAATGCACAGAATGCAGAGGAACCTTCGGGTGATTTGGTTAAAGATATTAAAGAAAAGGAAAAGCAATGAAGTTGAGGAACCCTGATTTCACATATGTGCCAAATATCAATGGAGGAAGACGATAATAGGTAAAATTAGAAAAGGAAATTCATTTACATCGTGATATCCCACTGGTCCCAGATTGATTGTAACATGTAAGACAAGCGAAAAGACTGATTTTTCAGATCAATAAAAGTAGGTGTTTGTATATGTGAGAGAGAGAGAGAGAGAGAGTCTTCACTGTGTGTTGCTGTCGCCGCTCTGAGAAATGAAATTTGGATAAAAAATCATACTAACGAGATTCAAAAGGAATTGTAATTTTGTGATCTTTGTTTATTAAATTGGTATTTTCCGCCCTATTATATAATTTATGTAACGAAATGTTGGTAGTTATGAAATTGGAAATTAAGGCGAAAGAATGGACCATATTAAGATGTTTTATTTATTTATTTATTATTATTATTATTATTATTATTATTATTGTGGGGATAGGAAGTCCGAGTAGGCGTGTTGAGGTATGGGCCATGCCCGAGGACAATAAGAAGCCCAAGGATGGTCAATGGGATTGTTGGGCCTAAGTCAGTAGGCCGAGGATAAAGGAAAATAATGATGGGTCAGCTCTAATTTCCGAGGATTTGGGCCACCTCGGGAGAGCTTCAGGGAAAGTAGTAGAAAACTCAGTCAACCATGAAATGGGTACCATTTTTGCGCCTGCGCCCTCTGTTGTATTTCTTCTTTGGGCGTCGTTGGTGGTTTTGGCTCCTTTCCGAGGCTCGGGATCCTTGGCAGGAGAGATTTCACCTTCCTCAGCTACCTCATTGCCTTTCTTTTCTCTCTTTCTCTTCTTTTCTGGGGGTTCCGCAGGAGAGGTACGACTAGATTTAGGGGGGGGGGGGGCGAGGAGGAGTGGATACCTCGGGCGTTGACCCTCCCGCATACGATTCTAGCAGCTCAAGTAGGCTAGTATTTTTACATTGGAGTACCATGGCTTCTGGTACGTTGGTTGTCTCTTGGTTGTTGCTAATCTGAGTGGAAGGTAGATGTCGCGGGGAAGTGGTCAGAGAATCAACAGGGTCTAGTCAGTCAAATACTTCAAAATCTTCTTCTTCCAAATCTACCACTTCAAATACCTTGGCATCTTCTTCTTCTTGTGTTGAGTCAAAGGAGATCACCTCTTCCTTAGTGGCACGCTAGTCAGGAAGCTCAACTTGATGTGTTCCCTCGGGAGGTGGACCGGTAAGGAATCCCAGAACTGCAACATCTATCAAATGTAGCCGAGGATCCTTGGTTTTGATTACGTTTTTGGGAGACTGAAAACTAAAGGAGATGGGCTTATACCCAAGTATCACGTGGGCATCGCGTAGTTGGCCGTCTTTGTGAAGGAAGATCTCTAAACGAAGAATCCTGTTAAGATCTTCTTGATTGACTAGACCGAAGTTTGGGGCTGTGAAGTTCTTATCTGCCAAAACATAAAAATGAGTAGGGTTAGGAAAAAAGAAAGAAGGAGGACCCATATTTTTGCTGAAAAGTAACATGGCTACTAAAGTGAAATCTTCATTGTCCGAGGGAGGGGAATGGGTTACTTAAGCCTAGAACACCCCACCTGGTTTTCCGTCTCGCGTTGGACAATGTAAACCATTGTGCCATTCGCCCGAGACGATCAAGAAATCTTGGTCCAAGCCCTTGTTGGATTCAGGGAGACAGAATATAAGTCTAACTGAGGGGACCCTAGTTTTGAGGTAATACCTGGTGTCCTTAAGGTATTGATAGTTGTATACCCAATTAACATCATGGTGGGTGAGATTCACCCCCATTTTTTGGTTAAGGGCATCAAAGCAACCTAGTATCCTAAATAGATTTGGGAAACATTGGGTCAGGCATAGTCTATGGGCAATTTAAAAATCCCTAGTTACCCTTCCCATAGGAATTTGCATTCCTCCCTCTATGAAAGCAAACATTGGTATCACCACAGCCCTTGCTAGCCGAAAAGCATGCCGCTCTCCTAAAAGGCAGTGCTGTATTGAAACCCGTGGTGGTATCCTATATCGGGTTTTGAAAGCCTCAACACCCTCGGGAGTGTCTACTAAACTAGTGGACCTACCCATCTAGGAAATAAAAGAAAGTAATGGGAGAGTAAGAAAAAGAGTTATAGGCTAAAGAAGGAAAGGATCCTAAAGCCACTATATGAACTAAATGGTACTTACAGAGAAGTATGTAAAGAGCACCTTAAACCACTTCTTTGAGAGACTGAAGATTTAGGAAATTGAGTAAAAGAACCCCTCGCACCCTTTATATAGGGAGAATAGATGAGCGGGAAAGTTCTTGCTCGAAATTCCATGGAAATTCCTTGCCATAGGATCTTCATCGCAACATAGAATGTGGGAAACAGAGCTCCGTGCGAAGCAATAAATGGTGCGTCGCGAATGCCAAAGCGTTAGGAGCATGCATAGAGCAAGTGAAAAGTCGTTACCACGCGGGAATGTTCTTTAAGTGTGCAAGGCTTTAGGGAAGAAATCAAAACCCCACTTTCATTAATAGAGAAAGAGTTAGAGTTTTGAGGGGCTATTGTGGGGATAGGAAGTTCGAGCACGCGTGTTGGGCTATGGGCCATGCCTGAGGATGATAAGAAGCTCGAGGATGGTCAATGGGATTCCTGGGACTAAGTCAATGGGCCAAGGACAAAGGAAAAGAATGATGGGCCAGCTTTAATTTCCGAGGATCTGGGCCACCTCGAGAGAGCTTCAGGGAAAGTAGTAGAAAACTTAGTCAACCATGAAAGACGAAATATCTAGGAAGAAAGTTGCCACTACCACATTAAATGCATTGCACCTAATGAACTGGCCGCATTTATGGAGAAATAACACATAAACAGTGGCAACTCACCTCACAGCTACCAACAAAACTTCCAGGAGGTCCTGATGGGACAAGCATCCAAGGGATTTTCTACTAAATCAACAGGTGGAAGGCTGGAATGAAGGGTTGAAGGACTATATAAGGAAGTGATCACCATGAAAAATGGGGATGTAATCTGGAAAGGAAAAACAAAAGGAGAAGATAGTGTATTCACATAAACTTGAGTTGAATATAAGAACATCTCATCCTCGAACTTGACCGAGGAGCGTTATTTCCATTAATCTGTCTTTAGTTTTACTGTCTTGAGTCCTATCAACTGTGGTCCACTTTTCTTGTAGAGTCGTTCCCTAGATCAATCCATTCTCTTACAAATACATTGTTTTGGGCTTAATGGGTCATTGTCCATTGTTCTTGGTGGGCTTGAGTTCATTTCACATCCTTACAATTATTATTATTATTATTATTTGGAAGAGAAAATAGAAAATATACCATTACATTCACAAATAAATATAACTAAATGTATAATAAAATTTTACCAAATTTATATATAATATATATAATTTTTGTATAATTGAAAATATAAATCACTACTAATAAAATAAATATAACTTTATTTGAAAAAATCATGTAAATTGTTATCCATGAAGTTCTCAATTTTAGTTAGTTCAACCACTGTTTGTACAATAATAATAATATAAGAAAAATGAATCAATGATGATGATTTTTTTTAAGGTTTATTAATTTTGATTCTATGGTTTTCTCACTTTTTTACTTTCTATTATAAGAAGAAGAAGAGAGGAAAAAAATTGGACTGTGGTTTTCTCACTTAATAACTCATTTAGCATAAAAAATTAGGAAAATTAAATTGGACTTCTTGATTTTTTTAGTGCAGTAAATAGTTGCACCAAAATTAAGATAATTGGAGGGACACATGGAATAAAATTAGACTCCAATTTGAGATATAATTGGATTTTTTTTCTTCTAAATTTTGACTTTAAAATTTAAATCACTACAACAATGTGTGTGTGTGTGTGTGTGTGTGTGTGTGTAGTGACGAAATTTAGTGAGGAAACATTTTTTGTCACCAAAAAGTAACATACACTACAATGACGAAATTTAGCTTTTGCTTAGGTTTGGGGCGTGACACCTAGATTTGTGCATTCTTGAATTGGATATGGTCCTACCTAAGTAGATTAGAGACTTAAGTGTTGTAATACATTATGCATGACTTGTGGCACATTGATAGGACTCACAGTTAGAGAGTTAGACGTATTACATTACACTCGAAAATATATCTTTGCTTTCTACAACTTGTTGTTTAGGAGTTGTGACTTTAATTCAATGGTGTGACTAGTTTTAATACATTGTTAGAAATGTTTCTTATAACTTAATAAATGGTTTTTCTTTAAGATCCTAATGTAGTTTTCTTTGATATTTGTGTAGGTATCTTACTAGTGGTTTTATGGACATTTTGTTTTGGCACTACTTGAAGGCATTTTTTTTTTTTTTGGAGAAAGAAACATTCATTCATTCATAATAATGAAGCATCACGATACAAGGCTGCCAAAGCTGGTGGAGGAGAATCCTCCATCCAATACAAAATCATCATCTAAATTTCTAGCATGTTGAGCAAGAACATGTGCAACTTTAGTACCTCCCCTCCTAATTTGATTAGTCATAGCCCAATGTAACCCATGGATCAAATGACGAATATCATCCACCACATTAACAAGGAGTGAATGGTTAGCCAGAGATGAAGAGATGGCTTGTATGACATTGACATTATCGCCCTCAATAATCAAGCTTGTAAACCCAGCATCCACAGCAAACTCCAAAGATCTTCTGCGGGCAAGAAGTTCAGCTTCCTCACAGTTATCTGTCTTCAGCCCAATAGCAAACATTTCTGCCATAACCTCCCCCTTCTCATTGCGAATTATAGCTCATATCTCAGATTTCTCCAGCCTTGAAAATACTGCAGCATTAAAATTAAGCTTATAGGCAGATGGTGGTGGTGGTTAACACACCTCATTGCTGGTTTGCTCAATCTGACTAGCTGTCAAATGCACCTGAGCCTGCTTAAACTCCTCAAGGTACTCCTCTGCTCGCTTGTTAAGGCAGTTCGGATCCTTCAATTTCCCCCTATGCACCACACAATTCCTTTGGTTCCATATAATCCATGCTTGCACCCAAAACAGCTCAATTTCCTAACCAATAATCTGTCCAATAGAAACTCCATCAACTGTAGTATATCTCGAAAACCAAAGCATCCTTTCTACAATTTCAAAATGCTTCCAGCCCAAATGTCTTGCACCGCAGCACATTCCCACAATGCATGAGTTGTTTTCTCCGATTCTTTGATACATAATGGGCATTTATCTTCAATTATGATCTTACGGCGTGACAAATTGTAGTATGTAGGCAATATATCATGGCATGCTCTCCACCCAAAGACTTTGATTTTATTTGGGATTCGAAGTTTCCACAAAACCGGCCAAACCTTTTTCCTAGCACAGCCACTTGAAGATTCTGCCCTATCTCCATTTCGTTGAGTCCTTCTTGCAAGCTTATAGGCTAATTTGACAAAGAACTTCCCATTTTTATTATGCAGCCAAATAATAGAATCTAAAACAGTCCTTCGACTAAGGGGAATTCTGCATATTGCTTCGGTGTCTTCTCTATGAAACATTGACATAACCATATCACTTCTCCAAGCATGCAGCTCCAGGTTGATTAAATCTGGGACAACCAATTCACCAACCAGCTCATGGCTTGGATGAAGGACTTTATTTATGGGATGGTTGGGGATCCATCTATCCCCTAATACACTTATTGACGACCCATTGCAAACCCTCCAATAATAACTTGATCTAAGAATTGGTAGGGCAGCCATCAAACTTCTTCACACATAGGAACATCCAGGTGATTCTTTTGCATCAAGAAAAGAAGATCGAGGAAAGTACCTTGCTTTAAAGCACTTGTATAACAAGGAATCATTACCTTGAATCATTCTCCAGCCTTGTTTAGCCAACATAGCTAAATTAAAATCTCTCAAATCCTAAAATCCCATACCACCCTCCATCTTTGAAGTTGACAGCTTATCCCACCTCTTCCAATGGATTTTCCTTTCATCACCTACTTGACCCCACCAAAATTTGGCACACAAGTTATCCAGCTCATCACATAGTTTCATAGGAAGTTGGAAAACACTCATAATATATGTAGGTATAGATTGGGCCACTGCCTTTATTAGAATCTCTTTTCCAACTCTAGATAACAACATACCTTTCCATCCCTGCAGCTTCTTCCAAATTCTGTCTTTCAAATAAGAAAAAGTGTCATACTTGGCTCTTCCAATCAAGGTTGGCAACCCTAAGTAAGACTCAAACCTCTCCACCTCCTTTACCCCTGAGATCTGCATAATCTGTTGCCTTTGACTACCTATTGTATTACTACTAAAGTAAATTAATGACTTCTCCAAATTTATACATTGTCCTGAAGCCTTTGCATATTTTTTGAGAATTTCCACTATAGCTTTCCCTTCATTCTATATAGCTTAACAAAACAACAAAGAATCATCTACAAACAGTAAATTAGTAACTCTGGGTGCCCCTCTACAAATAGAAACCCATTTTATCCTCCCTTCCAATTCTGCTTTTGCCAACAGAGTAATGAAGCCTTCTGCACATAAGAGAAATAGATATGGTGACAATGGATCACCTTGTCGTATTCCTCTTGATGGATGTATCATACCATAAGGTTTACCATTCACCAAAATAGAGAAAGATGGAGTAGTGATACAACTCATCACCCTCTCTATCCACAGTGCTAGGAAGCCCATCTTTTCCATAATCCCCTGAAGAAACTGTCGTTCCACACGATCATAGGCTTTGCTAATATCTAATTTCAATGCCAAGGTCCCTTTCTTGCCATTCTTCCTAGCATGCATTGTATGTAGTGTCTCATAGGCCACCAATACATTATCTGTGATCAATCTCTCTAGTACAAAGGCACTTTGAGTAGGCGAGACAATATATAGGAGTACCTGTTTCAATCTGTTTGCCAAGACTTTGGACATAATCTTGTAAATCACATTACATAAGCTTATAGGTCTAAAATCAGACCCTTTTTTTTTTTTTTCCTGGATTTTTCACTTTAGGAATAATAACAATTTTTGTGTGATTTATCTCAGGTAACATATTGCCATTATTTAAAAAATCCAAAACAGCTATAACAACATCATCACCCACTATGTGCCAAAATTTTTGATAGAAAATGGCATTCATACCATTAGGTCCTGGAGCTTTTGTAGGTCCCATTTGGTATAGGGCCACTTTGACTTCGTTTGCAGTAAACTCACCAGACAAAACCTCCTTCATTTCTTTGGTCACCATATTTGGAACAGCATCTAGGCATTCCTCCATTTGATCACCTACTCCTGCATGAAAAAGGCTATCAAAATAATTTGAAGCTACTTCCACCACCTCCTCTAATTCCTCCACCCACTGCCCTTGGCCATTTTTAATACCCCGAATGTGATTCTTTCTCCTTCTTTGTGATGCCTTTGAGTGAAAGAACTTAGTATTTTTATCACCATGCTTCAACCATGAAACTCTAAACCTTTAAGCCCAATAAATTTCTTTTTTTTTTGGAGAAGCTCATCCATTTTTTTGTTCAGCTCCAAGTATTCAGCCTTACTGCCATTAGTTACCTCATCCTCACTCAATCGGTCCAGCCTCTTTTGAATCTTTTTGATAGCTTCTTCATTTGGAGTTGTCCTTGCCGAGCCTCACTTCATTAATTCTACTCTATAGACTTGTATTTTCTTAGTAGTTGAAGCTAGTCCCTGCGCAACATCAACCTCACTGCCCCAAGCGTCCTTAACTGTGTCTTCACAATCCTCCATAAGTAACCAAGACTCCTCAAATTTAAAGCCTCTCTCACACCTTTGTGGAACAAATGATTGTACATGTAACATAATTGGTAAATGATCCGATGCATGTGCTGATAAGTGTGTAACTCTACTCATTTAAAATTTCCCTATCCAATCTTTATTGGCCACAACTCTATCCAATCTGATCTTAGTATTTGCCCTAATTGGTCTCATATTTATATTGCATAGAATCAGTAGGCTGAATGCCCCGGCTTCGATGGAATAATAGTTGTTGTAAAAGACTGCAAAGATGAACACACTATCAAAGGGGACTAGGGTGGACTGGCCAAACACCCTCCGATGGTTAAGTTAGTGTCTTTCAAGAAAAGAGTTTCAACTTTTTTAGAAGTAAAATCTCAGAATGCACTTACTTTGATTTGATTCAAACCGGTCCTTATATAGAGATCCTTGGAGTGGTTATTGGCTTAGTAACTTCCCCAAGATTCGTGGAAATCAGTGAATCCGAACATAACTTCCTCAATGGTTATAGGAGTTACAACTATTGGTGAAAGTTAAGTACTTATGAAGAATTTGTGGCAATAAATATGGGTTAGGTAACCGCTCCAAGATTTTGTGGCTCGAATCCTCCACGCACGTGAGTGAGTCTATACTTGAGGGTTTTCCCAAGTGTTATGTGGTCGTCCATGTGCTTTGCCCATGGACGACTCTTTTGCTCAGATGGTCTATTTGAACATTTGGCTCAAGGCTCATGGACGATCCCTATGGACGACCCAGAGATGGTAATTTTTGCTATTCCATCAATTGCCCCCTTGTCCAGGGGTCATCCAAGGATATTGTGCGGATTTAATTCACGCCTTTATGGTTCTGACCTAACTCCTTTTTCGTTCTTTTTCTTTCTTTTTTATATTTTTTTTATTATAGGGCCACGTGTCATGATTTTCGTGGTTAATCTGTTGCGTCGATTGCATTTTTCAAAGGGACTGCCACTTGTCGTCTTTTTAATGGTTGGTGTCGCTTCGCTAACCCAACTTTTGGGCCCTATAAATAGGCACATTCTCTTTCTTTCCCTTCACCTTTCTCATAATCTCCCTTCTACCATCTCGTCCAAGAGCCTCGACTAGCCTTTCGTCGAGTTCTGTCAGGTATTTCCTCTTCCTTTTTAGGTTTTCGTCTTAATCTTTATTTTAGTCATGTCTTCGTCTAGTAGTAGTATATAGAGAGAGATAGACGAGTACCAGGATGTTTCTTCTAGGAGTTATGAGAGTGGTGAGGGTAGCACTATCTATAGTAGTAGTTCCTTGGACGAGCATTATTTGTCTGGGGTCCCTGGTATTCCCTTTAAGGAATTCTAGGAGATGCAACGTAGGATGGCATCTGGAGCTGGGACTAGCTCGTCTAGAGAGCCACCTAGTGTTTCTCAAGACGAGGAGGAGGAAGAGGAGAATGTGATATATAGCTGTGCCCCTGAAGTTGCATCCACCCTAGATGCCCCTAAATTGAAAACCCTTGTAGATAGATACTAGATCCCTATTGAGTTCAAACCTCTTCTACCCAAGGAAGGAGAATGGTGTTGTTCTCCTTCTTCTGGTTTGAGAGTATATACGTCTTACCTTTTAGCTGGCCTTAGGTGATAGGCCAAAAATGAATTGACCCCTTGTGATAAATTAACCACTTAATTTAGCCAAGTGAATTAATTAAGTTAATTAACATGCAAACGCGTGGTAGCACAAACAAATCACCAATAAACTAATTATGTAGCGAAAAATAAATAACATGGTGATTTGTTTACAAATGGGGAAAACCTGACGGCAAAAACCACACCAGGTGATTTTCAGGTCACCACTCCGAAAATTCCACTATTATCACAACAAGCGGTTACAAGTAAAGGAATCCTAGTACCTTATACCAACCTACAGTTGAACCCTTACTCCAATACCCAATTGGACTTATTCTGTAGTGACAATTTCCCCTTTTGATGAACGACTCCCAAGTACGTAACTAACCAATGCACGGATCCCAGTACGTGACTTCAATCACCAACTAGAAAGAGTTGTTAGCTACAAAGTTCTTCAGTTCATCTACGATGAAGATCAAGAAGATACTTGGTCACAAAACCCAAAGGTAAACATACACAACACCTTCTTCTGAAGAGATGAATTAGGGCAAAACTTTGTCTTTGGTCACAAAGTGCTTGAACAAACTTTGTTCAATGCTTGTGCAACTTGTGTACTCTTTGACGGCCCTTAAAATAGTCCTTTTATATGTCTAGGGTTAGGAGAAAAGAAGGCCCAAACACATAAACACGGATCCCAAGAAATCAGATCAGAAATTCTGATTTTGTAAACCTCGACAGATAGAAGCTGTCGAGCATCTGTCGAGCTAGCTGTCGAGCCACGGGCAGAATAGCTTCCTTAAACCTCGACACATGTTAGCTGTCGAGCTTTAGTAACTTTGCACTTTCAGCTTGTTTTCTTGGACAGCCTTGAAGGCTTCAACACTTGATCTTGAAACATGGTTTCTTGAAGTATTTCAACACGTCCTAGATCTACCAAAATACAAGAAAAGTACGTTTTGTCAAAGGATTAGCCAATTACATAAAATCATGACATATGTTCTTAACATATGAACCACATATGTCCTAACAATCTCCCCCTTTGGCAATCCGTGACAAAACCACAACTAACAAATGAACATATGAGAGAAGTCATAAATCACTCAACTCATATTCACTTGTTGAATACAATAAAATCTATCCTAACACAAACTCTTGAAAAACTTTGCAAGAAAAGAGTTTATGGTAAGTAGACTTTGACAACCTGTATTTCTGAAACACTTTAAACAAAACTCATCAAGGCATCTTAATGTGAAACAGAAATAATAGATTGCATACAAGTATAAGAAGCATGTGTATAAAGGAAGAAAAGAAACAACACATGAAAGATAGGTGAAAGAAACATACATCCACATATAAAGAATATAAGTACAATGTATGTGTAAAAATGGTCACAAGACCCAATGTACAAGAACAATGTATCTATCAAAGAAAAGAATAGAAAAGATACATCATATCCTCACTACATCTCTCATATCAACAATACTCCCCCTAACACAAAAAGTCTTATACTAACTCTCCCCCTAAGAATGACTACTCTCATAACCCAAAACTACTCCCCCTTTTTGTCATGAGTAACAAAGGGTAAGAGTGTCAAGTAGACATATCATCGATAGAACTAGCATCTCCATCACTCAACTCATATTCACTTATTGAATACAATAAAATCTATCCTAACACAAACTCTTAAAAAACTTTGCAAGAAGAAAGTTTATGGCAAGTAGACTTTGACAACCTGTATTTCTGAAATACTTTAAACAAAACCCATCAAGGCATCTTAGTGTGAAACAGAAATAATAGATTGCATACAAGTATAAGAAGCATGTGTATAAAGGAAGAAAAGAAACAACACATGAAAGATAGGTGAAAGAAACATACATCCACATATAAAGAATATAAGTACAATGTATGTGTAAAAATGGTCACAAGACCCAATGTACAAGAACAATGTATCTATCAAAGAAAAGAAAAGAAAAGATACATCATATTCTCACTACATCCCTCATATCAACAACACTCCCCTTAACACAAAAAGTCCTATACTAACTGTCCCCCTAAGAATGACTACTCTCATATCCCAAAACTACTCTCCATTTTTGTCACGAATGACAAAGGATAAGAGTGTCAAGTAGACATCTCATCGGTAGAACTAGTATCTCCATCATCATCAGAAGCATCATCGTCATCGCCATCATCATCATCATCCTCAACATCAGAATCAGAAGCCACTAGAGGAGGTGGTGAAGGAGAAGCCTCAGAAGCAAAGCCACCCATGGCTGCCTGCCGTCGTGCAATACAACCGACACAAACGTTCACCTGATACAACTCAGTAGAGAGTGTATCAAGGCGAGCATCCATGTGCTGTAGCTGCGCCATGATGTCTCGAAGTGACACATCGCCCATGGAAGAAGAATGAGCGGATGTAGATGGAGCAGACCGAGATGGTGCCAACAAGATGGAGTTGAACCAAAGGGAGGAGCTGTTGACTCCTGTCACGACCGAAACTACGCCTCATTACGTTTTATGGTAGCAGCGTCTATAGCACACATGAAGGTGAAATGGTCGGACACAGGGAAAGGGATGGAAAAATGGCGTAAAATTCTCGTAATAGTGGAAGGAAAGGTGAGCTTATCACAGGACGTCGAATCTAGATGAACATCTATGATAGAAAGAATGAAGTGAGAAGGGAAATCTATAGTAAGATGCTCAAGTAGGAACAACAAAAATCGAGCCCAAGGCTCTGTAATGGAGTTTTAGTGAGAGAGAGGATGGAGTACAAAGGTCATCACCATGTTCAAGAATCTAGGACCTTTAGCAAAAGGCCGACATGGTGTAAATTGACTCTCACCCCAAGCAAAAGGGCCCTCACAGAAAGCGGACATGAGCACATCCTTGGACACAGTCCTTAAATGCTCACAGCTAGGATAGTCAGGAAACTCTATCCTAGGAACCCGAAACACATCCGCAACAAGTTGCGGTGTGATAGGGATGCGCGTACCTCGAACGCGAGTGTAGAAAAGAGGTACTGAACGATTAATTTCGTGCATGTTGGAGTAAAACTCCTAGATAAGCATGAGAGGATAGGTGACTGGGACATCACACAATGACTCCCATCCCCTACTGTGAATGAGAGTGGGAAGGTCGATGTCGGCGAAGTCCGCCAAAATGACTTGGCATTCCGGATGAACACCTTGTCTAAAAAAGTTCTCCGAGAAAGCCTTTTGGGCATCCTCATCACGGAACCGAATGTTAGAAAGAGTATGATCAGAAGAAGATGATGCCTCGGAACGAAGAGGGTTCCGAGACAGAGCAGATTTACGCTTAGGTGCCATAGACACGACTAACGTAAACAGAAAGAGAGGGAGACAGAGAAAGACAAGCAGAAAAGTCCCAAATCAATTCAAATATAACAAGTATATTGAATAGAGGGTACGTATGCATGGGAATGCATGAACATGTGACATGCAAAACAAATTTCATCATGGGCTCTGCCTAATCCAATCTTACCAGCACACAAACATATTGCACACATCTAAATGCATGAAAATACTGTTATAATGCATATGTGATGCAATGTATGAGATTTTAAAGCCATATAAGTGAAAACCCATCCCAAAATTTCAACAAAACTCATCAATTTTGAAAAACTCCAAAATTTTTCAAAAACCCCAAAATCTAGGTTTCAAATCATGAAATGCATAAAGAATGAAGAGATAAGAGAGCATACCAAGTGATTTGAAGCAAAGAAAGGCCGAAAATCACTTGGATTGAAGGTTTTGAGTGAGAAAAGAGAGTTTGGGAGGTGAACAGGTGCGGATAGATCGAGAGAGATCGAGAAAATGAGAACCGGATCACATGAGGAGGCTTAAATAGAACCTCAGTAAAGCTCGATAGGTGAAGGTGTCGAGAGGTGTCGAGACATATGTCGAGGAAGGTGTCAAGAAATACAACGTCGACAGATACAGGTGTCGAGAAGGTGTCAAGGAACAAACCACCAGAACCAAGAACAGAAGCTCGATCGATCGACCAGGTGTCAAGAAGCTATCAAAGAGGCAGGAATTTTCTCGATCGATCCACCAGGTATCGAGAAGCTGTCAAGATTGCAATAAGAAAAAGATTGAGAAGCTCGATAGATAGCTAGGTATCGAGGAGGTGTTGAGCTAGCTTTTAAAAACTAGTTTTTCGAGATGAGAAAAACACAGACATGAATGCAATTAGACATGCAACTCAACTAATGATCCAATCAACATATTAGGCTCTCAAAAACATCTCTCAACAAGAATTTTAAGTACATGGATCTCAAAAACACACACACACACAAACACACATTAAACAAGTCTAACCAATTTTATATTTCAAAAACAAGTTAAGACAGTTTAGTGAGCATACATTAACACATGTAAAACTTTGTGATGGCCAAATCACATTGTACCTGCACATGTATCAAGAGTAGCAAAGAATATTGCGTGTTGTGTGTAAAAAACATCGCAAGATTGTATAAGTGTCAACTAGTTATGACGATTTGAGATACGAGAAAATCACTTTAACTCACACACAATCATAACTGTTTGATGGGAACTATCACCTTCGAGGTACATCCTATAACTCTCACATCTTCTAGAATACACGTTTGCAATTATATTTAAAGCATTTTTGATCTTTTTGCTTTTTATTTTCTTTGCGTATTTTTCTTTTATTTAGCATATCATGCATAGGCATATAAAAGAGAGATAAGAAATACCCAATGATATTTGACATTCCAATTTTGCTATGCCGAAGCACACAAATGTCATTGACACTACACTTTTGCTATGCTGAAGCATACAGGTGTCATATTATGATTGGCGGGTAATAGTGGTGAGATGGTTATTTATGCATTTCTCTGAGTGATATGAGTGTTAAGTACAAGAGATAACTTAATCTTACTTATCACAAACAAGAGCCACAAAGCTCACTTGCTTAGTTGTGCATAAAGATACTCATCTAAGCTACAAGAGATACAAAGTTTAGAAAACTTTGTTTCAATGGCCATCCAAGGTACACAAGTACCAATGTACACATAACACACACTGTTTTTGTATATTTTTTATATCAAAAACAAAATAAACAAAACTGAAAACAAACAAACAAAAACATGTTTAAACAAAGCAAAGCATAAAACTAGACTGACTAAAAAAAAAAATGCAAAACACACAAGTAATGCAACAAATAAAAACAAGAAGACAGAAGAAAGTGATATAATCACTTAGAGTCCTTTTTCTTCCACACCTTGGAAGAACTTTTCCTTTGATTAAACCCATGAACCGGTGGTGAAGGGGAAGAATTGAATCCGTTCAAGTTCAAAGGGAACATGAGGGCTTTGAGAAGATCTCCAAGAGGAGCAAGAGAGGATTGAAGCTAATTCTGGCTTCCAGATGCTATCATGTTGTTGCTCTGTTGAGTGACCAACCACTTATAGCAATTTGGTCGAGTATGACCAGCAGCTCCACAATGATGGCAGAGATGCTGCTTCTTTTGTTTAGGCTTTTGAGAGTTAGCCTTCTTAGCCTTAGGGTTTTTAACATCTTTCTTATACTGCTTAGGGGATGCTCCTAAGATAGATTTACCCTTGTCTAAGTTCTCACTAGCTAATTTAGTTTTAACATCATTGTTCTCAATTTTAGTATTATTAGCAGGAGGAATAAAAACAGTAGCACTAGTAGAAGCAATATTAGAGGAAGAAAGACCATACCCTAAACCTGTTCGATCCGAAGCAGATTTCTAATTGATGAGTATCTCATCAAGTTTTGCACTTGAAGTCCTCTCCAATTGAGCTTTAACTTGAAACAGCTTCGCTTCAAGCTTCTTGGTCTTCTCAGCCAAGAAATTGTTCTCAAACCTCAGTGCTCCAATAGTCTGATTAGCCTCATCAAACTTCATGGATAATTCTTCACAATTAAGTTCCACATCATTGAGTTTCTTGGTGGCCAACCTATACAATTTCTCATGCTTCTTAAAAAGCTTGTACAGTTTCTCATAGGCTATATGGATATTATCTTGATCATCCATCTTCTCACACTTTGAATCCACCAATTCTTCTTCTTCATCCACTTCTTCAATAATCCCTTCAGTAGGATTGACTGTGGCAGTGAAGGCATTCAAGATTCTGTCATCCTCATTGTCGGAATCATCTTCAGGTTCAGTGTCACTCAAGGTTGCAGCAAGTGCCTTACTCTTCCCAAAGCACTTAGGTCCTGCGAGAACAGTGTACTGACTACCATCCTTTGCATCCTTCTTCCCTTTGTCTTGGCTCTTGAACTGAGAAGAACTGGATTGCCTACGGTCCTTGTCGAAGCTCCTTCCATTGGCATTCTTCATAAATTTCTTGAACTGCCTTGTAATGTAGGACTTCATCTTGGAATCTTTATCATCGGAAGACTCATCTGTGTCACTGCTCTTTGCCTTCAAAGCCAAGCTCTTGCCCTTACCCGACTTGCCAATCCTTGATAAACCTAGCTTGTAGGTCTGCAGATTACCAACCAGCTTTGTCAAAGGAATTTTGTCAATATCCTTTGATTCTTCTATCGCGTAATCTTGGCATGGAATCTCTCGGGTAGAGATCTGAGCATTTTCCTCACAATCTTGGGTTCAAGAATGGTTTCCCCAAAATTGAAGGTTGAGTTCACTATGTCCTTGAGCTTGGCATAGAACTCATCAAACAACTTATCCTCCTCCATCTTTATCTCTTCAAAGCTTGTAGTGAGCCTCTGAAGCTTTAAGTCTTTGACAGCCTTTGTACCTTCATAGGTTGTCTGGAGGATGGTCCATGCTTCCTTAGCAGTTTTAGTGGAGGATATCTTCTTGAACTCCTCATTGGTGACTGCGCTAAATAAGGCATTCAACACTCTGTTGTTGAAGTTTGCCGCCTTGATCTTTGCTTCATCCCAATTGGCCAACGCTTCCTTTGGCTTGGTCCAGCCAATCTCTACAGCTTGCCACACCTTCTCATCTAAAGATTATAAGAAAGCTCTCATGCGTACTTTCCAGTATGCATAGTTAGTGCCATAAAATAAAGGAGGTATAATTAATGACTGTCCTCTATCCATGACAAACAAGGGTCAATGGATCAATACAGCAAAGATTAAACCTAATCAGAGTGTGCCTGCTCTGATACCACTTGATAGGTCAAAAACGAATTGACCCCTTGTGATAAATTAACCAATTAATTTAGACAAGTGAATTAATTAAGTTAATTAACATGCAAACGCATGGTAGTACAAACAAATCACCAATAAACTAATTATGCAGCGGAAAATAAATAACATGGTGATTTGTTTACAAATGGGGAAAACTTGACAGCAAAAACCCCACCGGGTGATTTTCAGATCACCACTCCCGAAATTCCACTATTATCATAACAAGAAGTTACAAGTAAAAGAATTTCAGTACCTTACACCAACCTACAGTTGAACTCTTACCTCAATACCCAATTGGACTTGTTCTGTAGTGACAATTTCCCCTTTTGATGCACGGCTCCCAAGTATGTGACTAACCAATGCACGGATCCTAGTACACAACTTCAATCACCAACTAGAAAGAGTTGTTGGCTACAAAGTTCTTTAGTTCATCCACGATGAAGATCAAGAAGATGCTTAGTCATAAAACCCAAAGGTGCACATACACAACAACTTCTTCAGAAGAGATGAACTAGGGCAAAACTTTGTCTCCGTTCACAAATTGCTTGATCAAACTTTGCTCAATGTTTGTGCAACTTGTGTACTCTTTGACGGCTCTTAAAACAGTCCTTTTATATTTCTAGGGTTAGGAGAAAAGAAGACCCAAACACATAAACACGGATCCCAAGAAATCATATTAGAAATTCTGATTTTGTAAACTTCGACAGATAGAAGCTGTCAAGCATCTGTCGAGCTAGCTGTCGAGCCACGGGCAGAACAGCTTCCTTAAACCTGAACACATGCTAGCTGTCAAGCTTTAGTAACTTTGCACTTTTAGCTTATTTTCTTGGAAAGACTTGAAGGCTTTAACACTTGATCTTGAAACATAATTTCTTGAAGTATTTCAACACATCCTAGATCTACCCAAATACAAGTAAAGTGTTAAAGGATTAGCCAATTACATAAAATCATGACATATGTTCTTAACATGTGAACCACATATGTCATAACATTAGGTTTCCTATAAATTCTTTTTGTAGAAGTCTTCTCCATAGGTTGGGCATTGGACCTAACCAGCTCAACCGCAATGGATGGAAGACGGTAGTTTCCATGCAAGTGCTATGGCGTGAGGCATTGGAAGGGGACTATCTTATCACAATGGACGAGTTCCTCTACTGTTATAAACCCTCAGAGATAAAGAAGTCTGCTAGTTTTTACCAGTTCTTGTCTAGAGGCTCCTACTATAGTTTAATAAAAGGCCGTAGCTCATCTGACAGGCTCTGGAAAAAAGAATTTTTTATTATTTTCGAAAATTGGGGTGGGGACCCAGTTGATGTGGGTAATGCCCCCTTCCCACCTTTTACCAGCCTTCTAGGTCGTCTTCGTCCTGAGGGTATGTCTCATTTCCATTTTATTTTACTCCTTTTTTTTATATATACATTTTCTATCTTTCAGTCATCTAACCCTTTTTTTTCTTTATTGACGTAGCTGTTGTTCGTCCACGTTTGGAAAAATTTTATTTGGATCGAATTGATCAAGTTCGTGCCTTCCCTGGGAGAACTTTTCACGATCTAGTGACTCTCAGTTGTCGAGCAGCATGGGGGCTTGGTCCAATACCTACTACTATGAATCTCAGTCACGAGGAATCCACTCATTGAAGTAAGTATCGTCCATTCTTCTTTTCTTACTTCTTCCTTTTCCTTTTTCTCTCTCTCTCTCTCTCTCTCTCTCTCTCTCTCTCTCTCTCTTTTTAAACTTGATTTTCCTCGTCGCAGGAATGACTACAATGAGGGAGAACAAGGAAAAAACCATAACTAGTGGGGACAAGGATGCCCTCGCACCACCAGTCATCCAGAAAACTTCCGTCTAGATAGGGAAGAGAAAATCTAAGTCTATATCCAGTGCTGTGGATCTGGACGACCTTCCAAGTCGTCGAGGTCCTAAGAAACAAAAACCTAGCAAGGCTTTTCTTTCCAAGGTTCCTAAGTTTACACCTTCGACGATAGACCTGGACGACCATTCAGTTGATGTGGAGCCCATCCAAACAGTTCATCCTATCCAGACTGATCCTCCCCCTCCAACCAAAGCTCCTCACAAGGCTCATCCCTCAGAGCTGTCTGAAAGTCCTCCCAACCTGGTGCTGGATGAGAGTTATGCGTGAAGGATATTCAAGGGAATAATCACTAACAATGAAGTAAATTCATGTTATAATATGTCAGTGAAAGACTTTGAACGTTCTGCCATACACGAACTCTTTAAGGTACATAAATTTCATTCGTCTTTGTTTTGTTTTCTTTAAGTTTTGAACAAAAATTAGACAAAATTTACAACTTTCCTTCGTCCATCCATAGGCTATGTCAAAGTTTTACACAGCATCCTGCCAGGCTAAGAAGTTTTGTGAGGAAGCCAAGACGGCTAAGGAGAAGGCCAAAGAGTTGAACAAAAAAGTTTTATTGAAAAAGGGGGAGGTGATCAGACTAACTGAGAATCTCAATCGTTTGCAAGGAATAGAGACGAAGCTGAAAAACGAGGTTGAGGAACTTAAAGCAAATGTTATTGAGAAAGATACTCGCATTGCTCATCTAGAGGGAAAAGTCTCAGGGTTTGCCTCGTCCTTGGAGAAAGCACGTGAGGAAGCCATATCAGCCTTCAAGAAGTCTGACAAGTACAAGAATCGTCTAGACAGTTACTATGCTGCTGGTTATGAGGACTTCTGTGCTGATGCCAAAGAAGCATTTCCTGACTTAAACTTTGATACATTTAAGATTCCCCTCACCACAAAGAGTTCCTTGCTTGCAATGAGTTCTGAGGACATTAATGTGGTGGACGACACTAATAACGAGGTGACCCAAGACGATCCAAAGACTTGCGATGCTCCCAGTCGTCTATCTAAGTGATTTTATCTTTCCCTTAGAAAAATTTATTATTTAATTTTGTTGGAGATGCCCGGTGTTTTGGGCTTTGCTTATTTCTATTAGAATTTATTCTAGTACAATTATCTCATCCAAGTTTATGGACAAGCTTTATATACAATCAGTTATATTGTCTTTACATAAAGGGTTTTTGGACGTTGCCGTCCACCCTTCTTTGAATTCTTTGAATGAATGAATAAATGTTTTCCATTTTCTCATTTCATTATGTTTGAATACGTTTAAAAATTTATGGACATACTTTATTAATATCATCCATGTCATTTCCATGGCTATGTGGTTCATCCATTTAGGAAAACATTTTATCTCATCTTGAGCATATGGACGAATTTCTTCTTACATCGTCTATGAATGACGTTTCTTTTCGCCAGCTTTATACGTTATTCAAACTTGGGACGATTATTTACTCGTCCTTAGCGAAATTGTTTCCAGCGAATGCTCGTCCATGTGCTGGATTGTTAGGCTGGTTAGATTCGTCTATGGGCTTGTGGTGTTTTTACACGCACATTTTTCATCAATAATTTAGTTGATCATACCTTAGGTTTTATCTTATCTTAAGCTTGGACGGATATACCTTAGGTTTATTTTTCTTGCTTTATCCTTATTTGGAGGAAAGCTTATAGACGATACATCCTTGTGTCCAAGAATTTTATTCGTCTTTGGCTTTTTGCCTCCTGTGGATTATTTTGAATGAAATCACAAAAATGGAGGACTCTCATACAATCATACATATACTTGGAAATACATCATATATATATATATATATATATATATATATATTTGAAAATCCACACTATGTAAACATTCGTCCACAGTCATGGCACATGCTTAAGAGCCAGTGCCTTTAGGGAATTAAAAATACTTAATACAACACAACTTCGTCCATGAGCAGCACAAAATACATATACATCTAAAACATAGTAGTAATAAGCAAATACGAGAAAATAATACTGTAATCAACACATTACTTCAAACGTCCAAGAATTTCGTTCGTGGCAATGTTCGTCCATGGTCACCCTTTATTGATAGTATCTTCTTAGGTGTTCAACATTCCAAGGGTGTTCTAGCTTCCGTCCATCTAGGGCTTCCAAGTAGTAGGATTCTTGCCTCTTGCAGTTGATAACCCTGTAAGGTCCTTCCAAATTTGGTCCCAGCTTCTAGTGGGCTGGGTTTTTGATGGCCAAAGAAACCCTTTTTAGGACGAGATCCCTAATGTTGAAGCACCTGGGTTTTACCATGGCATCATGCTGCTTTGCCATGAGATTTTTGTACCTTGCTATTCTCTGCTCCGCGTCCATCCTTACCTCGTCTATAAGATCGAGGTTAAGATGAAACTGTTCCTTGTTTTCTTCATCTTGATACTTCATCATCCTATGGCTGGCCATGTGCACTTCTGCAGGTATGACCGCTTCGCTCCCATAAGCTAATTTGAAAGGAGTTTCCCCTGTGGGGGTCCTCACTATTGTTCTGTAAGCCCACAGAACACCTGGTAATTCATCCGGCCATACTCCCTTTACCCCTTCAAGCCAAGTTTTGATGATTTTAAACAAGGATCGGTTTGCTACTTCTGCTTGTCCGTTGGCCTGTGGGTGGGAGGGTGAGGAATAATGATTCTTGATTCCAAGTTGTTCACAAAATTGCCTGAAAGGTGTGTTGTCGAACTGTTATCCATTGTTAGACACTAGAACCCTAGGTACTCCAAATCTGCATACAATGCTTTTCCAAACGAAGTTTTTGACATTCAGTTGTGTAATCTTCGCTAAGGGTTCAACTTCTACCCTGTTTAGTGAAATAATCTATTCCTACTACCAAAAACTTCATCTATCTAGTTCCAGTTGGGAAGGGGCCTAAAATATCCAAACCCCATTGTGCAAAAGGCTAAGGGACCATCATTGGAGTAAGATACTCTAATGGTTGTCTAGGAATATTACTGAAACATTGACATTGATCCCATACCTTAACATATGCCTTAGCATCAGCTTGGATGGTTGGCCAATAGTATCTTGCACGGACGGCCTTGTGGACGAGTGATCTGGCTCCTGAGTGGTTACCACATGCTCCTTCATGAACTTCCCTCAATACATAATTTGCCTCGTTTGAAGCTAAACACCTTAGGTAAGGCTGGGAAAAACCTCTTTTGTATAACACTTCGTCCATAAGGATGTACCTAGCTGATTTAACCCTAAGCTTTCTGGCTTCGTCCTTCCCCTCTAGAAGCCTTCTGTCCTTCAAGTATGATACTATCGGGGTCATCCAATTTTCTTCACCTTCTATCTGCAACATTTCTGGGAGGTCTATACTTGACATGTATTGTATTTCATCAAACTCGTCCATTACTTCATTCGCAGAGGTTTCCTTTGCCAGAGTGTCTGCTTCTATGTTCTCTTCCCTTGGGATCTGAACGAAATCAACTTCTTTGAATTTCTTCACAAGGTGTACCACCTTCTTTAAGTATCTCTTTATTCTGTCTTCCTTAGCTTCACATGTCCCATTTACTTGGCCTATGACCAACTGAGAGTCTCCCAAGATGAGTATTGAGTCTGCTTCTACAGATTTAGCCAACTTTAGCCCTTTAAGAAGGGCTTCATACTCCACTTTATTGTTAGTTGTTTGGTACTACAAGCGAACCTTGTGCTTCAATTTATCTCCTTCTGGCGACTATAAAACAACTCCTATACCTCCTGCGTGCAGTGTAGACAATCTATCTACATGGACGACCCATTTTTTATTGTCTTTACTTTCTCCTAAGTTCTCATAACTTGGAGTGAACTCTGCAATGAAATCTGCTAGGGCTTGAGCCTTTATTGTATTTCTCGGTTGGTACCGGATGTCAAATTCACTGAGCTTGACTGCCCATTGAATTAGTTGTCCCGCAGCTTCCAGCTTGTTCATTGCCTTCTTGAGGGGATGGTCCGTCATGACATTGATGACATGAACTTGGAAGTAAGGTCTTAACTTCCTAGAAGCTGTTATTAGTGCAAAAGCTAACTTCTCTATCAGTGGGTACCTTCCTTCTGCTCCTCTCAGTGCTCAGCTAGTGTAATACACAGGCTTTTGCACCTTCTCTTCCTCCCTGATCAACGCTGAACTCACGGCATGTGGGGACATTGCTAAGTACAGATATAGTTCTTCTACTAGCACGGATGGACTTAACAATAGAGCTGTGGTAAGACAGTCTTTTAGATCTTGGAAGGCCTTTTGACACTTGTCCGTCCATTCAAATGCCTTCCTAAGAACTTTAAAAAAGGGTAAACACTTATCTGTGGCTTTTGAAACAAACCTGTTCAGAGCTGCAACTCGTCCAGTGAGGGATTGGACTTTCTTGACGTTCTTCAGAGGTTCCATGTTCAATATGGCTTGGATCTTGTCTGGATTTGCTTCAATTTCTCTCTGTGAAACCATGAATCCTAGAAACTTTCCTGACGATACTCCGAATGCACATTTACTTGGGTTCAGTTTCATCTTATATCGCCTAAGTGTTTCAAAGGTTTCCTGAAGATCCTCCAAATGGCTTCTCTCGTCTAAGCTCTTCACAAGCATGTCATCAACGTACACCTCCACATTCTGTCCTATCTGTGGACTGAACATGTGATTCACCAACCTTTGATAAGTTGCCCCTGCGTTCTTTAGGTTGAAGGGCATCACCTTATAATAAAACAAACCTTGACTGGTAACAAAGGAGGTCTTTTCTTGGTCAGACTCGTCCATCTTTATCTGATTATATCCTAAGAAGACGTCTATGAAGCTCAACAACTGATGGCTAGCTATAGAATCCACCAATTGATCAATGCGTGGCAAAGGATAACTATCTTTAGGGCAAGCCTTGTTCATGTCAATGAAGTCTATACACATCCTCCACTTGTCGTTTGCCTTCTTCACCATCACTATATTGGCTAACCAATCCGGGTAAAAGACTTTCCGGATAAACTGTGTTGTGGTTAGTTTATGAACCTCTTCCTTGATAGCCTTATCTCGTTCAGGAGCAAACACCCTCTTCTTCTGACGAACAGGCTTAGAAGATGGGTACACATTCAATCGATGAGTAATTACACTTGATCGATACCTGGCATGTCGTCATGACTCCACGCAAAAACATCGATACTCTTCCTTAAGAACTGGACGAGGTCTTTTTTTGCCTTCTCCTTCATACTTGTTCCAATTCTGGTGAACTTTTCAAGATCACTTTCTTGTAATAAGACGTCTTACAATACTTCAGTAGGTTCCGTGACAACTTTTCTCTCCTCTATACTCATTGTCTGGACCTATTCATCCAAAGCCAACATGGCTAGATAACATTCTCTGGTTGCCAACTGATCTCTTTGTGCTTGTCCTATCCCGTACTCCGTAAGAAATTTGATTGATAGATGATAGGTAGAGGTTACTGCCTTCCAACTGTTTAAGGTTAGCCTCCCAATGATGGCATTGTATAAGGACGAACAATCCACCACAAGGAAATTTCACTTCCTTAGTTATCTGCTATAGGTATGATCCCACCACTACAGGTAATGTAATGGTGCCCACGGGCTGCACTTTCATTTCTCCAAATCCTATCAGTGGTGAACATACTGGACAAAGTTGATCTCGTCCAAGCCTTATCTGCTGGAAGGCGGGGTAATACAATATATCCGTTGAGCTTCCATTATCCACTAACACCCTCCTAGTTATGTAATCTACAATGAGTAAAGTAATGACAATTGTATCGTCATATGGATGATGGATTCTCTCAGCTTCCTCTTCTGTGAAAGAAACGGTTGGCTCATCTGTCCCCCTCGTCCTTGGGGATCGTCTAAAGAGTTGGACGTTTTACACCACTTTGAGATACGTCTTCTTTGATTTGGAAGACTGTCCTGTCGAAGTCCCTCCTATGATAACCCTTATTTCTTCAAGTGGGGGCCGTGATGATTCTTCCATCTTTCCCTTCAACGTCTCATCTTTATGATCCATTCAAACGAAGTGCCTCAACTTTCCTTGTCTAATGAGATTCTCGATTTGCTGCTTCAAGTCATAACACTTGTCCGTATCATGCCCATGATCTCTATGGAAGTGACAATATTTATTCTTATTGCGTTTGTTAGGATCTCCTTTCATCTTCTCTGGCCACTTTAATGAAGGATCATCCTTGATTTGCATGAGCACCTGATCAAGTGAGGCATTTAAATGTGTATAATTCTGATTCCTTGCTAAAGGGCCTGCATTCTTGTTATCTCGGTCCTTCTTATCTTCCGTTCGTCCCTTCTTTGGACGAGGCCCTTGTTCAGAATGGCGCGTGGGGTTTGCTTCCATTCTATTAGCTCTTTTCTTCTTCTTAGCTATGATTGCGTTTTCTGCATTCATAAAGTTTTGGGCTGAATGGACAAGTTCAGCCATGGACTGAGGCTTTTTCTCATAAAGCTTGTGAATGAATAAGTCAGAGTTAACCCCATTGTGGAAGGCTGCCAATAATAGCTTGTCATCCACCTCGTCTACTGTCAAGGCTTCCTTGTTGAAGCGAGTGATGAAGGACTGCAAACTTTCATTCTCTCATTGTTCTATAGTTAACAGGCTGGACGAGGAGCGCTTGTGCCTTTGTCCTCCGATAAAGTTATTGACAAACAACTTACTCAACTCTTCAAAAGAACTGACTGTGCTTGGAGGTATCTTGCTGAACCACACTCACACTGGTCCTTTATGGGTAGTAGGGAAGTCTCTGCACATAATCTCGTCTAGAACCCCTTGGAGATGCATTGTAGTCTTGAAAGTAGCAATATGATTGAAAGGATCACGTGTTCCATCATATGAATCCAATGAAGACATTTTGAACTTTGGGGGCAAGGGATGAACATTGATGGAAGCTGTGAAAGGGGAATCTGTTCGATGAACCAAATCCTTTACAGGATTTGCCCTTCTCATATTCTCACTCATCTCGTCCATAACCTTCCTCATCTGATCCATCTCCTTCACCAAATGCGGCATCCTTCGCGAAGTGGTGCCCCTTGATTGACTTTCAGGCTTAGCTTTTCCCCCTCTATCTTCTTGACTCTGGGCTTGTCCTTCAACATATCCTTCACGACGTTGCCTTAGATTAATCTCCCTAGTCAACTCTTGGTTCTAACGAGTTAACTCCGTCATGGCGGCTGCCATGGACTGGATGTGTTGGATGGAAGGGGTTTGCGTGACAAGCGCTGACTGGCGATCTCGTTGGGATGGCTAGAAGCATCCCTACTCTCTTGGTGGCCTGGGCTAGTGTCCCCTGATCTTGTCTGAACCATACAACCTTTTGTTGAAGAAAGATAAACTGCAAAACTTGAAGTTAATCCTCCCCACAGACGGCGCCAACTGATACTGCACAAAATCAGTAGGCTGAATGCTCCGGCTTTGATGGAATAATAGTTGTTGTAAAAGACTACAAAGATGAACACACTATCAAAGGGGACCGGGGTGGACTGGCTAAACACCTTCCGATGGCTAAGTTAGTGTCTTGCAAGAAAAGAGTTTCAACTTTTTTAGAAGTAAAATCTCATAATGCACTTACTTTGATTTGATTCAGACCGGTCCTTATATAGAGAACCTTAGAGCGATTATTGGCTTAGTAACTTCCCCAAGATTCATGGAAATCAGTGAATCCGGACATAACTTCCTCAATGGTTATAGGAGTTACAACTTCTGGTGGAAGTTAAGTACTTATGAAGAATTTGTGGTGATAAATATGGGTTGGGTAACCGCTCCAAGATTTTGTGGCTCAAATCCTCCACGCACATGAGTGAGTCTATACTTAAGGGTTTTCCCAAGTGTTGTGTGATCGTCCATGTGCTTTACCCATGGACGACTCTTTTGTTCATAGACAGAGTGTTATGTGATCATCCATGTGCTTTGCCCATGGACAACTCTTTTGCTCAGACGGTTTATTTGAACATTTGGCTCAAGGCTCATGGACGATCCCTATGGACGAACCAAAGATGGTAATTTTTGCTATCCCATCACATATTATTCCATGTAAATGGATATCCTTTGTATCCAAGATCTTGAAGTTGAAAAGACTCCAAAGCTTCCCTGAATGCATCAACCTGTGAAAATTGTGGTGGTCTTCTACTTTTCTTCTTCGAAGCATGTAAGAAAGCGTTAAAATCCCATATAACCAGCTAGGGTCCCTCCACAAAAGACTTCAAATATTCCAATAATTGCCATGATTTTTCCTTCTATTGTGCCTCTGGCTATCCATAGAAACAAGTCAAGAACAATTTGAAACCATCCTCCTTCGTTACCACAGCCAAAACATGATTTACAGTACAGTTAATGATCTCCAATTTGACATAATTTTTCCACAAGAGTGCTAACTCTCCACTCGAATTAGGATGCTTCACAATAATCTTATTTTGAAATGGCAATTTGCCATATAAATTCTCAAATCCATCCTTGTCCAGTCTTGTCTCCATAAGAAACAGACTGTGGGAGCTTGTTCCCTCACAATCTTGCGAAGGTTTCGACCTGTCCAAGGGTTCCCAAGCCCTTGGCAGTTCCAACTTAATAGCCTCATTGCTTCCAGCAAGGGTGGCTGTCCACCCCCACCGATATATCTTTAAAAATTCCTTCTTCATTTATCACCTTTCCTCTCTTGGTCTCGTGTTCATTAGTTTGCTCGCAAACACTATCCCTCATGTCTTTCTTCCCAAGTGCTGGTAATGTGATTGCCCTAGCTAAACCACCAAGGCCAAAATCCATCTTGTTGATTCAAGTCCATGTATTTTTAGGCTTAGAAGTAGACGGCTTAGATCCATCCATAGGTTTCTCATTAAAGGAGTACACGAGATCTTGAATTCCATTTGACTTAAACTCTGTTTGCACCTCATCTGAATTAAGATAGGATAATTCCTCCCCAAGCCTCGAGTTTAATTCAACCTTGCCATTTAGAGATAGCATAATTTCCGGGCTTGGATTCACTGCCACAAAGTTACACTCCTTCACGTTAGCATGGCCTGAATAAATCACTCCATCATCATGCATGCTTTCTGTTGCAACTCCTAGATTCTCGGCTTCATCCTTATCACTCACCTTAGGGTTTTCGTGCTGCCGTCGCCGTCGCCGTCCTCAGTATTTGTACCATCGAAACTGGATCCTGTAATGGACCACTGCCTGCACCCTCCTCCGTAAAGGATTTGGGACTAGTATGTTGATTGATTGAAACCCTAGCTCGACCACCTGTTGCCTTTAGAAAATCTCCATATTGATACTCAATATTTCCACCATTTTTCTCCACCGCATAATGTGTTGCATAGTGTTTTAGATCATGCCCTAATATCCCATAAAAATGGTAGAACATGGGAAGCCTTTCATATTTAAATGACACCCAAGAACGCTCTCCATCCGACCTAACAAGGAACCCTCCTCTTTTAAGGGACTTTGATATAGGAAATGCCACCCTAAGTCGCATAAAGAAATTAATATCATCCTTCCTTTTCTTCCATTCCACCTCTTTAACCTCACCCAATCTGCCCCCAACTTCTTTTGCAACCTGGGGGGAAATTATGTCAAAGGAAGCACCCCATATTTGAACCTATAGCGAAGCTGTCTACATAATTATATTTCCCACAGTCATTCCTTTCTTCCATCATTGGAGCATGAGAAGTTGATTATCAAACAACCAAGGACCACCCCTAAAAATCCTATTCATCTCAAACTCAGATTGGAACTTAAATTGGAACAAATTCGGCCCCACTTCTAATATCTGCATAGTATCATCAACTCCCTAGGCCCTTCTTATTGTATTCTTTGCTACCATCTTATTGAAGGGCTTACACGTTCGGAATTTACCAATTAGACTCAGATTACAACTCTCAATAGCTTCTAACCTTCCTTCATTAGAAATAGCTATGATTTCTTCTTCCTTTGAAGTTAGCTTCATTTTTTACATAATGTCAACTACCTCATCAGCCATGATTTTAAGAAAAGAGCAAAAACAATACCCTTTGGACTAGACCAAGGGAGGGAGGAACTCGTGCTATCATGAGAGAGAGAGAGAGCTCCACGCACAGGAGAGATAAGTGTAGCATCACTACTTGAAGACATTTTAAGACATGTTATTTGGAACTATTTGCATTACATTAATGTTTTTGTGTTGTTATAAGACCTTCTTTGTTAGAATTGTGTTGCCAACAACTTGTATGGATAGATTGAATCTTATACTTGTTTTATTTGCTTTTGGATTGTATGGATGATTTGCTTATAAATGTGCTGTTCTAATATGAATAAGTTATTATAATGTAATAACAGGTTAATGTAATGGAAATAAATAAATTAAAATAATAAATATTTGGCGACGAAATTTTTCGTCACCAATAGGTTGGGATAAAAACAATTGGTGATGAAAATTTACAGCACCAATAGAATTAGTGACAAAATGGTTCACCACTCATATATTGTATTAATAAAATAAAAAATATGACAAAATTGATGACAAAATTTTTCGTCATCAATAAGTTGAGCTATGAACATAGATACTTTCTCCAAAAAAAAAAAAAAGAACATAAATAGCATTTGGTGACAAAGAAATTTGTCACCTAATATGGTGAAATAAAAAAATAAAGAAATAAAATTAGTTTTGGTGACCAAATAGTCTATTGCCAAATATGCTTAAATAAAAAATAAAGGCAAAAATACAAAACTGACTCTCTAAGTTTTACCTTTTTACATTTTAGTCCTTTACGTTTGAGATTTGTCATTTCAGTCCTTTAAGTTTCAAATATAGTCAATTCAGTCATTCGTTAATCATCTGTTAAGTGCTTCTGTCTACTAATCAAAACGAAGTCGTTTTTGGATTTTTTTTCTTAATTTAAAAAAAAAAACTAAAAAACGTTAATTAAAAAAAAAAGGAACCCTAACCCCACCTACTAGCTTAGATGAAACTGATTTTTGAGATATTTGAGGTGCTGAGGTAACTAAAATTGGGCAAAGAGAATCCTTGCATGATATGGGCCACAACCATTTGCAGGAACAACATTTTTCCAAAAATTCGGTTGGCAGCTATTTTCCTTCCATTTACTCCATTTTGCCATAGACTCAGATGAACTAAGGTTTATGGGTCCTGGAAAACCCATTGAAATGGCAAACGCCGAGGCTTGCTCTCCAACAATCAAAGTGTGTTTTGTATGCTCCATTACCAACCTAGTAGCTTTGATGCCATCCTTCACATACCGCATAGCAATGATAGCTCCAACCTCCATTGTCACCTATGCATCCAACGTAGTGTGATTATACTCTAAATCTAACAACGAGTGTTATTATAAACCATATGCTCAGAATCAATAAACTAATAAATTGGTTTAACATTTTTTTCCTTAGATATCGGTTTCATTTTAGGCTAGCGTATCATATCGTATCGCTGGGTGGGGGTGGGGATTTGTTTTGTTTTTCAGTGGGCAGGGGAATGACGTCATTCCTCTGTGTGTTTTTTTTTTTTTTTTTTAAATTAACGTTTTTCAGTTTTTTTAATTTAAAATTTTAAAATAAATAAATAAAAATCCAAAACGACATCGTTTTGGTTAGTAAACGGCAGCACTTAACGGAAAACTAATGGGGGACTAAATTGACTATATTTGAAACTTAAATGACTGAAATGACAAAACTGAAACTTAGAGGACTGAAATGACAAAAGGTAAAACTTAGAGGGTCAGTTTTGCATTTTGGCCAAAGATAAAATACATTTAGTGACTAAAATATTTCGTCACTAAATAAAGTGTTTAGTGAGGAAAATATTAGGTGACGAAATAAATTCATCACCAACGATTTTTTTTTTTCAAATAATTAAACTATTTGGTGATGAAATTTTTGTCACCAAGACATTCGACGATAGAGATTACGCGATGAAAGTTGTTTCGTTGCCATAGGTCTTCATAGGCAATGAAAGTAGAACATTTCGTGACAAAATCTTGTCACCAAATATACATTTTGTTGTAGAGTGTGTGTGTGTGTGATTCATTGGAATAGTTGAAATTTTCGTTTGTAGGAGAATAGAAAATGACGAGGGATGAAAATGATTCCCCCTCGTGTATTTGGTTAGGGGGTGGAAAAGTGAAGAGGATACTTGTCCCATCAGACATTTTCTTTATTCCTTTTCATCATGAAAGAAGACTTTTGGGATGTATATACTGTTCAAGTTGATTATTCATCATTTAATGTGGCTAGCATTAAGTAGGAACAATGAATTAATGTGGAGGTGACTATCATTTTGGGCTATGTGCCATCCTTTCTAGATCCTTGACACTTATTCTAGGTAATGTCTTTCTCCACGGCCGTACTGTTGATTGACGATCCTTGGCTTATCTTTGCAAAAAGATTCAAGTTTAGCCTTTGGCCCTTTTGTCTACTCTGGACTCCCTCCATGGGATCTAGGGTCGAGCCCAGATCTTCGAATCGCTACACTAATTCAATTTCCTTAGCTTAAGACTTATCTAAGGGAATCATCCCCTGACAACTCCTATGTTCCTATTGTATTTATATTTAAAAAAAAAATATATATATATAGTTTGGAAGAAAAACAAAATTGTTGTCAATAAAAAAAGTTAGTGTTTTTGCTTGTTTGATTGATAGGGGAAAAAAGGTAAAAAAAAAAAAAAAAAACCGGTGGTTCAGTGTATTTTGCACCCAGACCCACCAAAATGCCAATGTCACCAATTTGAAGAGAAAGCATGAGAGAAAAAGTTTCAACAAATTCAATCAATTTTCTTTCCTGATTATATATCTTTAAAGTTTTAACTACTCACCACCAACTAGATCCTATGTGTTATGTTATAAGGGCATAAAAACAAATTTATAAATTATATTTTCTATAATTTTACTTTTCTCATCAACCAAACAAAGAGGTTTTTCATTTCTCAACATTTTCATCCTCCCAACGAAATACACATGATGGAAAATTAAATTTTTTCTATCCTTCCACCATTTTCCATCCCTCCACCATTCTTCATCATTCTACTTTGTCATTATCACAGCCAAACAAAGCTTAGTATGTAAATATTTCTAAACCATGTCAAACTTTAAAAAAAAAAAAAAAAAAAAAAAAAAAAAAAAAAAAAAAAAAAAACCTTAACTAAGTACAATAGAATATGAAGTTACTAGATTCTCCATATAATTTCTTTATCATATTGTTTTTAATGTGACATTCATGGGCACATATCATGTTTCTATTAATTATGCCCTTGGGTATCCATTTTATTAGGTTTTTTTTTTTTAATGTTTCTAAAAATAGGTTTTTTAAAAATAAAGTTTATATGACAAGCTAGTGATTTATGACTAGGAATTTTTAAAAAAAAAAAATTATGATTCAATAAAAATAAGATTGAAAATATATAGTCTATAAAAAAAAAATAAAAAAGTTTAATACGTAAAAACTATTAACGGCGGTACATTTGAGCTTCATTGAGTTTTTTTTTTTTTTTTTTCCTTGGCTTCGTGACTTTTGACATCAAAATATAAGTTCGTATTTAAGAAAATTTAGATCACATTGATTAAAACAAAGCTTGATTTGGTGAGTAATTATTCATTATTCATGTTTCTTGAAGTTACACCATGAATTTAATTAGTTCTCCTATAAGATGAAGAAATATCATATAATTACACTCCAAATTTACTAAGTTTCATTATTGGTTGAGTTTAACATTATTTAGTGCTTGTCAATTCATAACTTTGATTTAATTTTTATATTTTTCTTACCTCCACCTTACTTGAATGATCAAATCAATTAGAGCATAATGTCCTTTACCCCTCAATTAGTTGATAAAGCAAACCAAGTTAGTTTGATACTAAAATAAATTATTATTCATAGTTAAAATAATTTTGAGTTTGAAACCTCTTATCAGCATCTTGGAACCACCCCAAGAAATTTCTTCTTGTAATAATCCGGTGTGTGGGGGGGACAAAGGGACTACACAATCCCAAAGAAATAGTCCAATACTCAAAGATGTCTTAATAACTTTGATCGTAAAAAAAAGTTCATAATAATTTACATTAGCATAAGTTCTGATTGGCAATTAGGCATGACCACATGAGTAACATTTGTTGGTGGCTTCGACTTTCAAGAGAAGAAACACAAAAGACGACAACACCCACCTTTTTCCCCAAATTAACATTCGACCACAAATGCTTGAAAGTCGAAACAAAGGCTAAAAATGGAAATTACCCAGTTCATGTGCCTAGTCCCTGTAAATAAATAACACGATTTCAAAAAAAAAAAAAATTGTACATGTAATAGTGAATATGTGATAATCATTATTCTTATATATACCATCAAACATTGTAAACATGTGAGAAGAATAACTAAATAGCCTAAATTAAAGAACTCTAAAAGAGCAAATAGAGTGTCAAGAATCTTGTTATTTAACTTAAATTAAAGAATGTAAAATAGAGCCAATTCAGTATCAAAATTCTTGTAGTTTAACTTATACTTTTTTATAATATTTCTAAGGGGAATTTCAAGATTCAAATCCCCCATAACTATCAAAATATTAATTAAAAAAAAAAAAAAACTAAGTTGATCACTCTCACTCGCCATTAAAACAAAGAATGGTGGGACTCATTAGATGAAAGAAAACTCCGGGGTACTAGACCATGTCTTTATCTCGGATACATGTGGCATTTGTACTGCAAAATGGAATAACGGAAACCCCGTGGTACTAAACTATGTCTTTATCTCGGGTACACATGGCATCCATGTGGCAAAATAGAATAAAGGAAACCCTGAGATACTAGACCATGTCTTTATCTCGGGTACATCCTAAATAGAACTCTCTACTCAATTCAATCCCAGGGTCATTGGGAGATGAGGGAAACTAGGATGTGGCTAAAAGGATGGGTGACCAAGTCTACTGAGGTCATAAATCATAAACATTCATACTTGCATCAAACAATAAGAAAACATAAGACAACACTTGAACAAAAATTTAAACGTTATAAAAATTATTCAACCATGAAAAAGATATTGCATTAATTAAAATAAATATAAGTTCAAATGGGCATAAAATGTTAAATATAAAATCCTTACAAAAAACATACACTAAAAATCCCTAGAAAATTTTTACAAAATTAAACAATGGAGCAACAGGCTGATTCCTACCCTCGACATTCTTCTCATCAAGAGACTCCACCATGGGGTCCTCATCTCGGACCTCGGCCACTGAACTCCCCTAACCTTCGGTAGTAGCTAGCACGACGAGAAGACAATTGATCAGAATAGGTATCTTCTCCTCATTCCGAAGTATTGAATCAGCAGCCATTTCTTGTTTGTCCAAGGCCCTGGTCCATTCCTTCACAAATGCTTTGAAGCAAGATTTGCGAACCAATGGTTGGAGATATTCCTTGGTAAAATTCTAACCATCCAGGAAGGCCTTCTGAAGCTCATCATTGTGAGCAGTGATCTTTCCCTCAAGCTCGGCATTTTTCTCCTTCAGAGCCTATTAAGCCTCTAGTGACTTCTTAGCTGCATCCTTGGCCTCTGCCAGTTGCCTCACAGCAATGTCATAGGTAGTCTTCAATGATACAGCCTCCTCTTCAACCCTTAGCATCTCTCACCTTCTCCATCAGGTCCTTAACTTTCTTCATCAACTACTCTTGCTCTACTGAATCTTCTATTTCTTTTTCAACAGCTGTGGACATCCTCCTATCCATCTCCACCATTCCTTAGTAAGTCTGCAAATAGTAATTATTGTTAGAAGTATTCAAGATTAAAAAAAAAAAAAAAAAAAACAACAACAACAACAACAACGATAGCAATATAAGAAACGTAGGCAGAAAGGACAGCAGTTGGAAAATGAAAAAGCAAAAAAGAAAAAAAAAGAGTCAATCAATTCTTACCAGCACCACATTCCTCTTTAAGGCCAAAAGCATTCCCTCCCCATCCATTACCTTCCAATTCTCCATGTCCGTAGGAAGGAGAAGGGCATTTTCCCACACAGTCAGCCACCTTGCTGCAATGCTTGTCTAGCCAAGGCCTGATACCCTCATTGGATGAAAGAGGAGCCCCCTCCATGATAAAGTCGCACGTATACGGAGGAGGAGCGGGCTGGGATAATCCTTCACCAACTTAAGATCCCCAACGTGCAAAATTTACAAAGAGGGAATAGGAGGCCGAGTTGGTCCAAATTTTACTCTTCTTTGATGGACCCTCACCTTGGGAACCCCCACAGGGCCATTTAGCTTTGGCAGTGGCCTTAAAAGTGGCCTTAGAAGTAGCCTTCAAGTTGTCAATCCTTGAAGATCCAAGCAGGTCAGCAATATCCGGAATCATCCTCTGATAAGACATCTCCAAGTCTTTGCAGGGAATTACCTCAAAAACGAGAAGTGTGATTCCTTGTGGGGCTTTTGGAATGATTGGCTTCGGGCTTGAGATGGCCACAGATACTTCAAGATCCACGTTTGTGAATGGGGGAGGAGAATCACTACACTGCAAATGCTTTTTTAACTATCAATCTTTCACTAGCAGGGAACGTCGATGTAGGGCAGTCGGTAATCCCCCTTCTTAATTATGTCTTGTTCCTTCTGGAAGCAGGGATACGTAGGCGTATATCCAAGGATCAAGTGAGTAGCTCAAAGTTGACCGTCCGTATGAACGTAGATCTCGGACCGAAGCAGCCTGTTAAGCTTGGCAACTCCAACGAGATCAAGATTCTTCTCAACGGAATGCGGAACTACAAAAAGGGAAATACATGTATAAGAATAAAAATAATGAAAACAAATAATAATAAATAAAAAAAGGAAAGGGCAAAGTAGAAGATCCTACAAACCTGGGTTCCTGATGTTAGTAGGGCAATAAAAGTTGTCAATGTGCCAGTTCCCCGAAACAATGAGGTAGCCTCCATCCATAACTTTATTAGAATCAGGTAGGCAGGAGACTATCCTAACTAGCCCATGGCGGGCCTTGAGGTACCACCCTGATCTAGGGGCCTCAAATTTATGACTATTTTGTAAGTTGTACATATAATTGATGTTGTGGATGGTAAGATTCAAGCCTAATTGTTTGTTCAATGTATTTACAGCATTGACTACCCAAAAAACATTGGGTGTTAACTGGTCAGGGCATAACTAAAAATACCTAAGAAAATTAATTAACAAATTGTTCATCGAAATCCGAACCCCCCTCAACAAAAGCAATTAGTGGAATAACTACCCTCCCAAACCCTCTATTCTGAGCAATATCCTCTTCCTCACATGACTTAATTTCAACATCTCGAGGAATTTTATACTTAGCCTTAAAACCTCTATACCCTCAGGAGTACTAACTAGTTGGGAAAGCTTACCCATGGTATCAACTAAGAAGATAAAGAAAGGAAATGAAGATTGTTAGGTTCTAAAAATTTAGGATTAAATGTTTAGAATTCTATTTTGTATGTGTTGGCAAACTGAGAACAAAACATGTCTAGTCTATGTGTTAGGCATTGCTCAAAGATGTGTGTTTCAGGCTTCAAGTTTGAGCTAACTGCAAAAAAGAAGAGTCAAAATCAGCCAAGCTCAATCGATCGAAAATTAGATTTGATCGATTGAAAATCACAGAAATCTAATTCTACAGAATTTTAAAACAGGGCCCGAGCCCATGAAAACGTTTAGGGTTTCAATACAACTTGTCCACATATAAAAGGGAAACACTAGCTACGTTTTGAAGACCCTTGGAAGACTCTTGTGTGACTCCTTGTGATATCTGAGAGGTGTTGTACCTTCTAACTACACAAGCGATTATCGAAGCAAGATCTACAATCAAGCACTAGTAGAACCTAGTTGCTGCTACAATGATCAACAACTAAAGGTGAGCTGAAACCTTTGAGTGGGATCTCAAAGTCACAAGCATTGGTGCTTGTGTTGCAATAAGTCCGAGAATAGAAGGAGTTCATGGATTCGGAGCTTGCAAGTGGTCGTGTCAGTAAGTTACTACTGGAGGTAGTAATAGATTTAGGGTTAAATCTGATTGTAAAAAAATTGATTCTCTTATAGTGGATTTGCTTTACCTTGAGGATTGCTATGTCAAATCCTCCCCAAGTTTTGACCTTGAAACTATTGGTTTCATTGGATTTCCTAGGTCATCATATTGTGGTGTTATTTACTTTTCGCTGCTTTGCATGATATGATTTATTATTGTTTAACCTAGATCTAAATAATTAACCCAAGTAATCACTTGGCTAATATATTAGGTTAAACAATTTACTTTAAGGGGTCTAGAAAAACAAACAAAGATCAAAGGAGAAAAGGAAGAAAAAAGAATAAAGGCGAAGGGACTTACAAGAATAGGAGATACCAAAGCCTAACTGGAGCGAGGAGAGACATAAATTTATCTTTGAAGAAAGAGAAAGGAGAGAGTGAAAATGGCAAAAGATTGGCAAAAAAAGGGGCTTAAATATCAAAAGGGTGGGAAAAATTTTGCTCTGCCTCCTGGGCTTCCCCCCATTACATGCTCCATCTTTTGACATTCACCGCCTAGATGCTGACAAGTGGCGTGGTAAGTCAAAAACTGAAAAGACATTCCACATCCCATTTAATACTTAAACGGCGGCATTCCCATCAATGTCAGAAAATAGTCGAGGGGAAAACCCCACTATAAGACCATGATCTCATCCCATGAAGTAAATGGACACGAGATCATAGGGGGCTATTGTAGTGGGGTAAACATTAGGCCTTATATAACGGGATAAATGTTAGGCCTATTTCAAGCATTGGCCTAAACACTGGAAACAAATCCAACATAGACTAGCCCATTCTAATAACAGGTATAGAACCTCAGACTATTGATCAAGCCCAATCGCCTTTCTAGCCTAGTTCCAAGGTAGCGTACAAACTACTGAGGTGAGTCCCAGTGAAGATCAACTTCACTGAGGAAGCTGTTTGAGATTTTCTAATGATTCCCAGAGAAGATCAACTTCACTAAAGAACTACTGAGGTAAGTCCTAGAGAAGATCAACTTCACTAAGGAAGGTCACCTGCCTGGCATCACTGCATTTAATGTAGAGGGACAAGCCTGAATAGTAAAAAAGGCCCCTGATATCTTCATTCATGATGAATAATAAGAAAATGAGAGCCCAATAAGATCAAAAGATATCCAGGTGGATGCTTGAACAGTAAGAAGAAGCCCTAGAAAGCTCCATTCATGATGAAAAACCAAGAAAGAAGAGCCCGATAAGATTAGAAGTTATCTAGGTGGACAAGGACAAAACGTGAAAAAGAAGGAGGTGACTCATATAAAAGGGAAGAAAGAAGAAAGAGAACGGACACATGCAATACGAAGAGAGAAATACGTAGAGTGAGAATTGTAACAAAAATGATCATATGAATAAAAGCATTTTTACATACTTTTACAAGAGTGAAACAGTCTTTGGTTTCTTGTTCAAATTTCCCATTGCGGATTAATTTTAGCCCATAATCTAAATTAATTGTGTTCTTAGGCAAGTAATTAAGCATTGATTAATTTGTTGCTTCCACAGCCTTTAAAAGGATTAATGATATTGTTGAGGCGGGCTAAGTGTAATTTTATTAAACCAAATTGCAAAAAATAATCCCTATGTATACTAATATTTTTTTTAAAAAAAAAAAATTAGGGGGGGCCAAGCCTAGGAATAGGTCTGTCCTTGATCACAAGAACAATGGGTTCCAAACAACATTGGGTAACTTGGGTTCCTTATTAGCCCCATTGAATAATTTTTTCATTTGCCTATTAATTTTATATGATAATTTTATCAAGTTGAATTTAAATTTTATCTTTAAACTTTTATTTATGTTGAGTGTGAAGCATTTTAGTTTAGTTTTCATGAAAAATTATTTAATATTGTATAAGTATAACGACTAAGTACTCTCCTATCTCACATTAATAAAGGGTCTCATTATAAATTTAATTGATGATATTTACTATTTACACGAGCATATATAATAAATATCATCAAGAAAACTTTAGGAGTCTTAGAGATCAGACAATATGAAAAGTATTTAGGCTTGCCATCCTCGATACGGAGAAAGAAAAAAGCCAGTTTTGAGTACATTAAGGAGCGGGTTTGGCACAAGCTCCAAAGTTGGGAAGAGAAGCTTTTGTCTTAAGCAGGATGGGAGGTTCTAATTAAAGCCGTGGTCCAAGCCATCTTAACTTACACAATGAGCTGTTTCAAACTCTCGTTGGATCTATGTACTGATATTGAATCTTTGATCAGAAAGTTTTGGTGGGGTCAGCATGGAGATCGTTTTAAGATTCATTAGGTAAAATGAGATACTCTTTGCCAACCGAAATCAGATGGAGGTATGGGATATAAAGACCTCAGTCTCTTTAACGATGCTCTCCTAACTAAACAAGTTTGGTGCCTCCTCCACAATAAAGTCTCTATGCTACCATATATTCAAAGCTAGATTTTTTTCCAAACTGTTCTATTATGGAGGCTGCAAAGATAAATTCTGGTTCTTATGTTTGGAAAAGCATCCTAAAGGTAGGGAAGTTCTACTTAAGGGGGCACGGTGGAGGATAGGTAATGGGGCTACCGTCAGTATATGGAAGGATGCTTGGCTCCCATCTTTGTATCATCCCAAATCCAATCTCCTCTAGTGGATTTTTTGTCTGAAGTTTCGGTAAATTCTCTTTTCGTACTTGATCACAATTCTTAGAATATGGACCTTCTACATCATCTATTTTCAATTCAAGAAGTGGACCCGATCAAGTCAATTCCACTTGGGCATGGATTCTCAGAGGAAAAAATTTGCTAGCCCCATGTCCCTTCGAGTGTGTACTCCGTGAAGTCAGGTTACAAGTTTCTCAAAGTAAAAAGCAGTGGAATCTCAGTTTTCTTCCAATCCGGATCAGTATCATGGGGTTTGCAAACATGTATGGGGGATCAAAGTTCCAAACAAGGTCAGGAGCTTACTTTGGAGAGCTTGTAAAAATGCCCTTCCAATGAAAACCAACCTGGTTAGACGAAATGTGTTGGCTGAAGACATCTGTGAGCATTGTAAGTATTAAAGAGCCTTAAAGGCTTAAACGCCAACTTCTTCTTTTTCAAATATTTCTCCCTAGCCAACCTCCTCTCTACTTTTATCAATGGCCTCATCTAGTGTGTCGACAGGTCCTACCCAGCCCTCACAACCAGAGCCTACTACTCCTATAACTGTTCTTAACCATCAGATCACCATCAGACTTTCTGACGACAACTTTCTACTTTGGAAAGCCCAACTCACTCCCTTTCTCAGAGGACAGAATTTGTTCGGCTATGTGGATGGCTCTATCCCTCCACCACCTCGCTTTTATCATACTACCTCCACTGATTCGTCTGAACAACAGATGCTACCCAATCCAGCCTTTGATTTATGGCTTCAACAAGACCAAATGATCTTGTCTACTCTTCTATCGTCCCTTTCAGAAAAAGTTATGGCTCATGTGGTGGGCCTTGCCACTTCCCATGAAGTATGGACCACTCTAGATCGTCTCTTTTCATCTCAATCTTAGGCTCGTATTCTCAGGATTCAATATCAACTCTCTACCTTGCAGAGAGGCAACCTTTCCATTTCTGACTATTACCAAAGGGCCAAAACACTTGCTGATACCTTAGCCGCCATTGGCCAACCTCTACAGGACTCTGAGGTGGTTTCTTACATCTTGGGCGGCCTAGATTCCACCTATGACTCCTTGGTCACATCCATTACCACCCGAGTCGACCCCATCTCTCTGGAAGACCTTTTCAGTCATCTTCTAAGCCATGAACAACGCATTGATCGAAACCATGCTGCCCCAGATATCCCATTTCCCTCAGCAAATGCTGCCACTCGCTCCTCTAATTCTCGTGGACGCAGCACTCGATCTCCACCACACTCTCAGTCCTCTCATCAAGGACCATCTTATCATGGACATAACCATAATCGTGGTCGGGGGCGTGGACGTAATGCAGCTAATGGCAACTCACGTCCGATCTGTCAGGTGTGCAAGAAACTTGGCCATATTGCTCTCACTTGTTACCATCGCTTTGATCATTCCTTTCAAGGTGTATCTCCCAATATGGCTGCCTTTGTTGCTGGTCCTCCATCTCAATTTGATGCTAATTGGTATCTAGATCCGGGGTCCACCAATCATTTGACACCTGATTTGAGTAATCTCAATTTACATGCTGAAGAATATCAAGGACCAGACCAAATTCGCGTTGGGGATGGAACAGGTTTGGATATCAAACATGTTGGTTCTTCAAAATTGCTTACTTCCTCCACCTCTTTCCCTTTAAAACATGTTCTCCATGTTCCTGACATTCAAAAAAATTTAGTTTCTGTTAGTCAATTTACTCGTGACCATGATGTTTTCATTGAATTTCATGCTAACTATTTTTGTGTCAAGGACGAAACCACGGGGAGACTTCTTCTTCACGGTCAATGTGAACATGGACTCTACCCATTCCCTGCCTCACTTCCATCTCGCCGATCCCCTCAAGCCTTTCTTGGAGTACGTGTTCCTCTTGATGTGTGGCACTATCGCTTTGGACATCCTGCTCATCGCACTGTTCAACGCATTATCTCCCGTTTCTCATTACCAGTTGTCAAGAATAAAACTGATGTTGTTTGTGGTGCTTGTCAACAAGCTAAAAGCCAGCAACTTCCCTTTCATGATTCTACTTTTCATTCCAATGCTCCTTTAGATTTAATATTCTCTGATGTTTGGGGACCTTCCCCCATTTGCTCTATTAATGGACATCGATATTATGTTAGCTTTGTGGATCATTTTTCTAAATTTACTTGGTTGTTTCCTATTAAGCTTAAATCTGATGTTATGAATGTTTTTAAAGTTTTTCAGTTGCATGTTGAGCGTTTATTTGACAGAAAAATAAAAGCCATTCAAACTGATTGGGGTGGTGAATATCGCTCACTCCATAAGTATTTCTCCTCTCTCGGTATTCTACATCGCTTATCATGTCCTCATACCCATGAACAAAATGGTACTGTTGAACGAAAACATCGTCATTTGGTTGAGACTGGTTTATCTTTACTGGCCAAAGCTTCCATACCTCAGTGTTATTGGGATGAAGCATTTACTACTGCTTGTTTCCTGGTAAATCGTTTACCTTCTCCGGTCTTAAACAATGTTTCCCCATTTGAAAAATTGTTTCAAGTTCAACCTGATTACTCCTTTCTAAGAACTTTTGGATGTGCCTGTTGGCCATATCTTCGGCCTTATAATGCCCACAAAATGGACTTTCGCTCAAAATTGTGTGTCTTTTTAGGTTATAGTTCTTCTCATCGAGGCTACAAATGCCTCCATGTTCCTTCCGGCCGTCTCTACATATCTCGGCATGTTATATTTGATGAGAATCTTTTTCCCTTTGCATCTAATATTTTTTCTCCCGTTGTTGGACAGGATGCCCTTTGTACACATGTGCCCACATCTATTTCTCCATCTTCATCACTAGTGGTGTCTCATCATCCTTCACATGTTTCTCTCCCTTGTGTCCCACCACCTCCATTAGTGTCTTCTCATGTGTCTCACTCTCCTTCTCCACATGCTCACTCCCTTACCTCACCATCTACTACCTCCTCTCCTCCATTGCCCGAGGCTGAACAAACCACTAGCACCATTGGAATGGTACCATCTTCTCATCCATCTCCTCCTCCTCCTGTGCGCACACACCCCATGGTCACTCGGCTACAACACAATATCACTAAACCAAAAGTGTTCTCTGATGGTACTGTCAAATATCCTCTTTCTAAGGCTCATACTGCGGTGTGTTCAAGCAAGAATGTTGAACCAACTTGTTTTTCTGAAGCTGTTAAACATGCCCCTTGGCGTACCGCCATGAATGTTGAATTTGATGCTCTTTTACGTAATGGCACTTGGTCCTTGGTTCCTGCCCATGCTTCCATGAATATTGTGGGTTGTAAATGGGTTTTTAAACTCAAACACAAGCCTGATGGCTCTATTGATCGCCACAAAGCCCGCCTTGTTGCTAAAGGCTTCAATCAACTGCCTAGCATCGACTTTGCTAATACCTTCAGCCCTGTGGTTAAGCCCATGACAATTCGCACCATTCTTGCTCTTGCTGTGTCTTGCAGATGGTCCATTAAACAAATTGATATCCAGAATGCATTCTTACATGGGTTTTTAGATAAAGAAGTCTACATGAAACAACCACCCGGCTTTGCTCATCCTCAATATCCTCATCATGTTTGCAGGCTACACAAGGCACTATATGGGCTAAAGCAAGCCCCTCGCGCTTGGTTTTCTCGGCTTAGTTCGAAATTGCTTGAGTTGGGTTTTCACGGCTCTCTCTCAGACACTTCCTTGTTCATTTCTCACCAGGCAAAGTTTCATTTATATGTTTTCATTTATGTTGATGACATCATCATCACTGGGTCCTCCTCTCAAGCCGTTGACTTTCTCATACTTGCTCTTGGGTCCGACTTTGCTGTCAAAAATTTGGGTGACCTGCATTATTTTTTGGGCATTGAGGCCCACCGTTCACAAGATGGGCTATTTTTATGTCAAAAGAGGTATATTCTTTCTCTACTCAAGAGGACCAACATGCTCCATGCCAAACCAATCAGTTCGCCTATGTCTACAGCCCATCAGCTCTCGTTATTTAAAGGCAATCCAATCTCTGATGTCACTCAATACCGCAGCACCGTTGGGGCTCTCCAATATTTATCTCTCACAAGACCTGACATCTCTTTTGCTGTCAATAAAGTTTGTCAATTCATGCATAGGCCAACAGATCTTCATTGGACTGCTGTCAAACGCATCTTGCGCTACCTTAAACATTCCTTGGATTATGGTCTTCTTCTTCGTTGCAACCCCTCTCCTCAACTCAGCGCCTTCTCTGATGCTGATTGGGCTGGTTGCCCTGATGACAGACGCTCTACCAGCGGATTTTGTATCTTTCTAGGGCCTAATCTCATCTCCTGGAATTCAAGGAAACAACCGACTGTGGCTCGCTCTAGCACTGAGGCGGAGTACAAAGCCTTGGCCAATACTACTGCAGAATTGATTTGGCTTCAGTCTCTACTCTGGGAACTTGGTCTTTTCCTTCCCAACTCGCCCATTCTCTGGTGCGACAACATTGGTGCCACTTACCTCTCCGCTAATCCCATGTTTCATGCCCGTACCAAACATTTGGAAATTGATTATCATTTTGTCTGTGAAAAAGTTGCTCATCGTGATCTTGATGTTCGCTTCTTATCTAGTAAAGATCAACTTGCAGATGCTCTCACAAAGCCTCTGTCTTCCATCCGATTCTCCTTCCTTCGCTCCAAGCTCAACGTCCAGCCCCTCCCGTTGAGCTTGCGGGGGAGTATTGAAGATATTTCTGAATCAAGGACCCATGCATCCAGCACACGTGAATTAAGGCTCCTTGAATCAAGCAATCACACCAAACCTGGCAGCCAAAGTCAAATACGTGCCAAATAAAGGAAATCCTTCAATGGGATATTTTCATTTAATGTAAATATTATAATCCCTCAATGGGATATTTTCATTTAATGTAAATATTATAATGGCAGATTTGTTGCCTTTCATTGTGTACAAATTCAATATATATATATATATACGAAAGTCCCCACCACATATCATGTAGTGAGTGGGAATTTCGAATCACTTTGCTTTTATAGTAAGCAAGTGCCTGAGGACATGATTCATGCTATTTGGCTATGTTATGGAGTCTTAGTGTGTGGGAGTCTGACTTGGCTTGGGATTTCCGTCATACAGAAAGCTTTCCTAAGTTTTTGGATCTGGTTCAGTTTATTATTGATGAGGGAAAAGATTTGGCTCAATTTGCAATGTTTATCCAGACTCTGTGGTTTCGTAGGAACAGACTTCGGGTTGAAGATAAACCTTTCCCCCTCTCTGATGTTCTTCCGATGGCTAAACAAAGCTAATAATTTGCGTGCCAACCTAGGTCCATCACCTTCGCCCTTAATCATCCAGAGAGATCGTGTCCGCTGGTCTGCTCCGATTTCTCCCTTGGTTAAAGTTAACTTTGATGGTGCGGTTTTTCAAGACTCGGGTGAAGCAAGTTTAGGGTTGTGGTCCATGATTCTCAAGGGAAGGTCTTTAGCTTCTATGTCAGAAAAGATTCTTCTCCCTCATTCGGTTGCTGATGTAGAAGCCATGGCTGTTGTGCGAGCTGTCAATTTTGCTCTAGATCTCAGCCTTACATCGGTTATTATAGAGGGTGACTCAACGATCATCATCAAAGCTCTTTGAAACGAAGATGAATCATTCTCTTCCTACGGTCACCTTATTGTGGAGGCCAAATTCTATTCAATTTATTTTTCTTTTTTTCAATTTTCACATATTCATAGACTTAGTAATATTGTTGCGCATAAACTTACTAGACATGTTAGTGATTTTCAGGTGTGAATGGAGGATGTTCCATCACACATCAACTCTGTTTTCTTAGTTGATTTTGGTTAGGTTTCCTTTTCCAATAAAATAGACTGATTTTCTTCTCAAAAAAAAAAAAAATTACTTATTTTTATCAATCACATCTAACGTTTCATCTCTCTTCAAGTTGATTGATGATCAAACAGTCACTATAACAAATATCAATCATAGGAACTACTCTTCAAGTTGATTGATGATCAAACAATCACTATAACAAATATCAATAATAGGAACTAACTATAACAAATGTTAATTATAGGAACTACTCGTTCAAAACAATAATGCGTTGCTATTAGCCTCATCATGATATTTTTGTGTAATATGTTGAGTTAAAATTCTATATGCATCGTTTACAAGGTCAAGAGTCTTGCTCTTAAGTAATATAGACTGCTCTTTTTTATTATGGGAATCGCATTCTATTTATCAAGTTATAAAAATAGTCTTTAAAAAAATGGAAATAGAGACAATTAAAAATAATTGTTCATTTAAAATTTTGTTTTTTGTAGCTTTCATTTTTCAAAATGAAAGCAATTAATTTTTTGTTTTTAGAATCAGCTATTAGATAAGGCGTTTAGCAAACCAAAAAGAGTGGGCTCTGAGTAATCAGTAATGATTTAAAAGAAAAAATGTTATCTAAAGTATAATGATTATGAATAATAAAACAAAAACAAGAAAGAGGAAAACCATTCTTGCGGTGCCAGGAATCGATCCCCAGTCTCCTGGGTGAAAGGCAATTAGCAAACCAAATGACTGATTACTGGGTACCAGCGATTTAAAAAAAATAAATATATTTTATTAAAATAAAGATTATGAATGAAAAAAAAAAAGGAAAACCATTCTTCCGTTGCCGGGAATCGAACCCGGGTCTCCTGGGTGAAAGCCAGATATCCTAACCGCTGGACGACAACGGAAGTTTGTTGAGTGAGTAGTCTTTATTTGTTTATTTCAACAAACATTCGATGCTTTTTTCCTATTTCCTTTTTAATTTTGTAAATAGATACTTTGCTAACCACTAGGGATAATAATTTGATCATCTTACACACACACACACACACGCGTATATATATATATATATATATATCCAATAACACGTGAAAACTCACACTCACTAGCATTGTCAAGTAACAATTTCCTGAGGTGTCAATTATTTATCACTCTTTTCATTGAGTTCTTGTTACAATAATATGTAAAGTCAGGGTGATTTGAATTTACACTATTTCTTTTAAGCAAAAAGTTTTTCCCAAAGTAAAAATAGCTTGTTTTCTTGTATTTAATTGCAACCTCTGAAATAATTCTTAAAATATTTTTCATTGTTTATTTCACAAAGAAAATGACTAATATTTCATGTTGGCACAACGGTGGTGGCGAGAATGGTAGGTAAGTTACATTAGAGTGAAAGAAATTATTTGGTAACATGTTCACATTTTGTATTCACAAAAGTAAGGTTGTATTGCTTGTATGTTGTGACATAATTGTGGATATAATACGATTATTAGAGGGTTTAACATGGCAGTAAAATAATTATGTTAAAAAGAGGTCATAGGTGTTAAACTGTGATCAAATGAGTCTGAGGCATATCGAGACATTGATGAGAATGTTGTTATGCTAGTCTTTAACAAGACTTAATACAATGTTCTAATTGTTTCTTTGTAGGCATTCATGTAGGTCACACGATGTACTTGCCAAGTATGAACATTGTTGAAAATTGATATGAGAGATGTCTACTTGCCTTGTGTTTACTATGTAGCAATAAGAGATATTAGAAATATAAGGCTGACTAAACCTAAATGAGTAATGCTTATAATGTGCTTGATTTAGCCCATAATGAAGAGTTGTGACTTTGGGTGAAGGGATGCACTCTTGGTAAATGGTTCCAATTTTTGGCAAAGCCTGTAATTTTTAGGACTTAAGATTTTACATATTATTGTCAGAAAATCAGTTTCAGTGACATTGTTGAGAATAACATACAAGGAATCTCTCTGTCTTTCTCTCTCTCCATCAATTTCTATTAGTGCCTTTAAAGTGTAAATATTATGTTTTTTGTTCTTGTAATAAATATCATTGTGTACATTTCATTAATATTATTGTGGTGGCTAAAAACAATTTTCTAACATCACAACTAATTTGTAATGAATGCGTTGGAATGAATCCACGATGGGAAACTTGAACAAGGGTAAGAAACTATAAATAACAATCAAGAACATTCAAAGAAAAGATAACACTCTTTATTTCAAAGAAAAATCCTTGTATAAACATACATTTCACTCCGTTTTTCTCTCTCTCTCTCTTTTGATCATCCGTCCCTCTTTTATGCATGTTTTGCTTCTCTTTATACTTCCATCTTCCTTCCCTTCTAGAACCCTCTCTCACCACATAGCTGGTGTGATACTTGTCCTATTAGACACGTTATCCTTTATTTCCATGATACATCTAGACTTTTGGGGCTTAAAGCACTATTCAGATCTATCATTCAGCAGTAAATACAATTGTGCCAAGTAGGTGGGTCGAATTAATGCGGAGGTGACTATTACTTCATCCAAAAGCCACCCTTTGGATCCTCGCACATTTCTTCCAAGGACACTGAGTTCATCGTCGAGGTCATCCGAGGACACGGGCTACACAGATCTCGAGCTTCAAACCATTTTCCCCGAGATGCCAAATCTTTATTCCTTAAGCCCAATAGCTTTTCTCTATTGCTGGGTATTGGGCTGATCTTCCTAATAAGCCAAAAAACACTTAAAATCAAACCCACTCCCTCACAATTATGTTCATGAGAGACATTACGAGACAATGTAGAACACACAAAGCTGGCTTTGTAGTTCTCTCTCAACGCACGATAAGTGCCCTTACTATCTTGTGCTTTGAGATTTGGGCTTTCTCCACTGCCGTCCTCTCGTGAGCAACGCTCAGGGAGGGTTGGTCTCTACCCTTTGTGGGTTCCTTCTGGACCCTTGTGGGTCTTGTGCTGCCACTTCGTGTGGTTTCTCTTTGCCCCTTTGTGGATCTTGTGCCGCCACTTCGTGTGGCTTTCTCTTTGCTGCTTTGTGGGTTTATACTTACTCTGTGTGGGTCGTGTTGGTCTCTCTTGCCAAGTTTCTCATCTCGGTGTATCAACATTTCAGCAGCTTGGTGTGTTCGAGAGGGTTAAGTGGATCAGCTAGCTTCCTCAAACCGTTTACTCCTCGGCATTATTGGCCTCCTTTGTGTTTTGTTTTTGCTAAGAAGTGGTGATCTAATTTATGTGGTATGTTACTCTCTCCTTAATTGTGTTGTACTATTGTTTTGAGGTTTAAATTACTTTCCATTTTGCTGTTTGGATTTTGCGGAAGCATTTGGTGCTTTAGTGGTTTGCTAAGATTGTTGGCTGGATGGTATCTTTAGTTGTGTTGAACTAAGTTTGGTTAGTGGTTATGCTCTGTTGTCTGGTGAGCATTTTTTTGTGGATTTGAATGATCAAAGCTTTCCCTATTCTGCATGGAGGGATTAAGAGGAAAGTATTTCAAGTTCCAAACCGCTATGAGAATATTAGAGTGGAACTATTGGGGTATTTGCAACGCCTTGACAACTAGAGCTCTTAAAGCTCAAATAAGAAAGACAAAGCCTGATATTATCTTTCTATGTGAAACGAAGGCAAATGTGGATCGCATGGAATTGATGAAGGGAAATATTCGTTTTTTTGATAAAGAAGTAGTTGAAGCAAAAGGGCTGTGCTTACTATGGAGAAGAGATGTTAATGTGGAAGTAATCGAATTCAACAAGCACTTGATTGCAGCCAAAGTCAGTGATAGTGTCTGTGATTGGTGCTTCATAGGATTTTATGGGCCACCATATGCAGGAAAAAGAAAAAGAAAAAGGAAAGCACAGGAAAATCTAAATGGCCTGCTATCTGAAGGTCCTTGGATATGTATTGGAGATTTCAATCTGACCATTAGTGATGATTAGAATCGGGTGGTACAAGAGGAGGGTCATCAACCCCAAACTATCTGAAGGATATTATGTTTGAGCTAGGTGTAGTGGATCTTGGTTTCTCTGGCAAAAATTTTACATGGTTTAGGCAGTAATGGGGAAAAATAGCAATTAAGTAAAGGCTGGACAAGGGCATTGCTAGCATTTCTTAGAGGTTAGTATTCACAAAAGCTTGCATTAGAAACCTGAGAGCCATAAATTCATATCATAGTCCTATTATCTTGGAAACGAACCCCCAAGATAGTTTTGCTCCAAGATTATTTCGTTTTGAGGTTGCTTGGATTAGGGATCCCAGGTGCTACAATGTAATTGACCAAGCTTGGAATGAAGAAGTGAGAGGAACTGAACTCATGAAGCTTCATAAAAAACGGATGCTACCCAAAATGCTTTAAAGGTGTGGAATAAGAAAGTTTTTGGCCACTGCCAAACTAGAATTGATGAATTAATCCAAAAGGAAGATGGCACTAAAGAGAATTATAGAAGAGAAACTGATTTACAAAATGAGTTAAATGAATGGTTGTTTAGAAGTGAGATCCTATGGAAACAAAAATCTCGAGAAATCTAGCTAAAATGAGACAAGAACTCCAAAATTTTCCATTTGTCAACCATCATCCATAGAAGAAGAAATGCTATTGATGCTGTAAAATCTGAATCAGGGAGATGGATTACTAATAGTAAAGAGATCAGGGAGTTCTTCTTGGAGAGCTTCAAAAATCATTTCACTGAGGAGACAGTGGACTTTTCCCCAGAGCTTGAGATCTAATTACCCCCTGCATTTCAGTGGAAGAAAATGAGGAAATTAGTAAAATCTTTACCCCATCAAATATTAGGGACACTTTGTTCCAAATGCAAGACTTAAAAGCTCCAGGACTAGATGGTTTCCCAGGCATCTTTTACAAAAAGTACTGGTCAATTGTAGGAGAGGTTGTCACGACAGCTGTGATATCTTTTTTTTTTTTTTGAATTAGGTAGAATGCCTTGTGAGGTGAATTCTTCTCTCATTGTATTCATCCCAAAAACTCAAAATCCTTTTTCCTTCAACAATTTTAGACCTATCAGTTTATGCAATATTGTATATAAAATAATTGCAAAAATTAATGTCTAGATTAAGGCCCTTACTTCATAAAATGATATCTCCATGCCAATCTGCATTCATATCTAGAAGATGGATAGCTGAAAATCAAGTTGTTATGCATGAATTGCTTCACAGTTTTAGAGCAAGAAAAGTAAAATCTGGTATGATGGCCATCAAACTAGACCTTCAAAAAGCCCATGACAGGGTTGATTGGAGGTTTTTTTTTTTTTTTTTATATTTAATTTTTTGATTAAATTTGGCCTTAGTGGGATTTTTGCTAGGTGGATTATGGAATGTGTCTCCTCTGCATCCTTTGAAATTTTGATCAATAGGGGTAAGTTTGGACAATTTAGGCCTGTGAGGGGTTTGAGGAAAGGAGACCCATTATCTCCTTATTTTTTCATCTTAGGGCAAGTAGCATTGTCTAGAATGTTGGAGAAGGAGTTTGGGAAGAAAAACATTAGTGAGGTGAAGGCCAATATTAGGGGTCTTGTCATTACTCATGTTATGTATGCAGATGATATTATTTTATTCTCAACAGCTTGTAGGAAGGATGCTCTAGCAATCAGTGAATGCTTGGATAAGTACTGTACATGGTTAGACCAACTTATAAACAGGGGGAGATCTGGCATATTTTTCTCCAAAGCCACCCAAAAACAAAGTAGCAAGATCATCAAACAAGCTATGCAAATGAAATCTCTCAAAAAAGACTCGGTTTATCTTAGAGCTCCTCCATTCATGTCTAAAGCACCTACAATAGACTTCAAGTATCTACAAGATAGGCTTGAGACAAGATTAAGAGGTTGGAGAAGCAAAAGCTTATCTTAGGCTGGTAGGTGCACCTTGGTAAAATTAGTAGCTCAAGCTATCCTAACATACTCCATGACTACTTTTGATATTCCTACAAAAATTTGTGATAGCATGGATGCTCTGACTTGAAGATTTTGGTGGAAACTGGAAAATACTAATGGAAGGTACCTAGCATGGAGAGCTTAGGACAAATGGTGCCAACCAAAAAGCAAGGGTGGTTTGGGATTTAAGAAGACCAAGGCAATGAACAAAGCTCTAGTTTCCAAATTGGCTTGGATGGTGGTCTCCAAAAGGGACAACTTTTCCATGAATGTTCTAAGATGTAAATATAAGGTGAGAAGTGATTGGTTGAGAAAAGACCCTCTTAAAAAAGCTTCATCAATTTGGAAAACCATAGAAAAATCAAAAGCTCTCATCTCAAAAGGTGCTTGCTATCTGGTTGGTATTGAGGACTCCGTTAATGTTTGAGTGGACCCTTGGGTTCCTTGGTTACCTGAGTTCAAACCAAAACCTAAGAGTACAAACATTATCTATGATCCACTTATGGTTTCAAGTCTCATAAACCATGATTTACATTGTTGGAATAGAACCATGCTTCGAGAGTTGTTTGAGCCTGAGTCTATTCAAGCCATTCTGAGGATTCCAATCCCTTTTAAGTCCAATGCCTGATGAAGTAATCTGGGTTAAAGAATCTAAAGATGTATTTTCAGTGAAATTTGCATATAGAGTGGACCAAGAGGAAAATCCCACCTCAATTCCACGTATTGTTCCTTGGCAGAAGATATGGAAGCTAAACGCATCTGAGAGACTAAAGATGCTGCTTTGGAGAATAAGGTCAAATTCTCTACCAACCAAAGAAAACTTGATGCTAAGATTAGGATCCAATGATACTCTCTACCCTTTATGTGAAAGTGAGGTGGAGTCTTGTTTTCACCTATTCTTTAAATGTCCTGTTGCCAGGGCAATTTGGCTTGCTGGAAGGTGGGATTTAAGATTAGATACTTCTCCTATAAACTCATGTGAGGACATCTTCAAAGTGGTGACAGAACCATCAAAGCACTGTTATATGGGCAACAATTCAACAAAGAAGAAACATTTAGGCTTTCTTTGTATATGGCTTTCACCTTGGATGCTATTTGGAACTTAAGAAATCAAATTCTTCACAATGGTGGCATTGTTGTTATTGCCAGTAACATTGACAATATGTACCAAGAATTTGTATCTGCAATGATTAATGGAAAGCCTTCCATAGTAGCTGGTGAATTGAAGTAGTAGGCTCCCCCTGCTTCAGGTTGGATCAAATTGAATGTAGATGCTGCAATCTCTCATGAGTGTTCTACTTTAGCTGTAATACCTAGAGATGAGAATGGAGAAGTGATCCAGGTACAGCTAAGCCGCATGATTTGTGCTCTCCCGTACAAGTTGAAGCTGCAACTATTCTATGGGCTTTTCAAATTGCTCTTGAGAAAAATTGGGTGTGAATTACTGTGGAGAGAGATGCAATAATCTACTTTGACTCGCTAGCTTCTATGAGCTCTAATGGAAACCAAGTAGACTGGTCCATATCCTCCTTGATCAGAAACAGTTCAGAAATTAGTAAGAGTTTTTTGAGTTGCAATTTCTATTGGATTAGTAGTGTTTGTAACGTTGTAGTCCAAGATACTGCTAAGCTAGTTGGTAGTATTAGAAAGTCTTTTTCTTGTAATAAGTTCAATCTCTCTCCTGTTATTGCTGGTGTTTGTAGGGATTACTGTACTCCTTTTGTTTCTTAATAAAAGTTCTAGTTATCCAAAAAAAAAAAAAAGAACACACACACACACAAAGATCCTACTTTTCTTTTTTCTTTTTTCTTTTTTGGTTAAGTTTGATTAACAAAAAGGTAATGCATAAAAGAACGATAGTTTTTTATGTTCATTTTTTCCCTCTTTCCTAACATCCTATAATTATTAATTTATGTATGATAAAAGAATGATAACATACTTTCTCCACAAAAAAAAAAAAAAAGGTTCATAAAAGAATGATAACATACTATTGAGGACAAATATTTTACACCACATGGCTTTATTTTATTGGCAACCTGCACTATATCAACATTATCATGAATTTTGGGAAAAATTCCTTTAAAGCCCAAAAGAGCTGATATTCACCCAAAAAGGAGTCAAAGCACATGGTGATATTATCTCATCAAAGCCCATGATTCAAGCTCGTGGCACATCTCATTTTCGACTCATGATCCAAGCTCATGAGACTCAATGGGGGAATTTTGGGAGTTGTGATTTGGAGGGCCAAGAAGTATGTTCAGTAAAACTCTAGTAGTTCAAATTTGATAAAGGAAAACATGTTGCTTGGCATGTCTTCTCCAATTCCTTGAACTCTGACGGGTCAGTGTGCAATAGGTAACCTTTGGTAAGTCTCTCATATCACATAACACTTAAAATGATAAAACTCATCATGCTCTTTACATAAAAAAATTAATATTCATCGTATAATATAAGTTTAAAAATGTAATCATATTATTTCATATAAATTATATTATTGTTTTTATTTAAATCAATCCCAAGCACATGGCTATATTTATATTAATATCTCATATCTAGCATTAAATGCTCTCCTTACTTTCCAAGATTTGGTCAAAACACAAAAAAAAAAAAAAAAAAAAAAAAAAAAAAAAAACCATAATTACATCTCTAAAATTTCATCAAATATCAACAAACTAGTCTATTACTTACTAAAATTATATATGGACTAAACATATAATTTTTTAAAAGTGAAAACTTGGCCAAAAATACTAACAACAGCTCTCCAACAAAAGCTCCAACAACTCCAGCAGAAACTACCTTAACTACAGTGGAAGGTGCAATAGCTCCAACAAAACCTGCAGTAGCTCTAGCAAAAGCTGCAACAACTCCAGTAGAAACAGCAACAGCCTACAGTAGCTCCAGTAGCTCCAGCAGCAACTTAGGCTACTGACACATGTCCAAAAGTAACATCGTCAACCCATTAATGTCCAATCCCAGCAACTTGCTGCCATACCCAAAGAAGCAAGTGTCCTATAAAAGAAATCATACCATTTTAAGTTAAGATCCTTAACCTCCAGCTTCAATACCAGAAATAGAAGGATCCCATAAATGTTATCTTACCATTTTTAGTTAAACCATGAATTTAATGCTAAATATTTTCCTCTAGCAAAAGATTTCATTTAGATGACATCATCCAGCAGCTACTGTTGTAGAGCTGACAGCTCTAATAACATCTCCAGCAGCATTAAAGGCTCAAACTTTCTTTTTTTGGCTAAAAAACAAAAACCCACTAATGAAACCACTTACTTTGTGAAAGATTTTTCCTTATTTGTTAAATTTCCCTTCAACTAATTCTAATCTAATTACATGCTTGGCTCTATATAAAGAGGACTAAGCCACACATTAAGACACCATCCATCTCTCTCTCATCCTCAATATTCTGAAACTTCATTCATTTTGCTACCATATCTCTAAACATCTCCATATCTTTCTTCATCTCTCTTACAAAATGTAACGTCCCAGTCAATTTTTTTTAAAAAAAAAAAAAAAAAAAAAAAAAGAGGAGGAGAGGATCAGATTGTTTTAAGGTCCCACGTGCTCCCCACCACTCATTTTTCACTCATCCCCTTATCCTTTGACCAGCTCCTCACTCTTCCTCACTTCTCTTTTCTTTCTTTTTCTTCTTTTTCATTTTTCCGTCTTGATAGGCCACAAACTGAATGACCCCTTATGATAAAATTAATTAATTAATCAATTTATCATGCAATTGCGTGGAAGCACAAACAAATCACCAAAAACTAAATATGCAGCGGAAATTAAATAACACAGTGATTTGTTTACGAATGGGGAAAACCCTAACGGCAAAAACCCCACCGGGTGATTTTCAAGTCACCACTCCCAAAACTCCACTATTATCAAATCAAGCGATTACAAGTAAAGGAATCTCAAGTACCTTACCAACCTACAGTTGAACCCTTAACCCAATACCCAATTGGACTTGATCTGTAGTGACAATTTTCACCTTTGATGCACGGCTCCCAAGTACGTGACTAACCAATGCGCGGATCCCAGTACGCGACTTCAAACACCAACTTGAGAAGAAGAGGTTGGCTGCAAAGTTCTTCAGTTCATCATACACAATGAAGATCAGGAAGATGCTTGGTTATAAAACCCTATGGTGCACATATACAGCAACTTCTTAGAGAGAAGATGAACTAGGTTAAAAACTTCGTCTTTTGATCACAATTTGCTTGAACAAGGATTGCTCAATGCTTTTGCAACTTGTGTACAACTTGACGGCTCTTAAAACAATCCTTTTATATGTTTAGGGTTAGTAGAAAAGAAGGCCCAAAACCATATTCACGGATCCCAAGAAAATCAAATCAGAAAAACTGATTTTATAAATCTCGACAGATAACAGGTGTCGAGGTAGCTATCGAGCAGGTGTCGAGATTTAATGAAATTGCACTTCAGCTTGCTTTTTTCTTGGACAGACTTGATGACTTCAACACTTGTTTTTGAAACCTTGTTTCTTGAAGTATTAAAAATACCTAGAACTACCCAATTACAAGTAGAGTGCGTTTTGTCAAAAGGATTAGCCAATTTACATAAACAAGTGACATATGTTCTTAACAAATGAACACACATATGTCCTAACAATTTCCCCCTTTGGCAATCCATGACAAAACCACAACAAACAAATGAACATATGAGAGAAGTCATAAATCACTCAACTCATATTCACTTGTTAAATACAATAAAATCTATCCTAACACAAACTCTTGAAAAACTTTGCACGAAGAGAGTTTATGGCAAGTAGACTTTGACAACCTGTATTTCTGAAACACTTTAAACAAAACTCATCAAGGAATCTTGTGTGAAACAGAAATAAAAAGATTGCATACAAGTATAAAGAACATGTGTATAAAGATAGAGAAGAAACAACACATGAAGAGAGAGGTGAAAGAAACATACATCCACATATAAAGAGAATAAGTACAATGTATGTAAAACTAGTCAAAAGACCTCATATACAATATCAATGTATCTATAAAGAATAGAAAAGAAAAGATACATCAAAACCTCACTACATCCCTAAAAAATATCAACACTCCCCCTATCAACATGTCCTATACTAACTCTCCCCCTGAGATGACTACTCTCATAAACCCAAAACTACTCCCCCTTTTTGTCACTAGTGACAAAGGGTAGAGTGTCATGTAGACATCTCATCAGTAGAGCTAGCATCTCCATCATCATCATCATCATCATCATCATCCTCATCATCCTCAGAATCTGAAGCTGCTGGAGTAGGTGGTGAAGGAGTAGCCTCTGGAGCAAAACCACCCATGATCGCCTGCCGTCGTGCAATACAACCAACACGAACATTCACTTGATACAGCTCAGCGGAGAGTGTATCGAGGCGAGTGTCCATGCGCTGCAGCTGCGCCATACTATCTCCAAGAGATACATCGCCCGTAGAGGAAGAAGGAGCAGATGTAGAAGGAGCGGATCTGGATGGAGCTGATCTGGACGGAGCTGAACGGGAGGGAGGAGTGGCATCCGCCTGTCGCGACCTAAACTGGGCCTCACTACGTTTTACGGTAGCGGCATCTATGGCACAGATGTGAGTGAAATGGTCGGACACAGGAAAAGGGATAGAAAAATGGCGTAAGATCCTCGTGATAGCGGAAGGAAAGATGAGCTTATCACGGGACGCCGAATCTAGATGGACATCTATAATAGACAGGATGAAGTGAGAAGGAAAATCTATAGTAAGATGCTCTAGAAGTGAAAGCAAAAATCGAGCACGAGGCTCTGTGATAGAGTTGTAGTGAGAGAGTGGATGGAGTACAAACGTCATCACCATGTTAAGAAATCTAGGACCTTTAGCAAAAGGCCTAAATGATGTGAACTGATGCTCACCCCAATTAGCAGGGCGCTCACAAAAAGCAGAGATGAGCTCATCTTTGGACATAGTCCTCAGACGCTCACAAGAAGGGTAATCAGGAAAATCGATCCTAGGTACCCTAAGTACATCCGTAACAAGCTGCGGTGTAACAGGAATGCGCGTACCTCGAACGCGAGTGAAAAAGAGAGGTACTGAACGGTCTATCCCATGCATGTTGGAGTAAAACTCCTGAATCAGCACGAGAGGGCAAGTGACCGGGATGTCACACAGTGACCCCCATCCCCTACTGTGAATAACAGAGGGAAGGTCAGTGTCGGCAAAGTCTGCCAAAATGACTTGGCGTTCCGAATAAACACCTCGTCGAGAAAAGTTCTCTGAAAATGCCTTGTGGGCATCTCCATCACGGAACCGAAGGTTAAGAGGAGCAGAGTCAGAAGAAGAGGAAGCTCCAGAACGCAGAGGGTTCCGAGCGGGAGTGAATTTACGTTTGGGTGCCATAGACAGTACTAACGTAAAAGAATGAGAAAGAGATAGAGAGGGAGACAAACAGAAAAGTCCCAACACAGTTCAAATATATCAAATATGTTGAACAATAAGTACGTATGCATGGGAATGCATGAGCATGTGACATGCAAAGGAAAAACATCATGGGCTCAGCCCAATCCAATCCTAGCGGCACACAAACATAGAGCACACATCTAAATGCATGTAAATATCATTATAATGCACATGAAATGCAATGTATGACATTTTGAAAACATTTAAGTGAAAACCCAACCCAAAATTTGAAGAAAAACTCATCAATTTTGAAAAACCCCAAAAATTTCAAAAACTCCCAAAACCTAGGTTTCAAAACATGAAATGCATGAAAAAGGAAGGGAAAAAGAGCATACCAGGTGATGGAAATCAAGGGAAGATAAAAAATGATGAAGATCTGAAGATTTGAGTGAGAGAGAACACGTTTGGGAGATGAAACGCCTCGGACAGATCGAGAGAGATCGAGAGAAATGAGTGAAAATCGCGATCTGACCTTAAATAGGCACCTCAGTAATTCTCGACAGCTGGGGTGTCGAGAGGTATCGAGGAAGCTGTCGAGGAAGGTATCGAGGAAAATGCCTTCGACAGATGCAGGTATCGAGAGGTATCGAGGTGCAAAGCCAAATTCAGATTCAAGAAGCTCGATTGATCGACAAGGTGTCGAGAAGCTATTGAGAAGACAGAGACTTTCTCGATCGATTCAGAAGGTGTCGAGACAGGTGTCGAGATTGCGATTAGAAAAGGCCTGAGAAGCTCGACAGATGACCAGGTATCGAGGAGGTGTCGAGCCATCAGTGAAAAACAGTTTTTCGAGAAGTGAAAAACACAGACATGAATGCAATCCAACATACACCTCAACCAATGATCCACTCAACATAAAAAGCTTTCAAAATCATCTCTTAACAAGAAATTTTAAGCACATAAATCCTCAGAAACACACACACACACTAAACAAGTCTAACCAATTTTATATTTCAAAAACAAGTTAAGACAGTTTAGTGAGTATACATTAGCATATGTAAACACTTGTGATGGCCAAATCACATTGTACCTGCACATGTATCAAGAGTAGTAAAGAATATTGCGTGTTGTGTGTGAAAAACATCGCAAGATTGCATATGTGTATACATGTTATGACGATCTGAGATATGAGTAAATAACTTTAACTCATACACAATCATAACTGTTTGATGGGGACTATCACCTTCAAGGTACATCCTATGACTCCCACATCTCCTAGAAGACATGCTTGCAATCATGTTTAAAGCATTTTTTAATCTTTTAGCTTTATATTTTCTTTGCATATTTTCTTTTAAGCATATCATCCATGGGCATAAAAAGAGAGAAAAGAAATACCCAACATGTTAAGCATAGACATTGCACTTTTGCTATGCCGAAGCATACGGATGTTTTTGACACTGCACTTTTGCTATGCCGAAGCATACAGGTGTCTATGACACTGCACTTTTGCTATGCCGAAGCATACAGGTGTCATACTATGATTGGCGGGCAACAGTGGTGAGATGGTCATTTATGCCTTTCTCTTAGGATTTTCTAGTCCTACCCGTCAAAAAGAGTGATATGAGTGTTAAGTTTAAGAGATAACTTAATCTTACTCATCACAAACAAGAGCCACAAAGCTCACTTACTTAGTTGTGCATAGAGATGCTCATCTAAGTTACAAGAGATACAAAGTTTAGAAAAGTTTGTTTCATTGGCCATCCAAGGTACACAAATACCAAAGTACACATAACACCCACTATTTTTGTATTTTTCAATTTTTCAATTTATTTTTATTTATTTTTATTTTTATATCAGAAACAAAATAAACAAAACTGAAAATAAACAAACAAAAACATGTTATCAAAGCAAAGCAAAAACTAGACTGACTTAGCAGAAAAGAAAAACACACAAGTAATGCAACAAACAAGAAAAACAAGAAGGGAGAAGAAAGTGATGAAATCACTTAGAGTCCTTTTTCTTCCACACCTTGGAAGAACCTTTCTTTTGATTGAATCCTTGAACAGGCGGTGAGGGGGAAGAATTTAAACCGTTCAAGTTCGAAAGGAACATGAGGGCCTTCAAAAGATCTCCAAGAGGAGCAAGAGAGGATTGAAGCTGATTTTGGCTTCCAGATGCTATCATGCCATTGCTCTGTTGAGTGGCTAACCACTTATAGCAATTTGGTCGAGTGTGACCAGTAGCCCCACAATAATGACAAAGATGCTGCTTCTTTTGTTTAGGCTTTTGAGAGTTAGCCTTCTTAGCCCTAGGGGTTTTAGCAGTATTCTTATCTTGCTTAGGGGGTGCTCCTAAGATAGATTTTCCCTTGTCTAAGTTCTCACTAGCTAATTTAGTTTTAACATCAATGTTCTCAATTTCAGTGTTATTAGCAGGAGGAACAAAAACAATATTGCTAGTAGAAGCAGTATTAGAGAAAGAAATACCATACCCCAAACCAGTTCGATCCGAAGCAGATTTCTGATTGCTAAGCATCTCATCAAGCTTTGCACTTGAAGTCCTCTCCAGTTGAGCTCTGACTTGAAACAGCTCCGCTTCAAGGTTCTTGGTCTTCTCGGCCAAAAAGTTGTTCTCAAATCTCAGTGCTCCAATAGTTTGATTCGCCTCATCAAACTTCGTGGACAACTCTTCACGATCAAGTTCCACATCACTGAGCTTCTTGGTGGCCAGCCTGTATAATTTCTCATGCTTTTCAGAGAGTTTGTAAAGCTTTTCATAGGCTGAATGGATATCATCTTGATCATCCATTTTCTCAAATTTGGACTTCACCAATTCTTCTTCTTCATCCACTTCTTCAACAATCCCTTCAGTAGGATTGACTGTGGCAGTGAAGGCATTTAAGATTCCATCATCCTCATTGTCGGAATCGTCTTCAGGCTCAGTGTCACTTAGGGTTACAGCAAGGGCCTTACTTTTCCCAATGCTCTTCAGATATGTAGGACACTCATGTTTCATGTGTCCGAACCCATGACACCCAAAGCACTTTGGTCTTGCGGGAACAGTATACTGACCGCCCTCCTTAGCATCCTTCTTCCCTTTGTCTTGGCTTTTAAACTGAGAAGAACTGAACTGCCTGCGGTCCTTGTCGAAACTCCTTCCATTGGCATTCTTCATAAACTTTTTGAACTGCCTAGTGATGTAGGACTTCATCTTGGGATCTTCATCATCAGAAAACTCATCTGTATCAATGCTCTTCGCCTTCAAGGCCATGCTTTTGCCTTTATTAGACTTGCCAATCCTAAATAACCCTATCTCATAGGTTTACAAGTTTCCAACCAGCTCAGTCAAAGGAATCTTATCTATATCCTTTGATTCCTCAATTGCCGTAATCTTGGCATGAAATCTCTCAGGTAGAGATCTGAGCACCTTCCTTACAATCTTGGGTTCAGGGATGGTTTTCCCAAGATTAAAGGCTGAGTTCACTATGTCCTTGAGCTTGGCATAAAACTCATCAAACGACTCATCCTTCTCCATCTTAATTTCTTCAAAGCTTGTAGTAAGCCTCTGAAGTTTTGAATCTTTGACAGCCTTTGTTCCTTCATAGGTTGTCTGGAGGATGGTCCAAGCCTCCTTAGCAGTTTCAGTTGAGGATATCTTCTTGAACTCCTCATTGGTGATTGCGCTAAAAAGGGCATTCAGTGCTCTGCTGTTGAAGTTAGCCGCCTTGATCTTGGCATCATCCCAATCGGCCGGTTCTTCTTTTGGCTTAGTCCAGCCAATCTCTACAGCTTACCACACATTCTCATCTAAAGACTGCAAGAAAGCTCTCATGCGTACTTTCCAATATGCATAGTTAGTGCCATCAAATAAAGGAGGTATGATTAACGATTGTCCTCTATCCATGACAAACAGGGGTCAATGGATCAACACAACAAAGATTAAAACCTAATCAGAGTGTGCCTGCTCTGATACCACTTGATAGGCCACAAACTGAATGACCCCTTGTGATAAAATCAATTAATTAATCAATTTATCATGCAATTGCGTGGAAGCACAAACAAATCACCAAAAACTAAATATGCAGCAGAAATTAAATAACACGATGATTTGTTTACGAATGGGGAAAGCCCTAACGGCAAAAACCCCACCGGGTGATTTTCAGGTCACCACTCCCGAAACTCCACTATTATCAAATCAAGCGGTTACAAGTAAAGGAATCCCAAGTACCTTACCAACCTACAGTTGAACCCTTACCCCAATACCCAATTGGACTTGATCTGTAGTGACAATTTCCACCTTTGATGCACGGCTCCCAAGTATGTGACTAACCAATGCGCGAATCCCAGTACGTGACTTCAAACACCAACTTGAGAAGAAGAGGTTGGCTGCAAAGTTCTTCAGTTCATCATACACTATGAAGATCAGGAAGATGCTTGGTTACAAAACCCTATGGTGCACATACACAACAACTTCTTAGAGAGAAGATGAACTAGGTTAAGAACTTCGTCTTTTGATCACAATTTGCTTGAACAAGGATTGCTCAATGCTTTTGCAACTTGTGTACAACTTGACGGCTCTTAAAACAATCCTTTTATATGTTTAGGGTTAGAAGAAAAGAAGGCCCAAAACCATATTCACGGATCCTAAGAAAATCAAATCAGAAAAGCTGATTTTATAAATCTCGACAGATAGCAGGTGTCAAGGTAGCTATCGAGCAGGTGTCGAGATTTAATGAAATTGCACTTCAGCTTGCTTTTTTCTTGGACAGACTTGATGACTTCAACACTTGTTCTTGAAACCTTGTTTCTTGAAGTATTAAAAACACCTAGAACTACCCAATTACAAGTAGAGTGCGTTTTGTCAAAAGGATTAGCCAATTTACATAAACAAGTGACATATGTTCTTAACAAATGAACACACATATGTCCTAACACGTCTAACACTTCTCTTCACTACCTCAAACTCTCCTGCCAGTACCTCCATACCACCATTTTTCACCATCATTTTCCGGCAAGATCACCGAAAAATTCTTGTGAACCCATAAGCACCTTCACATATTTTATTCCGTCTAATCTTTTTGATGGGTTTTACACTTTTGCTTGAGGTTATTTTTATCTAAACTTTAATAATGATACCCATGTGATTTATTAGCATTAGAAGTGATATTTATGTGTTGTATGTATGGGTTTTGTATTGGTGGAATTATTTGATGAGTGGGTTTACGGTTTGTGCTAATGATGACTACCTAAGGTTTATTTATAGTGAAAAATTTAGGGGTTTTGAGTTATAACATGTGATAGTTGGTAAATCTAATTTTTCCATAGCCATTGTGTTTATTTGGATTTAGTTGAAGTTCTAAATTTCTTATCTTGGAGGATATTTTAATTTTACTTTCAGGAGTCTCTTATTGATGTAGTGTAAATTTTATGAAAGCTAGTCATAATGTTGGAGATGATATTAAAGGGGTTAACTTTATAAATTGAAGTTTATGCCTTGTGAATCAATTTGTTGAGAAACTTTGGAAGTGGGATATATTATTATTGATGAGGTTAAATACTAGGCTTGTCTAATTAAGTGCTTATTTGACAATTCCTAATTTGTAGCTAGATACAATTTCAAGCTCTATGCTTATTGTGATAGATTTACTGATATTGTTTAAGTTCTAGCTAATCTCCTTAGAGCTTGGAGAATTAGGAATTTGTGGTTGCGAGGTAAGTAGCTTCTTAATGAGATTTTTGGAAAATAACCATGTTGTATAAATATTGTTTTTGGGTTAGACACATTTCTGGAAACTATATTTTCCTAAAAACCATTGTGTCATAACCTTAATATATATATATATGATCATATTTGGTATTGCATTTGGGAAAATGCATGAATTGTTGACATGGAAAATATGAGCATCTTTTAATTAATCTTTGATAAGGAAATCATAGATTTTATGGTATATTAGAAAATTTAAAGATGTTTATCTTGTCTTGTATTATTTGGAAAATTGATAAAAAATCTCTTGACAAGAATGAAGTTGAAAATCTTATAAACTTTGTAGAAATTAGATTATTTAAGGTTTTTCTACCTGGATATAAACTATGTGTTTCAAAGTAATGTAACCTGTGAGTTTATGTGGTTTTAACACCATGCCATGTGTGATTTCCCAGTGAACACCCGATTTGGTTTCTATAGTCTTTGTGACAATGGAATCAGATCCAAGTTAGTGCCCTTTCACTTTAGATAACGCGTTCTTCCCTGTTGCCCATAGGGGGAAGAGGTTCCTTGATTGTGTGTGGATGAGGCTGCTGCCCATAGAGTCAAGAGACCACATGCAAGAGAGGTCCTATTTGACACACTCTCTCTGCTGCCCATGGGGGGAGAGAAAAATCTTAAGAGTATGGGTGAGGCTGCTGTCCATGGGGCCAAGAGTCTGCATACCAGAGAGGACAATATCATGTCAGTTGTGAATTGGTGGATCCCCTGACCGGTCTATGTGGTAGTGTGGTATATTTGTGATAATTTACCTTATGATAGATATTATGATTTTGGAAATTATATTGCTAGTGCTTACAGATTATAGTATATAGTTTCAAGGTATTTACTTTGAGGAACTTTGTGTTTCATTATTAAATCATTCTTGTCATAGCATATTATTATTATTGAAAATGAAACTTGCATTTCCCTTGCATTTCCCCCACCCCCATTAATTATGCTACTTATTGGACTCTGTCTCATTCCATTATTTATAAACTTTTCAGAGTAGAGAACAATCTTTTGAGACATCTCTTTTTGGTGGCTAACAGTAGTTAGACTAACTACTGATAGAGGCTGATGTTTTGTAATTGAGATATTGGATGATGTACATCTTAGAATAGGCTTGACTCATTCTTTTGTATGTTATAGTGGTTGTGATGTAATTCCCACTGATGGGACAAGCTGATGATATGTAATTAATTATTCAGACCTCTATTCTTTTGTGGTCAATTGTCCTTATAATTATTGCTTAGAACTCTGACTTACTTTGAGAGTATATTCAATGAAATTATTATGATAATTCTTGATATTGGTACTTGATATGATTTTTGTGGATTGGATTGTCAAAAAGGGGGGAAAAATTTACGAGTAGTTTGAGATATCTTTCTCATGCTTTGGACCCTTTGGGGTTTGAGGTGTGACACAAAATCCCTCTTCTTAGATAACACCTATTACACACACTACTACCCATCTCTCCCATCCTTTAATATTCTGAAACTTTATCATTTTGCTGTCCAAAAACACATCTTCATCTCCTTCTTTATTTCTCATACAAAATCGCTCTTCTTAGAAAGCAACGTAACCCATGACATAACACAAAAACCACTCTAGCAGCAACTATAATCTCATGTACTTACTATATTTAATCTCAATATCTCTCATACTTCCCTATATTTTACAAACACATCCCTCAGAAAATATTCATACATACTTCTCATATATCTTTGAACTCCATGTCTCACAAAGTAATTATATACAAGATCCATATTCAACAAAAGTATCTACATATAATTCCTATACATATTACAAACACCATATTTCACAAAACATATATATTTTTTACCATCTTCATACATCTTAAAAGATACAAAACACTCTTCCAATGACATATTACAAAAGCACTTCTCATGGAAAGCAATATCACTCATATTTGACTAATAACTAAAAGAGCATTACATGGGGAAAATAATTTAAGTGTGATAAAAGGGATAAACTTAACCGACCTATGCACATGGCTGGACATATTCTCTCTCCCTCCAGTTGCATACATTTTTTCCCCTTCAATCATGAAGTCACCATGAAAGGACTCATAATATCATACTGTACCGTTGGACTCATTTTATCATGCTATTGAAATATTATAAGTCCACTAATGTTATACGGCTGAAGCTACAAACTATGAAGATAAGTCATTATATTTTTATTTCTATATTTACATTATTGAATATATTTTATTTTATTATCATTGTACCATTGTACTTATATTATTATACCGCTGGAATGTTATCAGCTTACTAATGCTATACAGCTGGGGCCACAAATCATATAAGGAATAAAGTGATGCTATACCGCTGGAGTCAAAAACATAAGAGATAAGTCAATGTTTTCTCCATCTTTGAAATTACATTATTAAGTATATGTTAACCCATTATTATTATACCGCTGGATACAAGTTACTTTAACAACATCTCACTATTTAATAAAACATGGTCTAACTAATACTTCATTAATGAACACACATATTAATAAATTGATATACCATCATTGGACAAATATTATTTGGACATGAACCACCGCTGAACATATATTATTCGAACATAAACCACCGCTGAACATATTTTATTTGGACATATACCACTGATTGACATATATGATTTGGACATAAAACATTGTTGGGCATACCTTATTTGAACATAAACCATTGCTGGACATACCTTATTATATTGGACATGAACTATACCACAGCTGGTTATGGATTATTGGACTCATCCCATTATTGGACTTATGACACTTAATTAATTACTTTCTAATATTGGATATCACTTAATAAACATAACAATGATGTTCAACTAATCATTTAATGAAAGCTATTATGCTAAATATATTATATTTCAACCATTATCATGATTCTAAAACTTAGGGTTTTATCTATTTTGTAGGCTTAAAATGCACCGGAAGCCATTGGTCTATGTGGCCCAATGTCGAGTTCCGGATTGGACTCCCCAAAACAAATTCGGGCCTAGCAAAGTCACACCTCCAGCGGAAGACACGTGGCCATGCGCAAAAAATTGCCCCCGACATTCTGGCAACTCCGCTGGGGAGTCATAAAGTATAGCCTTATCATGCCTCCAAAAGTCTAGAATCACATATCATAAAGGAGATCTAAACTCCAACATATCACACGCTCAATATATCTTGATCCAGCAGCTCACAGAGCTAAGTCATGACATTATTATGTTCAAGATGTTTTGTGAAATACCAAGCCACCTATATCTCAATTATTTAAGCTACCCCAAGGCTTGCAACCTGCTTATTCTAAGCTTATAGCCCCCATGAGGTGAAAAAAAATATATTATTATTATCTATCATCCTAGAAACCTCTCTTTTTGTTGGAATAAATTATTATTATCCATCATCCCAGCCACGGGGGGCTCCAATGGTAGAAACCCCTCTTACCGCTGGACATATTCATTTCTCCAGCCATAGAGGGCATCAACAGCAGAAAGCCAAAAACCCCTATTTTTGGTTGGTACCCATTATCCCAGACACAAGGGGCTCCTTCAGTAGAAACCTCTCTTACTGTTAGACATATTCATTTCTCCAGCCACAGAAGGCATCAACAGCAGAAAGCCAGAAACCCCTATTTTGGTTGGAATAATTTATTATTACCCATTATCCCAAACACAGGGGGCTCCAGCGGTAGAAACCCCTCTTACCGTTAGACATATTCATTTCTCCAACCACAGAGGGCATCAATAGCAAAAAGCCAGAAACCCCTATTTTTGGTTGGAATAATTTATCATTACCCATTATACCAGACACGAGGCTCCAGCGGTAGAAACCCCTCTTACTGCTGAACATATTCATTTCTCCAACCATAGAGGGCATCAACAACAGAAAGCCAAAAAACCTTATTTTTGATTGGAATAATTTATTATTACCCATTATCCCAGACACAGGGGGCTCTAGCGGTAGAAACCCCTCTTACCGCTGGACATATTCATTTCTCCAGCCACAAAGGGCATTGTTAGGACATATGTGATTCATGTTAGAAACATATGTCAATATTTTATGTAATTGGCTAATCCTTTGACAAAATGCACTTTACTTATATTTAGGTAGATCTAGGATGTGTTTAATGCTTCAAGAAACAAGGTTTCAAGTTCAAGTGTTAAAGTCATGCAAGTCTGTCCAAGAATCAAGTGAAAAAGTGTTGTTCATTAAATTTCGACAGCTAGCTTTACAACTAGTATCTATCGAGGTTTAAAAGAGCTGTTTCAGCCCAATTCTACAGTTGCTCAACAGATAGGGTATTTGTCAAGATTTATGAAAAAAAGATTTTCAGTTCTGGTTTTCATCCAATCTGTGAGTATGTGTTTGGGTTTTCTTTTCTCACAACCCTAAATATATATAAGTAAATTTTGAGGACCGTCAAAGGTTACGCACAGTTGCACAAGAGCACAATTCCACAAGTGTGAAGAAATGTGTGACTGGAAACCTAGTTTTACCCTAGTTCTTCTTTCTCTTGAAGAAGCTGCTGCTGTGTTTGTACACCATAGGCTTTTGTGACCAAGCAACTTCATGATCTTCATCGTCTGGATGAACTGAAGAACTTTGCAGCCAACATCCTTCTCAAGTTGGTGATTAAGTCGCGTACTGAGATCTGCGTAATTGGTTAGTCACGTACTAGGAGTTGTACATTGAAAAAGAGAGATTGTCACTACAGAACAAGTCCAATTGGGTATTGGGGTAAGGGTTCAACTGTAAGTTGGTATAAGGTATTGGGATTCCTTTACTTGTAATCGCTTGTTTTGATAATAGTGGATTTTTGGGAATGATGACCTTAAAATCACTCAGTGGAGTTTTTACCGTGTAGGTTTTCTCCATTCGTAAACAAATCACCGTGTCAATTTAATTTTTGCTGCATATTTAGTTTAATTGGTGATTTGTTTGTGCTACCATGTACATTGTATGTTAATTTGATTAATTAATAAACTTGGCTAATTATTCAATTAGTATATCACAAGGGGTCAATACATTCTTGGCCTATCAAGTGGTATCAGAGCAGGCACACTCTGATTAAGGTTAATCTTTGTTATGTGATCCATTGACCCCTGTTTGTCATGGATAGAGGACAGTCTCTTATTATACCTCCTTTATTTGATGGCACTAACTATGTATACTAGAAAATATATGTGAGAGCTTTCTTGCAGTCTTTAGATGAGAAAGTGTGGCAAGCTATAGAGATAGGCTGGACCAAGCCTATGGAAGCGCCGGCCAACTGGGATGATGCAAAGATCAAGGCGGTAAACTTCAACAGCAGGGCATTGAATGCTTTATTTAGTGCAGTCACAAATGAGGAATTCAAGAAGATATCCTCTACTAAAACTGCCAAGGAAGTATGGACCATTCTCTAGACAACCTATGAAGGAACCAAGGCTGTCAAGGATTCAAAACTTTAGAGGCTCACTACTAGCTTTGAAGAGATAAAGATGGAGGAGGATGAGTCGTTCGATGAGTTCTATGTCAAGCTCAAGGACATAGTGAACTCAGCTTTTAATCTTGGAGAAATCATTCCTAAACCCAAGATTGTGAGAAAGGTGCTTAGATCTCTACCTGAGAGATTTCATGCCAAGATCACCGCGATTAAGGAATCAAAGGATATTGACAAAATTCCTTTGGCAGAGTTGGTTGGCAATCTGCAGACCTATGAGTTGGGTTTGACAAGGATCGGGAAATCAAGCAAGAACAAGAGCATGACATTAAAGGTCAAGAGCAGTGATACTGATGAGTCTTCAGACGATGAAGATTCTAAGATAAAGTACTACATCACTAGGGAATTCAAGAAGTTCATGAAGAATGCCAATGCAAAGGGCTTCGACAAGGATCGTAGACAATCGAGTTCTTCTCAATCTAAGAGCCAAGACAAAGGGAAGAAAGATGCTAGGGATGGCGGTCAGTACACTGTTCCCTCAGGACCAAAGTGCTTTAGGTGTCAAGGTTTCAGTCATATGAAACAAGAGTGCCCTACGTATCTCAAGACCATTGGGAAACCATTTACTATTTTTGGCAAACCATCATTTCAAAAAATCCAAAATCACTTTACAAAAATATTATATCTTGCTCAAAGCCCAAATTTAAGAATCTTTGGCAAAATAGATTTTTTTTTAATTTTATTTTTTATTTTTTAACAAACGCATTATACTTGAAGCCCAAAGCTAATAACCTTTGGCAAATTAAATTTCCTAAACAAGTATATAAGCTAATGAATCATGGCAAATATTTATACCATATTATCTATCTTATGTAATAACACCATTCATTTTTCCAAAACCCATGGCAAACATATATCAAGCCCATGGAGAAATGTGAGTGTGTGTCACTAATAATTAAGCTCATCGAAATTATATTCAAAACCTATGGCAATTTTATTTATTTTGCAAACCCATGGAAAATATTTATAAAAATCCATGGAAAATTATATTATCAAAGTAATTACTTATTCAATGATTATAATAATCAAAAGCCCAAGGTAATTATCTTAAACCCCATGGCAATTATTATTTACCTTGCTATTTCACAAAAACACATAAAAGGCTCAAATAAAAATTTATTATTTCATTATGATAATTATTTATCTTATATTACTAACATTTAAAGCCCAAGACTAATAATACTTGGCAATATCTTATCAAAAACCCAAGGTTATTAATACCTAGGAAATACTATATTATAAATATTTGAAACCCAATAATGAACAATTTTATTTTACAAATTATATTACTAAGCTCTTAAACTCATAGCTATAATTCATACCATGTTATAAACCCATCAAATCTATTTTATAAAACCCATGGTAACTATTTATGTTATGTAACACTATTTATTTTTCCAAAACCCATGGCAAACATACATCAAACCCATGGAGAATCATGAATTTGTGTTACTAATATTTAAGACCATGGAAATTATATTTAAAACCTATGAGAATTATATTTAATTATTTATTTTATGTAACACTATTCATCTTTCCAAAACCCATGACAAACATATATCAAGTCCATGAAGAATTATGAATATGTGTTACTACTTACTAATATCTAAGACCATAAAATTCTTTTTAAAACATATAGCATTTATATTCAAAACGTTTTCTCAAAAAAAAAAATATATATTCAAAACTTATGACACTTACTTCATATTTTATTATTAATCCGTGGAACTCACTTCAACAAAACCCATGGTAATCATTTTGAATGTTCAAATAGCGTATAAAACACTATGAACATTTAGACCCCTAAATTACAAATTACCTATTCAAGCTTAATATCAAACAATGTACGTGCGGAAAATGAACATAAGCTTATAACAAAATTGATAAACAATCTAAACCAAATAAAATCACATCCACAGCAGAAATTAAATGGCAAAGATTAAGGGAAAAGAGATGCAAACACAAGGACAACACAACGATGTGTTATCGAAGAGGAAACCGAAGCCCTCGGCGTAAAACCTCTCCGCCGCCCTCCAAGTGGTCAATAATCCACTAGAAAATGAAGTTGGGATACATGAACAGCAATAGACCCTTCAAGCCTAATCTACCTAGTGTACCTAAGCCCCTCCAAACTTCTTGCTCCAACAAGGTTACGCCAAACCTTTGTCTTTTCTAAGTTACCGGATTCCGTTATAGCCCATAGCATCAACCAATAATCATTGGTAACTTCCTCACTGCTTCCCAAAGTACCAAATAGCCTTCTCACATATGTGAGTATGGTGAGAAAAGGATTTGGGTAAGAACCTCTCAAGGATGTAACAATGGAGAGGGTAAGAGTAGAGGAATTTAAAGAGCCTCTGTGTAAAGATTGTGGATGAATCAATCTTGTTTTTCTCTAGGGTTTCTCTCTCAAAATTCTCTCTGGAAGCTCTCTACATTTCGTGGGTATAAGGGTCTATATATAGTGGTGGGTGTTTGGAATGTGAAGAGTCATTTTTCCAAAAGAGAGCTGGCTGGCGGCTTGGCCTCGTGACTTGACTGAGCCGTGAGTTCAAGCCGCGAGGTAACTAAACAGCCAGTCTGGACTTTTTGTCCTGTAGTGCTCCAGCTAGCACGACGCTTTAGCTTCTCTGCATGCTTGGCATGTGAGCAACTTCTAGCGGCTTGCAAGTCGTGAGCTACCTGTGAGATCCAGTCGCAAGTCCCTGCTTCACTGTACAATCTTAAGCAATTCTTCACATTCTCTCACACATTACCCTTACATGATTCCCACCTAAATACAAGGTTTCTAAATACTGAATTGCAAGCAAATTTGTCACGGAATAAAACCAACAGAATGGTTGATTAAATTCAACCTTACACATTTATTTTATGTTACATTATTCATCTCACTAACATTTAAATCCCAAATACTACTTGTAGGGATAAAGGCTCAGAGTCACATATTCGGCCTTGGGCTTGGTCCGAGGACATAGGCTGGTCCGAGAAGGGACAAATAATTATGGGAAACTCTAATTGTAAAGTCTCATAAGTCAGGAACGAATGGAGGGCAATTCGAGGAGGAATTATTCCTCGGATATGATGAACACGGCTCAAACCTGTATTCCACCAATCAAGGTGACCTTCCAGAAAGCTCCAGCGATAAGAACGTGCATCATGCACATCTAAAAATGATGGAAAATCAGAAATATCTAGGGAAAGGCTGCCGCCACCGTATTAAATGCACTGCAGCTACTTTTCTAGCCATATTTATGTAGAGAGGACCCCTGAACAGTGTTGCCTTGGCCACCACGACTCACAGAAAGCTAGAGAATGTGTCTGATGGGACAGGCACTCAAGTGAGGGTTTAAATGATCAACAAGTGTAGGCTCAAGATGGGACAAAAGGGAACTATATAATGTGAGAGACCCTGTATGAGAGGAAGGGGAAAATGAGAGAAAGACTACTGTAGCAATCAGAATTGCATTTTTAATTAGTTCTATTGATTTCTATCATGATTTGCCTCCTCGGACAACAAATTCATTCAGTCCTATATGCTCTGATTCTTTCTTGATCATCTTTTAAATCCATACTAGCCATTGTTAAATTCATAGAGGGTCTAGTTCTTTGACCCACTCTCTACAAATTTATTGTACTGGGCTCATTGGGCCAATATCCTATATCTTTTGGGCTTGGGCTGTAAAACGAGACTCTACAATTGGCGCCGTTTGTGGGGAGAACTTGTGTGATAGTGAAGGCAACGGTCAACTATGGCAGAACCAGGTCCACAAGAAGCAGAGTCGAGGGGATCCCAACATGGTGACCCTTTTGTTAACCTTGAGTAGAAAGGTAATAGTGAAGGAAGTGTGTATACCACACATACTGACAGGAGTCAACCTCGAGGTGGAAGCCATATCTCCCATACGAAGAGCAACAGGGGCATGTAACTAGCAGCTAAAGAGGGAATTGCGCCACGCAAGAAGGAGGCGAGCTTCCCCGAACTATGATGTTTCTTCTGATGACGAGAGGGATGTTAATTATAGGTGGAGGTCCTAAACCCCGCTCAGCGAGTCCTTCTCCTACGAAGAGGAGCACCATCGTGAGTGGCAGCTTAAAAGCCCGCCACATAGAGGTGTGGGAAACGACGCTATGAGCAAGGCCTTGAACCAAATTTCCAAGTCGCCTTTCATGCGTAAGATCGAAGAGGCAAGGCTTCCTCGGTGCTTTCATCAGCCAACGTTCACCATCTATAATGGTCAAACAGATCCTGTGGAATACGTGAGCCATTTCAACTAGAGAATGGTTGTCCATTCCAAGGACAAAGCCTTGATGTGTAAGGTTTTCCCATCCAGTCTGAGACCAGTTGTGATGAGATAATTCGACGGCCTAAGGGCAAAGTCCATAAGCTCTTTTAAAGAGCTCACCCAAGCATTTGGCTCCCGATTTTTTACTTGCAGGAGAGTTCCTCGACCGTTGGCTTCCTTCCTATCTTTGAGCATGCGAGAGGGAGAGAATCTAAAAACATACTCGAATAGATATTATGAGATGTTTAACGAGATTGAGGGTGATTTTGACGATGTGGCCATCAGTACTTTTAATATCGACCTTCCAGCTGAGCACGGTTTAAGGAAAATCTTTGACCGGCAAGCCGCTACTAGCATGCGCCAACTCATAGATCGGATTGATAAGTACAAAAAGGTAGAGGAAGACCAGTAGCAAGGGAGAGGAAAGGAGAAGGTCATCCCTCAGGAGAGGAGGGATTTCAGGTCGGACCGATATAACAACCGGCCACAAAGAGATTTTTCGGGACAGTCAGGATCTGCTAATATTCAGGAAGTCAATGTTGCATTTCGAGAACCGATACAACAGGTTTTGAAAAAGATTAAACATGAACCATTCTTTAAATAGCTAAATAGAGTGGCGGAAAACCCCGCAAGACGCAATTAAAACCTTTACTGCCAGTACCACCAAGACCAAGGACACACCACGGAGGATTGTAAAAATCTGTAGGACCATCTAGATCAGCTCGTTTATGAGGGAAAATTAGAACATCTCTTGCATCACTCCAGTAGTCAGGGGGGCCAGACTAATTCAGAACCCAAGAGAGATGATTCTTCGAGACCTCCCTCGGGAACTATTAATGTCATCTTCACTGCTCCGGGAAGAACCAGCTCTTATCCCTCCAGAGTGATGTCTATGGCTCAGCAACCTACCGAGGACTCTAATTCAAAGACTAAGAGGGCTAGAACAGAAATTTAGCCGGTTCTAGGATTCTCAGATCAAGATAAGGTTGGAACTATACAGCCTTACGACGATGCTCTGGTGGTTATGCTCAGGATTGGGGGTTATGATGTGAAAAAGGGTAATGGTGGATTAAGGCAGTGGCACCGAGATCATGTACCCCGACTTATACAAGGGGTTGAACCTGAGTCCCAAGGACCTAATGGCCTACACCTCTCTTTTGGTAAGCTTTGATGGGAAAGTTATCATTCTGAGGGGTCAGATCAGGCTACCCATACAGACTGGCTCAAAAACAATGGAGGTGGACTTCATAGTGATGGATGCTTATTCCCCCTACACGGCCATAATGGACAAGCCCTAACTTCATACCCTAGGAGTTGTCTCTTCTACCCTGCACCAGAAGGTAAAATTTCCATCAGGGGACTGGATTGAAGAAATTGTTGGGAGTCAGTCCATGGCTAGACAATGCCTGGTGGCTGCCATTCGACATTAGCCCGAGGCCGAGTTCTCGACCCATGATGAAGAAAGCTCATAGCAATTAAGGGTTCCAGTGCTGCCTGCTGGTGGGTCAGCCGAGGAGGCGAAATGCGAGGATTTAGTAAAGATTGTTATTAGTGACGGCTCTGAGAAGTTCTTTCAGGTTGGGTTTCAACTACCCACTCAAGAGAAAGAAAAGCTGTTAGAGTTTTTTAGAAGAAACGTGGATGTGTTCGCCTGGAATGCTTATGAGGCCCTAGGGGTGGACCCAAACTTCATCTGTCACTATCTAAATGACAACCTATCTGTCACCCCTAAGAAGTAACCACCTCGGCGCCCTTCCAAGGAACATGCTGATGCTGTTAAAGACAAAGTGACTAAACTCAAACAAGCAAGGACTATCCAAGAGGTCTTCTACCCTGAATGGCTGGCCAATACTGTGGTGGTAAGGAAGAAAAACGGGAAGTGGTGAGTGTGTGTGGACTTCACAGACCTGAACAAAGCTTGCCCAAAGGATCCTTTCCTAATGCCTCAGATCGATCAATTGGTAGATGCAATTGTAGGTCATCCTCGGATGAGTTTCTTGGATGCATTTCAAGGATATCATCAGATACCGTTAGCCTTGGATGACCAGGAGAGGACGGCTTTTGCCACTCCCCTTGGAAACTACCATTACAAGGTTATGCCTTTTGGTCTAAAAATTGCTGGGTCTACCTATCAAAGAATGATGACCAGAATGTTTGAGCCCCAGCTGGGCAAGACTATTGAAATCTATATAGACGATATGGTGGTGAAGAGCAAAGTAGTGTCTGAGCATGTGGGGGACCTCGGAGGTATTTTTGAAATTTTGATGAAACATAAATTACGCCTTAACGCTTCCAAGTGTTCATTTGGTGTGGGATCAGGCAAATTCCTAGGTTACATGGTAACTCACCAGGGAATTGAGGTTAACCCTAACTAGATCAAAGCCATTAACAGTCTACAACCACCTCGGAACCCCAAAAAGGTCCAAAAGCTTACCAGAATGACTGCTGTCCTTAACCGGTTTATTTCTCAATCAGCTAATAGATGCAGACCTTTCTTCCTCTTAATGAATAAGTGGAAGGGATTTGAGTGAACCGAGGAGTGCGCTTTAGCCTTTCAACAACTCAAAGAATATCTATCTCGGCCGCCTATTATGTCCAGTCCAGAGGCAGATGAAGTCCTGTTTGCTTACATCGATGTGGTTCCTCATGCAGTAAGCCTGGTGCTAATATGAGTTGACAGTGGCATACAACGACCAGTTTATTATATGAGTAAATCCCTACAAGAGGCCGAGGTTCGTTATCTACCACTGAAGAAGGCCAAATTAGCAGTGGTACATGCTACACAAAAGCTCTCCCATTATTTCCAGGCACACATAGTTATTGTCCTCACCCAGCTTTCGCTTAGATCCATATTACGGAATGTTGATTACACAGAAAGGATTGCTAAGTGGGGTACCATCCTGGGAGCCTTTGACGTTAAGTACATGTCTCGTACTTCTATCAAAGGCCAGGTCCTCGCAGATCTAGTGGCCGAATTCATTGAACCTTCATTAGAAGAAGTAGCAGAGACACTACACATGGATGGAAAATCAGTTGGCACCATCTATCTACAAGCACCTTTATGTTGGAAAGTGTATGTTGATGGGGCAGCCAACCAAAAGGGATCCACAGTGGGGCTAGTTTTGATCTCACCCTAGAAGCTCACCATTGAGAAATCATTAAGATTGGACTTCTCGGCCACTAATAATGAGGCTGAATATGAAGCCTTACTAGAGGGAATGTCTATGGTTCAAAAAATGGGAGGAAAGGCAGTAACGATGTTTTGTGGCTTAAGACTGGTCGTCAGTCAGGTGAATGGTGAACTAGAAGCAAGAGATGAGAGAATGAAAGGGTATCTAAGTTAAGCCAAACAGTTGCAATCAGGGTTTGAATCCTTTAGCCTGCTGCACAATGAAAACAGGCACTTCCACATGTGTAAACTAGAGAAATAATTGGTTTGCTCCCTTGAAAATCTTTTTCTCCTCGGATGAGAGGGAAAAACTAGAGTTTTGAGGGGCTATTGTAGGGATAAAGGCCAGAGTCACATATTGGGCATTGGGCTTGGTTCGAGAAGGGACAAATAATTATGGGAAACTCCAATTGTATAGTCTCATAAGTTAGGAACGAATTGAGGGCGATCCGAGGAGGAACTATTCCTCGGATATGATGAACACGGCCCAAACCTGTATTCTACCAATCAAGGTGACCTTCTAGAAAGCTCCAGTGATAAGAACGTGCATCATGTACATATAAGAATGATGTAAACTCAGAAATATCTAGGGAAAGGCTGCTACCACCGCATTAAATGCACTGCAGCTACTTTTCTAGCTACATTTATGTGGAGAGGACCCCTGAACAGTGCTGCCTTGGCCACCGCGACTCACATAAAGCTAGAGAAAGTGTCTGATGGGACAGGCACTCAAGTGAGGGTTTAAATGATCAACAAGTGTAGGGTCAAGATGGGATGAAAGGGAACTATATAATGTGAGAGACCTTGTATGAGAGGAGGGGGGGGGGGGGAAATGAGAGAAAGACTATTGTAGCAATCAGAATTGCATTTGTAATCAGTTCTATTGATTTCTATCATGATTTCCCTCCTCGGACAATGAATTCATTTAGTCCTATATGCTCTGATTCTTGCTTGATCATCTTTTAAATCCATACTAGCCGTTGTTAAATTAACCTACTCTCTACAAATTTATTGTACTGGACTCATTGGGCCAATATCCCATATCTTTTGGGATTAGGCTGTAAAACGAGACCCTTCACTACTTGACAATATTTTAAAAGCGCAATATCATTTGGCAAACGTTATCGTAAAATCTTAAAAGTCCAAGACTAATAATACTAGGCAAATAAATTATTTCAAATATCTTACTAAAAGCCCAAAGTTAATAATATTTGGCAACATAAATTTCCTAATAAATATATGTACTTATCTACACCACAAAATTTATAAAAAAAAACATAGTAACTATTTATCTTTTGTAACAATTTCTCAAAAAAAAAAAAAAAATCTTTTGTAACACTATTCATTTTTCCAAAACTTATGGCTAACATACATCAAGCCCATGGAGAAATATGAACTTGTGTTACTAATATTTAAAACTCATAAAAGTCATATTTGAAACCTAAAACAATTACATTCATGGCAAACATTTATCAAAAGCCCATGGAAAATTACTAAAGTAATTATTTATTCTACAATTATACTAAATAATAAAAGCTCATGATTCAAGTCCATGGCGAAACTATTTTATCAATGGAATTCAATCCCATAATCAAAGCCCATGGTTCAAGCCCGTGTCAAATTATTTATCAAAGCCCAAGCCCAATAATGCTTGGCAATATCTTATCAAAAGCCCAATACAACTTGGCACTATTTTAAAAAACCCACGATTCAAGTCCATGGCAAAGTTATTTTACTAATGGAATTCAATCCCATAATCAAAGCCCATGGTTCAAACCCATGGCAAATTATTTAACAAAGCTCATGCAAATAAGAAGAAATAGCCAGCAGTTCAGCAGTGATACTTGTTGCAAATCTAGCTCATACTATTTTACCATTGGAACTCATACCAGCCATACCTTCCTAAAAGCTTCCAACAAAAAAGATGGAGATCCAATGCTCTCAACTATCATCATCTACTCAACAATCATTAACACATTCAGCAAGTCACAAAGCTGCCAAGGAATGAGGAACCATTTATTTAAATCAAGAAAAGATTACATCAGAGGTAAATGAACACATATCCAATAGCCTGCTTGGACAAACAAAACAAGCTCCTTATGGCTAGAAGATCCAAGCTATCTCTTTGCTATAGAAAAAAAAAATTGTTCATCTCAACTGCTGGATATGCCATGTTCTCTTTCACTAAGGAATCCAGCAGTTACATCCAAATCAAAACTCTAGCTGCTCATATTCAGAATATCGGCAGTATTGTAGTATATACAGACACCTCTAGTAGTCAAACTTCTAATCAAGCATATTCAAGATACAAGATCATTACCACAAGTGTCTGAGCTATTTCAAACATCAAAATGCCAAGATTCCACTGCTGAACTTGTCAAGGTGCTTCCCACATTCCTCATCTATGCTTATCCAACGCCTCTACACACTCGGGGGCTTGATTCAATGATCCAAAGGTTACATTTATGGGGGCTACAATTGGGTATTGATCAACAAAGCTACTGCTCCATCTATGGAAGTTTCAACTACATCAGTCTGCTACCACTATACCCTATGAGACAGTTAATGTAGCCCACATGTTCAGTAGCACCTATTTTATTAGTCCAACAGTACTATCAGCATATTCCTATCAAATCTAGCACATCATCTCTAGCAGCCAACAACCTTGGATTCACTCATTTATAAAGTCTTCAAGAAACATCTTCACTTGTGCATGTCCTTGCAAAACAAGCCCTTGCAAAGCAAGCCCTTACACTCAGGGGGCTGAATGTTGAGGAAACATTTTTCACACAACATGGCTTTATTTCATTAGCGACCTGCACCACATCAACATTATCATGGATTTTGGAAAAAATCTCTTTTAAAGCCCAAAAGAGCTCATATTCACACAAAAAGGCGTCAAAGCCCATGGTCCAAAACTCATGGTGATATTATCTCATCAAAGCCCATGGTTCAAGCTCGTGGCACATCTCATTTTCGGCTTATGATCCAAGCTCATGAGTCTCAACGGGGAAATTTGGGGAGTCATGGTTTGGAGGGCCAAGAAGTATATTCAATAAAGCTCCAGTGGTTCAAAGTTGATAAAGAAAAACATGTTGCTTAGCACGTCTTCCCCAATTCCTTGAACTCTGATGGGTCAGTGTACAATAGGTAACCTTTGGTAAGCCTCTTATATAACATAACACTTAAAATGATAAAACTCCTCATACTCTTTACAAAAAAAAATTAAAAATTAAAATTAATGTTCATCATATAATATAAGTTTAAAAATGTAATCATATTATTTCATATGAATTATATTATTATTTTTATTTAAATCAATCTCAAGCACATGGCTAAATCAATATTAATATCTCATATCTAGCATTAAATGTTTTCCTTACTTTCCAAGATTTGGTCAAAACACAAAGAAATCATAATTACATCTCTAAAACTTCATCAAATATCAACCAACTAGTCTATTAATTACCAAAATTATATATGGACTAAATATATAATTTCTTAAAAGAGGAAACTTAGCCAAAAATACCAACAACAGCTCCAGCAAAAATTACCTTAACTCTAGCGGAAGCTGCAGTAGCTCCAACAGAAGCTGCAACAGCTCCAACAGAAGCTGCAACAGCTCCAACAGAAACAACAACAGCTCCAGCAGAAGTTGCAGTAAATCCAGCAGAAGCTGCAGTAGCTCTAGCAACAACTGCAGTAGCTTCAGCAATAGCTTAGGCTACTGACACATGTCCAAAAGTAACATCATCAACCCATTAATGCTCTATCCCAGCAGCTTGCTGCCATACCCAAAGAAGCTAGGGTCCTATAAAAGAAATCATACCATTTTAAGTTAAGATCCTTAGCCTCCAGCTACAATACTAGAAATAGAAGGATCTCATAAAGGTTATCTTACTATTTTTAGCCAAACCATGAATCTAATGCTAAATATTTTTCTCTAGCAAAAGATGTCATTTAGATGACATCATCCAACAGCTACTGCTATAGAGCTGACAGCTCTAATAGCAGCTCCAGCAGCATCAAAGGCTCAAATTTTCTTCTTTTGGCAAAAAAAAAAAAAAAACCACTAATGAAACCACTTACTTTGTCAAATATTTTTCCTTATTTGCTATATTTTCCTTCAACTAATTCTAATCTAGTTACATGCTTGGCTCTATATAAAGAGGACCAAGCCATACACTAAGACACCATCCATCCCTCTCTCATCCTTAACATTCTGAAACTTCATTCATTTTGCTGCCATATCTCTAAATATCTCCATATCTTTCTTCATCTCTCTTACAAAATCCCTTTTCTTAGATAACACCTATTACACACACTACTACCCATCTCTACCATACTTTAATATTCCGAAATTTCATCATTTTGCTACTCAAAAACACATCTCTATCTCATTTTTTATTTCTCATACAAAATCTCTATTCTTAGTAAGCAACATAACCTATGACATAACACAATAACCACTCCAGCAGCAACTATAATCTCATGTACTTACTATATTTAATCCAAATATCTCTCATACTTCCCCATATTTTACAAACACGTCCGTCACAAAATATTCATACATACTTCTCATATATCTTTAAACTTCATGTCTTATAAAGTAATTATGTACAAGATCCATATTCAGCAAAGTATCTATGAAAGTTCAAAATGGGTATGAAAACACCTTTGAACGTTTAGACCCCAAATTACAAATTATCAATTCAAGTTTATTATCAAACAATTAATGTGCGGAACATGAACATAAGTCAATGACATAATTGATAAACAATCTAAACCAATTTAAAATCACATCCACAGCAGATAATAAACGGTAAAGATTAGGGAAGAGAGATGCAAACACAAAGATAACACGTGATGTGTTATCAAAGAGGAAACCGAAGCTCTCGGCATAAAACCTATTCGCCGCCCTTCAAGTAGTCAATAATCCACTAGAAAATGTAGTTGGGACACATGAACAGCGATAGACCCTCCAAACCTAATCTACCCAGGTACTTAAGCCCTCCAAGCTTCTTGCTCCAACGAGGTTGCATCGAATCTTTTTCTTTTCTAGCTTACCGGATTCCGCTATAGCCCATAGCATCAACCAATAACCATTGGTTCCTTCCCAAACTGCTTCCCTTAGCACCAAAAGACATTCTCATAGACGTGAGTGTGTTGAGAAAATGATTTGGTCAATAACCTCTCAAGGATGTATCAATGGAGAGGAAGAGAGTAGAGGAATTTGTAGAGTCTCTTAGATGAAGATTGGGGATGAGGCAATCTTGTTTTGCTCTAGGGTTTCTCTCACAAAATTCTCTCTGGAAGCTCTCTACATTTCGTGGGTATAAGGGTCTATATCTAGTGGTGTGTGTTTGGAATACGAAAAGTCAGTTTCTGCCAAACAGGGTAAGTTGGTGGCTTGACCTCGCGGCTTGTTCAAGTCGCGAAGTAACGGTCTAGCCAGCCTGGGACTTTTGTCCTGTAATGCGACAGCTGGCGCAACCCTTTAGCTCCCCTGTGTGCTTCTAACGTGCCTGCAGTTGGCGGCTTGCCAGTCGCAAGTCAGCCGCGAGTCCTAACCGCGAAACTCTGCTTTTTTGCACAAACTTGAGCCTTTCTTCACACTCTCTTCACACACTACCCTTACATGAATCCCACCTAAATATAGGGTTACTAAGTGCTAAATTACAAGCAAATTGGCATGTAATAAAGCCAACAAGATGATTGATAAATTTCAACCTTACAATCTACATATAATTTCTATAAGTATTACAAACACCATATTTCACAAAACATATATATTTTTTACCATCTTCATACATCTTAAAAGATACCAAACACTCTTCCAAGGACATATTACAAAAGCCCTTCTCATGGAAGGCAATATCACTCATATTTGACTAATAACTAAAAGAGCATTATATGGGGAAAATCATTTAAGTGTGATAAAAGGGATAAACTTAACCAACCTATGCACACGGCTAGACATATTCTCTCTCCCTCCAATTGCACCCATTTTTTCCCCTTCAATCATGAAGTCACCATGAAAGGACTTATAATATCATACTGTACTGTTGGACTTATTTTATCATACTGCTGAAATATTATAAGTCTAGTGATGTTATACGGCTGGAGTCACAAACTATGAAGATAAGTCATTATATTTTTATTTCTATATTTAAATTATTTCTATATTTTATTTTATTATCATTGTACCGTTGTAATCATATTATTATGCCGTTGGAATGTTATCAGCTTACTAATGCTATACAGCTGGGGCCACAAATCATATAAGGAATAAAGTGATGCTATATTACTGGAGTCAGAATCATAAGAGATAAGTCAATGTTTTCTCCATCATTGAAATTACATTATTAAATATATGCTAACCCATTATTATTGTACCGTTGGATACAAATTACTTTAATATCATCTCACTATTTAATAAAACATAGTCTCACTAATACTTCATTAATGAACATACATATTAATAAATTGATCTACTACCGTTGGTCAAATATTATTTGGACATGAACTACCACTGGACATATATTATCCGAATATAAACCACCACTGGACATATATTATTTAGACATATACCACCGATTTACATTTATGATTTGGACGTAAAATATTGCTGGACATATCTTATTTGGATATAGACCATTGCTGGACATACTTTATTATATTGAACATGAACTATACCACAGCTGGATATGGATTATTGGACTCATCCCATTATTGGACTTATGATACTTAATTAATTACTTTCTAATATTATATATCACTTAATAAACATAACAATGATGTTCAACTAATCATTTAATCAAAACTATTATGCTAAACATATTATATTTCAACAATTATCATGATTTTAAGACTTTGGGTTTTATCTATTTTGTAGGCTTAAAATGTACCGAAAACTATTGGTTTATGCGACTCAATGTCGAGTTTCGAATTGGACTCCCCAGAACAAATTCGGACCTAACAAAGTTACAACTCCAACGAAAAATACGTAACTATGCGCAAAAAAATATCCCCAACACATGCTTTCTTAAAAAAAATATTAATTTATGTTCCAAATAGACAAATTGTACCATATGGATGCCAGTAATGATAATTCATCTCAAAAAGAAAGTAATAATGATAATAACTTTGCTTATGAACTATGAGCAACAAAAGTAAAAGACAAAAAAAGAATTGAAATAGATTGGAGCAAGCTTCACAAGCACAACCATCATTTATAGCATGTTTTCAGCACTTTGCTCATTATTGTAGTACACTCTCGTGATGGTATTGTAGGCCCCATAGCCATAAATAATGAATACGTCATATTTGTACTCAGCACATCCATGAGACTTTAAGAGGTGTGGCCACAAATACAATCACGTCATTTATCAGCCGCCCATTATTTCATATGGCTTCAAAAGTCACAATCACGATCACATCTCTCTCATTCCAATTCCTATTCCATGATAAGACACGTTGTGGCCGTCCATTCTCCCCAAACCCATCAGAGGCTGACAACGACACCCAGCTAAAAATCGAGTGCTCTTGATTTCATGAAATGAGAATCTTTTGAGTATCAGAAATACTGTTTATCCATACATGGTTCTATCTTCTATGGCTCTACAGTTTATCTACGTATATCGGTATATGTGCCTACGCAGGAGACAAAAGAAATTTGTATTTCTAATTACTCCTTCGTTTGATATATATTATAAATACAATTTATTTAAATATTCAATTTATTTTTATTACTATTTATGAGTTTTATCGTACTTTTTAGTATTATTCATGACTCTACTATACTATTTTAACTAATTTTTACTTTTATTTACAGTACTTTTAGTAATAAGTTTTCAGTTTCAACAGAATAAGTAATATTTAAACAAATCTTATGCCTTCGTTTGGATAGTGTTTTCAGTTGCTAGTTGCGTGTTTGCGTTTCATTTTTGTGGGTCTTGTGCACTGTTCACGTGACTTGCAAGTATTTTATTTAGCAAAATTTTTTTTTACAACTGAGTCTTACGGCACTATTCACACATTTAAAAATTATTTTGCCACAATGTTTTCAGTTTTCAGCAATAAGCGATATCCAAACAGACCCTATATGTGTGTTTGGCATGCTTAGAGGTTGTTTGGTAACATTTTTCTAGTAACAGTGTTTATATTTTTTGAAAATACGTTTGAGTGAAAAAATGTGTGAAAATGTGTATAATATTGTTTAAAAACTGAAAACATGTTGTTAAACTACTATACTAAACAGGGCTGTAATTTTTGCCAACTTATTTTACTATTCAATTTATTACATGTGATTTTAGGAACCTTGTAATTTTATTTATAAAAAAAAAGGGTTAATTTTGTTAAAATTTTTATTAAAAAAAAAGTGTTTTTTTTTTTTTTTTGTGGCTAAACTACAACATTATCATTCAACTAGCAAATATAATGGCTGTCAGCCTTATAAGCATATGCAATTACTACAGGAAGACTACACTTAATGAAACAAAATGCTCTACAAAATCTGATTGCATACTTTGCAGTCTCATGGGCAGCAGTATTACAACATCTTCAAACCCAACTAAAATTACAATTCAAAAATATTTTATGAAGATTAAGTATATTATTAATAATAGTAGCAATGGACCAATCAAACTGCAATTTAGATATGGTTAGGGGGTCATAACAGGACTTAACATCTCCTTCAATGATGATATGTTGCCAGTTTTCACTTAGAGCTAGCTGGAATACCCAAAGCACAGCTATAGCTTCAGCTTGTAGTAGTGAGCACCATTCACACATTTTAGCCCAAACTTTAAGCATCTCTCCTTTTTTATTTCTAGCCACCACCGTCAAAGTAATGGAATTTTCAGACACAGCAGCGTCCACATTAAGTTAAAACCATCCATCATCTAGAGCTTCCCAACCATTTAAGCTCTTGTCCTTGCATGGATAAGGTCTTTTCTTTAGATAAGGTCTTGACATATTCTATAGTTCTCTTCATTATATGTTGGGTGGTTTCCATAATGTCAATGTAGCCTCCATTGCGCACTAACTGATTCCTCATGAACCATAAAACAAAAAACATTTTAGCTTTTAGCCAGAAACATAACCGTAGTAACGTAACACTGGCAAGTTGGCAACAAGACCAAATTGTATATAACTCGAAGAGAAGAAAAAAAAAATTGTAGATTTGCATAAAATTTAAAGAACAATAGAACTAGAGACTCAGAGAGTTCCTGATGTAATGATTTCTAATTATTTTGAAGAAAATTAGTTTGTTGAGTTCAATTTATTTGAATTTTGAACTTGTGCTATTCTCAATAGTGGTCCGTACTAACTCTATACTAAGAGCGTCGTTTTAGTTGATGCAAAATTCTTAACCTCTTTTAATATAAAAACTTTTTTTTCTTTTTCTTTTTAAATTTATTCCATCGTTTTCTTAAAATTTACTGCCACTTTTTCAATGGAGTTTGTACAGTACTTTTGTTTTAGAAATCATTTCCTTTTCCCCTTTTATGTGTTTTTGTTTATCAAAAAAATAAACTAATTTTTTTTATTTTACGTATTTACTTTTTAAAAGCACTTACGTTAGATTATTTATTTTGCATTATATTTTATTAAAATATATATATATATATATATTTTTATAAATTTTTTACTACTCTCCCAAATTATTTCCCTCAATAAAAAAAATTAAAAATCAAATTTGCGTATGAACAATTATCGTGTATATTTGCTCAGATATTGCAGCTAGAATCCTTTTTGGGTTGGTTGCACAAATTGTGGAGCATATGCCATTTAGATGGACTGTGAACGATCTAAGTTTCAAATCAGTAATGCTCATCTAAATTAGGTTTCAACTTTTACATTTATGATTTATGGAATGAAGCCCTGGGCTTGGTCTGGTCTAGAGAACAGACAGATATAGCAAACTATAGAATAAAAAGTATACTAACAAGTATCGACATGCAGAAGAAGCCAATCAATACAAATAGCAGGCCCTGTGAATAAGAAGAATCCTTAACTTAAAACAGAGAACCAAACAGAGAAATAATTTCATCGACCAGATGGACCAGCTTGGCCATCGCATCTCGAGGAGGAAGGTTAAGCATCGATACCGCTAACTTGATTTGGTTTGGACATATATCCTGTGTCGTTTGTGTTTTTCTTCGAAGTTCTTTTACTTTATTCGTACCTCACAAACTGCTTCACAAGCTTTTCGATTCCTCGGGGAGATTTAGAGGGGTATCTTTGTCTGGCATCCCTCATACTGTGCAAGGGATCATTCTATTAGCATGTGAACCTTAAATGCATGATTATGTCATATGTATAGTCACAGTAATAGCGCACTAATAATGCTAGCTTGTACCGCACGCTTTGCAACAATAATTCAATGTGAAAAATTGGAGTCTTTTGAGTAAATATTGCTAAATTTGAAACATATTTGCGTTATAGATATTGTTACAAGTTAATTAGAGAAATGAGAAGAGAGATTGAATTTCGGCAACAGTGTTGCCGAAATTCAAGAAAAAGTAGGAGAGAGAATGAGAACAAGGGAGGAGAGAGAAAAGCTTGAATTACGGCAATGGCATTGCCGTAATTCATTCTGCCCAATTTTCCTCAGCTGGCCGGACGTGTGAGTGTGAGAAGTGCCCTGACCGGTTGAGAGCTCCAAAAAAAAGTAATTGTGACAATGGTATTGCTGAAAATGGTAGGAAAAAAAAAAGTGAATGCCAAAATCTATGGAAGAATTAAAGAAAAATATAATGTGTTACGTACACAATATTTTTATAATATTTTCACAATAAATCACAGGTAACTAGTTATTATTAGTTCAAATTTAAATTTAATATTGAGATTACTATTTTAATCTAACAATAACAACAAATAACAACCTGATACTTAGAATTTGTTGTAAAAATGTTGTAAAAATTATGTGCACTTATTATTTCTTAAAAAAAAAAATGTAATAGATTTGCCAAAAATGGGAGGAAAAAAGAAAAAGTTTCAATGGGTTTGTGGCATTGGCGGAATTTTTTTTTTGGCAATTGTGGCAATGCCATTGCTGAAAATGAAAAAAAAAAAATTCCCAATTGTGGTAATGGCATTGCCGAAATTGTGTGGAAAATTTTTTTTTGTTTTTTTTTTTTTGTTTTTGGCAATGGCAATGCCACAATTGCCAAAAAAAAAAAAAAAAATTCGCCAATGCCACAAACCCATTGAAACTTTTTTTCCCCCTCCCATTTTCAGCAAGCCACAATTGCCACAAAATTTTCGGCAAATCCATTATACTTTTTTTTTTTAAGAAATAATAAGTGCACACACTTTTTACAACATTTTTACAACAAATTCTAAGTATCAAGTTGTTACTTGTTATTCTTGTTAAATTAAAATAGTAATCTCAATGTTAAATTTAAATTTGAACTAATAATAACTAGTTACCTGTGATTTATTGTAAAAATATTGTGTACGTAGCACATTATATTTTTCTTTAATTCTTTCCCAAATTTTGGCATTCACTTTTTTTCCCCCCTACCATTTTCGGCAATACCATTGCCACAATTACTTTTTTTTTGGGCACTCAACCGGTCAGGGCACTTCTCACACTCACACATCCATGCAGCTGAGGGAAATTGGGCAGAATGAATTACGGCAATACCATTGCCGTAATTCAAGCTTTTCTCTCTCCTCCTTTTTTCTCATTCTCTGTCCTACTTTTTCTTGAATTTCAGCAACACTGTTGCCGAAATTCAATCTCTCTCCTCATTTCCCTAATTAACTTGTAACAGTACCTATAACGCAAATATGTTTCAAATTTAGCAATATTTACCCAAAAGACTCGAAAAATTGTGACTAAATATTTATTACTAGTTACAATAAAACTTGTGATATTAGCATTAGTAACTATTTTAACGTTTCCCTAAAAAAAAAAAAAAAAAAAAAAAAACTATATTAACGCTTGCATTTGTCTATTATACAAAATTTGACGTTTCTAATTAAATAAAATCATATAGCTTATAACAGCATTTGTACCAAACAGTGCAAAACAAAAAATGTATCAATTTTACACATCCAACCTTCAAAATCACTCCATCAATCAAGCTAATAAAAATTGTAAATTTACATTGACACTATTTACTTTGCATATAATCTTTTATTTTTTCTTTTTGTATCTTGAGATTAAAGAAAAAAAGTGAATGGTGGTTATTGTGTGTGAAGAAAGATAAACAATAAAAAAATTTTAGAAAATTGATATTTTAATGTAATGTAGTGTAAAATAAGTTATTTGATATGTGGTATTTTGAAAAATAAGTATATAAAATAAAAAAAAAATCAAATTCTTATATTAAAATAGACGAAATATTTTGTACCAGTTAATGTGAATGTTGTAATGATTAGGATGATAAAAGCTTCAATCATCCATGTATAAGAATAAGATCCAAAGTAGAACTCATAAAGACCCCTTTATAACATATTCAAATTCTCTTTTTTCTTTGTCAAGAAAATGTAAGAAGAAAAATAAAAAGGAAGAATGAAGTCCTTAAATAAATTCCCAATAACCAAGCCCAAAAAAAAAAAAAAATCTATTTAAAATTTCATATCACAGGGAAAACTGCCGCGTACGTGTTGGGGAGAGTACTAATAACAGAGAATCTTCTGAAACTGAGAAGATGCTTATTGTGGGCGGTATTCTATGCGTAAACACAATGGTTAGAAAATCTTCGAGTAATATATGGGTGATGCCAATAACAGTGTATAAAAGGAAATAATTTATAAATATACGTGTGTGTGACCCTCATAGAGGAAACAAAAAAAAAAAAAGCTGTCAAGATCGAGGTTATTCGTTCTCTTCAGGTGGGAAAAGTTTATAACCTAGGGGGGAAAAAGAAAGCTTATTATAAACACCATCAAGAGGAACTTTCGAATGTGAGAATGTGCACCAATATTACAGTATGATGAATCCCACATTTTCGTGTATGGTACATTTCAATGTTGTCGGGGAGAAAAACAAAAAAACAAGGTTATTCTTGGTTAGGTTATGGAATGTATAGTTCCATCATTTCTTTTGTGGAACATTTTGGAAGGAAAGGAATAAGAGAATGCTTAAAGGGTAAGAACTTCCTAAAATCAATGCATGTTATTCTTTTTCCTTGGATGTTTATAGATAAGTGTAAACCCTCTCATGTACGTGACTTTTCTTAATTCAATATATTGCTTAATTATTAATTTTTTTTAATTTTTTTTTGGGTTAAACAAGTTGAAAAAAACACTAAACAACAACTAGTATATTACAAAAGAACTCAGCTTTATTAAAAGATAGCAAATTATCTACCACAGGTGGTGGTTCATACAAAATTAGGAAGTTAGTAATCTGAATTGCTCCCATTTTTGCAAGCTTATCAGCACATCTATTAGCTTCCCTAAAGATGTGGGTCATTGAGTAATTAGGGAAGGATCTGATCAGGGTCCTGCAATCATTTAAGAGAGGTTCAAGCATGAGATTAACAGAGACGGAATTAGTAAGTAAATGAACAAGTACATCAACATCAAGTTCTATGTTAATGTTTTGTAAATTTAATTGACGAGCCAGAGAGAGGCCATCCTTGAGGGCCCAGAGTTCTGCCATAATACTAGTCATGTTCCTAAGCTTGCTTAATTTTTCACAGAAGCAGTTGAATATATAGTGTTACAAGGAAACCTTTGCTTTATGTGATATACATTGGGTGGAGTTAGGACATTTTGTCCACCAGTCATAGCTGACCATTTTAGTATGTTTAAAATATGACTATTTTAGTATGTGTGAAATTAGATGTGTCAGCAGTATTACGCTAAAAATACAAAGCCCTTGTACCAAGCTATCAAAAGAGAGAGGACAAAAAAAAATCCCTTTTAACACATTTAATACTAGTGGAATCCATTATTAAATAGAAAAAGAAAAGCTATTTTTTAAGAATGTTAAATAATTAGTGAGCTCTACATTTAGAGTTCAACAACATTGTCTGATCTCTTTTATATATAAGGAGTGTTGGGTTAAGATAGATTGATCCCGGTTAATTAATTCTGATAGGGCAAAATGAATTAACCCTTTGCAAATTAATTAATTACCCAAGTTAATTAATTAAGTTCAATTACATGCAATAGCATGGTAGTACAAACAAATCACCAATTATACTAAATGCAGAGGAAAATAAATTTGACACAGGTGATTTGTTTACAAATGGGGAAAACCACCGAGGCAAAACGTCATTTGGTGATTTTAAGGTCATTACTCCAAAGAATCCACTATTATCAATCACAAGCGGTTACAGGTATAAGGAATCTTACCAAACCCTTTGGCCTATCCCGAAATACCAACCTACAGTTGAACCCTTACCCCAATACCTAATTGGACTTGTATTGTAGCGGCAATCTTTTAGTTCAATGCACGAATCCCAGTACGTGACTAACTAATGATGCACGGATCCAAGTACGTGACTGACATCAGCAACTTGAAGAAGATGCTGTCTGCAAAGTTCTTCAATTCATCAACGATGAAGATCAGGAAGCTCTTTGGTTACAAAACCCTTGGCGTAAAGATGCAATAGCTTCTTCAGAGAGAATAATGAACTTGGTCACTTTCTGCATATGTTCTCCTTGTATGACGGCCTTTAAAATAAGTCTTATATATGTCTAGGGTTGTGAGAAAAGAAAACCTATACAAATATTTCAGCATGAGCCAAAAATTAGATCTGGAAATTCTGATTTCGTAAGTCTCGATAGATTCAGCTTCTATCGAGTTTCGTTCTTAAATCTCGATAGATACTGTTTCTATCAAGGTATCTATCGAGATTTAATGAACAGCTCTTTTTCACTTGTTTCTTGGTCAAATCTTCATGGTTTTAACACTTGACTTGAACAACATGTTTCTTGAAGTTTTAAATTCATCCTAGATTTACCCAATTACAAGTAAAGTGCATTTTGTCAAAGGATTAGCCAATTACATAAAATATATCCCTAACAATCTCCCCCTTTGGCAATCCGTGACAAAACCACAACAAAACAAATAATCATGAGAGAAGTCTTAAATCACTAAACTCATAACCACTTGTTGTATTGCAAAGTAAATCTATCCCTACTACAGACTCTTGAAAATTTTTGCAAGAAAAGAGTTCACGGCATGATAGACTTTCACAACCTATCTTTCTGAAACATTTAAACAAAACTAATCAAGGCATCATGTGTGAAACAGAAATAAGAATTGCGTACATAAAGAAACATGTGTATAAAGATAGAAAAGAAACAACAAATATAGAGGTAGGCGAGGAAAAAACATACATCATCATCATATATGAAAATAAAGTACAATGTATGTAATAAAATGTTAACAAGACCGGTGTACAAGACGCTAATGTAAAAAGAAAGAGAAAAGGAAATACATAAAGTCCTTACTACATCCCTTAATGCTATGTACACTCCCCCTAACAAAAATGTCATATACTAACTCTCCCCTGAAGTACAAGACTACTCTCAAAACTCAAAACTACTCCCCATTTTTGTCATAAATGACAAAGGGCAAGTCACTGAGAGGTCATCATCACCGGAAGAGTCAGCATCATCCTCATCATCATCAACCTCATCATTAGGCGAGACCTCGGGAGAAGGAGAGTGAGAAGGAGCAAGACCAGCCATGCGAGCCTGCCAGTGGGCAATGTGGCCTACTTGGGTGTTCATTTGACACATCTCATCAGCAAGATAGTCAAGACGACCACCAAAGTCAGCCTGCATCCACTGAAGCTGCTCCATGATGGCCTCGAGGGTCACACCACCAGCCACGGAAGAGGAAGGAGCAGAAGAAGACGGAGCCAAAGAAGAGGGTGGAACAACAGAAGTTGCAGGATTGGTCGTTTCCACTCGTGGTCACTTCGGTTGAAGCTGAGCCTCACTCCGCTAGATAGAACCAACATTGATGGCACCCATGAAGGTGAAAAGAGAAGAGAGAGGAATAGGAATGGAGAAGTGTTGAAGGATCCGCATGATAGCCGAAAGAAAGATGAGCCTATCACGGGTAGCAGTGTCCTGATACATATCTATGATAGATGTGATGAAGTGAAAGGGAAAGTTGATGGTAAGATCCTTCATCAAAGAAAGAAGAAAACGAGCACGAGGCTCAGTGATGGAGTTATAGTGAGACAATGGTATGAGAGTGAATGTCATCACCATGTTAAGGAATCTTGGGTCTTTTGCAAAACCTGAGCATGGGGTGTTGAGCTTACCATCCCAAATAGAAGGAGTCCTACAGAAATGGGAGATGAGGTCGTCTCTAGACACGGTCCGGAGATGCTCATAGCCAAGGTAGTCAGGATACGCTACCCTAGGGACGTGTAGTACCTCGAATATAAGATCCGGTGTAACTACGATACGTGTACCTCTGAATGTAGAAACAAACTGAGGCACGAAGGTATTGATGCCGTGTATGTTGGAGTAGAACTCCTGTATAAACACGACAGGACAACGCACGGGTTTCTCACGGAGAGATTCCCATCCTTGAGTCTGAATGACATTGGGTAGCATAGTGTCGAAGACATCTGACAGAATGACCTGGCATTTCGGATGAACGCCATAGGCCTGAAAGTTCTCAAAGAAGTCCCTCTTGGCTTTCTCATCACAGAATTGAATATAAAAGGGTACGAGAGGAACAGAAGAGGATGACTTGGAACCTTGAAGAGGGTTCCGAGCCGAAGTAGATTTGCACTGTTTGGGTGCCATAACGCAGTCTATCTGAGAGAGAGAGAGAGAATAGAAGGAAACATAACATATGCTTAGAATAGGAAAGAAAATAAAGAACGTATGCATGAAGAATGCATGGGAAAAACCCAATCCAATCCTATCAGTACTCACATTAATAAACAAGCACACACTCCTAAAATGCATGAAACATAGTTATAATGCAAGGAAAATGCAATGCATGAGCATTTGATAGCAATTTCATAAACCCCAACCCATATATTTCACAAAAATCTCACAAACCCCCAAAAATTTCAAAACCCCAAAAAACTAAGTCTTAATGCATGAAATGCATATAGAAAGAGGGATTGAGAGGTCTTACCAAGAAATTTGAGCTTGGATTAGGCCGAACCTGGAGAGGGTTGAAGGATTTTAGAGAGAAACTAGGGTTTTGGATCGAGAGAGAAGAGGTTCTATCGAGATGAGCGAGAAGAAATGAGAATCGGGTCTTGCCTCAGCTATATATAGAAAAACACAACTAGATGGATTAGGGATCTATCGAGAAATTGTCGAGCACTAAATCTCAATAGAAGAGAATCTGTCGAGGTGCTGTCGAAGTGTTGTCGACGGTGAAAACATGAGCTCAATGGATCGAAACATCTGTTGAGAAGGTGTTGAAGAAACAGAAGCTCAAGGAAATCATCTCGATGGATCGAGAAGCTGTCGAGGTGCTATCAAGAAGAAACCCATAAATCTCGATGGATCGAGAATATGTTAAGGATTTGCCAAGCAGACAGAGAGGTCAGAAGAAAAACTCGATGGATTGGCCTGTTGTCGAGAATTTATCGAGAGCAAAGCAAAGAGGCTCAATAGAAAAAGGATGTGTCGAGGTGCTGTCGAACTTGAAGAAAAAAGGATTTTCTAGAGGAAAAACACATAAAGATGAATGCAACAAGCAAGCTACTCAAACAAAGATCCATTCAACATGTTAAGCTCTCAAAACATCTCTCAACATATAAGCAAAGCATCCATAGATCCAAAAACACACACACACACACACACTAAACAAGTCTAACCAATTTTATATTTCAAAAACGAGTTGAGACAGTTTAGTGTGCATATATTAACACATGTATTCCTTGTTGTAAAGTTATGATTTACAACTATGTGTTTTGTTGACTTTTATTCCGTGCTAAATTTGATTGTAATTTCATTCAATCTTTTGTACCCTGTATTTATTGTGGGATTTGATTGTAAAGGTTATGTGATAGAGAGAGAGTGTGTGAAGACTGAAGCAATTGAAGACTGAGAAGTTCTTACGGGTAGCTCGCGACTAAGAATCTCGCGAAGTGAGCCATGTGCCCTGCACATGACTAGAATACGAAGAGTCAGGACAGATGGCGACAGCTGTGTTTCGCGAGAAGCTCACGGGTAAGGCTTTCTCGTAAGACACTCGCGAGACATTCTATTTTGCCAGACTGTACTATCTGATACACACTTTCTATGCCTACACTATATATACCCACATTACCCACAAATGTTGAGGAGTGCTTCAGAGAGAAAACCATGGCCACAAACTTTGAGAGTTAGAGATTGTTATACCCACAATCTTCTACACATTTGCTTGTGGATTTTCCTCAACTCCTACCTCTCTATTTTCATATCATTGAGAGGTTGATAGCCTAAACACTTACCACATTCGATCAAAGTGTCCAGTGAGGTTTTGGTGCTGCTAGGAAGTATTGGAAGAAGCCAGGCGTTGGCGGATGCAATCGAGCATATTGCGGGATCCGGAGAGCTAGACAAGACAGGGTTCCGAAAAGCCCACGGTTCCGAGAAGTCTTGTTGGAGTAGGAGCTTGAAGGGCTTAGGTACATCAGGTAGATTAGGTTTAAAGGGTCTCTTGCTAACCCATGTATCCCAATTGACTGTCTAGTGGATTGATTACCACTTGGAGGGCGGCGGAGAGGTTTTTCACCGAGTTCTTCGGTTTCCTCTTCGATAACACATCGGCGTGTTATCTTGTGTTTGCATCTTTCTTCCCTACTCTTTTACATTCCATTTTATTGTTGTGTTGCTATGATTATGGATTATAGTAGCTTGTTTGTTTATTCGCTCGTATTTACACTATTCCGCACTTAGTAGTAAGTTAGTGTAAAATCAATCGAGCCGTAATTTTAATTTGGGGGTCTAAACAGCTCTTGTGTTTTCAACACATTTTCGAGCTTTCACTTGTGATGGCTAAATTACATTGTACCTACACATGTATCAAAAGTAGCAAAGAGTATGCGTATTGTGTGTGAAAACATAGCAAGAGTACACAAGTTTCTCATATTATGAAGATTCAAGATATGAGGTGATCTAATACACTTCACACACAATCAAAACTGTTTGATAGGAACTATCACCTTTGAGGTACATCATATAACTCCCACATCTCTAGAAACACACTTACAACCATATTAAAAGCATCCTGATTCTTTTTGCTTTTATATTCTTTGCATATTTTTTTTTTGAACATATCATGCATGGGCATATAAGAGAGAAAAGAAATACCAAATTATGTAAGCCAAAACATCACAATTTTGCTATATCAAAGCACACATATGTTATACATGATTGGCGGGCTTTAGTGGTGAGATAGTTATTTATGCCTTTTTCTTAGGATTTTCTAGTCATTTTTGTCAAAAAAAGTGATATGAGCATGAGATATAAGAGATCGTCTTAATCGTACTCATCACATACACAAGCCACAAAGCTTACTTGCTTGGTTGTGCATTGAAATGCTCATCTAAGTTACAAGAGATACAAAATTTATAAATTTTGTTTCAAAGGCCATCCAAGGTACACAAGTACCAATGTACACAAACACACATTGTTTTTGTATTTTTCTGATTTTTCAATTTTTTATTTTATTTTTATGAAAAAAAAAATATAATAAAACTGAAAACAAACAAACAAAAACATGTAAAAATACAAAGCATAAGACTAGACTGACTTAAAAACAAAAATGCAAAACAAACAAGTAATGCAAAAACATAAAGAGAGAGAGAGAGAGTCTGAATCACTTTGAGCCTTTTTCTTTCCAAACTTTGGTTTTGGAGGGAGATCCTTTCCTAAAATTGAACCTTTGTTTCGGAGGTGAGGGGAAAGAATTGCAAACGTTCAAGTTCGAAAGGAACATAAGGGCCTTGAGAAGATCTCCAAGATGACCCAAAGATAGTAGAATTTGACCTTGACCACCAGATGATAACACACTATTGCTCTATTGAGTGGCTAACCACTTATAGCAATTTGGACGAGTGTGTCCTGAAGCTCCACAGTGATGACAGAAATGCGGCTTCTTTGATTGTGACTTCTTATTTTTAGCCTTATTGCTCTTAGGGTTTCTAGTCTCTTTCTTCTCTTTCTTAAGGGGTGCTCCTATAATAGATTTGCCTTTATCTAGATTGTTCTCACTAGCTATCTCAGTTTTAGTTTCATTTTTCTCAAGATTTTCATTATTAGCAGGTGAAACAAAAAACAGTCTTACTAGAAGAGGCAATATGAGAAGAGTTAGAGAGTTCATACCTCAAGCAGTTTTTGTCAGAAGTTGATTTCTGGAGGTTCAGCATTTCATCCAGCTTTGCACTAGAAGTCCTCTCCCATTAAGCTCAAGCTTAGAACAATTTTTCTTTAAGCTTCTTGGTTCTTTCAGCCAAGAAGTTGTTTTCGAACCTTAGTGCTCCAATGGTTTGATTGGCTTCATCAACTTTTGTGGACAGCTCATCTCGTTCCAGCTTCACTTCACTAAGCTTCTTAGTAGACAACCTATATAACTTCTCATGCTTTTCAGATACCTTGTATAATTTTGCATAGGCTGTCTGGATGTCATCTTGTTCATCCATCTTTTCGAACTTGGATTCCACCAAGTCCTCTTCTTCATCCACTGCTTCTACGATCCCCTCAATAGGATCCACTGTGACAGTGAAAGCACTCAAGATTCCCTCGTCATCACTGTCATTTGACTCAGTCTCAGGCTCGGTATCACTCAAGGTAGCAGCAAGAGCCTTGCTTTTCCTAATCGACTTGAGATATGTTGGACATTCTTGTTTCATGTGTCCAAAACCTTGACATCCGAAGTACTTTGGTCTGGAGGGAATAGTATACTGACTACCATCTTTAGCATCCTTTTTCCCTATGTCTTGACTTTTGAATTGAGAAGAACTGGATTGCTTACTATCCTTGTCAAAACCTTTCACATTGGCATTCTTCATGAACTTCTTGAACTGCTTAGTGATGTAGGACTTCATCTTAGAATCTTCATCATCTGAAGACTCATTAGTCTCATTACTTTTGGCCTTCAGTGCCATATTCTTACTTTTGGTTCCTTTCCCATGTCTAGTCAAACCCAATTCATAGGTTTGCAAGTTGCCAATCAACTCCGTCAAAGGAATGGTGTCAATGTCCTTTGATTCTTCAATCACTATTATCTTGGCATGAAATCTCTCAAGGAGAGATCTAAGCACATTTCTCACAATCTTGGGCTCAGGAATATGATCATCAAGATTGAATGCTGAGTTCACTATGTCCTTCAGCTTGGCATAGATCTCATCGAACATCTCATTCTCCTCCATCTTTATCTCCTCAAAGCTAGTCGTAAGCCTTTGAAGCTTTGAATCCTTGACAGCCTTAGTCCCTTCATAGGTTGTTTGGAGGATGGTCTATGCTTCCTTTACAGTTTCAGTTGAGGATATTTTCTTAAACTCCTCATTGGTCACCGCACTAAATAGGGCATTCAATGCTCTGCTATTAAAGTTTGCTGCTTTGATCTTGGTCTCATCCCAATCAGCCGACCCTTCCTTTTGCTTCACCCAGCCAATTTCTACAGCTTGCCAGACCTTCTCACCTAAAAATTGCAAGAAAGCTCACATGCGTACTTTCTAGTATGCATAGTTAGTGCCATCAAATAAAGGAGGTATAATAAGAGACTGTCCTCTAACCATGACAAATAGGGTTCAATGGATCACACAGCAAAGATTAAAATCTAATCAGAGTGTGCCCGCTCTGATACCACTTAATAGGGCAAAATGAATTGACCCCTTGTAAATTAATTAATTACCCAAGTTAATTAATTAAGTTCAATTACATGCAATAGCGTGGTAACACAAACAAATCACCAATTATACTAAATGTAGCGGAAAATAAATTTGACACAGGTGATTTGTTTACGAATGGGGAAAACTACTGAGGCAAAACCCCACCGGGTGATTTTAAGATCACCACTCCTAAGAATCTACTATTATTAATCACAAACAGTTACAAGTATAAGGAATCTTACCAAACCCTTTGGCCGATCCCGAAATACCAATCTACAGTTGAACTCTTACCCTAATACCTATTTGGACTTGTATTGTAGCGGAAATCTTTCAGTTTGATGCATGAATCCCAGTACGTGACTAACTAATGATGCATAGATCCAAGTACATGACTGACATCTGTGAGAGACCGCACCCTCGGCCCGCTTTTTTTTTTTTTTTTTTTTTTTTTATGAATGTTGGGCCAAACCCACGTGAATGGGTGGAGTCGTGTTATTGCCTCTCAAAATGGAGGTTCGACTAGTTATATTTTCCCCTTTAGATTAAGGATTTTACAATGGAGTCACCACTTATTTAATTGTTGGAATAAATAAGAAAACCATAATTGAAAAATTCATCATTTTATTAATTTGAAATTGAATTTACATTGAACATAGGAAATTACATGGCTTTGGTCTTAGATACAATTTAAGATAAAGTACATGGCTTTATTTCCTAGTTACAATCTAGAAATTGAAAATTACAAGGATAAGCATTTGATCTACTAACCCTTGATCTAAGTTCGGAGGCTATGTTACAAGGTGAGAAGGTGTTAGGCACCCACCTTGCCTGATGAAACTGGTCTTCTGGATTATGGTGGCCAACAATCATGTCACATAATCCAATATGTTATCAATCAATTTGCATGTAGAATTTGAAGTGTGTACATGTGATAAACCCTAATTCAATTTATTAAGCACTTCATTTGGATTGAAAAATAAAATTCTAGTGAATGTGTGTAGATGGTGATAACCTAGATTCAAGGATTTGAAAGAATTATGAAACAAACATGTTTTTCATATTTTTGATGTATATTTAAGATTAAAACTAGTGATATGCATGAACATGTGATGAACAACCAAGAATATGTGTAGAACATATAAGAACAATTAAGAACATTCAAACATATTCAAGGGAATTTAAATGATTACTATAATGCTTTAATCTTAAACTCTTATCATCGTAACACAAAAAACAATTAGGGAAAGAGATTATACCTTCATGCAAGATTCATATAGTAGAGGAGGAGACTTTTGAGGGAGATCCTAAGGGTGGAGGAAAAGAAGAACTAGGAGAGGGAGAGTGAGTCTCACTCAATACCTTGAGTCTCAAGAAAACCAAGATATGACAAGACTACTCAACTTCACTAGAACTTAAGAGAGGAGAAGAGATGGAGTTTTTTTTGGTGTCCTTTGGAATGAAAGAGGGGGAGGGTTTATATAGTAGTAGTGGAGGAAATATGAATGGAAGACCATTTAATGAGAGTTGACAAGGATTATGAACCTAGACCTCATTTTAGCATTGGGGAAAATCTGGTGCATTAAATGGAGAGATTGGTGGGAGTAGGGAGCAAGCCAAAATTCAGTTTTCTCATAGCTGCTGTAACAGCTTGTAGAGCTAACTTCGAAAAATCATATCTGACCCAATTCTGACCGGAATTGTCTCGTTCTTGTGCTCAAATTGAAGCCCCGGATGTCCAGTTTTTGGAAAAATTAACCTCATTCATAGATTCAAAATATTCTGAGAGATATTGATGAAATGGTGAGCAGAGGTCATTTGTTAGAAAATGGTTTCAGCACAATTAACATTAATAGGTCCTAAATTAGCTCCCAACTAACATTAAATGGCTCCAATCACTCCCATTTCAGAATTAATTGGTTCCAAATTTACTCTAATTAAAAGATAATTACACAAATTACTCATTGAATAATTAATGTTTAAATATCTAATTAATTAGGTGTATGCAACCTCACCATAAAATGTATTCCTAACCAATCAAATTATGACACATCATTGATCTCCAATTGATTACACTTAGAACCAATTGAAATCAATTGTTCATAATCACATATAGTCGGACTTAATTTGTGATAGTGCATCTCAGCCATTAAAACTTGATTTGATGATAACTTTCAATCTGGTGGTCCGATTAGGGCTTATGATCAGTCGATTTGATCGTTACAACATCAAGATTATTTTCGTAAAATGAGATTATGGATCTAATGACTATAATCAAGATGCATATTTCCAAGGCGAAATTACCCTTTTACCCTCCATGTGAGGTTAAATGCTAGTTGCAAAATGGGGTATCAACAGAATGCCCCTCATTGGTAGAGCTTGAAAAGTGAATGTCAATGTATGAAAGAGACATCTAACTTTGCAATCAGTATTTAACCGTGGTGAATGTATGATGCATGTAGATGAAAATGCGAACGGTCATGTTGTGGATCAAAATGTGGACCGAATCTCAGGGGAGATTGCCTACGTATCTCTTGGTGAGTGGATCAGGTCCAAAAGTAGTTCATACATGCAGCTTTTTTTTTTCTTTTTTTTTTTTTTTTTTTTTTTTTTTTTTTTTTTTTTTTTTTGAAAAAAAAAATGAGTACAAGACATGCTTACCAGTGGTCACGACAAAATGAGGATTTCATTCGTGCTTTCCAGAGGACCAACGATCTTGAATTTTGGACGTGCTTCCCAGAGGTCCAAGGATTGGAATTTTGGACGTGTTTCCCAAAGGTCCATTGAAATTGAATTTTGGATATGCTTCCCAGATTTCCAAGGATTTGAAGTTTGGTCGTGCTTCGCAAAGGTCCGATGGATTTGAAGTTTGGACGTGCTTCCCAGAGGTCCGATGGATTTGTGGAAGGTGATATTTGTGCCAATGTGTATGGGTCCTTTACCCTAGTTCCTGCAAAATAAATATTTTCAATTAGTAACAAAGTTATTCATTGAAAGAAATTGGACATACCAAGCCAATGCCCCTAGTTTGGGACATCTTGCATGTTTTGATGAATGTTGAGTGTGGATAGCTAACTTGCTGTTGTGACCACTGGAGAATATGGAAGGAGATCGCAATCTGCCATTTGTTTTGGAGATCTTTCATTTGAAGCTATGCTCAAGAGATTTATCCTTTCAAAATTTGACTTTGGAGATTTTTCCATTGAAGTTTTCAAAATTTTTAATGAAGATTTGTTCATTGGAGATTTTTCCTATGAAGATTTATTCATTGGAGATTTTTCCCTGAAAAATTGAGATTTTTTTCTGAAGAGTTATCTTGAAGATTTATCCTTTAAACATTTGAAAATTAAAAAAAAAAAATTTACTCATGGAGATTTTTCCTTTGAAATATGGAGATTTTTCCTTGAAGATTCATTATGGAGATTTTTCCATTGTAATTTTGAAAAACTCTAATGAAGATTTGTTCATAGGAGATTTTTCCTTGAAAAATAGTTTTGGAGATTTTTCCTTTGATGAATTGAAAATTTTTAATGAAGATTTATTCATTGGAGATTTTTCCTTTTGAAGATTTGTTCATGGAGATTTTTTGTTGAAGATTTATTTGGAGATTTTTCCATTGGATTTTTGAAATTTTTTTAAGAAAATTTGTTCATGGAGATTTTTCCTTTGAAAAATAGAGATTTTTCCTTTTGAAGATTTGTTCGTGGAGATTTTTCCTTGAAGATTTATTCTGGAGATTTTTCCATTGAATTTTTGAAAATTTTTAAGAAGATTTGTTCATGGAGATTTTTCCTTTGGAATATGGTTTTGGAGATTTTTCCTTTGAAAAATGGAGATTTTTCCTTTTGAAGATTTGTTCGTGGAGATTTTTCTTTGAAGATTTATTCTGGAGATTTTTCCATTGAATTTTTGAAACTTTTCAAGAAGATTTGTTCATGGAGATTTTTCCTTTGGAATATGGTTTTGGATATTTTTCCTTTGAGAAATGGAGATTTTTCCTTTTGAAGATCTGTTCATGGAGATTTTTCCTTTGAAAAACGGAGATTTTTCCTTTGAAAATGGAGATTTGTTTATGATCAAAAAGTGAAGAAGATGAAGATGGACTAGAAATGATGAAGATTTATTCATGATGATTTTTTTTTTTTTTTTGAAAAACCTATCCTTTGAATGAGAACAACTTTGGCTGGAAGTTGATGTGGATTGCTGGATAAGTCTTTGCTTAATTCCTGCAAAAAGATAATTTCAATTAGCAATGGATGTATTTATTGAAATGAATTGGAAGTACTTACCCAATACCCCTAGTTTGGGGCATATTCCATGCTTAGATTGAAGCTGAATTTATTTGATATTGTGACCATTGGGGTACATGAAAGAAGATCATGGTCCGCCATCCTTGGTTCTTGCAAAAAGACTTTCTTTCTCTAGCTTGTTAGAAACTAATTATTGTGAAAACTTGCACACAATATAAATAGGCCAATGCTCCAAGTTAGAATATACTTAATGCAAACAAATGGGCTTAACCTAACATGCACCCAAACAATTTTGTCACATTATTTTGACTTTGTTCTCCAAGGTTGTTTAGGTGAATGGGACTGGGCCTCTGCAAGGCTGCCTACGTACCTCTCTCATAGAGGATCAGGTTAAAACGTAGTTCAAGAGAACTGGATTTTGAAAAAGAATGATTTTTTTTTTTTTGAAAAAAACAAATTTTGATTTTTTTTTTTTTTGGAACAAGATGTGATCCTTTGAACAACCATTTTAGAAAATCATAGTGTTTAAGAACCAAACAAATCTCTTTGATTAGGAAGGATCAAGATTATTAAACTCATATAATCAAATTTGCTTCATCGTTTTGAACATCATCAGATTGAGTCTCCAAAGGCAATCAAGAAATGAAATGTGATAATATTTATGAATCACATTGTTGGGTGCAAACAAGGAAAGTGCTCCAGCTTTGGAAGTTCTTTTGAGTCATTTTGAGGATTTGAGAATTTGAGAAATTTTGTCCTCGGACATATCATCCTGTGGGGTTTGACAATTTTAAGTATTTTTCCTTTTTAATTCAAGAGAAAATAATATTAGAGTTTAAGATGTGCCTACAACTAGCAACACTTCAAGGAGGTCTTTACTCATGGGTTGTAATGTAGGCCGGGTTTAGGTAATGAAATGAAAGATATAAAAGGCTCAAAATTTCCTATGATGTTTCTTCCAAGTATGCATTACTCAAAAATCAAGTATTGGAAGAGTTTTACCATTTCTTCTTTGTCATCTTCTCACTAGTCTTCATTGGTCACTTGTATCAACAATCGTTTTTATGCTCATTCCTCTTGAATCATACCTCTAGATTTTCATCTTGTAAAATTGTTCTCTTTTTAGGTTGCATTTTCAAGTTTCCAATTTGGTAGGATTTTCCAATTTTTTCTTTTCTTCTTCTTCATTTCTTTGGCCCTAACTTTTGCCTAGACCGCCTTTTTGGGTTTTCAGCCTAGCGGGCTTTTTTTTTTTTGGCCTTTGCTTTTGCCTAGACTACCCTTTTGGGTTTTCAGCCTAGCGGGCTTTCTTTTCTTTCTTTCTTTCTTTTTTTTTTTGTTTTTTTTTTTTGGTCTTTCATCTCTTGATTGAATGAACTTTTGCCCTCCTTGTATTTCTCAGCTTAATGATTTTCAATCATTTTGATGCACTCTCTAGACTTCTTTCTTGCCTCAATGCACTCGTACCTTTCTATGCTTGATGAATCTTTTCCTTTTTTGATGAACTTTCTTTTGGATGAACCTTCTACTCTTCTTGGCATGATGAATTTTAGGTTCTTCAAACTTGATGCACATTTTTTTTTCTCTCACATTGATGGAATTTCATTTCTCTTTCCTTGATTGAGTGAAAACTCATTTTACTTTGATGATCTCTTATATTTAGTTTAATGAATTCTCTACTTGTCTTTCATGTCCTCTAGGAGAGATTTATCAATTAGCTTCAAAGCTCAAGGTCAACTCCTCCTTAACGTGAGATTTAAGCATGCATACTTTGAATTTTCCCACCCTAGGTTTAGATTTTAGTGGGTTCATGCGAAAAAAGAGGCTAAGTGTTAAAAAGCTCAAATGGGCTAGCAATGGATAATGATCATTCTAGGTATTAAGGTATAATCTTGTTTTACCAAAGATGGCCTCCTATTCCTAGCAATGCTTGCTTGTAGGCACAGTGACTTGAGCTCTTTTAATAAATTCCTCTTAAAAGAAAAAGTATGAATGCTCTATTGGAGACACAAAAGTTTTCAGAAATTTGGAATGAATGCATGAGCCTTTTGAATTTTTTGATGGATAGATTTTCTTTGATTGCCTTGTAAGACCATTTCTTCTTTTATTCAAAGTAATTCAACAAAAGTGTTTACACGGATCAAATGAAATCAATTCTTTCTCAGTACAAGTTGATTGTTCAAGCCTTTAAACATCTTAATTTAGAAAAATTTTTGTCCAATGTATCCTCATGTACCATTTTGAAAAGACAACTTTAAAGAATCTTGAAATCTTTGAAAGAAAATAAATGGGTCTTTTTGAAAAAAATCACCAGGAAGTCCAATGCCCCTAGTTCAAAGAATTTATTTATTTATTTATTTTTTAATGACTTAAGGGCTCAATGCCCCTAGTCCAATGACTTTTTTCATTTGAAAATTTTTCTCTTTTTTTGGAAAAGATTTGGAAATCTTGAATTTTTTTTTTCTTAATATATATACATGAGCAAAGCTCATTAAATCCTACATGAAAATTTTGAATTCAAAGAAACATAGAAACATGGAATAAACAAACAAATTTTAAGCTTAACCATAATGTTGCAAACCAAATGTGGAGTGAGGCAAAGTTGGACCACTTGCTTCTTCTTGGTCCATTTAGGATGCTTGAGGCTTGGTGTGCTTGAACCTTGATTATGATGAAATGGCTTGGGCTTGCACTTGGAAGGCTTGAACCTTGATTATGATCTTTTGATATTTGCTGGCTTGGGCTTGCACTTGAAATGCATGCATCTTGTGAGTTTTTGGCTTTTGATGTTGATCATGCATATACACCTTTGATGGGCTCAAGTATTGGGCTTAGAATGATTCAAGAAACAATTTTCGGTTTCCATACCAAGTAGAGTTCAATCACAAGTCTTTGGGCTTGAGCTCATTCATAGCATACAAGGTTCAAACAATTATGATGGGATCAGGCGTTGGACTTGAGTCATCATGGTTCAAACAACGGCCAAACAAATGTATAATGAAATGCAATTTACATGGACCGACCTAAAGGTAGGTTCTAAGGGTCATTACAACATGGGTAGAAGGTAGGTTAAAGGTTCCCACAAGCTAGGACGTCGTACCTCCCAACTTGTGACGCCAAGAGCGCCGCGTTTGTCCGAACGGTATAGTTTGTCCTTATGAACTACCATGGCATAACCATGATGATCCTTGTCGCGGTGGGTGGTAGGTTCACCGCTGGGTATGTGAGTCTCAGGAAGACCACAATCCACAGCTAATACTACCAAGCTTCCAGGCTAGCACACAAATAAAATAAATTTCATTCAAGTAAATGATGCATGACATGCAAATATAATGACATATTAGACATATTATCTACAAAAAGCAATAAACAAACAATGACATGGTTGGCCACCATAACCTAATTGAAGCTTAGCCCTCAATATCCCCAGTGGAGTCGCCACTGTGAGAGACCGCACCCCCGACCCTTTTTTTTTTTTTTTTTTTTTTTTTTTTTTAATGAATGTTGGGCTAAACCCACGTGAATGGGTGAAGTCATGTTATTGCCTCTCAAAATGGAGGTTCGACTAGTTATATTTTCCCCTTTAGATTAAGGGTTTTACAATGGAGTCGCCACTTATTTAATTGTTGGAATAAATAAGAAAACCATAATTGAAAAATTCATCATTTTATTAATTTGAAATTGAATTTACATTGAACATAGGAAATTACATGGCTTTGGTCCTAGATACAATTTAAGATAAAGTACATGACTTTATTTCCTAGTTACAATCTAGAAATTGAAAATTATAAGGATAAGCATTTGATCTACTAACACTTGATCTAAGTTCGGAGGCTATGTTACAAGGTGGGAAGGTGTTATGCACTCACCTTGCCCGGTGAAACCGGTCTTCTAGACTATGGTGGCCAACAATCATGTCACATCATCCAATATGTTATCAATCAATTTGCATGTAGAATTTGAAGTGTGTGCATGTGATAAACCCTAATTCAATTTATTAAGCACTTCATTTGGATTGAAAAATAAAATTCTAGTGAATGTGTGTGGATGGTGATAACCTAGATTCAAGGATTTGAAAGAATTATGAAACAAACATGTTTTTCATATTTTTGATGTAGATTTAAGATTAAAACTAGTGATATGCATGAACATGTGATGAACAATCAAGAATATGTGAAGAACATATAAGAACAATTAAGAATATTCAAACATATTTAAGGGAATTTAAATGATTACTATCATGCGTTAATCTTAAACTCTTATCATGGTAACACAAAAAACAATTAGGGAAAGAGATTATACTTTCATGCAAGATCCATATGGTGGAGGAGGAGACTTTTGAGAGAGATCCTAAGGGTGGAGGAAAAGAAGAATTAGGAGAGGGAGAGTGAGTCTCACTCAATACCTTGAATCTCAGGAAGACCAAGATCTGACAAAACTACTCAATTTCACTAGAACTCAAGAGAGGAGAAGAGAGGGAGTTTTTTTTGGTGTCTTTTGGAATGAATGAGGGGGAGAGTTTATATAGTAGTAGTGGAGGGAATATGAATGGAAGACCATTTAATGAGGGTTGACAATGATTATGAACCTATACCTCATTTTAGCCTTGGGGAAAATCTGGTGCATTAAATGGAGAGATTGGTGGGAGTGGGGAGCAAGCCAAAATTCGGTTTTCCCATAGCTGCTGTAACAGCTTGTAGAGCCAATTTCGAAAAATCATATCTGACCCAATTCTGATCGGAATTGTCTGGTTCTTGTGCTCAAATTGAAGCCCCGGATGTCCAGTTTCTGGGAAAATTAACCTCATTCACAGATTCAAAATATTATGAGAGATATTGATGAAATGGTGAGCAGAGGTCATTTGTTAGAAAATGGTTTCAGCACAATTAACATTAATAGGTCCTAAATTAGCTCCCAATTAACATTAAATGGCTCCAATCACTCCCATTTCAGAATTAATTGGTTCCAAATTTACTCTAATTAAAATATAATTACACAAATTACTCATTGAATAATTAATGTTTAACTATTTAATTAATTAGGTGTATGCAACCTCACCATAAAATGTAGTCCTAACCAATCAAATTATGACACATCATTGATCTCCAATTGATTACACTTATAACCAATTGATATCAATTGTTCATAATCACATATAGTTGAACTCAATTTGTGATAGTGCATCTTAGCCATTAAAACTTGATTTGATGATAATTTTCAATCTGGTGGTCCGATTAGGGCTTATGACCAGTCGATTTGATCATTACAACATCAAGATCATTTTGGTGAAATGAGATTAAGAATCTAATGACTATAATCAAGATGCATATTCCCAAGGCGAAATTACCCTTTTACCCTCCATGTGAGGTTAAATGCTGGTTGCAAAATGGGGTATCAACAATATCCGCAACTTGAAGAAAATGTTGGTTGCAAAGTTATTCAGTTCATCAACAATGAAGATCTGGAAGCTCCTTGGTTACAAAACCCTTGACGTAAAGACGCAATAGCTTTTTGAGAGAGAATAATGAACTAGGTCACTTTCTGCATATGTTCTCCTTGTATGACAGCCTTTAAAATAAGTCTTATATATATCTAGGGTTGTGAGAAAAGAAATTCTATACAAATATTTCAGCATGGGCCAAAAATTAGATCTGGAAATTTTGATTTCGTAAGTCTCGACAGATTCAGCTTCTGTCAAGTTTTGTTCTTAAATATCGATAGATACTATTTCTATCGAGGCATCTGTCAAGTTTTAATGAACAGCTCTTCTTCACTTGTTTCTTGGTCAGATCTTCATGGCTTTAACACTTGACTTGAACAGCATGGTTCTTGAAGTCTTAAACCCATTCTAGATCTACCCAATTACAAGTAAAGTGCATTTTGTCAAAGAATTAACCAATTACGTAAAATATGGTACTAACAAATTTAATTACCCATGTTGATTAATTAGGTCAAATTACATGCAAAATGTGGAGACACGAACACATCACCAAATAACTAAAATGCAGTTGGAAAATAAATTAACACAGTGATTTGTTTACAAATGGGGAAAACCTCTCGCAAGGCAAAAACCTCACAGGGTGAATTTAAGGTCACTACTTCCAAGAATCCACTAATAAAAAATCAAGTGGTTACAAGTATAAGGAATCTTACAGCTACCCCGATTTATCCCAAAATACCAACCTACAATTGAACATTTGCTCCAATACCCAATTGGACTTGATCTTGTAGTAGCATTCTTTCCTTTGTTACATAAATCTCCAATTTATGACTAACTCCTTTGCACAGATACCAGTACGTTGCTAACTTCAGCGACTTAATTGATTATTATTGGTTGCAAAGTTCTTCACTTCATAAACGATGAAGATCAGGAAGCACTTGGTTACAAAACCCTAATTCGTATAGACGTAATAGCTTCACATAGAGTATATGAGTTCTAGGTCTCTGTATCCATGTATGACGACTTTTAAAATATGCCTTGTATATAACTATGGTTGTGAGAAAAGAAACCCTAATCAAATAAGACAGCATTGGCCAAATTTTAGATCTGTTATGAAATCTTAATTCTCAATAGATCAAGCTTGTGTCGAGCTTCTTCATTTAATCTCGATAGCAGTAATTGTCGAGCTTTTGTCAAGACTTAATGAATAAGTTTTTCTTCATTTGTTTCTTGGATCAATCTTCTTGACTTTAAAGATACCACTTGATATGTTTGAGCAACATATTTTTTGATATATTAAACCCACCTTAGATCTACCAAATTACAAGTGAAGTGCGTTTTGTCAAAGGATTAAACAATTACATATAAATTATGATCCTAACAAGGAGAATTAGAATTTAAATTTGCAATTTCTCTCTTGTTGTAATGGTTGAATTATATATGTGTGTGTGTGTGTGTATATATATATATATATATATATATGAGAGTAAAAAACACATAAAAAGGGAATAGTGATGGAAGTAATTGGTCTACACAACTAATTTATAAAAGATGGGAAAAACTCTACAATGGGAGAATCAAGCAGTAAGTTAAAGACAAATTGTAAACTGAATCAAGCTTTCATATATGAAAATACAATGTTTCCGAGGTACATGAAAAGGATTCGAAGGATAAAAACTCAAAGGAAAATCTCTTTAATTCTCTCTCTTGTTCTTGCCTAGCCTTTCTCTCTCTAATTTTTTGAACCCATTTCCCTTTGGCATCCCCTATCCTTTTATAGCCATTTCCCCTCTTCTCCTCCCCCTACAGTTGTCTAGTTCTCAGCTGGATTTTGGGGATAATTATCCCATCATCCCTCTGCATTGTCACTTATTGATCATGTAAGAGGACTTTTGGGAGTGTTTTCATTGTTCAGGCTAATCATTCAACATTGAAAATGGTTGAGATTAAATAAGGGGTCTCATTAATATGGAGGTGGTTGTCTCATTGGGTTCTACAGTATTTTCATCATGTCCCTTGAGAGAAAGGTGGAAGGAGGATGGTCATATCTGAAGAAAGGAGCCGTTATCCGAGGTATCTTGATGACCTCGGGAAGAAGGTTTAAGGGGGTTACCTTGGTTATGATTCCAGGGAGGGTTACTATTCTGGATTTCCTTGGTTGTGAATCTAATTGGTTTCTCTTGGTTAGTATGATGTTCCATCTGCAATCATACCTTGGGCCGAGCACACTCCTTAGGTTTACTCCTCGGACTTTGCCCCTAGAGTTAAGTCAGAGTTCACTCCTCCCCACAATATATATACGGCGTAAATATACTTTTAGTCCCTACATTTAGGACCTTTTTCTATTTTGATCCCTACATTTTCATTTTACCACTTTTAGTCCCTAAATAAAAAATGCGTTCCATTTTGGTCCCTACCGTTACTCACTTAACAAAAGTATCCTATGTGGCAAACGGAGTGCACTGTTAACATAGTAAATGCTGACATGGCTATTAAAATAATAATAATAAATTTTATTTGTTATTTAATAAATGCCACGTCAGCATAAAATAATAATTAAAAAAAGATATTTTCATGTTTTTTCTAAATTCTTTAAAATAAAATAAGATAATTAAATTTAAAAAAAAAAATTATTCCTTTCATTATTTTTTCTAAAGAACATGTTCATGTTCTTTGTGTTCATCCCTAGAACATGAATCATATTCTTAGATCAATAAGAGTTAAAAAAAATTACATTTTATTAAGCATTTTGTTGGCAACCAAACGCAACAAATTTTCATTTATTACAAACCCAGAAAAAATTCACACAATTAGAATAAAAACTTCAACCCAAAACTTCCTTATCAAAAATTGGTTCCCCCAACCCTTCTAAAACATTCTCAAAGCTTCCTCTCTCTCTTCCAAAAAATTTATTCCTTTCATAATTTTTTCTAAAGAACATGTTCATGCTCTACCCCCTTGCTCATCACCACCGCCACCACCACAACTGGTTGTGGTGCTTTTTTTTTCTTTCTCTGACTAACCCACTCTCTTTATCTCTTGATTTTGCTCAAACCCAAACCCAAACCCAAATGCCTCAAGCTCCTTGTTTAGATCGGTGCTTTGCTCTCTCTCTCTCTCTCTGGCTCAGATCGGTGTCTCTCTCTCTCAGTGGGTCTCTCTGTCTCAGACTGATGTCTCTCCCTCTTCGATTCCCCCTTTTGCTTGCCCCTCCTTGTTTCCTCCCCTCTCCACAACCTCCCATAGCTTTGATCTAGGTTTAGAGAGAGGTTGAGATAGGTGTGGTGGTAGTTGTGAAACAAAAATTGGTGGTGGTGGTCGATGGTTGTGAAGCAGTGGTCAGTTCGGTCCGGTGGTGGGTCGAAGGGTGGGTTTGTTGTTGGAGTGGGTTGTGGGGTAGGCTTATTGATTGTTGATTGCTAGGTTTGAGATGTTTTGGTGTTCTTGTTGGAGACCAGTTTGTGTTAACGTTTGTGTTTGGTTGACAAGAAAGGGTAAGAAAATCCTAGAAAATCTAAGTTTGTGTTCTTTAGTGTTCTTGTTGAAGATGATACCAAATCTAAATTCAAGTGTTTTTTAATTTTAATTTTGCTTTGTGTTGGTATGGTTGAGCTGGGTTTGTGTTGGTATATGTGGATTGATTTTGTTTTGGATAATTTGGTTTATGTATATATGTGGATTGATTTTGTTTTGTACAATATTCTTTTATGATTTTTCTGGGTTTGATTTTCTTGTGTTCTTAGGTTTGATTTTTTGGGTTTTTATGATTTTTTTTTTTTTTTTTTGGGTTTGTGCTCTTCTGGGTGTTCTTGATGAAGAGGATGGTAGATCTAAATTCATGTTTTTTATTTATTTATTTTTAATTTAGTTTTTTTTTTGGTTAAAATTGATAAATTAATTTTTAAAATTCTAAGCTGACTTGGCATTTATTAAATAACAAATAAAATTTATTATTATTATTTTAATAGCCAAGTTAGCATTTACTGTGCCAACAGTGCACTTCGTTTGCCATGTAGAATATTTCCATTAAGTGAGTGATGGCAGGGACCAGAATGGAACACATTTTTCATTTAGAGACTTAAAGCGGTAAAATGAAAATGTAGGGACCAAAATAGAAAAATGTCTAAAATGTAGGGACTAAAAGTGCATTTACGCCTATATATATATACAAGTGACTTACAACTCTTTTTTCTTTTTTCTTTATGATTTTTTCCACAAAATTACTAACCTTTTTTTGCGATTTTGCGATTTTTTTGTTTTTTTGTTTTTTTTTGTGATGAACCAAGACTTTGATTAATTAAAAATAGAAATTGAAGTTAAAAAAAAAAAAAAAAAAAAAAAAAAAAAAAAAAAAAAAAAAAAAAAAAGGAGATTGAGAATTGCATAAATTCTTGGGTTTGGGGGAAAAAAAAAAAATAGAGACCCATATAGTACTTTTAAAATTACTCTTACGCCTTAGTCAATAAATATTTTGATGCAATGTGGATTTTGTCAATCTTCATTTTTTTTCCCCTCCAACGTGAAGAAGATTTTTTTTTTTTTTTTTTAAACATTTCAATGACAATGATGAATGACCTATTCAAGGAGCATATCTATAGAAAAATCTTGTGAACCAGTTAATAATAATGCTCAGCAAATCAGAAAAGGGTTTGACTTACTTCTAGTACTTTTTTAATTGAACATGTCTTTTTGTTTAAAATATATAATGACAAATGATAATGAGTTTTAATCTCCACCTTTTATTTAGTTAGTAGGCGATGTATTAGTTTCTTATTAAAACAAAAGGAGATTCATTTTTAAAAAAGTACTGAAAGTAAGCCAAATCTACCAAAAATAAATAGTTGATGATAACACTTTGTAGAACATAAGTAATAAAGAAAATCAAACAAAAGGTTTCAAAAAAATGAAAAGGTAAAAACTAGGAAATTTTCACCAGTATAAATAGACAAAATTACATTAATTTTTTTTGTTTAAATAATAATGTTATTCACAATTATGATAATTGCTTTTTATTACCGGTCAATATAAAAATTAGTTTGTGTTGCAATATTTTATTACAAGAAATAAATACAATCAAGCTAATTAATTACACACGTTAACGTGATTCTTTACATTATGGAATGTCTGCATGACATTACCTTTATATGTTTTTTTTTTTTACCTCTCAGAAAGAGAAGTCGACAAGATTGTAGCCTGAGATCCAGCTATTTTTACTTTTCGAGAATGAGTTCCAGCTATCACATCATTGCCCTTTGGTTTAAGATTTACGCGTTAGACATGAGGATTTATACGGAGGCTTGGTCCCCACACGGAAACTATACTAGCCCTAAGATCAAGGCTGTCCAAAATTCTTAAGCACTAAGATAAGATTTGATTTGTATATGTTACTCAACGCCTCCCAAGTCCCAACTAAGGTGCAACTCTCTTTTTTCCCGAATGTAGGACCCTGCAAAAACCAAGAAGCAATCGGATATTGACAACACATGGGACAAGATGTAGATACAACAAAACAAGCTTGGGCCACAAAGGTCCACACTCCACAGTAGTTCACTCCAAGACAGAAATGACCCAGGCATTAAAATCATTCATTACTAAAAACAATACTGCTGTAGTGGGTAAGAGAATAGTAATTTTGGTTCTTTTGCATTTAGTCAATCATTTCACATTCCATGGAGGACATTAGCATATGGTAATAGGACTATAAGATATGAAGGCCGCATGCTTAAACCAAAAAAAAGAAAGATATGATATGAGTATGACACGAAGATGGGTATTTGCTTCAAGTTCCAAGCTCTCATTCTCTCCTTCCATGGCTCCATCTTACAATCCACAACAACAGCAGCAACAACAACAACAACAAGAAGATGAGCTTCTGTTCTTGAAAGATAGGCACTTTGAGTTACATGGGGAGATTATGATGTTTGTTCTTGTAGCTATGTTCTCTCTTTTCATTTTATTCCTAGTCGTGCTGCCTTGTCTCAGGGTCAGGCACCTTGGCAATCATGAACCCGATTCTGTTGCACAAACAAAGTGTCCCTTACCATGGCTGAAGACATGGAGGAGGAATATTGATGAGATTACACCAGAAGTGTCACTGCAGGGTGAGACTGAAGCGGACAGAAAATTTCCTCTGTAAGTACTTATTTCGTTAGGCTTTCTATCATTTCTATGGCCTAAGCAGTAGTAGCTCCTGTATTGGAACTGGATTTATGATGTATGAGTACATGCTCGAGGATCGAATGTTTCAAAATACATGTTTATTTTATGCACTTAATATTTTAAAGTTTAGGTTTGACGAGTGTTAGTTTAAGTTTCAGTTGAGAGCAAAGCCATTATGTAGCTTATATCACTAGCTTGTGGTTGTGAGTCTTCCTATCTTCTATCATCGTGTCATATCATGATATTCTGTAATTCTTGTAAGGTCTAGACTCTAGATATATGGTTTAAAGCTCCTATTTTCTAGGATTTCTTTTGGGTAAATTTGCTACTCCTGAAAAGTCGCTCTCTACTTTTTGTTAATTGGAATATTCAGGTAGAAAATTAGAAGATCTCAGTTTTTATCTCTCAAGTGCACTCTACTTGCTTCAACCATTCCACGTGTTAAAGCAGGTGACTACTTAAAGCAATGAGCTCTAAGAACATTGATTTTAGAGGTCTAGTGCTCAATGTAATCTTCAATATTCTTGATTGTCAAAGTATTCCACCACCCCCCCACCCACCCCCCAAATGTTATTTTAGTGGATCTTAAACCCACGATTCTATCCATATTATTCCAATAAAGGAGGTTGTGTCATTATTTGAACTAGAGTTTATTGACATTTTCGAAAGCAGCACTTATAAACCTAAAGTGGATATACAGATGAAAATGTATTGAACTTTTGTCTAAGCTTATAGGTATTCCTATGTAGATCTTATTTTTTGTTCTTTTGGTTTTCATGAACAATAAGGGTAAGGAAATCATAGCGTCACTCCCTCGGGATTGGGCCACAACCAATTCTTAACCACCCTACCCATGGTCTAGTGCTTTTAGGCTTCCTTTAAATTTAGCCAACATCTTGTCGCCATCTCTAAATGTTTGAAGTTCAAAATCAATACCTATCTTATATACTAAGACCCTCCCCATTGGATTAGGGCCGGTTGATCGATTTGAAACTTAAGATAAAAACTTTAAGCGAGCTCCTTTTCTTTGTATATATCATTAATACTGAGTATTTTAATTTTTTTTAAATCAAGAACTGTTTCTCTCTCTCTCTCTCTCTCTCTCTCTCTCTCTCTCTCTCACACACACACACACACACATATATATATATATATATAATTACATTATCATTATGATTATATTCATTATTGTCTTTCTAGTTTCTATTGTATTATTTTATTATCTTCTAACTTGTTTTTGTGAATTTCTTGTTCATTTGTAAGATATTTATCTAAAATTGTCATATATTATTTTTGCTAATAAAAAATTTATCAAGAGATACTTGTGGAGATTCAACTAATTTTGAGCAAAATTACACATTTGTTCTATAAACTTTAGCCCATAAACGAATTTTAGTTCTATATATTTAAAGTGATTACTTTTTGTTCTTCACCGACTTAATATATATATATATATATATATTATACTTTTGTAAACATCTATTAAATCTCTCAAACAAAATGACCATGTTACCAAAATAAAAACTAACATGTCATCCCTTCATTAGACTAAAAGATAATTGTAATATAAAGGGATTACTTTAAACTTCTAGGACTAAATTTACTAATGGGTTAAAATTCAGACACTAATAATATATTTTGGCTATTAATTTCCTATTCTTCTCCTTTTTAAATATTTTCATATCAAAAGTCATATTTTCTCATATATAATAATTTATAACATAAAAATATTTACTAAAAGAACCCTTATAATGGAATAAACTTTTAAGTGTAAAATAATAAATTATGATTTATTAAAAGAACTATTGTAATTTCACTTAACAATATAATTGCCCGATAACTTGAAACTTTACCAACAAAGACAAATTTCATTTATAATCAAACTAATAAAATTACTTTTACATCAATTGTATATAAGCCCCCACACACGCACACAGACATTATATATATATATATATAACTTTGTATAAGAATAAGTTTAAGGTTAGTAGAGGAAAAAAAAGGTTTAATTATGATTGGTTATCAAGAAATGTTTTTAGAGAGATTATAAAAAAGAAAAAGAAAAAGAAAAAAAGAAAAGAGAGAGACTTTTATCTTAAACGTGACCAATGAAATCTATATATATAATAATAGGTGAAGTTGAGAGAAACTCAAATTAGAATTCCAAAATAGCATTCCAATTTTGCGTTATGTGTCCTGAGTATTCATCCAATTGAGTTATTAAGTACAAAAACCAAAGAATTTAGATTAAATGAATTTGAAAAGAAAAAAAAAGTGCTTCACAATAATTAAAAAAAAATGGACAATTTACATTTTATACCTAATAATATCCTTACAAATTTTTTTAAAGAGTTAACAAAATATAAAACTAACTATCAATAGTATTTAAATTATATATATAAGAATTATATTATGCATTTTATTGTATATTTTTAAATGTAATCATACATATGCATGGGGTTACAAACTAGTTAAAATTAATGTCAAGAGATGAAAAATAATGATTTGATTTGGAGTGGTAATAAAAAAGTGTACCTAGATTTTAGATAGACACGAGCCGCTTATCGAAAACTGGGGAAAAAAACAGTCATGAAATTTATTAATATTGTACTACAAGACAAATTTTATAGTCTCTTTTCTATTGTTTTAAAAACCGAACCAGACTGGCCGGTTCAACAAGTTGAACTGAGAACTAGGCATGGAATCGATCTGGTAAAAACTATAAAAACTGACAAAAAACTGATCAAAATCGGTAAAACTCAATCAAAATTGATAAAAACTAACCAAGAAAAAAAAAGTAGGAATCGATCTCTTTTTCAGTTCTTTGACTGGTTTGATTTTTAAAACCATACTTTTTTCTTCCTCTCTGGGGCTTGAAGCCATTGTTGTGCAAGCACCTAGTGAAAGAACTAGCCTTGCACTAAACCATGTCCTTTAATGGTGAGCACTGGCATCATCAGCTGTGTGCTATCCCAAATGTCATATTACCACACTAAAATCTATTTTATCTTTTTTAACACATCACTTTATAAGATACCATATATCACATATTCTATTTTAACATTCAACACATTAAAATACTATATAAAAGTACATTAAAATAACTTTTAATCTAGGGTTCAATTTCCCGCCTACATAAAAAAATCGATTGGTGTCTTAGTCTGATGATAAAAAGCAAAATCATCAGAAGCAGACACCATAATTTGAAATTACAATCCCACTTCTCAAACACCATAGTCCACCACCACCAGCCAAAATCAACCAACCACCACCTTAAAACACTAATCCTATAGAACTACAATCAAGCCCCCAAAGTTTCCTTAAAAAAAAAAAAAAAAAAAACTCATGAAACCCAAATTAAAATCCAACTTCTCAAACCGAATCCAATCACCAAAATTAACAATAAATGGCCAAACAAAGACAAGAATTTTCGGCCATAGGCAGAAAGAAAAAAAGAAAAAAAAAAAAAAAAAAAAAGTAGAGGCAGAGGCGAGAGCAACTTGGTGAGAAGCAGAAGTGGGCGGAGTTTGGTGCTTGGTGAGATTGGTTGTGAGTGGAGATCACTGTGGGCAGAGATCGGCAGCTTTTGAGAGAGAGAGAGGCAGACGATATATATATATATATATATATATATATATGAGAAAAGAGAGAAAAAGTAGAATAAAATAATGAAAGGAGAGTGAAATAGAATATAATTTTTTTATAGCATTTATGTATGGACCGTTCCAAATTTTGGAATAGTATTATTCATTCATGCTAAACTTTTTAACATTTAAAACATTTGATGAGAGAGGTTTTTTTATATTTAATATTTGACATTTGACACACCTAATGCTGCTCTAACATTATACAATTAGCAGTAAGAAGTGATAACCAAATGTTACAATGTTTTCTTGAAAAGAGAACAAGACCTATAGAGGCGGATTGTATCCTGAACCATATATCCAAATTGCAAGAAGAAATTACCATCTCACTTATAGAGGTCTGGCTATCTTCAGCAATTGTTTTGATGGGAAGCAACAATGATCAAGTTTAAGCATTTTATCAAAACTAAAATAGCAGTTGAGTAAAAGGACAAATAAATAAATTATATTAATCAAATGACAGGGTACATCTAAATATCCAATCAAACTGTCAAGAAAATTAGTATACGACAAATAAACGTTCATCAAAAAGTATACAACAAATACATTTTCTACCCCTGTATTAGACTCCTAACGATTCCCCCCTCTTTTATTAGTTTTGCATTGCCCCCACTCGTGAAATCAGAAAACAAGAATGCCCACCAATATGGAAGTCAAGGGAACCGTGAGGTTGTCATCAAGCTCAGTGCTTATGGGGAGTGTTTCCACCAATGCTGAGGCAAGAGACGCAACCAAAAAACCCAAAACCATTTCCCATCTTTCCTGAAGAAATCCAAATGAAGAGAAATAGTACATATACCTGTCACAATATCATTTATCATCAGAAAACTCAATAGATTTATGCACAGATCAGATCAGAAAATAATTAGGGAGAAAATCTGTACCCTATAGATGCTAAAAAGCCCGCAGATACCATTGCAATACTACCAATGAGAGACTTGTTTCTGTTGTAAGGAATTTTATGACCACCGAACCTCCTTCCAATTATGTCTGCAAAACCTGAAACCAGGTAATTATAAGAGCCGGTTACTTCCAGACCATAAAAGAGTCTAGAGCGTAGAGCTGAGCAGGATTGCTATTGCTGACTATTGTTCAAGAGATAAAGTTTAATTATACCATGGCTAAATTCTACCAAAATCAAGCCAACAGACAAAGTAATTCACTTGATAAAAAAATTACCATCCCCAGCACAGAGGTTACAAATTGCTGCAATCCCAATAGGGGAAGTTCTCCAATAGATGATGCAAGCCAAAGAGATCGTTGTAGCATAGTAGAGTGGTCCTCTAAGGAGTTCCCTGATGCAAGAAGTAAGCTAAGGGCAATTTGAGTCATGTCAATATATGAAGAACCAATCAATGGAAAATGTGTGTGTGTGTATATATATATATATATATATATATACTTGAAAATACTTGGTTATGATTATAGTGAGTATCATACCTCAAACATGAAAACATCATATATTTTTCCTATATATATAAAGAATTATTTATTCATTTTGCTGAGTTTCTGCTTTACATGGCTCAATTGTAGAAAATTTGGCCCCTACCTAAGACAAAATTTAGGATCACAACAAAATATAATTTTGATGTGTCAGGCTCTAGGTGGTGGAGAAAAAGTGATGGGCTTATGTGAAAATAATAGGCAACCAATCACAATTTATCATATAAGATAGTTTTGGAAAAGAGTGTGGTAAAAGTTGTGGGCTTGGAGTAACTCCGGCAACCTAGCATGTAGAAGTGTAAACATATCCTTATTTTGGATTACCCGAGGATATAATACCAAAAGGTCAGAAAAATTACTCATTTTCCATCTGGGTCAACCAGCTTTGTTATTTTATAACAAAAGAGGTCTCTCTAGGTTGGGTCAATTCCAGGGGAAAGAGAAGCAGAGACATAACTCATTTTTTCATAAAGTCATTCTGAACCAATAATTCACCCAGAGTTGTCACCTGTGGTCTCCATTTCTGCTCATCGACTTCACTATAGCCTCATCTTTCATTATTCCAAGTCCCAAGAGAAGCATCCGAATGATATTGATACCTGGAACAAGACCTGCTAAAATGGAACCCCGATACCCAGAACTGTAATAAGAAGTAATAACTATTCAACAGGCAGATATGTAGTAAAATTATGAAAACTTTCTTGAATGATAGTAATAATAATAGTACCTGAACATTGGCCAGCAAAGCATGAAAACTAGCCCAACACTTATATGCACAAGCTTCCTATTCAATTTCTAAACAGGCAAATACACAAATAAATAACTAAAGGAAAATCAAAGAATAGGAAAAGAAAGATAAGGACAAGAAGACTACAGATGAACAAGATAGAAAGGCTTTAGGTGTAAAGGCTTTGGGGACAGCATTTTATGCTTAGAGGGTCAGATTGTCTCTAAAAGAATCTTTCCTTTAACTTTGCAAGTAAATTTAAATAACATTTTGGCAACAATGGTTAAATCACAAGAGAAACAAAGCTAGTCAGATAACCCAGAACTATCTATTATTGCAAGGTTTTAATTAACTCAACTAAATATTTTGTCCGAGGTAAGGGAATTTCAAATCCTACCTACAAACCCCGCAAAAAAAAAAAAAACCCTCGTTGATAACTTACCCTCCTGGCAAACAGCAATTATGATGGAATGGAGGATATCATAATTTCAATTCAAATCCTATTGTATGTATTAAAAAGAAATCTACCTACTACATAATATCTAAAGTATAGTACCATCTCAAACTTTAAAAATTATAACATTCACATAAAACAGGTAAAATTAAAAGATTTCCTACATGGGAATCTAAATGTTAAAAGTACGAGTGTTTAAAAAAAAAAAAGCTAGTGTTCAAAGAAAAGACAAGTACGCTTTCCTGTTCGCAAAAAATTGATCTTATAACTCAAAAGAAAATTGAATCTATTTCTGTAATATATTTAAGAACCAACTACTGTGAACCTAATCAGTTATATTTATATCATACCTAAGTAAATTACCTTCCATTTAAACCATTTTTGAATCAGCAATTATTGTTTCTATTTTTGTGAACTTCTCTTTCCACAGATTAAGGTCTAAATTTTAACAGTTTAACCACGAAACGGTAAAAAGGAAAAATACCCAGATACACAGTTTAACAGTTTAACCCCTTAACACCAAGAAAAAACAAAGAAAGAAAAAAAGTGTGGATTCGATTTTGACCTTGTCAAAGATGCCACGATTGGCGATTTCACCCCAGAATCGAAGCAAGGAGAGGGCGATGCAACCGGTCAAGCTGGCGGCACAGATATCGGAGACAACCGGGTTTTCCGGTATCATGGTGGCAGCCAGTGGCTTCAGATCGCGATTAAGTATTCGCCCAGAACTGATAGCTCCCAGTCTCAAACCAAAACCAAAACCAAAGCCACAAACAGAGCTAATACTATTAATATTAATAGTATGATGTGGGCTGTTGGGTGAAGGTGAGAGTGAGAGTGTGGCACCTGAGAGTAACGAGGGAGTGTTGGAATTTCGTCCCAATTTGAATTGAGATTTGATTTTGGGGGCAAGTAAGTCAAACGTGGAGGAGGAGTTTAGTGGGGAGAAGATAAAGACAGTGGTTGCTGCCATTTTTTAAATTTATTTATTATTAAAATAAAAAGACTCTGTATGGAACGGTGGAAAGAGGGGAGAAAGGAACTGATGGGTGGAAAATCAATTTCCACTTTTTAGTTCACAGGATACAAAGGAAAGCTTGAATAATTGGAGAGAAAAAAAATTCTTCCTGGGTCCACAATTCAATGTCTGCCCAGATTGAGCGGACGATGAAGGAAACCAAATATTGAGTTCAGCCGGTTCATATTTAAGGGCCTTTTTCTGGTTGAGCTTCTTAATTTAGATGCTTAAAATACTTTTAAATTTATCCGTTTTTAAAGCTTAAATGACAGAGATAGACATGTAAAATTAGTAATTTAAAAACTCAGTTTTTTCTTCCATCTCCACGTTTCTTTCTCAAGTTAGTTGTCAAGTACTAATACAACTTCTTCGTTTTTTAAAAAATATAAAAAATAAAACTGTAAGGACTGGATTTGAGCACTTTCACGTTTGGATGAGTGGACTCAGACCCAAATAGTCCAATATAATGAATTTGTAGAGAGTGGGCCAAAGAACTAGACTTTAGTGCATGGACAACGGTAAATATGGTGTTCATAACAATCAGATAGAGATGAACTGAGATTATCTAAGAAAGTTTGTCCTCGGCACAATCGGAGGAGCTCTGTTGTAATAATTATTGAATGAGAATGATTACATGAATTCTTTCCATTGTCCTCCCCTCTCTAGGATCTGTTTTACCTATTATATAGTCATCTTTAAACGATCCTTGCCTTCCACTTGTTGATCATTCAAGCCTATACCTGACTACCCGTCCCATCAGCCACTTTACCAAACCTCCTGTGAGTTGTAGCAACCAAGACAACACTGTTCAGGAGTCACTTCCCCATTAATGCGGCCAGAATGTCAGTGGTGGACATTTAATATGGAGGTGACAGTTTTTCCTTGAATTGCTCCTCCACCATGCTTCTATGGCTGACTCGTTGTACTTGTCTTTTTCTTGGGATGCTTAAGGAGGCCGCCTTTGGTGGCGTGCTGCTCTTCTTTCTATGATCTCGGCTGGCCGAGGACATGGTCGTCCTCGGCAATATTTCTTGGCAACTTGGGCTTTCTACGTTCATTCTCGGACATTTCTTCATCTTCGGCGTGGGCCTTGGACCTAATATAAAGTGGGCTGGGGTTGCCAGATTATTAGCCCCCACAATAGCCCCTCAAAATCCTACTGTCCGGCTCCTCGAACGAGGAGGAGGATTTTGATGTCCTCGGGCCTTTGTCATGGCTTGTCAAGTCTTGTCCTTTGCTAGTGCCAGAGTCTCTTCACCTGTCCAAGGCACGTTTTTGGCGCTTCGGTATACAAAGGCGCCCTCATTAAATTATGGCGGCTCTGTACTCCCCACATTCAATGGTGTGATGGTAATCTAACGGTGGTGATTTTTTCACCTTTATGGGCGGGAAACCCACATGGTCCATTTTAATTGGGGGGGTATAAATACCCATTTGAACCGATTTGCCTCTTTACTTTTACATTCAAAAGTTCATGCGCACATACCCTGTTTTCCTTGATTTTCTTGTTTGTTTATGTTATAACATGTTTGTTTAGTTTAGATTTTCTTTGTTTTATTGTTTTAAGCATGTTAGGTTGTTAGTTTTAAGTTTTTGTTCTAGTTTGTTCTTGTTTTTTGGGTTAAGGTTAAGGTGTGTATGCATACGCATACAACTGGGCTGTGTACGCAGGCCCTATGTGTGCACATATACTTATGCCCAGAAACCCTAATCTGAGTCTTTTTGCTTCTGTTTCTTTATTTCATTTATATCACATGCTTTTGCCTTGTCTTGTTTTATGCTTTTGAGTCTCTGCTTCCATGTTTGCTTGTTGTTTGTCCTTCACATGTTAAGGTGAGGGTTTCTTTTCTTCTCTTTGATAGATATGCCATGAACATGCATATGATATGACTATGCATTGATGCATAGGTACTGTGGTGCAGTAAGGTATGTAAAGTAAGTCATGCATTCACATGAACATGCATTTGTTTGAGATAGGATCTTAATTTTGCTTTGATGTATATTTGCAAATGCTTTGCCTTGGATGTGATAACTTGTTTATTTGATCTTAACATGCCTATCTTTCAGCTTTGGATATAATATGTTTGTTTAATTGCTACCTTGGATATGATGTGATGAGATGTATGATAGGAGCATGCTAGGGTTTGAGATGTGTGAGATGCATGATAGATGTATGTTAGGGTTTTTGGGATGAAAATGTCATTTTGATTGCTAGATGTATGCTAGTGTGTGTGTGAGTCTAGAATGCAGTATTGAACATGCCTTTAATTAGATTAAGACGTAAGACACAATGAGTGAAAGCCGATCCTTGGGTCGGGTGGAGTTGGGTGCCTAAAACCTTCCCATCCCCATACCTAAACTCTGGACACATGCTCTACTAGTAGATTAGACCTTACATGAAGGGTGCTATATTTACGGTTCCTAGACCTAAACTAGGTGGTGACTCCATTTTTTTCTGTCATGGTCCACTCGGTTGAAGTGTACTCCCCCCGTTGCATCCACAGTGACGACTCCACTAAGGATAGAAATTTTGATTCCAATGTGTCTTATTTCTTAATCGTGATAAAGGCTTGTTCAATATTTGTTTGGACACATTACACTTGGTTCTTTTTATCCCTTTCACCTTGGTTGGTGATGAGTAGGAAGATGAGTACTCTCCATTCGGGCCAAAGTCTTTAGGAGTTCATCCTACCAGAGTTAAGTGAAGAGACACGACATTTATGAAGAGTAGTGTCTGTCTGCCAAGTGTAGGAAACAAAGCAACACCAAAACGGCTAGAAACACCCATGAATGCCACGTTTCCTAGCTTCAAACATCACAAGGCATGATTATACAAGCACTGGAGTCTAATACGATGACTTTACTCATCAATGCCATTGACAGTTAGGGGTCCAATGTATATTACACTAGCCATGGCATGTGAGAATGCTGACGTGGCTAGATTTAGAGCCCACTGGAATAGTTGTGAGCAAAAGAAAAGAAACATTGACTGAAGAAGGGGTTCCTTGGCTCATGCCAACAGCATGACCATCTTGGGAAAGAGTGAGATTTGCACTTGACATGGACACCTAGCACTTGCATAAAAGGGAGATAGCGGCCTCCTATGGTCATATGCTATAAAACACCCCTTATTAGCTGAGCTTGTGTTGGAGCATTGTTGAGGACATGTGTATCACTCCTAACGTCCTCGGTGTCCCTTTCCTTGTCCAAGGTTTTCTCCCCACGTAGTAGCAGAGCCGCCCTCCGTTCCATTACCCTGACATTGGCGTGCTTTTTCTCTCCTCTAGCCATAGTATAGTATAATAGCTGTATTGAGGTTTGAAATGGGCGAATAAGGGTTTGACACTTGTCCTAATGTACCTCATAACATTCCTCGTACTATAAGAGGAACATGTTGTGAAATAATTAATGTAAGAACCTAGAGAAAACAAGAGAAAGAGCAGAAAGTTTGTGTAGGAGAGTGAGGTAGAGTGAAAAGGCTTTCTTTGAGAAAGAACATCACCACTATACAAAGACCTTCATTTTCACATAATAGAGAGCTCTAAAGATTGAGGGACATTCTCCCCTTGCTCACCCGTGGTTTTTCATCCCTTTCGAAGGGTTTTCCATGTACTTTCCCATGTCTTCTTTAATTTCCACGTTATGTTTTCCTTTTCTCTCGACGTTAAAGTGTTAAAACTTCCATTTTATTGTTTTTAAGCCTTTTAACTTAAATGTATTGTTAGATGCATCACCCATTCTCTCACATAGTTTTGATAATATAACTTGCACGTACATTTTTTGCAACTCCGCTAGGGAGAATCTCTGGTTATTTTTCCTTCTAATTATATTCTGTTTGTCCTCTTTACACTCCTACATTTGGTTGTCTTTCTCATTGGATATTCAATGCCTCCGAGAAAGAACGCAGGCACTTAAGCTCGTTCAGGTGAAAACCAACAAGCAGAACCAAGCGTGGACCGTGTTTCCATACACACTGAGGGCACAGAATCATCTGAGGAGGTCAGACAACTTGGTAATAGGGACCTTGTGGTAGGCATTGAGGACCTTCAACGTTCTCAGGTCACTATGTGGGTAGAGTTCCAGTCCTTATGCCAAAGGACATCTACCCCTCAAACCCCACAAGGAGGCTAACGACCTCAGGGAGAGACCGAAAGGTCAAATCTTGTTCCACCCTAGAATTAAGATCCACTTCTTAACTAAAGGGCATCCCTATAACCCGAGGGACCTCAAGCAACTCCCTACCTAACTAGGGAGGATATTGTAGCCATTTTACTTGAGGCTAGAAAGGCGAAGAGTTTTGCTTACATCGACACGAGACCACCTTATCCTGAAGAAATGGTTAGAAAACCCTACCCTGCTAACTACATACCTTTTATCTTTCCTAAGTATGATGGTATGATTGGGAATGCTAAAGAGCATATTAGGAGGTATGTCAATGCTCTGATAGCTCATTCTAATGACCATGAGCTGAGACTTAAGGAGTTTTCCAAGTCCTTGGAAGTTCGAGTCTTTACTTGGTATACAAGCCTTTTGCCAGGATCGGTTTTAAGCTGGAATGACATGGCTACCAAGTTCATGAAGAAATTCTTCACTTTAGATGAAAAGCTTACTTTATTAGATCTGTAGCAGGAAAGGTAGAGGATATCTGAAGGTTACTGGACTACATTTGTAGGTTCAGGGACCTTTCTTTGATATGCTATGATCCCGTAGAGGAGGAAAGATTGGTGGATATTTGCATTGCTGGCATGTTGTATGAGTACAGCCCTTATTTGGAGAACTTACAGATCCGAAGTTTCACAAGGTTGGTGAAGGCATCTAGGAGGACAAGTATGTCAATAAGGAAGCCTTCCAAGGGCTCAACTTCACAAACCATGAGTATTCCTAAGCAACCCTAGAAGCGGGAGAGCAAAAATGTGGAAGTAGTTGTGGTAGAGGAGCCAAAGAAAGCCACAAAAGGCATGAAAATGGAGGGAATTGGTATTCCTCCCCATTTTCATGTCTCAACAGAAGATCCATTTAGCATCCTAGATGCCTAGGTGAAAGATTGTGTGGTGGTCTTGCCCGAGTGCAAATGTGAGCCAACAGAGGAGGAAAAGCGAGGTGCGCTTTAATATAGGTATCATAGAAGGAGTGACTACCACACCATGGATTGCTATGCTCTAAGAAACATATTCCATGAAAAGGTGGCCAAGGGTGATTTGGTCATCAAGAATGGGAAGTGTAAAAACCAAAGGATGCATAGACCCGAGGTAGCAATGACCTTTTTCATAGGTTGTGAGGACCATATGGAAGAAGAGGTTGGGAGTGTGGCCAGCAGTGGTGTTGCACCCCCGCCGTTGCAAGATGAAGAAATGGTGTTGAGAATTTAGGAAGATGATAAAGTTCATGCCTTTCTTGAGGGAATAGGTCTCAAGCCATTGGCTATAAGGGATTCAGCTCAGGCCTTGGCATGAATGGTGGAAAGAAGTCGGAGAGTGGCTGTTTCTGAGGGAAGCTTATTGCAGGTAGCATATTAAGAGACCAAGGAATTAATGACCTTCTCTTCTAGGGATTTAGCCAATCGAGTTGTGGATGGTGAAAGGTGTATGTCACCGCTTTCCTAGGAGCCTCTCAAATCAAGAAGGCCTTAGTGGATACTGGTGCTTCCACCAACATCTTGCCCCTCTGAACATTGGATGCCTTTGGCATTCCACGAGAAAGAATCATTCGAGAGCCACTACAAGTGGCAGGGATAGGGTCATTGCAGTAGTGCACTTTGGGGCATGTATCTTTGGATTTAAGGGTAGGGGCCATCAAGGCACGAACTCTCATGCATGTTATGGATGGTGATACTTCATACCACACTATTTTGGGCTGGCCTTGGCTCAGAGTGCACCAAGTTGTGGCTTCTATGTATCACCAACGCGTAAAGGCTGTTTGGAGAGGTAGGTTTGTGCCCATTGAGGCCACTAGAATGCCTTATGACAAAGCAAATTCCATTATGCAGAGGCAACTTTGTATCAAGAGTTTAAACCCGAGGGAGAGAACATGATCCTTCCTTTCAATGCCACTATTTTAGAAAGGAAGGAAGAAGATGATGGAAAGTTTGTAGAGCTTGAGAGACCTCCTAAGATAAGGAGGATCACCAAGCCTGATGGCATGGTGGTGACGGTCAAAGGAAGGGGGTCAAGAGATTGGCAGGCCCAACCCTTTTAGCCTTACTCGATAACCAAAAAGGGAGCAATAGTTGCACTTACCCTGCCAACAACCTTGAAGGAATTAATGAGCTTTGTGGGAAAAGTGTCCTATCTGAGAAGCTTTATTCCTGGGTTGGCTAAAATCTTAAAGCCTTGGTTGAACAAACCAAGAAAAGAACCACTTTTGTGTGGTGTGATCAGTATGAGAAAGCATTTAGGAAGATACAATCTATTCTAGCAAATCCTCATGCCATGGTTACTCTATCACTTGGCAAGCCTCTTCTTGTTATACGTAGCCAACACGGAGCAATCACTGGGAGCATTGTTGGCCTAGGATCAAGAGAGTGTGGAGAAGCCAGTATATTATATCAGTAGGCTCATGAAGGGACCAAAGCTAAGGTACTCCATAGCTAAAAAGGTATGTCTATCCTTAGCTTTTGCTGTGTCAAAATTCAATCATTACTTTCTAGGGCATTGTATACAATTTGTGACCAAGAGTAATCCTGTGAAATACCTCTTGACCCGCCCTTAATTTTCGAGGAGAATGGCTTAATGGGCCATCCTAACATCATGCCATGATATTAAGTGCATAAGGCCGTAAGGGGTAAGCAGTGGCTAACTTGCTAGCCAACTTCCCAGGGACAAGTGTTTTCTCACTTCCTCAACAAGAAATTTTGGTGACGGAGGAGTAAGAATGGTCTATGCAATTCGATGGCTCATCTACCTTCCAGGGAAGGGAATAGGAGTGGTGTTAAAGTCACCAGGGGAAGAACACACGTTCACCTACAAGCTATGTTTCCCCTGTTCAAACAATGAAGCAGAATATAAAGCCCTAGTAGTGGGATTGAAGGCTACTAAGAGACTTGGCATAAAAAGGTTTAAAGTATTTAGGGATTCTAAGTTAGTCATTAAGTAGATTGAGGGAACCTATGAGATGAAGAATCCTAGTTTGGCTGTTTATAGGGCCACAACAAAGGAACTTATGAAACATTTCACCTCTATGGAATGCAAAATGATTAACCTGAATGAGAACAAGTTGGTTAGTTCACTGGCCACCCTAGCCACCAAATCTGTGCTGAAGAAAGAGAAGATGACAATTCGGGTGGAGAAACAGCCCGCCCTAATCAAAGGTTGGTTGTGCCTACCAGAAGATTGGCACGAACCCTTATTAAAGGCAATGATCCAAGGAAGCAACATTAGGTCAAGTTTTCCATCAAATGTGAAAGACATCCTCAAGATTAATGGGGACTTGTTTTTTAGAGGGGCAAAATGGTCACTTATGGAGTGTGTCTCGAGGCAAGACGGGCTATACAACTGCATAGGTTACACCATGATATTTGTGGGGTGAACCTGGATTTCAGTCTATATAGAAGATTGCAGAGGTTAGGGGTTTTTTGGCCAGAGGTGGCTAGTGATGCCAAGGAAGAGTAGAGAGACTGCAAGACATGTTCCATTATACCCCCAGATCAAGTAGAAGTGTTAAATGGTGAAGTACAAGAAGAAGATTAGTAGGATCTGTATCTGAGATACCTTTTAAAGAGTGTACTACCTGCTGATCAGTTGAAGAAGGAAAAGCTGAAGAGATATGCAACAAGATTCAAGATGGTGGATTGGAAGCTATTCAAGAGAAGCTTCCAAGGGAAATGGTTGGTGCACATTTTTAACAAGGAGGTAAAGGGTATTCTCTTAGATTTGCATGAGGGGGAGCCAGCAGAACACCCTGGCGGCTGAAAGCTTTGACAAATGGTTTTGCACTAGGGATACTACCAGCCTACCATGCAAAGAGATGCCTAAGATTTCACCAAGAAATTTCAAGAATGTCAAAGCCCATGAATCTCTCATCATTTTGACCTTTGACATGCAATAAAGAGGCCTAAGATTAGGGAGATTCATATTGACTTGTAGGATCTCGGATGCTAGGTCCATAGCATATTTGTTACCTTTGGCCCAAGAATTTATTTCTCAAGAGGCCTTTGATTTTGGGCTTATGATAGCAAATAGGCTATGATCCTATGAACCTTTCAAGTTAAGACATACCTTTGGATTTTGGAATAAGCCTTTTATATGTGAGAACTCCTTTTCTTTTCATCCCATTGTCTTAGGGTATGACATAACTTTTGGGTCATCATTTCAAATTTTACATCTTTTATTGTCCCTTAGAATTAGGTGAACACAAGACATATGGTTGAACAAACAAGAGATATAAAGGGTACCCTATTTTGATAGGATCTAAGATCTCTCTAGGTGTAGGTAAACTTCTTAAAGCTAAAGGGATAGATCAATAGGTCACTCACAACTAGGTGGGCCATGATTCCAACCTTAGGCCTAAATGGTTTGTAATGGATTGGTGGCAAACTGTTAATGTACTCAAAGCCCATTATAGGCAATGACACGGATTGTGAGTTGGTGGGATGAACTTCGGAAGATTTTGGCCTGAATGGAGTTTCCACCTTCCCACTCATCACCAATCATGGCATATGGTCAAAAGAACCAAGTGAATAATGTGTGCAAACAATGTTAAACAAGCTTTTATCAAGATTAAGAAATGGAACACATTGGAATCAAACTCTCTATCCCCAGTGGAGTTGCCATTATAGTCGTAAGTGCCTCGCGACGTGGGGTCATCCTTCTTTCATGGGAAGTACGCCTTGGCCTAGGGTGGACCATGGCAGAGGGTGTAAATGAAGCCACCTAGTTTAGGTCTAGGAACCAGAGCACCTGTCCAGAGGTTAGGTATGGGGATGGAAAGGTGTTAAGCATCTAACCCCACCCGACTTATGGATCGACATCCATTCATTGTGTTCCAAGTCTTAGTCTCATTAAAGACATGTTTAACACATTATTCTAACTCACACATACGCTAGCTTGCATCTAAAACAAACAACATGGCATAATCATCCCCAAACCTAGTATTCGTCTATCATGGCATACAAGCATATATCTCAAAAGGGTAGAAACATCATAAGGCAGATTAGGATCAACACGTTATAGCATTTAAACCTCAAAGAATGGGATTCAATCAAGCATATCATGTTCATATCCATCAACCAAATCAAATGCATGTTCATGGTATTATGCATGACTTACCTCACTACATCACAACACCTATGCATCTATGCATGATCATATCTAAATGCATGTTCATGGTATTTAAGCAAATTAAAAACCTAACAAGCATAAAAAGATAAAACAAAAAAAAAAAAATGAAACAAAATAGGGTAAACAGATGTATACAGATATGAAAACTAGGCTAAACAAAGGCTAAACATGTAGGTAAAATAAAGGGAAAAAAATAGAAGGCAAATTAGGGTTTTTGGGCAAGAGTATGCTTGCGCATACATAAGGCATGTGTACACAACCTATGCATACATGCCCTAAGAACCCTAACCCAAAAACTACAAAATAGAAGCACAAAAACAAAGAATCTTATAGCCTTACATGCTCAGAATAACAACACAAAGCAAACCTAGACTAAACAAACATATTAAAGCAAGAAAAACAAAATATCAAAAAAAAGAAAAAAAAAAAAAGAAGAGCCAAAGTTAGAAACTTTACCTCTACACTAGAACTCTTTAGAGCTTGATTTTGACCATTCCCCTTTGCCAATCTAGTCACAACCAATTAAAAATAAGTTATTAAACTTCAGAACTCAAAGATCAAGACCAGAAAAGGTCCCAATCAAATAAAACTTTACTTGAGGATGTTTTGTCAAAATCTCCCTCTTTGATTCATTATTTTCTAATGAATCTTATGTGGTTTACTACTGGAATTTTTCCTCCTTGTAAAAGTACATTTTATGGCTTTATATATTCAAAAAATAGGGGTTTGGTGCGGCTCCTAGACGATGTGAGATCCATTCCAAACCTAGTGCATAAAACTTGCCTTACATAGTTTCTGGAACCCTAGCATAAGCACGTATGCATATGTATGTTTACGCATGCACGAAGCATGCACACGTAGAGCTTGAGCATGAGTGCACATATGTGTGTATGCATCCAAATGCCCTAGGGTTTTCATGGTCTTTCTTTTCCAAAAATAGTTTATTTGGTCCAAAAATAAGTTGTATTTTCCATAACCACTTTCCTCAAGTCAATTTATATTTAATTGGGTACTAAACCAACTTTGGGCTTTAGAATTCTAATATCATTGCGGAATGGGGGCCCGAGTGGTAATTGGTACAAAATGCAGTGTCTACAGATGCCCCTCTTTTGATTAATGAGCTCTGTTGATAGAATTAAATGAATAAGAGGCAAAACATTCTATTTTGATGTACTACTCGGGCCCAACCCACGTACAAAGTGAGCAACACGCATACATGGGAAGGGGTGTAACTCCATAGAGTTGTGTGAGATTCATATGTCCGAAGTCCCCCTAGTGTTACTTGAGAAACGAGCAACGACAGGTTCACTATCCAAGAAACTATTTTGCCAATTACAAGCAAAAGGTGAGTGACTCACTATCCTAGAGTCACTAAAAAGAAAAACAAACATGGCCAACGGCCTCAACCATTAACCAAGCAAACAAGGTGCTCTTACGAGCTAAAAGGATTCATATCTGTGGTGTCCATCTAAGGCTTTTGCCTTAAACTTCTCCAAGTGGCTTTTGCCTTTGGGTAGCTTCTGTCTCTATCTCAATCTCTTTTAATCTGGCGAGGCTCTTACCTCTATGTGACTTCTATCTCCATCTTAATCTCTTCAATTCTAGGTGGCTTTCGCCTTGATTCTGGTGTACATGTTCACTTCCAAGAAGAATATGTACTCAAGTTCGGTATTCTCTTTTTCTCTTCTTGTCTTGGGGATCTGTGCCTGCATATTCAATTCTCAAAGGAAATGTGCACAAGTATGGTGATGATCTTGAACGGAAAGCTCACTCGAGGAGCTTCCCAACATGCATGGGCTTTCTTGGTAATTTTGACTCTTGAAGGAGCTTTTCTGGGTAGCTTTCGACTTATGAAGTCTCTAATGATATAGAATCCATTGGGGAAGATTCTTTTTTCACGAATTACTAGGGAGTTTGTTAATGGTTTTAGCTTAAGAAGAAGTTTCATCCGTAATTCTCGACTTACTGGAGAAAATTCTTTTCCTTATAACCCATGAGGGAATTATTTTGGTGCTTTGGACCCATGGGGAGGTCGTTAAATTCACTTGGAGAATGTCTTTCTATCTGGGACTCACTAAGGAGTTGGTGGAGGTTTTAACTCATGAGGGAGTTTCCTTGGTGACTTCTAATCCCCTGGGGGATGCTTTTAGGATCCTTTTAATCCACTAGGGAATGCTCTTAGAATCCTTGTGTCTTTCAACCTGTTGAGGGTATTTTTGTCATTTTAGTGTTTTTTTGTAAAATTCGTGATAATCCACAGTCCACTGGGGAGGCCAAAATTACATGTAGTTTAGTCATCAGATGCCTTCCCGCCTCTTCAATTTTCTCCAATGGTTACCAACCATTTCTTTTTCTTCTTATTCCCTTTCATCTTCCTCAACTTTTCATTTTCTCTCTAACTTTTCAATTTCCATTTTCTCTCTACAAAAACTCTCTATCTCTTTCTTATTCTTTCATCCCTTCATATCAGACTAAAAAAAATCCTCTCTTCCCTAAGAACTCTCTCATCTTATCCAATGGCACCCAAGACCAAAACCAAGAAGACCTCCTATGTGATTTCCAGCGAAGTCTTCAATCTGACCCGTTGGGATGGGGCCACAAGGCTAATAGAGTCTCCTCCACTAACTTTCAGGCCACAAAACCACCTCTTAAAGGGTGCACGGGCTAGATTGGTAAGTTTTTCAAACTTTTCCCATTTAAAAGTTTTTCTTTGATCTTCTATTTTAATTCATTTTGGACTTGTAAATGCTTGGGTTTTGTTGTGGGATGGGTCTAGATGAAATCCTGATTTCCTAGGATGGGTAGGAACATGTTTAGGATGATTTTGATTCATAGCATGCTTGAAACTATCGGATCAACCGTTCTACTTGTGTTCATGCACGTGCATACGTGCGCAGGTGGTCTTCATGCGTACACATCCACTCTTTATTACGGATGCATGCTTTAACATGCATATGTATGCAAGACCCTGCGTATGCATACACGGGACTTGCGTACGCATATTGGTACTCATAAACCTCATTTTTTGTCCAGTTTGATTTTTTTCACCCATTTTTCATATCCAATCATGATTCTTAAGCTCTTTTTCATCCTCTTTTGCAGGTCTTACCGCCTTTCATGGGTAGGGGCAGTATTTGCCATATTTCTTCATGGTATAGGGCCCTGACCAAGGATACAAAGGCCTTGGTGCACGCAGTCAGCTTTGAACTTGTCATTCATTTGCTTCTAGAGGGTTCTGCCAGTGGCATTCTGGAGCATACACTAGCTAAGAGGTGGTGGGATACCACCCACATCTTCCACATTGCCGAGAGGGAGATAATAGTGACTCTTCATGATTTTCATTGGATGATGGGTTTGAGATTCGATGGGCGCCCTCATTGATGTGGAAGGTGTAGGTACTCGAGCGAGAGCATTCACTATTTCGATCTAGAGGTGGACTAAAGGCCTTATTCTCAGGTGACGCCTAATGATTGTGCTCGAATGGCTAAGGCATTCTTGTTGTATCTGTTAAGGGCATATCTCTTCGCCAATGGAGGGTAGACCATATCCTTGAGGTGGCTGGCCCTCTTTCGTGACTTCGAACATGCTCAAGAGGCGAACTAGGGCCAGGCTTACCTTGCCTACCTCTTTTCGGTCCTAGATACTTTGAGCCAAGGGACTTTACGTTAGTTGGCGGGGCCTTGGAAGCTCCTTGAGGTTAGACCATTTTTCTTTTTCTTATGTAGTTTCACAAATTGTACTTCGTACTATTGCAAACTGTATTTATTCATGTGTCATTTGAGTTTACAAACTGCATTTCATGCTTTTGCAACTATTACTTATTTTCTTGCAAACTATCATCTTGTGAATTGTCATCTTGCAAACTGTATCTCAGTCTTGCAAAATATTATCTTGCAAACTACATCTTGTTTTCTTGCAAAATGTCATCTTGCAAACTGTATCTCTGTCTTGCAAAATATCATCTTGCAAACTGCATCTTATTTTCTTGCAAACTGTCATCTTGCAAACTGCATCTTTGTCTTGCAAACTATCATCTTGCAAACTACATCTTGTTTTCTTGTAAACTATCATCTTGCAAACTGTATCTCTGTCTTGCAAACTATCATCTTGCAAACTTCATTGTGCTCTTTTCTTTGCAGCGTTGGGCCTTGAACTATGGCCTATGGCCCGCAGTGCAGATGTGGACCTGAAGAACTTCCCCTCAGTCTAGGCTCATCTCAACAACCTCTCTTCTAAAGATGTGAATAAAATTCTTCTTTCCTAGCTATCATTGCATGTTTCAAAGGTTTTCTCTCTAACCATGAGTGCGTTTTACAAGTCACTTGCGGGCTTTAGTTAGGTGTCCCTCCCATTGCTAACCCTAGTCTACAAGCAACTGCCATTATCTCTTCTATAGCTACCTAACCCTTGGAAGGTGCTAGTTTGAGAATTCTCTACTTGGCCAAGAGGGCTTTTTGTCAGCTAGCGGGTACGAAAATGCCTCAAGTTCCGATGGATCCTCCCTTGTTCATGCTTGCCTTGCTCTCGATGATTGATGCTAAGTATCAAATGTGGAGGAGTGGCATTCCCTATGTCGAGCGGCTTGTGGGCGACCTTGATTATGGAAAGTTTAGTAAGACCCACCCCATGCCTTCCTTCCTAATTGGAGTACGTATCCTCTCTCTTTCCTCTTTCTTTTCTCTTTATCTTGCATATGTTGCATATGATGATGCTCAATGTGGTGATCATGTTAGGATGTGGCTAGTTCTACCACGGGTGGCCCTATTAACCCTCCCCATTTGCCTTGGTCAATCTATACTTATGGTCCTGATGGCTTTGCTCAAGAGTGTCCTATGGGACAAAACCCGAATGTAATGGGTTATCCCTTCCCTCTGAGTACACGAGCAATGAGTTCTCTCTATCCTTGTCTTCCTTTTCTTTCTTCCTTTCTTCTATCTTTTTTCTGCACCTTTCGGGCTTATCTTAACACTGTATTCTTTTCAAATCTAGCCCACTATGGCAGAGCACGTGGTGCTTGTCTGGCTCACTGGGAACCTTAAGTTAGAGGTGACCGAGTATTCTAGGCAGATCTATGGGCCTAAAAGGTATGCCTACTTGGGTGACGATGATGATGACAGTAATGGCACTAAGTCAACTCCAAGCTATCGGCCGAGGAAGAGGTACTACTGATGATGCTCCTATAGTTCAGACACATAGGCACAGACAGACACAGCATAACATATTTCTAGTTCTTTTTTCTTTTTCTCTTTTAGCATATATATCTTTTGCACTTTAGATTTTATTTGAGACATTGGGTTGTATTTTAAGAATATCTTTATATTTTCTGCTTTTATTTTAGGACATGTACTTATTTTACAAGTCAAGGGAACTTTGGATATGTAAGTATTTTATTCTATCTTGCTTTTCCTTTTTCTTTTCCTCTTTGATGCATGAAAATCTGAGCTTGAATCTGTCTCGATATGGATTAACAAGCTTAATCTCAATTTCAAAGATGCTCTCATCTCCCTTGGCCTTTTTTGTATTTCTTTCTTTCATCAAATCAAAGTGAATGAGCCTCTTCTGTGCGTAGCCATTAAGTTTTGGATTCCTACTCGGCATGTTTTTCAATTTAACGTTGTGAAATTACGCCCAACTCTTGAAGAATTTGGTGCAATCATGGGTGAGCATAACTTCGGTGCTATCATTCTTCCTACTCTCGAGGAAGACCTTTCTAACCTAGCTCATTGACTCTTTGCAGTTACTCTAGCTATGGCTAAAAGATGGTGCAAGTCCAACAAATTGAATGCCTTCATGGCCGGGGCAAAGTCTGCTCATCATCTCAATGCTTTTTGCCTTTGCATTCTTGCAAGGTTCTTCTTCGTGCATGAAACACCTCGTGTGGTTTGAGAATTCTCCATGTGGTCAAGAATCTAGGGAGTGGGAGCCCAATGACCATCATCTTAGCTGAAACCCTCAATAGTTTGGATGCAATTCTGTTAGGTTCTAAAGACTTAGGATTTCATGTATTTAGAACTCTAATATGTATTGTTGGCAAACCATGATCAAAATAGGTTGTTTAGTCTTGTCTAGACTTGCTCAAAGTTGGTTCTTTTATGTAAAGTTGGAATCGAGCTGATGTATTAGTTCTTGTGCATCTTGGCCTGGCTCGATTGATCAAAACTTAGGCTCGATCAATTGAATCTTGGGCATAATGCGTTTTTGCTGCATAATTCTAACTCAGCCCTAACTCCTAAAACGTTTAGGGTTCTATGTTTTTGCCCTAGGTATATAAGGCAAACCCTAGCCACGTTTTAGAGGTTGCTCATATTGCTGTTTGTGTGAATCTCTTGTGAGATCTGTGAGGAGCTTTCCTTTACACAAGCTTAGGATTATCAAGAAGGAGATTTGTTCAAGAACTCGATGATCATTCAGTTGCTGCCATAAGAGCTTAAAGATACACAAGCGGGTGTGCTTATACTTACTGGAGAATCCAAGAAAGAAGGAGTCCGTAGTTTCGGAGCTTGCACGTGGTCGTGTCAGTAAGTTTCTACTGGTGGGTAGTAATAAGATGTTAGTGGTCTAAGTCTTATTGTAAAACTTCAATTCTTTATATAGTGGATTCAAGTTTACCTTAAGGATAGCTAGGTTAAATCCTCCCCAGGTTTTTTACCGGTTTGGTTTTCCTGGGTGATCATATCTCTGTGTTATTTATATTTCCGCTACTATATACTTGATATGATTGTTTGATTGTGATAACCTAGATTTGCATAATTTGACTAAGTTAATCACTTGGCTAATTAACTAGGTTAATCTTGTTGTTGTTTAAGGGGTCTAAAAACAAACAAGTGGTATCAGAGCGGGTAGTTCTCTTGTTGTAGATCTTTTGATCTCTGAGCTGATCCTTGACCCCTGTTGTCTTGGAACACAAACACTCTCTAGTTATTCCTCCTCACTTTGATAGGAATAATTATGCTTATTGGAAAGTAAGGATGAAAGCATTCCTGAAATCAATTGACGAGAGAGTCTGGAACTCCGTTGAATATGGATGGGAGAAGCCCACTAATCCTATGAATGAGTGGCGAACTTCTCAAAAAGAAGTAGTTGGGTTCAATAGCAAAGCTATGAATGCCATCTTTAACGCTGTTTCTATGGAGGAATTTAAGAGAATCTCTAATGTTGAGGTTGCTCACACCGCTTGGAAAATCCTCCAGATTGTGCATGAAGGCACTAAGGCAGTTAAAATTAATAAGTTGCAGTAGTTAACATCTAGATTTGAAAGCATTAGGATGTCTGATGATGAATCTTTTGATGAATTCTATGCTAAACTAAATGACATTGTTAATTCTGCATATAATCTGGGTGAAATCTATGATCAACCTAAAATTGTTAGGAAGATTCTTAGATCTTTGACTGAGGACTTTAGACTCAAAGTGATTGCCATCACTGAGGGAAAGGATGTAGACTCCATCCCTGTTGATGAACTTGTAGGATCTCTTCAGTTCTATGAGTTAGACCTACCCAAAACTAGCAAATCTAAATCAATGGCTCTTAAGTCAGTTGATGATGTTGATGTTGGTGTGTTTGATGATGAGCTCTCTGCTACAGAGATTGCTTACCTTGCCAAGAACTTCAGGAACTTTCTTAAGAATAGTAACAGAAGGGCAAGAGGTACAAACACTGCTGAACCTAGAAACTTTAGGAAGAATGATCCCACTAAGGTTAACAACATTGAAAAACCTAGAGAAAAAGTAGGTCAATCTTCTAATAATTCTCTGGGTCCTCAATGTTTTAGATGTCAAGGGTATGGTCACATGAAATCTGAATGTCCCACATGCTTGAGGTCTAAGAGGAAGGCTATGGCTGTAACCCTTAGTGATAATGAAGTTTCTGATGATGAGTTTGGATGTGACGAGGATGGAAACTTCATTGCTTTCACTGCTACTATTGTAGTCAATGAAAGTGTGTATGTTGAAGAGAACCCTTCTGATGGGGAACTCTATGAGGATGCAGATCTTCAAGAAGCCTATAATAAACTTTGCAAAGTTGTTGCAAAGGATGCCATGAATGTTGAATTAGGCTTAAAGAAAATTGCATCGCTTGAGCTTGATAAGAAAAGTTTGCTTGTAAAATTGTTTGATGCTAATAAACTTCTAAACAATGTGAAAACTGAGAATATGCTTTTGCTTGATAAAGTTAAATCTTTGGAACTTGATTTATTTGTTGCTAGATCTGCTAGTTCTAAACTTGATCAAATGCTGAGTGTTCAAAAGTCTCATTTTGACAAATCTGGATTAGGTTTTGTTGAAAGCATCTTTGTGTCTGCACCCCATTCCACAAACTTTGTTCCTTCTTCTTCCTCTGAACCCCTTGTGAGTGAGGTTATGAGTGAGACTGCTAAACCTGTAGAGGTCACACCTCATAGGAAGATTAGGGTTGATATGAAAGAGTCTAAACCTAAGGAGTCTACCCTTTCTACGGACAAGATGCATGGTAAGCTTGTTTGGGTTTGTCATTTTTGTGGAAAGTCTGGACACATTCATCCAAATTGTTATAAGCTGCAAGCTGCTAAGAGAGCAAACAAATCAAAAGTACTTGTGCCTCAAGCACAAGATCCTATGGTACTTATTGGTGAATTGGTAAAGGCTCTAAACCTTTATTCCAATCCTAGAATTGGAAATCACTCTAATGTGAATAAGAACTCCAATGCTCGAAGTGCATCTAAAAGGTTTTGGATGTAAAAGGCTCGATCTAATTGAGTCTTTCTGACATGGTCCTTGTGCTTCTTTGCTCTACTCTTTGTGACCATTGTTTTTTTGTTTTTATTTTCCTTTTTTGTTTCTAGGATTTGGATTGCATAACATTCATGCATTTCATTCTAGGACTGTTTTTGTTTCCTCTTTTCAAAATAAATAAAAAAAAAAAAAAGGGAAAAGGAAGCAAATTGTGTCTTGTATTTATTCTCTTGGTTCTTGAAAACAAGGTTGGTCAATTTATTTTCACACAACATGTCTTTGTACCTTGTTTAGCCTGGATGAGCTTATTTATTGCACTTTACTAGTTAAAACTTTGTAGTGCATGTTGTGTGGGAAAGATGTTTATGGCTTTTGATCACTTTCTCTTGATCTTAAAGTCACATGTCTTTGACTGTTGGACTTGAACCTTTTGAGAAATGCATAAATAACCATCTCACCACTGTTCACTAGCCAATCATGAACACCTTAGTGCATATCGTCAGATTGTGTGCTCAAGAAAGTGTAGCACATGCACAAAAATAACATAAGGTGTAGCCTCGGTTTAATTGCTTAAAATTGGTGTGTACATTATTGGGCTTAATGCTAAATTAAAATAAATAAAATTGGTGTGTACATTATCCCAGCTTTTAATAAGTTTCTGAAAAACTAAAATTGGTGTGTACAATATGAGACAAATTCAAGAAACTTATATGATTGCAAGCTTATGATCTAGGAGATGTGAGAGTTATATGATGTAACTCTTTAGGTGATAGTCTCTTTCATATTCTATGTGATGAATTTTGTAGACTCAGTGGTTGATTTCTATTCACATATCACCTCACATGTATCTCAAGTTTTTGCTAGTTGCACACACTACACGAGTTACTCTTTGCTAAACATTGTACATGTTATTGTGTGTTTTTGGTCTGACCAACCAAGTTTGAAAATACCTTGAGTCTTGTATGCAAAACATATTTGATGCTTGAGAATTCAAAAGGAAAATGTGTGAAAATATTAATTTTGGGAAACTGGGTTTAAAAACTTGTGTTTTTGAAAAGCATTTCATATCATACTCATGCATTTTGTTCATCTATTTCAATGCTTTGAAGGGTTTTTGGCCCAAAATGTGTTTTTGTTTTTCAAAACTGTGTTTTTCTCTCAAAAATTAAGTGAGCCTCTGTCTGTTTCGATTGAACCAATTTGTTTTTCAATCAATCAAATTTGTTTTAAAAAATTCTTTATGAGTTTCTGTTTGTTTCGATTGATCGAAATTGTTTTCGATCAATCGAATATCGTGAATCAGTTTTTTTTTAAAAATCAGTTTTTGACTCGTTCAAAACACTTTTTCAAAAAGTTTTAAACTTTTCTCTCTCTCTCTCCGACTCGGACAAGCTCACTCATCCAATTTTTGTCGTTTTCCTCCCAAATTTTTGCAAGGTTTTTCTCCTCTAAGGCTGGTAAGTCCATTATATCCTTCCTTTTAAGTTTATTTTCAACTTTCATGCATTTATCATGCACTTTTCTTTGGAAATTTCGAACCTATGCATATTGGGATTTTTGATGATTCAAGCTATTTTTTGTGAAATTGATCATTGGGTTTTTGTTGGGAGATGTTTTAAACTTGATCTATGATGCTTAATTTGATCAATTTGGGGTTTTGTGTTGAATTGAAATTCTAGGGCTTGAAATTAATCCGAATTGGGAATTTTGTTCAAATTGGGTTAAATTGATGAAATTGGCTTGTTGAATTGATGTAATTGATCATTCTAAACTGTATGTTGTGTTGTGTGATGATCAATTGGTCAATTTGTTTTACAAATAAACAAGTGGTTTTTCAAATTTTGGGGTTTTTGTTAGAAACTCTTTGCTCAAGCCAAATTTTGTGAATTTGAACTTCAATTGAACTTAGTTTCACTACATAAGAGCATGCATCATGACATTTAAACTGTCCATGCATCATATAGATTTTTGTTCTATATTTGTTTTGAGCTAACTTGCAGTCTGCCCTTGGTTTTTCCTTTTTTGTTCTTTTTGGTTCTGCTTTGTGTCTTTGTCTTTTCCTTAGCACCATGCCTAGGAAGACTAGAGCCCATAGGACTCCCTCCTCTTCTTTTGAGTCTCCCTCTAGGAGTGAGCTGTTTAAGGATGCCAAAAGCAGAGAGGCTTATGATAAGTTGAACAGTAAGAGGAAAATTTGGGCTGAGCGTTCTGTTGTTTTAGATGAGGTAGATCCTGCCATTAAGGCAAATTTTGAGAGTAGGGGCTGGCTGTCCTTTTTAGAGATAGATCATCCACCCCCGACCGCCCTAATTAGAGAGTTCTACTCGAACCTCTTTGGCCATATCTATGATTCCAACACCCTTGTTTGGAGTTGGATAAGAGGTGTTGAGTTCACCATTACCCCTAGGGTAGTGGCTGAGGCTCTTAGGGTCTCGGTAGTTGGGCAGCCCGTCTATCCTTATGAGGAATCTCCACCCTTGGATGATGTCATGTCATACATCATTGGGTCTTCTATCCAGTGGGGTTCTGATCTCAGGATCACGTCCGTTGAGCTTTCTGAGGCTTCCTATCTTTTTCTTGGGATAACGTGTCATTCCTTGTAGCCTATTTCTCATCTCCACACCATCCCTATTGATAGGTCACAATCTGAATGACCCCTTGTGATAAACCCTAATTGATTAATTAATTAGCCAAGTTGTTAATTAACCAATTAAGCATGCAATTTTGTGGAAGCACAAACAAATCACCAAATACTAAATATGCAGCGGAAAATAAATAACACGGTGATTTGTTTACGAATGGGGAAAACCCTAACGGCAAAAACCCCACCGGGTGATTTTCAGGTCACCACTCCCGAAACTCCACTATTATCAAATCAAGCGGTTACAAGAAAGGAATCCCAAGTACCTTACCAACCTACAGTTGAACCCTTACCCCAATACCCAATTGGACTTGATCTGTAGTGACAATTTCCACCTTTGATGCACGGCTCCCAAGTACGTGACTAACCAATGCGCGGATCCCAGTACGCGACTTCAGAAACACCAACTTGAGGAAGAAAGGTTCGCTGCAAAGTTCTTCAGTTCATCCACGTGATGAATAGCAGGAAGATGCTTGGTTACAAAACCCTATGGTGCAAAGACACAGCAACTTCTTGATGGAAGATGAACTAGGTCAAGAACTTCGTCTGTTGAGCACAATTTGCATAAACAGAGATTGCTCAATGATAATACAACTTGTGTCACCCAAAACGGCTCTTAAAATAATCCTTTTATATGTTTAGGGTTAGAAGAAAAGAAGTCCCAAAAACATATTCACGGATCCCAAGAAAATCAGATTTGGAATTCTGACTTTTTAAATCTCGACAGATAGCAGGTGTCGAGGTAGCTATCGAGAGGTGTCGAGCTTTAAAAATTCTGCACTTCAACTTGCTTTCTCTTGGACAGACTTGATGACTTCAATACTTGACCTTGAAACATTGTTTCTTAAAGTATTAAAAACACCTAGATCTACCCAATTACAAGTAGAGTGCGTTTTGTCAAAGGATTAGCCAATTTACATAAATAAGTAAGACATATGTTCTTAGTATGTGAAACACATATGTCCTAACAATCTCCCCCTTTGGCAATCCGTGACAAAACCACAACAAACAAATGAGCATATGAGAGAAGTCATAAATCACTCAACTCATATTCACTTGTTGAATACAATAAAATCTATCCTAACACAAACTCTTGAAAAACTTTACAAGAAGAGGGCTTATGATAAGTAGACTTTGACAACCTGTATTTCTGAAACACTTTAAATAAAACTTATTAAGGCATCTTGTGTGAAACAGAAATAAATAGATTGCATACAAGTAAAGAACATGTGTATAAAGATAGAAAAGAAACAACACATGAAGAGAGAGGTGAAAGAAACATACATCCACATAAATAAAGAATAAGTACCATGTATGTAAAACTGGTCACAAGACCTCATATACAAGAACAATGTATCTAAAAAGATAAGAAAAGAAAAGATACATCAAACCTCACTACATCCCTCAAAAGTATCAACACTCCCCCTATCAAAAATGTCCCAAAAATGTCCTATACTAACTCTCCCCCTAAGATGACTACTCTCATAACCCAAAACTACTCCCCCTTTTTCTCACGAGTGACAAAGGGTAGAGTGTCATGTAGACATCTCATCGGCAGAGCTAGCATCTCCATCATCATCATCATCAACATCATCATCCTCAGAATCTGAAGCTACTGGAGTAGGTGGTGAAGGAGTAGCCTCTGGAGCAAAACCACCCATGGTCGCCTGCCGTCGTGCAATACGACCCACACGAACATTCACTTGATACAACTCAGCAGAGAGTGTATCAAGACGAGTGTCCATGCGCTGCAGCTGCGCCATGATATCACCAAGGGATACATCGCTCGAAGAGGAAGAAGGAGCAGATATAGATGGAGCTGATCTGGATGGTGCTGAATGGGAGGGAGGAATGGCACCAGGCTGTCTCGACCTAAACTGTGCCTCACTACGTTTTACGGTAGCGGCATCTATGGCAGATATGTGTGTGAAGTGGTCGGACACAGGAAAGGGAACGGAAAAATGGCGTAGAATCCGCGTGATAGCAGAAGGAAAGATGAGCTTATCACGGGACGCCGAATCAAGATAAACCTCTAAGATAGACCGGATCAAGTGAGAAGGGAAGTCTATGGTCAAGTGCTCAAGAAGAGAAAGCAAAAATCGAGCACGAGGCTCTGTGATAGAGTTATAGTGAGACAAAGGATGGAGAACAAAAGTCATCACCATGTTCATGAATCTAGGACCTTGAGCAAAAGGCCTACATGATGTGAACTGATGCTCACCCCAATCAGCAGGGCGCTCACAAAAAGCAGAAATGAGCTCTTCTTTGGACACAGTCCTCAGACGCTCACAAGAGGGGTAATCTGGAAACTCTATCCTAGGTACCCTAAGCACATCCGCAACAAGTTGCGGTGTGACAGGAATGCGCATACCTCGAGCGCGAGTGGAAAAATGAGGTACTGAAAGATCAATCCCGTGGATGTTGGAGTAGAACTCTTGTATCAGCACGAGAGGGCAAGTGACCGGGATGTCACACAGTGACCCCCATCCCCTACTGTGAATGACAGAAGGAAGGTCAGTGTCGGCGAAGTCCGCCAGAATGACTTGGCGTTCCGAATGAACACCTCGTCTAGAAAAGTTCTCAGTAAATGCTTTTTGGGCATCTCCATCACGGAACCGAATGTTAAAAGGAGCAGAATCAGAAAAAGTAGAAGCTCCAGAACGCAGAGGGTTCCGAGCAGGAGTAGATTTACGTTTGGGTGCCATAGACACTACTCACGTAAAAGAATGAGAAAGAGATAGAGAGGGAGACAAACAGAAAAGTCCCAAATCAGTTCAAATATGACAGATATATGAACAAAGAGTACGTATGCATGGGAATGCATGAACATGTGACATGCAAAACAGAAATATCATCATGGGCTCAGCCCAATCCATTCCTAACAGCACATAAACAAAGTACTCACATCTAAATGTATGAAAATATCATTATAATGCACATGAAATGCAATGTATGACATTTTGAAATCATTTAAGTCCAAACCCAACCCAAAATTTCAGTAAAAACTCAATAATTTTGAAAAACCCCAAATTTTTATGAAAAATCCCAAAAACTAGGTTTTCATAACATAAAATGCATGAAAAAGGAAGAGAAAAGGGATCTTACCAAGTGATTTGAGCAAGAAATAAGCAAGATCCAAGTGGGTTGAAGGATTAGAGTGAAAGGGAGATGAACAGCCACGGAGAGATCGAGAGAGATCGAGTGAAATGATTCAGAATCGCGATCAAACCTTATATAGACCCTTCAGTAAATCTCGACAGCTGAGGTGTCGAGAGGTATCGAGGAAGCTGTCGAGGAAGGTATCGAGGAAAAAGCCTTCGACAGATGCAGGTATCGAGAGGTATCGAGATGCAAGGAGAATTTCAGATACGCGAAGCTTGATCGATCTCGAAGGTGTCGAGAAGGTATCGAGAACACAAAAGAAATCTCGATCGATCCACAAGGTATTGAGACAGGTGTCGAGAAAGAAGACACAAACAACACAATTGAATCTCGATCGATCCAACAGGTGTCGAGAATCTATCGAGAGGACAGAGACTTTCTCGATCGATCCACAAAGTGTCGAGGATGTGTCGAGACTGCGATAAGAAAATCTTGAGAAGCTCGACAGATGACCAGGTATCGAGGAGGTGTCGAGGAAGGTGTCGAGACACAGTAAAAGGAGTTTTTCGAGAAGTGAAAAACATAGACATGAATGCAATCCAACACACATCTCTACCAACAAATCCACTCAACATATAAACCTCTCAAAACATCTCTTAACAAGAAATTAAGCACAAAGATCATGCAAAACACACACACACACACTAAACAAGTCTAACCAATTTTATATTTCAAAAACAAGTTATGACAGTTTAGTGAGCATACATTAGCATATGTAAACACTTGTGATGGCCAAATCACATTGTACCTGCACATGTATCAAAAGTAGCAAAGAATATTGCGTGTTGTGTGTGAAAAACATCGCAAGATTGCATATGTGTATACATGTTATGACGATCTGAGATATGAGTAAATAACTTTTAACTCACACACAATCATAACTGTTTGATGGGGACTATCACCTTCGAGGTACATCCTATAACTCCCACATCTCCTAGAAAACACGCTTGCAATCATATTTTAAGCATCTTTAATCTTTTTGCTTTATATTTTCTTTGCATATTTTTTCTTTTAAGCATATCATGCATGGGCATAAAAAGAGAGAAAAGAAATACCCAAGATGTTAAGCATTTGACATCGCATTTTTGCTATGCCGAAGCATACGAATGTCTTTGACACTGCACTTTTGCTATGCCGAAGCATACAGGTGTCTATGACACTGCACTTTTGCTATGCCGAAGCATACAGGTGTCATACTATGATTGGCGGGCAACAGTGGTGAGATGGTCATTAATGCCTTTCTCTTAGGATTTTCTAGTCCTACCCGTCAAAAAGAGTGATATGAGTGTTAAGTTTTAAGAGATAACCTAATCTTACTCATCACAAACAAGAGCCACAAAGCTCACTTGCTTAGTTGTGCATAGAGATGCTCATCTAAGCTACAAGAGATACAAAGTTTAGAGAAACTTTGTTTCATTGGCCATCCAAGGTACACAAATACCAAAGTACACATAACACACATTGTTTTTGTATTTTTCTGATTTTTCAATTTTTTTTTTATTTTTATATTAAAAACAAAATGAACAAAACTGAAAAATAAACAAACAAAAACATGTTAAACAAAGCAAAGCAAAAACTAGACTGACTCAGCAGAAAAGTAAAACACATAAGCAATGCAACACACAAAAGAAAAACAAGAAGGGAGAAGAAAGTGATAAAATCACTTAGAGTCCTTTTTCTTCCACTCCTTGGAAGAACCTTTCCTTTGATAGAATCCTTGAACAGGTGGTGAGGGGGAAGAATTTAAACCGTTCAAGTTCGAAAGGAACATGAGGGCTTTCAGAAGATCTCCAAGAGGAGCAAGAGAGGATTGAAGCTGAGATTGGCTTCCAGATGCTATCATGCCATTGCTCTGTTGAGTGGCTAACCACTTATAGCAATTTGGTCGAGTGTGACCGGCAGCTCCACAATAATGACAGAGATGCTGCTTCTTTTGTTTAGGCTTTTGAGAGTTAGCCTTCTTAGCCCTAGGGTTCTTGGCATCTTTCTTGTCTAGCTTAGGGGGTGCTCCTAAGATAGATTTTCCTTTGTCTAAGTTCTCACTAGCTAATTCAGTTTTAACATTAGGGTTCTCAATTTCAATGTTATTAGCAGCAGGAACAAAAACAGTATTGCTAGTAGAAGCAGTATTAGAGAAAGAAATACCATACCCCAAACCAGTTCGATCCGAAGCAGGTTTTTGATTGCTAAGCATCTCATCAAGCTTTGCACTTGAGGTCCTCTCCAGTTTAGCTCTAACTTGAAACAGCTCCACTTCAAGCTTCTTGGTCTTCTCAGCCAAAAAATTGTTCTCAAATCTCAGTGCTCCAATAGTTTGATTCGCCTCATCAAACTTTGTGGACAGCTCTTCACGATCGAGTTCCACTTCACTGAGCTTCTTGGTGGCCAGCCTATATAATTTCTCATGCTTTTCAGAGAGCTTGTAAAGCTTCTCATAGGCTGAATGGATATCATCTTGATCATCCATCTTCTCAAATTTGGACTCCACCAACTCTTCTTCTTCATCCACTTCTTCAACAATCCCTTCAGTAGGATTGACTGTGGCAGTGAAGGCATTTAGGATTCCGTCATCCTCATTGTCGGAATCGTCTTCAGGCTCAGTGTCACTTAGGGTCACAGCAAGGGCCTTGCTTTTCCCAATGCTTTTCAGATATGTAGGACACTCATGTTTCATGTGTCCAAACCCATGACAACCAAAGCACTTTGGTCCTGCGGGAACAGTATACTGACCGGCCTCCCTAGCATCCTTCTTCCCTTTGTCTTGGCTTTTGAACTGAGAAGAACTGAACTGCCTGCAGTCCTTGTCGAAGCTCCTTCCATTGGCATTCTTCATGAACTTTTTGAATTGCCGAGTAATGTAGGACTTCATCTTAGAATCTTCATCATCGGAAGATTCATCTGTATCACTGCTCTTCGCCTTCAAGGCCATGCTTTTGCCTTTATTGGTCTTGCCAATCCTAGATAAACCTATCTCATAGGCCTGCAAGTTTCCAACCAGCTCAGTCAAAGGAATCTTGTCTATATCCTTTGATTCCTCAATTGCCGTAATCTTGGCATGAAATCTCTCAGGTAGAGATCTGAGCACTTTTCTTACAATCTTGGGTTCAGGGATGGTTTCCCCAAGATTGAAGGCTGAGTTCACTATGTCCTTGAGCTTGGCATAGAACTCATCAAACGACTCATCCTCCTCCATTTTAATTTCTTCAAAGCTTGTAGTGAGCCTCTGAAGCTTTGAGTCTTTGACAGCCTTTGTCCCTTCATAGGTTGTCTGGAGGATGGTCCAAGCCTCCTTAGCAGTTTCAGTTGAGGATATCTTCTTGAACTCCTCATTGGTGACTGCGCTAAAAAAAGCATTCAACGCTCTGCTGTTGAAGTTGGCCGCCTTGATCTTAGCATCGTCCCAATCGGCCGGTTCTTCTTTTGGCTTAGTCCAGCCAATCTCTACAGCTTGCCACACCTTCTCATCTAAAGACTGCAAGAAAGCTCTCATGCGTACTTTCCAGTATGCATAGTTAGTGCCATCAAATAAAGGAGGTATGATTAAGGATTGTCCTCTATCCATGACAAACAGGGGTCAATGGATCAACACAGCTAAGATTAAGACCTAATCAGAGTGTGCCTGCTCTGATACCACTTGATAGGTCACAATCTGAATGACCTCTTGTGATAAACCCTAATTGATTAATTAATTAGCCAAGTTGTTAATTAACCAATTAAGCATGCAATTTTGTGGAAGCACAAACAAATCACCAAATACTAAATATGCAGCGGAAAATAAATAACACGGTGATTTGTTTACGAATGGGGAAAACCCTAACGGCAAAAACCCCATCGGGTGATTTTCAGGTCACCACTCCCGAAACTCCACTATTATCAAATCAAGCGGTTACAAGAAAGGAATCCCAAGTACCTTACCAACCTACAGTTGAACCCTTACCCCAATACCCAATTGGACTTGATCTGTAGTGACAATTTCCACCTTTGATGCACGGCTCCCAAGTACGTGACTAACCAATGCGCGGATCCCAGTACGCGACTTCAGAAACACCAACTTGAGGAAGAAAGGTTGGCTGCAAAGTTCTTCAGTTCATCCACGTGATGAATAGCAGGAAGATGCTTGGTTACAAAACCCTATGGTGCAAAGACACAGCAACTTCTTGATGGAAGATAAACTAGGTCAAGAACTTCGTCTGTTGAGCACAATTTGCATAAACAGAGATTGCTCAATGATAATACAACTTGTGTCACCCAAAACGGCTCTTAAAATAATCCTTTTATATGTTTAGGGTTAGAAGAAAAGAAGTCCCAAAAACATATTCACGGATCCCAAGAAAATCAGATTTGGAATTCTGACTTTTTAAATCTCGACAGATAGCAGGTGTCGAGGTAGCTATCGAGAGGTGTCGAGCTTTAAAAATTCTGCACTTCAACTTGCTTTCTCTTGGACAGACTTGATGACTTCAATACTTGACCTTGAAACATTGTTTCTTAAAGTATTAAAAACACCTAGATCTACCCAATTACAAGTAGAGTGCGTTTTGTCAAAGGATTAGCCAATTTACATAAATAAGTAAGACATATGTTCTTAGTATGTGAAACACATATGTCCTAACACCTATAGAGAGATGTGTGTTTTTATATGCCCTTGTTTCTGGTGCTTCTATTTCTTTTCCTCATCTATTTCTTCGTTCTTTGAATGAGATTGATAGGAGTAGCGCTGTTGGTCACGCTCTTGTCTATCCTATTTTCATTCATAGGATTTTGTTGTTTTTAGGTTTAGATGGTTTCCTTGCGTCTGAGGCCGTACATATTACTGGTCCCACAGGTGACACTTTCCTTAGGCAGAGGGCTACACATTTGAGACCTTCTCGTGTTTAGTCTTTTGGTGCTGTACCCCCTCCTCCTTCTTCTACAAGTGATGCACAAGCTGAGACGTCTGGTGCTGCTGCTGCTGCTGATGTTCCTCCACTGACTACTTCGGATGAGTTTGACATTTAACGTACGTTGGATCATGTCTTGACCGTTCAGGTGGCTCAGGGATTGGTTTTGGTGGACTTGCTTGATGAGGTTCGTGCTATGCGTGCAGAGTTGGCGCATTTTAGACGATCTCCTACGCCACCTCCTTTGTGATGATGGACTCTGATTGCCCTTTGGCATTCCGTCACAAAAAGAGGGAGTAGCTTTTGTATAGCTTGTAGAGTTTTTGTCGATAAGGGGAGCCTTTCTTGTTTGGTTGGAGCCTGTGGTGATTAGATTGTATCTAGGAGCTGCACTTTGTATTTTACATTCCTTTTGGCTCTTGATGTATTTTTGTTGGGCTATTCATGTTAGGGGGAGATACATTTATTTTTGATTCTTGTTTCACTGCTTTTTGATTTATATTTATGAGTTATTCATTGATATATGTCTTTATTTTGTGCTTTGGTGAAATCAAGAATTTATTTTTTTTACTTGTATTTTCCACACATGCGTTTATGCGTTTGTTGAGTATTTCGGGAAATACAAGTTGATTCAATTGAGCTGCTGTCTACACTTGCAACTGATGGATAGTAGTTAGGATTGGATTTGTTATGTAAAGGGCTTTATTTTGTAAACTTTGAGCTTTTAGTTTGTGTTTTGTCACAGATTGCCAAAGGGGGAGTTTGTTAGGTTCTAAAGACTTAGGATTTCATGTATTTAGAACTCTAATATGTATTGTTGGCAAACCATGATCAAAACAGGTTGTTTAGTCTTGTTTAGACTTGCTCAAAGTTGGTTCTTTTATGTAAAGTTGGAATCGATCTGATGCAATAGTTATTGTGCATCTTGGCCTGGCTCGATTGATCGAAGCTTAAGCTCGATTAATCGAATCTCGGGTAGAATGCATTTTTGCTGCATAATTCCAACTCTGCCTTAACTCCTAAAATGTTTAGGGTTTTGTGTTTTTGCCCTAGGTATATAAGGCAAACCCTAGCCACGTTTTAGAGGTTGCTCATATTGTTGTTTGTGTGAATCTCTTGTGAGATGTATGAGAAGCTTTCCTTTACACAAGCTTAGGATTATCAAGAAGGAGATTCGTTCAAGAACTTGATGATCATTCAGTTACTGCCATAAGAGCTTAAAGATACACAAGCAGGTGTGCTTGTACTTACTGGAGAATCCAAGAAAGAAGGAGTCCGTGGTTTCGGAGCTTGCACGTGGTCGTGTCAGTAAGTTTCTACTGGTGGGTTGTAATAAGATGTTAGTGGTCTAAGTCTTATTGTAAAACTTCAATTCTTTATATAGTGGATTCAAGTTTACCTTGAGGATAGCTAGGTTAAATCCTCCCCAGGTTTTTTACCGGTTTGGTTTTCCTGGGTGATCATATCTCTGTGTTATTTATATTTCCGCTACTATATACTTGATATGATTATTTGATTGTGATAACCTAGATTTGCATAATTTGACTAAGTTAATCACTTGGCTAATTAACTAGGTTAATCCTGTTGTTGTTTAAGGGGTCTAAAAACAAACAAATTCATAGGGAGGAAGTAACATTCTTTGTGGGGAGTCCCCTTCTTTAGGTAGGATCTCGAATTTTTCCTTATGTTCTTAACCTAGCAGGATTCCTTTAATTTTTGCATGGATTGGCTTTCAACTTTCAACCCATCGAGACTCCTTATATCATCTTTGAATATTTCTCTTTTTTACTTTTTCCTTCTTTTTTTCATCTCTCCTTTTTCCACTCAATACTCATGCTTTCTTTTTCTCTCCTTCATATATGGCTATATGAGAAGCTTAAATTGCTTTATCCTCCCATTGTTTCTCCTAGTCGGTATCAACCAAAGCATTACCGTAATCGCAAGCTCAAAGATAAAGAGATGGATCCTGCTATGCTTACTGAACTCTTGAAGCATCTTACTTCTTTGGATGTCCAATGGGTGGTAGAGTGTTGGTGCATCGAGGCCATGTCTAGATGTGGCTTCAAGAAAAACTGTGTACCTTGGTTTGGGCTTCGTCATTGTTCTTATTATCCTACATGTCACATTACATGGAAATTTGATGACCATTAAAGGGTTCCTTGTGGCAATGATTCTTTTCATACCATAGCATTCACTAAGAGAATCTTGGGCAGAATTCATGAGACTTGGCCGCAAAGGGCGATGAATAGGGACATTTATTTTCCTCAGTTTCTCCATCCAACTTCGGGATACAAGGATTGACTATACATTGATATGAGAGTAGTCTAGAAGGAAGAGAATGATCACAAGAAATCCAACAAAAGGAAGAGGATTGAGTGACTACTTTGATATGTCCCAAATTTTACTTTTCTGCACTTTATTATTCTATGTCTTTTTATTTGAGTTAATAAAAGATTGGAAGGTTCCAAATCCCCTATAGAACAATTTTTTATCTTTTAATTTGAGCAATGAGAGAATCGACTATTTTATTATCTTTGCTTATTGTCTTTATTTTCCTTTTCTTTCTTTTTCTTTTCTTTTTTCTGTGCCATGTAATTTTTGCCCATGACGTCCTTGTGGGAATTTTCGCTATGCCCATGGTCTTTTCCCCGAACTTTTTCCTAGATTGCTCTTTCGAGTTTTCAACCTAGCAGGGTTTCTATGTCTTAACTTTTGCCTAGGCTGCCCTTTTGGGTTTTCAACCCAGCAGGCTTTTAAAAAAATAAATAAATAAATAAATGTTATACTTTCAAAGCCTATCCATGTTGATCGGACGAAGCATCTCTTCTCCATCCAAATCTATAATTCTTGTAGCACTTCCTAACATGGTCTTCTTGATAACAAAAGTCCCACATCTTGGCTTCATCTTTACTCTTGGATCAAAAGTTTCACTTGTAAGCACCTTTAAGACTAGATTTCCCTCCTTAAGGTTCATTGGTTTCACCTTCTTGTTCAATGCTCTAGCAATCCTGTTTTGGTAACCTTGTGCATGGTATTGGGCTTTCTTCCTCTTCTCATCTATCAAGGCTAATTGTTCATATCTTTCTCTCATCCAATCCTCTTCTAGGACCCTGGTCCCCACCAATACTCTTAAAGATTGTATCTCCACTTCAATGGGAAGTACTGTTTCACACCCATAAACCAAAGAGTAGGTAGTTTCCCTAGTTGATGCGCGAATAGAAGTCCTATCACCCCATAAGGCAAATGGAAGCTTCTCGGCCCAATCCTTATAGTCACTACCATCTGAGCTAGGATGTTCTTGATATTCTTGTTAACTACTTCTGCGACCCCATTAGTCTGCAGTCAATATGGTGAAGACTTGTGATGCTCAATGTTGTACAACTCCATGATCCTTCAAACCTCTCCTTCAAAGTGAGAACCATTGTCAGAGTTGATCTCGTGTGGCAATCTAAACTGTCAAATGATGTTGTTTTCTATGAATCGGGCCATAGGCATGACTTTCAGTATGGAGTAGGAGGCAACCTCTACCCATTTGGTGAAGTAATCAATTGCAACTAGGATGTATTCATGCCCATTCGAGGCCTTAGGAGCTATTCTGCCAATCACATCTATGCCCCATATTGAGAAAGACCATGGAGAGGTCATACTGTATAGTTCACTCGGTGGCACATCGTTCAAATTTGCATGGGTTTGATAGTCATGACAACTTTTCACAAAGTCCACACAATCGGTTTCCATAGTATTCCAATAGTATCAAATCCTCAAAATCTTCTTTGCCAACATCCTTCATTCATATGAGGACCACAAATCCTTAGGTGGATTTCCTCCATAACTCTTTCGACTTCTTCTTTCTTCAAACAACGAAGGTGCACCCCATCATAGGACCTCCTATAGAACTGACCTCTACATAGGATGTATTGCATTGCCATTATCCTAACTGAATGACGTTCCTTCTTTCTGGCACCCTTGGGGTAGATTCCTAATTCTAGAAACTTCATGATGTCATAAAATCAAGGGGTTCCTACCACTTCTATTGTTAAGATGACCAAATCTTCCTTCTCTTTGTGTCCATACTCCTTTAGGTATTTCAATTATGGAGGCCAAAGTAGCCAATGCATCTGCAAACTAATTTTGAGCTCTAGGGATGATAGTGTATTCAATCCTATCGAAGGTCTCTGTCAATTTCTCAAAGTATTGTTGGTAAGGCTTTAGGTGTTCTCCCTTCACCTTCCGCAATTTTTGTGCTTGGGCTATGACCAACGTCGAATCCCTAAAGACCTCGGCTTCTTTTACCCCTAGCTCTCATAGGGCTTCCATTCTGATGATACAAGCCTTATATTTTGCCATGTTATTGGTTGCTTCGAAGTTCAACTTGATAGCCAAAGGCACATGAGATCCATTGGGGGTAATCAAGAGCACTCCTATCTCATTTCCATATTGGTTCACAGCTCCATCGAAATTCATCTTCCATACCCCTAGTTCTATATCCAAAATGTCCTCGTTTGGGAAATTCTCTCTACCACTTTCTCCTTCTATAGGGTTCTTGGCACAAAAATCTGACATGGCACAATCCATTAATGGTTTTTCTAGTCACATATTTCAAGTTAAATTCAGCCAATAGGATCAACCATCTTAACAATCTTCCACTCAAGGTAGGCTTCTTAAATTAGTACTTCAAGGGGTTCATTCTGGCAACTATCCATACTTGGAATGGTAGGATGATATGTCTCAGTTTCTATACACCCCATACAAGTGCAAAGCATGATTTCTCAATGGGTGTGTACCTAGTCTTATAGTCATGGAATCTCTTGCTCAAGTAATACATGGCTCTCTCATTTTTGTCATCACCTTCTTGCGCTAACATGCTTCCTTCTACACCCACTATAATTGAGCGATAGAGGAGTAAAGGTTTCCTAGGTTCTGGAGGTACCAAGATAGGCAGGTGGAGAAGATACTCCTTGATAAGCTCAAAGGCTTTCTGAAACTCATGATTCCATGTATGGGGTTCATTCTTCCTCAAAAGTTTGAAGATAAGTTCATAAGTGGAGGTGAGTTTGGAGATGAATCAGCTAATGTATTGCAATTGGCCTAGGAATCTTCTTATCTCCTTCTCACTCTTAGGCTAAGGCATGTCTAATATGGCCTTGATCTTAGATGGGTCAACTTCTATCCCTCTATCATTAACTAGGAAGCCTAGTAGTTACTCGAAAAGTATACTTCTGTGGGTTCAACCTCAATCTATGCTCCTTAATCCTTTCGAAGAACTTTCTCAAGTTGGTGATGTGACCTCCTCTATCCTTGGACTTTACGATCATGTCATCAACATAAACCTATAACTCATTGTGCATTGTGTCATGTAATAAGGTTGTGCCCATTCTTTGGTAGGTTGCTCCTGCATTCTTGAGTCCAAACGGCATTACTGTGTAATAATAGATTCCCCATTCATTGGTGAAAGTAGTCTTGGTCATGTCCTTAGGAGCCATCTTGATTTGGTTGTATCCTAAGAAACCATCCATGAAATACATCAAGGTACTACCAGCGGTATTATCTACTAAGACATCTATGTGAGGCAAAGGGAAATCATCCTTAGGACAAGACTTGTTTAAGTCTTTAAAGTCCACACACTTCATCACTTTCCCATCCTTCTTGGGTACAGGCATAACATTTGCTATCCATTCAGCTTGATATATGGGTTTGATGAACCCTACTTTCAATTGCTAGGTGACTTCCTCTTTGATCTTAAGAAGCTATTCAGTTATCATTCGTCTCAACTTCTACTTGACGGGCACCATGTGAGAATGAGTATCAATGTGATGTTATGCTATCTTGGGATCAATTCCAGGCATATCTTCATAAAACCATGCAAATACTTCTTGGAATTCAGTGACAAGTTCTTTGAGATCTTTTCTTTCTTGTTCATTTAATGTTGAGCCAATTTTAATTAAGTGTGGATTCTCATCATTGCCCAAATTAAGAGTTTCAAAAGTTGGTTCCATAGGTTCAATTTTCTTTTTCAATTGTCTATTAGTTTCATTTTCAAATTCATTAGAATCATTTAAGTGCAGAATTTCGATATTATGGGACACACTAAAATAAGCCAAATCAGAATTCATCTTATTAAAAATGATGAAAAGTACATTGGAACTTGCATTACAAGAAACCTTTCCCATACTATTAAAAAACCCAACCCAAGTCCAATTACTAAGTTGCCCATTAGTAGGCATGATGAATTCTATCCTTCCTTCTTTTAGGTGCCCTTGGCATCTTCTTCACCTTCTCCCTCGAAGAGAGTCTTAGGCTTAGACCAATCCTTTTCTTCCCATGGCTTCCATGTGAGCAATGCCTCGAATAACTCATCAGGGCCTTCTTCTTGGTTGGAAGAGGTGCAATTTTCCTATCCACATGACTAATCTAGCTCAATATTAGTGTAGTAATCTATGTGGCTAAACTTGTCGTTGTCTTCTTCCTTGTCATCTTCATCCTTGTCTTGGGCCAAGACAAAGTATCGTTCAGCATCGAGAGGTAGGGCGGTTTCTCACTTAATCAAAATGTGAGCAGGGACGATTTGGGTTGTCCTAACCATCGAAGTCCAATCTGGCCAATCATGATCTTCCCAAGATCATGCACTTCCTATTTTAGAAATGTCATTGAATGAGACCTTTCGAAGATCCATGGCCTAGGATTATGCTTTAGTACTGGGAAATGCAAGTGGGCCATTCCTTCAATCATCACATGGTCAATCTCCTCTTGAGTCATGTGGTCAGACATCGTGGTACGTGGGAAATTTGGAAGAAGCCATCAAAAGTATAAACACATCCAAAAAGTTTCTTTTATTTAGATGTTCTTGGAAAGTCTTTAAGTCCATTTTAATGAAGATCCAATTACAAAATCACTCCCTTTCCTTTAACGAACCTTGCCCCTTATTTCATAGGGCTTAGTCCATTTACAATAAAGCTCTCATCTTACACTCATGGGCTTTCATTAGAATGTTCTTATAGATTTTCAACCCTTTGTCTTAAACATAGGCCAACAATGTGTTCATCACCTTTGGGCTCTTCCTTTCTCATATTCATTATCATCATTCTTTTGAAAGTAGCTTTCTAGCAAGAATATATTATGGCCTTCCTCTCAAGTCCCATGAATCTCTCATCATTTTGAGCCTTGACATGCAAGAAAAAGGCCCAAGATTAGGGAGATTCATATTGACTTATAGGATCTTGGATGCTAGATCTATAGCATATTGTTACTTTGGCCCAAGTCTTTCTTTCTCAAGAGGCCTTTGGTTTTGGGCTTATGATAGCAAATAAGCTATGATCTTATGAACCTTTTGAGTTAAGACATACCTTTGGACTTCAAGATAAGCATCTTATATGTGAGAACTCCTTTTCTTTTCATTCCATTGTCTTAGGGTATGCCATAACTTTTGGGTCATCCTTTCAAGTTTTACATCTTTTACTTGTCTATTAGAATTAGGTGAACACAAGATATATGATTGAACAAACAAGAAATATAAAGGGTACCATCTTTTGATAGGATCTAGGATATCTCTAAGTGTGGGTAAGCTCCTTAAAGCTAAAGGGATAAATCAATAGGTCACTCAAAACTAGGTCGGTCATGATTCCAATTGTAGGCCTAAATGGACTATAATGGATTAGTGGTAAACCGTTAATGTAATCAAAGCCCATTATAGGCGATGGCACGGATTGTGAGTTGGTGAGATGGACTTCGGAAGATTTTGGCTCGAATGGAGCCTCTACCTTCCCACTCATCACCAACCATGGCAAAGGGACAAAAGAACCAAGTGAATAGTGTATGCAAACAATGCCTTTATCAAGATTAAGAAATGGAACACATTGGAATCAAACTTTCTATCCCTAGTGGAGTCACCACTGTGGGCATAAGCGCCCCGTGACATGGGGTCATCCTCATTTCATGGGAAGTACGCCTTGGTCTAGGGTGGACCATGGCAAAGGGTATAAATGGAGTCGTCACTTAGTTTAGGTCTAGGAACCATAAATATAGCACCCTTCGTGGAAGGATTGATCTTTACCAAAGCACGTGTCCGGAGTTTAGGTATGGGGATGGGAAGGTGTTAGGCACCTAACCCTGTGGACACAAGGGGGGAGTCGCCACCTAGTTTTTGCAATGGTCTAGAAACCATATATATAGTGTCCCTTAGAGGAAGGACCTTTTGATCTTACTACAAGAGACATGGGTTTGGAGTTTAGGTACGCACTTGGAAAGGTGTTAGGCACCCAAGATTGCCCAACTCTAAGGTTGGCTTCTCATCATTGTGTCTTATACCTTAACCCTATTAAAAACTAACTCAACACTTATGTTCTAGACTCACACACATGCTAACATGGATCTAGCATACAACATGGCATTTTTCATCCCAAACAAACATACTTATCTATCCACCAAACAAAAGAGAGCTAATCATACAAAAGAAACCCTAGCATTCATCTAAAACAAGGCAGCAAGCATATCATCAAAAGCAAGAAAATCATTTTATGAACAAGGCATTAACTTCATATCTCAAAGAAGGATTAAAGAAACAACATGCATGTTCATGTGAATGCATGACTTACCTTACCTCTCAATGATAGGCTAAAAACGAATTGACCCCTTGTGATAAATTAACCAATTAATTTAGCCAAGTAAATTAATTAAGTTAATTAACATGCAAACGCATGGTAACACAAACAAATCACCAATAAACTAATTATGCAGCGGAAAATAAATAACACGGTGATTTGTTTACGAATGGGGAAAACCTGACGACAAAAACTCCACTGGGTGATTTTCAGGTCACTACTCCTGAAATTCCACTATTATCACAATAAACGGTTACAAGTAAAGAAATCCCAAGTACCTTACCAACCTACAGTTGAACCCTTACCCTAATACCCAATTGGACTTGTTCTGTAGTGACAATTTTCCCTTTTGATGCAGGGCTCCTAAGTACGTGACTAACCAATGCGCGGATCCCAGTACGCGACTTCAATCACCAAATATAGAGAGATTTGTTGGCTGCAAAGTTCTTCAGTTCATCCATGATGAAGATCAAGAAGATGCTCGGTCATAAAACCCAAAAGTGCACATACACAGCAACTTCTTCAGAAGAGATGAACTAGGGCGAAACTTTGTCTTCGGTCACAAATTGCTTAAACAAACTTTGCTCAATGCTTGTGCAACTTGTGTACTCTTTGACGGCCCTTAAAAAAATCCTTTTATATATCTAGGGTTAGGAGAAAAGAATGCCTAAAGACACATTCACAGATCCCAAGAAATCAGATCAGAAATTTTGATTTTGTAAACCTCGACAGATAAAAGGTGTCGAGCAACTATCGAGCAGGTGTCGAGAACACGAGCTGAACAGCTTCCTTAAACCTCGACATGTGCTAACTGTCGAGCTTTAGTAACCTTGCACTTTTTAGCTTGTTTTCTTGGACAGATTTGAAGGCTTCAACACTTGATCTTGAAACATGGTTTCTTAAAGTATTTCAACACATCCTAGATCTACCCAATTACAAGTAAAGTACGTTTTGTCAAAGGATTAGCCAATTACATAAAATCATGACATATGTTCTTAACATGTGAACCACATATGTCCTAACAATCTCCCTTTTTGGCAATCCATGATAAAACCACAACAAACAAATGAACATATGAGAGTAGTCATAAATCACTCAACTCATATTCACTTGTTGAATACAATAAAATCTATCCTAACACAAACTCTTGAAAAACTTTGCAAGAAGAGAGTTTATGGCAAGTAGACTTTGACAACCTGTATTTCTGAAACACTTTAAACAAAACTCATCAAGGCATCTTAGTGTGAAACAGAAATAATATATTGCATACAAGTATATAAAGCATGTGTATAAAGAGATAAAATAAACAACACATGTAAAAAATGGTGAAAGAAACATACATCAACATATAAAGAAGATAAGTACAATGTATGTGAAAAACTGGTCACAAGACCCAATGTACAAGATCAATGTATCTAAAAAGAAAGAAAAGAAAAGATACATCATATCCTCACTATATCCCTTATATCAACAACACTATCAACAACACTCCTCCTAACAAAAATGTCCTATATTAACTCTCCCCCTAAGAATGACTACTCTCATATCCCAAAACTACTCCCCTTTTTTGTCACGAGTGACAAAGGGTAAGAGTGTCAAGTAGACATCTCATCGGTAGAGCTAGCATCTCCATCATCATCATCCGAAGCATCATTGTCATCACCATCATCTTCATCATCCTTTGCATCAGAATCAGAAGCCACTAGAGGAGGTGGTGAAGGAGTAGCCTCAGGAGCAAAACCATCCATAGCCACCTGCCGTCATGCAATACGACCAACACGAACGTTCACCTGATACAACTTAGTAGAGAGTGTATTAAGGCGAGCATCCATGCGCTGCAGCTGTGTCATGATGTCTCTAAGTGACACATCGCCCATGGAAGAAGAAGGAGCGGATGTAGATGGAGCAGAACGAGATGGAGTTGAAGTAGAAGGAGGTGCTGTTGACTCCTATCGCGACCGAAACTGCGCCTCACTACGTTTTACGGTAGCGATGTCTATGGCACACATGAAGGTGAAGTGGTTGGACACAAGAAAGGGGACAGAAAAATGGCGTAAGATCCTCGTGATAGCAGAAGGAAAGATGAGCTTATCATAGGATGCCGAATCTAGATGAACATCTATAATAGAGAGAATGAAGTGATAAGGGAAGTCTATAGTAAGATGCTCAAGAAAGGACAACAAAAATTGAGCACGAGGCTCTGTAATGGAGTTGTAGTGAAAGAGAGGATGGAGTTCAAAAGTCATCACCATGTTCAAGAATCTAAGACCTTTAGTAAAAGGCCGACATGGTGTAAACTAATGCTCACCCCACTCATAAGGGCGCTCACAGAAAGCAAATATGAGCTTATCCTTGGACACAGTCCTTAGACGCTCACAACGAGGATAGTTAGGAAACTCTATCCTAGGAACCCAAAGCACATCCGCAATAAGTTGCGGTGTGATAGGGATGCGCGTACCTCGAATGCGAGTAAAGAAAAGAGGTACTGAATGATCAATCCCGTGCATGTTGGAGTAAAGCTCCTAGACAAGCACGAGAGGATAGGGGACCGGGACGTCACACAGTGACTTCTATCCCTTATTGTGAATGATAGTGGAAAGGTTGGTGTCGGCGAAGTCCGCCAAAATGACTTGGCTTTCCGAATGAACACCTCGTCTAGAAAAGTTCTCTGAGAAAGCCTTTTGGGCATCCTCATCACGAAACCGAATGTTAGAAGGAGTATGATTAGAAAAAGATGATGCCCCGAAACGAAGAGAGTTCCGAGACGGAGTAGATTTATGCTTAGGTGCCATAGACACAACTAACGTAAATAGACAAAGAGGGAGAGAGAAAGAGACAATCAGGAAAAGTCCCAAAACAATTCAAATATAACAAGTATATTGAATAGAGAGTACGTATGCATGGGGAATGCATGAACATGTGACATGCAAAAGAAATTTCATCATGGGCTCAGCCCAATCCAAACCTACTACCACACAAGCATATAGCACACATCTAAATCCATGAAAATATCATTATAATGCAAATGTGATGCAATATATGAGATTTTAAACACATTTAAATGAAAACCCATCCCAAAATTACAAGAAACACTCATCAATTTTGAAAAACCCCAAAACCTAGGTTTCAAATCATGAAATGCATGAAGAATGAAGAGATAAGAGAGCATACCAAGTAATTTGAAGAAAAGAAAGGCCAAAAATCATGTGGGTTGAAGGTTTTGAGTGAGAAAAGAGAGTTTGGGAGATGAACAGGTGCGGATAGATCGAGAGAGATTGAGAGAATGAGAACCAGATTGCATGAGGAAGCTTAAATAGAACCTCAGTAAAGCTCGATAGATACAGGTATCGAGAGGTGTCGAGAGGTGTCGAGACATCTATCAAGGGAGGTGTCGAGGAAAATGGTCGTCAACAGATTCAGGTGTCAAAGAAGTATCAAGGAATAAAACACCAGAAACGAAACAGAAGCTCGATCGATCGGCCAGGTATTGAGAAGCTATCGAGGAGGCAGAAGCTTTCTCGATCGATCCACCAGGTGTCGAGGAGGTGTCGGGATTGCGATAAGAAAAAGCTTGAGAAGCTCGACAGATAGCTAGGTATCGAGGAGGTGTCGAGCCAGCTTTTAAAAACAGTTTTTCAAGAAGTGAAAAACACAGACATGAATGCAATCCAACATGCAACTCAACCAATGATCCAAACAACATATTAAGCTCTCAAAATCATCTCTCAACAAGAATTTTTAAGCACATGGATCCCAAAAACACACACACACAACTAAACAAGTCTAACCAATTTTATATTTCAAAAACAAGTCAAGACAGTTTAGTGAGTATACATTAGCATATGTAAAACCTTGTGATGACCAAATCACATTGTATATGCACATGTATCAAGAGTAGCAAAGAATATTGAATGTTGTGTGTGAAAAACATCGCAAGATTGCATAAGAGTATACATGTTATGACGATTTGAGATATGAGAAAATTGCTTTAACTCACACACAATCATAATTGTTTGATGAGGACTATCACCTTTGATGTACATTCTATAACTCCCATATCTCCTAGAATACACGCTTGCAATCATATTTAAAAGCATTTTTGATCTTTTTGCTTTTTATTCCTTTACATATTTTCTTTTTATTTAGCATATCATGCATGGGCATATAAGAGAGAGAAAAGAAAAACCCATTGATATTTGACATTCCAATTTTGCTATGCCGAAGCACACAAATGTCATTGACATTGCACTTTTGCTATGCCGAAGCATACAGGTGTCTTATTATGATTGGTGGGCAACAGTGGTGAGATGGTTATTTATGCCTTTCTCTTAGGATTTTCTAGTCCTACCCGTCAAAAAGAGTGATACGAGTGTTAAGAACAAGAGATAACTTAATCTTATTCATCGCAAACAAGAGCCACAAAACTCACTTGCTTAGTTGTGCATAGAGATGCTCATCTAAGCTATAAGAGATACAAAGTTTAGAAAAATTTATTTCAATGGCCGTCCAAGGTACACAAGTACCAAAGTACATAAAACACACTGTTTTTGTATTTTTCTGATTTTTCAAAATTTTTTTAAAAAATTTTTTATGAAAAACAAAAAATAAGCAAAACTGAAAAATAAACAAACAAAAACATGTTAAGCAAAGCAAAACATAAAACTAGACTGACTCAAATTAAAAGCAAAACACACAAGTAATGCAACAAACAAAAACAAGAAGGTAGAAGAAAGTGATATAATCACTTAGAGTCCTTTTTCTTCCACACCTTGGAAGAACCTTTCCTTTGATTAAACCTTTGAACCGGTGGTGAGGGGGAAGAATTGAAACCGTTCAAGTTCGAAAGGAACATGAGGGCTTTGAGAAGATCTCCAAGAGGAGCAAGAGAAGATTGAAGTTGATTCTGGCTTCCAGATGCTATCATGCCGTTGCTTTGTTGAGTGGCTAACCACTTATAGCAATTTGGTTGACTATGACTGGCAGCTCCACAATGATGACAAAGATGCTGCTTCTTTTGTTTAGGTTTTTGAGAGTTAGCCTTCTTTGCCCTAGGGTTTTTAACATCTTTATTATCCTGTTTAGGGGGTGCTCCTAGGATAGATTTACCATTGTCTAAGTTCTCACTAGCTAATTCAATTTTAACATCATTTTTCTCAATTTCAGTATTATTAGCAGGAGGTACAAAAATAGTAGCACTAGTAGAAGCAATATTAGAGGAAGAAAGACCATACCCTAAACTTGTTCAATCCGAAGCAAATTTTTGAATGCTGAGCATCTCATCAAGCTTTGCACATGACGTCCTCTCCAATTGAGCTCTAACTTGAAACAGCTCTGCTTCAAGCTTCTTGGCCTTCTCAGCTAAGAAATTGTTCTCAAATCTCAGTGCTCCAATAGTCTGATTAGCCTCATCAAACTTTGTGGACAATTCTTCACGATCAAGTTCCATATCACTGAGTTTCTTGGTAGCCAGCCTATACAGTTTCTCATACTTCTCAGAAAGCTTGTACAGTTTCTCATAGGCTGTATGGATATCATCTTAATCATCCATCTTCTCACACTTAGAATACACTAATTCTTCTTCTTCTTCCATGTCTTCAACAATCCCTTCAGTAGGATTGACTGTGGCAGTAAAAGCATTCAATATTTCGTCATCCTCATTGTCGAAATCATCTTTAGACTCAGTGTCACTCAAGGTTGCAGCAAGTGCCTTGCTCTTCCCAATACTTTTGAGATATGTGGGACACTCTTACTTCATGTGTTCGAAGCCATGACACCCAAAGCACTTAGGTCCTGCAGGAATAGTGTACTGACTGCCATCCTTTGCATCCTTCTTTCCTTTGTCTTGGCTCTTGAATTGAGAAGAACTGGATTGCCTATGGTCCTTGTCGAAGCTCCTTCTATTGGCATTCTTCATAAATTTCTTAAACTGCCTTGTAATGTAGGACTTCATCTTAGAATCCTCATCATCTGAAGACTCATCAGTGTCACTGCTCTTGGCCTTCAAAGCCATGCTCTTGCCTTTACCCAACTTGCCAATCCTTGATAGACCTAGCTCGTAGGTCTGCAGATTACCAACCAGCTCTGTTAAAGAAATCTTGTCAATGTCCTTTGATTCTTCTATCGCCGTAATCTTGGCATGGAATCTCTCGGGTAGAGATCTGAGCAATTTCCTCACAATCTTAGGTTCAGGAATGGTTTCTTCAAGATTGAAGGCTGAGTTCACTATGTCCTTAAGCTTGGCATAGAACTCATCGAACGACTCATCCTCCTCCATCTTTATCTCTTCAAAGCTTGTAGTGAGCCTCTGAAACTTTAAGTCTTTGACAGCCTTTGTACCCTCATAGGTTGTCTGGAGGATGGTCCATGCTCCCTTAGCAGTTTTAGTGGAGAATATCTTCTTAAACTCCTCATTTGTGACTGCGCTAAATAAGGCATTCAACACTCTGCTGTTGAAGTTTGCCGCATTGATCTTTGCTTCATCCCAATCGGCTGGCGCTTCCTTTGGCTTGGTCCAGCCAATCTCTACAGCTTGCCACACCTTCTCATGTAAAGATTGCAAGAAAGCTCTCATGCGTACTTTCTAGTATGCATAGTTAGTGCCATCAAACAAATGAGGTATAATTAACGACTATCCTCTATCCATGACAAATAGGGGTCAATGGATCAACACAGCAAAGATCAAAACCTAATCAGAGTCTGCCTGCTTTGATACCACTTGATAGGCCAAAAATGAATTGACCCCTTATGATAAATTAACTAATTAATTTAGCCAAGTGAATTAATTAAGTTAATTAACATGCAAACGCATGGTAGCACAAACAAATCACCAATAAACTAATTATGTAGCGGAAAATAAATAACATGGTGATTTGTTTATGAATGGGGAAAACCTAACGGCAAAAACCCCACAGGGTGATTTTCAGGTCACCACTCCCGAAATTCCACTATTATTACAACAAGCGGTTACAAGCAAAGGAATCCCAAGTACCTTACCAACCTACAGTTGAACCCCTACCCCAATACCTAATTGGACTTATTCTGTAGTGACAATTTTCCCTTTTGATGCACGGCTCCCAAGTACGTGACTAACCAATGCGCGGATCCTAGTACGTAACTTCAATCACTAACTATAGGGAGATTTGTTGGCTGCAAAGTTCTTCGGTTCATCAACGATGAAGATCAAGAAGATGCTCGGTCACAAAACCCAAAAGTGCACATACACAGCAACTTCTTCAGAAGAGATGAACTAGGGCGAAACTTTGTCTCCGGTCACAAATTTCTTGAATAAACTTTGCTCAATGCATGTGCAACTTGTGTACTCTTTGATGGCCTTTAAAACAATCCTTTTATATGTTTAGGGTTAGGAGAAAAGAAGGCCCAAAGACACATTCACGGATCCCAGGAAATTAGATCAGAAATTCTGATTTTGTAAACCTCAACAGATAGAAATTGTCGAACAGCTGTCGAGCATGTGTCGAGAACACGGGCTGAACAACTTCCTTAAACCTCGACACATGCTAGCTGTCGAGTTTTAGTAACCTTGCACTTTTAGCTTGTTTTCTTGGACAGATTTGAAGGCTTCAACACTATCTTGAAACATGGTTTCTTGAAGTATTTCAACACATCCTAGATCTACCCAATTACAAGTAAAGTGCGTTTTGTCAAAGGATTAGCCAATTACATAAAATCATGACATATGTTCTTAACATGTGAACCATATATGTCCTAACACTCAACAACACAGCACCTATGGCATTGACGAATGGGCATGTGAGTGAATGGCATGGTATCAAAGCTAAGACAAACCCTAATCTAAACATTTGATAGCAAACAAGCATGTGAAAGAGGTAGACAAGAAACTATAGAGCCTAAAACATATAAAAAAAAAAGGGCTAAACAGAACAAACATGTGAAGGCAGAGACAAAAAAAACAAAAATTTAGAGTTTCTGGGCAACAGCATCACGCACGCTAGAACAAGCCTACGTGCACAAGCAAGATTATGCATGCGCAATTCCTTGGCCAAAAAACCTAAAAACGAAAAAAACATAGCAGAACCTAACGTGCACAAAACATGAAAAGAACTAAGAAACTAACTTAAACAGACATACACAAACATAAACTATGCAAAAAAAAAAAAAAAAAAAAAGGAGAAGAAAATTAAAACGCAGAAAGAAAAGCAGAAAAGATAAAGAAAAGATAGAAAAAAATACCTTAAAGCAAAAGCTCTTAGGCTTGATTTTTTATTGTTCCCCTCAATCAAATCTATCACAATTCAATAAAACAGTGATCAGAAACTTTAAAATAAAAGGATTGGGGCCAGAAAATGTCTTAATCAAATAAAATTGACTTGATGGTGTTTTGTGAAAAACTCCCTTTTGATTCACTATTTTCTAGTGAATATTAGGTTTTTCCTATAGGATTTATGTGTCTTTTGAAAATGTACAATGTAAGGCTTTTTATAGTTGAAAAAATGGGGTTTGGAATGGCTCTCAGATGATGTTGGATTCATTCTAAATCTCAGCTATTATTGTAGAAAACCTACCTTTCTTATGCTTTTGAAACTCTAGCTGCGTACATAGGAATGTGCCTGTGTACGCATGCTTTGTCCTGCGTATGCAGGCCACGACCTATGTACGCAAGTAGAGGGCCACTTTGGTTATTTTATTTCCAAAAATAGATTTTTGCCCATTTTAATATCTGATTGGGCTCTAAAATGGCCTGAGGCCTTAGAGTTCGATCATTATTAGGGAATGAGGGCCCGAGTCGTACAAGGGGTACAAAATGAGGTGTCTACAAACGCCACCTGACTCGTGGAACGACTTCTAGTTATTATGTTCCATGTCTTAATCTCATTAAAGGCTTTTTTAACATGTTATTCTAACACACACACACCCACTAACATGCATCTAAAGCAAACAACATGGCATAATCATCCCCAAACCTAGCATTCTTTTATCATGTCATACAAGAATATATCTGAAAAGGGAAGAAACATTACGAGACAGATCAAGATCAACACGTTATAGCATTTAAAACTCAAAGCATGGGATTCAATCAAGCATATCATGTTCATATCCATCAACCAAATCAAATGCATGTTCATGGTATTATGCATGACTTACCTCATTGCATCACAACACTTATGCATCTATACATGATCATATCCGAATGCATGGTCATGGTATTTAAGCAAATTAAAACCCTAACAAGCATATAAAGATAAAACATAACAAAATGAAACAAAACTGGGTAAAAAGATGTATACAGATATGAAATATAGGTTAAACAGAGGCTAACCATGTAGGTAAAATAAAGGAAAAACAAACAAAAGGTGAATTAAGGTTTTTGGGCAAGAGTATATGTGCGCATACATAAGACATGCGTACACAGCCTATCTGTATGCATACACATACTACGAGTATGCGTATGCATGCAAGTAGCATGCGCACGCATACCGCCTTAAGGACTCTAACCCAGAAACTACGGAACTAAAGCACAAAAACAAAGAATCTAACAACCTAACATGCTCAGAATAACAACACAAAGAAAACCTAGACTAAACAAACATATTAAATCAAGCGAAACACATATATAAACACAAGATCAAAAGAAAAATAAAGAAAAGTGAAGAGCCAAAGTTAGAAACTTTACCGCTATAGTAGAACTATTTAGAGCTTGATTTTGACCATTTCCCTTAGTCAATCTAGTCACAACCAATTCAAAATAAGTTAGTAAACTTCAGAACTTAAAGATCAGGACCAGAAAGTGTCCCAATAAAATAAAACATGACTTGAGGATGTTTTGTGAAAAACTCCCTTTTTGATTCTCTATTTTCTAGTGAATCTTATGTGTTTTACTACTGGAATTCGTCCTTCTTTAAAAAGTACATTTTATGGCTTTATATAGTCAAAATATAGGGGCTTGGGGGGGACTTTCAGACGATGTGAGATCCGTTCCAAACCTATTTTAAATAAAGAAAACTTGCCGTACATAGTTTCTAGAATCCTAGCATGCGCACGCATGCACGTGTATGCATACGCATGCATGAAGCATATGCACACAGAGCTTGAGCATGCTTGTGCATATGCATGTATGTGTACGCATGCCCTAGGGTTTTTGTGGTCGTTCTTTTCCCAAAATAGTTTTGTTGGTCTAAAAATAAATTATATTTTCCATAAACACTTTCCTCAAGTCAATTTCCATTTTATCGGGCCCTAAACCAAACTTGGGCTTTAGAATTCTAATATCATTAGGGAACGTGTTTAGTGAAGTTTGTATTATTATTATTTTTAATTTCATTTTTCTTTCTTTCTTTTGGGTAATTACACTCTCCTCCCTTGAAATTTGAGAAAATAACATTCTACCCAAAACTTAAAAGGAAAAAACTCTCATCGCTAGAGGTTTGAAGAAAATAACACTCCCCCTTCTGTTTATATTAATATTGGAATATTCTAAATTTTTATAAAGTTTTCTTTAACAAAGTTTAACCATAATTAATAAAAATATAACTAATAAATTTATAATTAAAATGCAAAGTTTATCAAGTACCAAAAAACTTGTAACGATAAATCTCTCCTCAACCCATTGAATTTTAAAACAATGAATTTTAATTCTGAAAGAGAGAATAATTTTGAAAACTTGTCATTAAGCAAAAGGCAAGTTAGTGCACAACATTTTAACATCAATTTAACAAAGTTTGATCAAATGGATGTCAATGGAGAGAAAATGTTTTTTCCCTTAAATTTTGGAGTAGAGTGTCACAGTCATTCCCTCATACCCCGCGGGTGGGAAGTGTAATTACCCCCATTTTTTTCATTAAAAAAAAAAAACTTTTTGACCTTCATAATTTGAATTTGTTTTCTTTTTGGAACACAATGTTTCACCCTCAACATTGAGAGCACATTCAATATGTTCATTTCATCCATAGCTGTTAACTTCACTTTTACCCATTATCGAGGCACGCTTATCCTAGAATTAAAACAAAAATGACATGCTTAACCCAAAACTTGAGGCACTTTAGTTTCTTGGCAAACAATCAACAATGTATCAAGAACCAATGGAAAATCACCATCTACATGCCTATATATTTATGAAAATCCCACCACAATTACGGCTCCAATATTGAAAAAATTACTGCATAAAACACTAGAACCTGACTTATAACAATTTTTAATATATAAAACAATAGATTTATGAAATGTACTATTGCAACATTAATTAATAATAAGATCCCCTAAAAATATCAATCTACACAAATAAAAGTAGATTCACCGCATGACATAATGAATTAGTATTTATTTTAATTAAAACAAGATTCTTTTTTTTTTTTTTTTTAAATGATGAATTAAGCATAACTTTAAAAAAGAAAGTTAAAAAATATTATATAAAAACATTTTACTTAATTTGGGTTTGATTTTACATTTGACTGGAAAAGGTTTTACGGTTGACTATTTTTTTTTTTTTTTTTTTTTTTTTACCACAAAACAAACATGATAACATGTGTAAAATATTTTAATTATTTTTCAAAAAATTTTTTTACAGTGAAACAAACACAACATAAGTAACTACTAACTAGTTCATGTTTCATTTGACAGTCACTTTACAAAAACCGTTTTAAAACAAAGTTCAATTAATGAAAGTCCATTTCTTGATTAAGTCATGTTTGATTCTTTATTTTAGAAAAAAAAAAGTGGTCCATGTTTTGCACTTTTGCTGTCACATTTGACAATTAGGTAGGAAGAAGTTTACAATGAAATTACACAGTGCAACGTGCGTGACTAGCTATAAAATTTACCAAATGGTCTTTGAATGAGGAGACAAGAACTTCAGGTGGCGAAGCCTATTAGTTAAAGGTTAAAATTTAGAAGTTATAACTACCCATCGCAGCATCCACATATTCAAACAACTATGCAACCTTTACTCAGTCAATAATACATAGATAGTAACCTTCTTCAATGGCCACCGAAATCATTCATGACTTCCCCTTTTTTTTCGTGTATACAAAGACGGCTGTGTCGGGGCGGAGCCACTTGGCTCCTTGGGGGGCCATGCCCCCCCATCCCCAAAATTTTTTCAAATTTCCACTATAGTAAGTAAAAAAATTACATGGCCCCCCAAAAGTTAAGATCCCCCCATATTATTCTCAACAATTCTTCTAGAGTTCTAGTCCAATACAACTTCAAATTAAGCAAAAAACTTGGTCCACATCCTGCACCACCAGCCAGCCCCAATTCCCTAATCAAACAAAATTATTATTTTTTAAACCATAGACACTTCCAGCCCAGCCCAAATCCAAAGTCTAAAATACCTAATTAAACACAAACAAAAGGCATCTTCAAACTTCAATCCTTACCGTCTAAAAAAAGAAAAAGAAAAAGAGAGAACAATCTAATACACTTTCACACCTTTGCCTTAGTTTTTTACCTTCTCAGTTCACGCCTCCAATAGTGTCATGCTCATGCTTCTGCCTCAGAAACAATCTCCTCGATGGCTCATCGTGACGTTGTTGCCTCCACCAGCCTGCTAAACTAGTTTTCATTGCCTCAACCTCAACTCAAGCCCTCACATCAATTCCTCAAGGTATCTTATTCATTCATTTTCATCTTAGTTCCTTACTTAACTTCTCTTTCTTTTTCTCTACAACTGAACTAAATACTAATAGTAGAATAGAAATATCAAATATGTGTATGTGATTTCCCTTTGCCAGCAAAGCAATTTATACTTATTTGACTTTTTCTTTTGTCTTTTTGTGTTTATTGTTATTGTATTCTTTATTATTTGATACATTGACTCTGAGACTAGCCTTTTGGCTTTTGTGTTGTTTGTCCCTTGAGTGGGGGTCAAGTGGCGCTTGCATTGTGTAGTTAGGTAGTAAAGTACGTAAATTATTAAAAAAAAAAGAAAAAAAAGAAAAAAAAAACTATGGAAGGAAATTGAGGTGAGGGCCATGAGTCTGTGTATTTGGTTTTCAATCATTACATTATACATGGTAGTGGGGTGTTGTGTGCTATGAATGTAATGGGCATAAGCATCTAAAGAAAGAATGTCCAAACTACTTGAGAGGAAAGGGTAAAGTGTTTACAACTACCCTTAGTGACTCAGAAAGCTCAAATTCCGATGCAGAAGGAGAATGTGATAGTGATTGAAACTATTCAGCTTTCATGGCAATTACCACAGTTGAGTCTAGAGATGAATTGAGAGAATTGGTTGATGATCTTGGTGTGTACCTCAACGAGGGTGAAAAGAATTTTCAAGAAGTGTACGATGCGTTGCTTGAAGATGATGGCAAATATGCTAAAGTTGCAAAGAGTGCTGTTAAAAGGATGAAGAAAATTGAAGAAGAGCACAAATCCACTCTTGTGCAACTTAAGGATGCTAAATGTGAAGTTGAAGAGCTGAAGGAAGAGTTGCTGAATGCCTACTCTAAACTCAAGTTTCTTAAACTTAAAATAATTCAAGCAAATGTTAAAGTGGAGCACATTTCCAATAAGAAACTTGATAGCGTGCTCTCATCTTAAAAGCTTTCAAATGACAAGACCAATTTGGGCTACACCGGTGAAGGAAGCTCAAGTAGCGGACCTAAGAAGGAGATGAAGTTTGTGTTGCAAAGAATGTAAAGAAGCCGAAGGTAGAGAAGCCTAAGGTTGAGATCCCCACTATTGAGAAGAAAGTTATTGGTTCAAGACCAAAGGCAAAAGGGAAGTCATTGCCCAAAAATCAAAGAGTGTGAAGCATTTCTGTCATCATTGTGGCGTATGAGGACATACAAGGCCAAATTGCTTCAAGCTTCAGGCACTTAAAAGGGCTGATTCTTTGCGAGATCAAGGAAACTCAAGAAGAAAGCCAAAGGGAAACCAAGCTAAAGGAGAAAATGAGGGACAACTCATTGGAGACGTTATAGAGATGTTGAAAAACATTTCATTATGCCTAGGTAGCTTCACCCCAAGGTTTAAGAGTTATGTCGGTCATACCCTTCCTTCTAAGGAAATCACCTAAAATACTCGTCCAGTGTGGGTGAAAAAGGGTACTCATGCATGATTACTCACTATGTCCATGCATTAACACTTCCAATGTATTAGGGTCATAGTTTCATGCATCATGGCATACACATTCTTCTAGGGTTATTGCTTAATTCCAGCATGTTTCTTTTATAGGTTTTTGTTTTTGGTTTACCTTTTTATTTTTATTTTTTTTTTATCTTACTTTAAAACTTTGTTTTTAAGTGTGTTGAAAATTTCAAAAACCCATAAAAAGTAAAAATCTCAAAAAGTTTGATCGATTATGTTGTGTATACCACATGTTGAGTTTGGCCTAGTACCTCCCTACTAATAGCGTAGTGCATTTACGAGCTTAACTTGTTATGTATGCACATTTTTAAGTGTGAGAGACATCTAGAAATCTACGTTTGATTGTTGTAAATAGATCTTTAAGCTTGTCATGAATGATTAGTCAATAGTCTTGCTTGATCTTGATACATGCATAGACTTGCGCCTATATATCTCCTCACATTTTTTTTTTTTTTGGGGTCAAAAAGCTCTACAAACGTCAATCTCTAAAAGAGAAAGAGCTAAAAAAGCCTTGCTTTGAAAACTAGTTTGATTAGGAAAAGGTAGAGCAAAAATGTCTTCAAAATGTTTGATGCCAAAGCCAAAGAGTTATTCATCAAAGAAATATAAAAAATTTCATGGCATCACTTCTCAAAAATTGAGTTGTATTGATCAAAACTATGAAAAATGGAAGCCAAATGAAAAGCTTTTAATAAATTGTAAACACTTTAGTGGGGAGTCATATATGTTCATTTCTACTAGTGAAATAGGTCACTTGATTTTGTGCTAGTTGTGTATGACTTGATTGAATTGATCATTGAAACTTCATACTAGACTATGGACTAGTTCATACTTGATTCACACACACAACACACAAGACTAATGTACAATGGATGCCTATTTCATTTGCGTGATTGTACGTGTTCAAATGTGATTTGTGTATACTCAATTGCTTGATGATCGAACCCAAAAAGATTTTTTAGTATTTTATTTGTTTTTAAAAGTGTTTTTGTGCATCACTTTTGTGTTTTAAGAGTTTTTCCAATAAGCCAAATCTGTTTTGTTGAAAAACTCCTTCAGAGGCATTTTCGTGAGTAAGTCGCATGTAAGACATCTCGCAGCCTATCCGCGAAAATGAGGAAGATAATTTTTATTTCTTCCAAATTTTATACAGAGAGTTTCGCGACTCCTTCGCGAGAAATAGTTTCCCGCAAAACTAGCCCTATGCATTTGAAGCATATCGCGAGTAACTTGCGAGTACTTAACGAGTAGCTAACCCACAAAATGAGCAAATTTTCAAATTTAAAAGCCAAATAGTGATAGTTTTTCAAAAACTTCACTTTGCCTCCTTTGCGCCTCTCTCAACCCAAAACACTATTTTCTCTAAAATTTCAACCACAACTCAAAAGGATTTCAACTCTAAGACTCATCTAAGGTATGTTTTAACACCTTTTAATCATTGAAACCTTAGATTAAGCCTTAGATTCTAGGATTTCTAGGGTTGAGGTTTTTTTGAAAGGGGTTGAGAAAATTTCATTTTCTTGTCAAATCTTTTGAATTTTATTTATTTATTTATTTATTTTTATTTTTATTTGGGCTGTATCCCATTGTGTTTGTTTGTGTTTTTGTTGACCCCAAGTGGCATTTTAACATGTATTTAGTCAAATTTTTCATAGTTCATGCATTGTTTCACATATAAGTGTCATGTGTGCACTCTAAGTATTTGATAAAATGCCTATATGGTATTTTCTCATTGTTTTGGACTCCATTGAGTACAAATTTATGGGGATTACCATGATTATGCATGCTTGACATGTTTTGATCATTGGTTGTGTGTTTTACACACTTTACCCCATGAGTGCTTTGTCATGCATTGCTCATGCATCTCTCATGCACACCACAAGTACACTTGATGCACAGACTATCACTTGACATGTTTTGCATTTACTCATGCTATGTAAATCTTTTTAGACCCTTAGCACTTATAAAATGTTCTTGTGACTATGTTTGCTTGTCTATTTCCATTTTAGGACAATCTGTTTGTGTGTATAGACTAACTTGTATCTAATCAAGTTTGTTACCATGTTTGTGTTTGGTTTGTGTGTTTGTTCATTTTGTAGATGTCTCCTTGTAAGTCAGCAGCGAAGAAAACAACAAAGCATCCTCGCTACTCCCCGGATTCATTTTGAAACGATGATGCTAACATGGCATGCATCGATCATTACAAGAATGCTTCAATCGTCTTGGAAAGGAGGGCGGACATTGAGTCCTTAAAGGACACATTCATTCCGGAAGTGTTAAAGGAAAGGACATGGACCAAATTGCTAAATCCTATGGGTGATGTCTATGACTGCATCATAAGGGAGTTCTTTGCTAATGCATTTGTGGAACGCGACCACATCAACTATTCGGTAAGGGGGAGAGACTTCATAGCTTCAAGGGAGTCAATACAAGAGCTCTTGGAGATTCAACTGATGACTCCGGACACCTCTCTACACTATGATGAGAGGAAAGAGAAACTTGAGCCTCTCGCGCAAGTTCTTGGAGGTTAACTCAAGAAGAAGGCCTTGCACATGATTGAGTTCTCTTCGAAGATGAGAGCTTTGGCCTACATCATGATATTCAACCTCTATCCGATAAAGAATCTAACAACTTTGTCAGTGCCAAGGACTGTCTTCCTACATGATCTCTTTACTCACAAAGAGATTGATATTTGTGGTCACATCTACCATCTCTTCATCAAGTGCATCAAGAAGAGAAAGTCAAGGCTAACTCTTATCATTCCAAAGCCTTGTCATGTCTAATATCGAGGGCAAGGGCGAAAATTCCAAGTGGTCTTCCTGTCATGCAAAGGGAAGAGCTTATTAGTGAGCAAACCATTATCTGGAGTAAGGCTCACATTCCTGGTCCAAGCACCGGTGCATCTCAAATTCTAAGAGATGAGGCTGCAGAAGAAGGAGGCAACATCGATGAGGAAATTGACCGATTTACTTCCATACCAAAGGATGCTCCACAGGTTTCTTTTCATGCACAAGCCAATGCACCCGACCGCCTTAATTACATACTTGGAAGGGTAGAAGAAATCCATGCCATGCTGACTTCACATATAAACTACTCCACGAGGCAGTTCACATACCTTTAAGGACAAATCACTGCCCTCTCTTCTCAAATCCAAGACATGGAGGAGAAATCATAATCGGAGTCTGACTCATTCTAGGACCTTTGGCCATTGAAACCAAGGATGTGTGTAAGATAATCATTGATGAATGTACGCCTTGATAGGCGCCGTTTGTACCGAATGAGCCAGTGAAACGATAATAAATTAGTTTTTGACCACATGATACCTGGCTAGGAATGGCAACGGGTCGGGTTCGGATCGGGTTTTTATATACCCGAACCCGACCCGCGGGTCTATATCCATTACCCGAACCCGACCCGGTTAATAAACGGATTTTTTTTCCAGGCTCCAAACCCGGCCCGTCGGGCTCCACGGGCCCCGCGGGCCCCGCCCACTTTAGGCCCAATCCTAAGTCCTAATGGCCTCAACCGTCGCCCAATTTTTTTTTTTTTTAAATTTCCGTAATTAATTTAATAAATCTCAGATTTCTCCACTAATTTAATTTACAATAATGATTTTAGATTTCTACATTAATTTTAGATTTCAAATTTCACATAAATCTACAATAATTTACTTTTAGGTTTCTCATTTTCCCTTTCAAAACACAAACCCAAATACAGAATTCACAAACTCAAAAACAAAAATCACAAGAAATAATACATAAAAATTACAAACCCATACATAAATCCTATATACATAACCCAAATACATAGAAAAAAATTCTTCCTTACAACAAGATCTGCCACAATTTCAAATATATACAAAATAAATCCCCCAAATCCAAATATGGGACCATTACATCAAGTTCAAAAATCTACAAAATAAATCTCACAAATGAATATACACAATAATACCCCTTTCAGGCACCAAGTAACGAACCTAAAAAAAAAAAAAAAAAAGGAGAGATCTTGGCGGTGGCAGATCTTGGCGGAGGTGACAGATCTTGGCTGAGCTACACTTGGAGAAGACAGATCGGAGAAACAGAGAAACAAACCTGTGACGATCTTGAGACCGGCGGTAACAGAGCCTGAGACTAACGGTGACAGAGCTTGAGGCCGGCGGTGAGATCGTGTGATGGTGACGGTGACAGAGGTCAGAGCTTGAGGTTGAGTCCGTGAGTGAGAGGGAGAAGAGGGTGAGTCTTTGAGTTAGAGAGGGAGAGGAAAGTGAGGCTGTGAGTGAAGGGACGGCTGAGTGTTGAATATGAGAGTCAGTAGGGTTTTTTAAGTTTATATATATATGAAAGGGGTTTTTGGGTAATTACATACTTAAACGGGTCGGGTCCGGGCCGGGTATGACAAAAACCCGGACCCGACCCGGACCCGCTTCGGGTTTTTTTTAAAAGACCCATACCCGACCCTATTATTTATCGGGCCGGGTAAAATCCGACCCATTAGGGTCGGGCCGGACCGGGTATCCACGGGTCGGACTTTTATTGCCATCCCTATACCTGGCTCTTTAAATCAAATGACATTTTATTAAGAAGAAGACCTATGTCTCCCTCAACTTTTGCATATAAAATAATCTTTAATTACTAATTACAAAAGAGAGGCGTTTTATAAGAGAAAAGAAAATAATACGGAATAGATTACAGATTACCCAATAGAATAGGCAAAGTTAATGAGAGGTACCTAAGATACAAATTCTAGATTTGGATGAGGCATTCCCATTCAAACGGATTCCCATGATGCAAATATTATGTATATTATATTATAAAATAATTTTAAATAAATAATGAAACTAGCATTAATTTTTTAATTTTTTGATAATTGAGTTCTGTAGGGACAGGGTTTTTGGTTGCCCACGTCCAGTGGACACGGGTCAAAAGCCCAACGTACCCCGCAATGAATTTATAGAGGAGGGATTCAAGAACTAGGCGCTAGCGAGAAATGCAACGGCCATGCATAGTTGTACGTGGGTTGGATAAGCTGAGCGTGCGGTGGGATAAGTAAAAATGCTCCTCGGACGTGTTTTCCAGAACTTGGAGTTCTAATAATTTCTTTCTCTTAGGATGAACAAGAAGTTCTCTCAGTACATGCAGATTACCATAATCCTTCCGTCCCCCTTTTAGGAGGAATTCCTTACATTATATATCCCCCTTCCAATCAATCCTAGCCCTACATTTGTAAAGGGATTAGGGCATCACTTGAGTGCCTGTCCCATCAGCCACCTTCCCCTTGTCTCTGTAGGTGGCAACAACCAAGGTGGCACTGTTGAGGCGTCCCTTCCTCATTAATGCGGCCAGGACGTTAGTTGGGAGCATTTAATGTGGAGGTGACAGTTCATCTGGGGTGCGCTCCTCCACCATGCTTTCATGTCCGGTATTTGGTACCCGCTATTCATTCCTTGAATGCTCGGGGAGGCTCCCTTTGACTAAGTGCTGCTTGCGCGTCCTAGGACCTCGGACTTCCGGGGATGCTGTCATCCTTGGCGTTGTTTAGAGGGTGGCTGGGTGCCACACTTCAGTCCTCGGTCAATGGGCGCATCCTCGGACATGGGCCTTGGGCCTGGTTGGGAGTGGGCTGGGATTGTCTGACCATTTCTTGGCCCCACAATAGCCCCTCAAAATCTTGCTATCCGCCTCCTCGGGCGGAAAGGAGGATTTTGATATCCCCGGTCCTGCCCCGCGTCCAATCGTGTCTTGTCCTTTGTCAGCGCTGGAGCTTTTGCGTCTGCCCAAGGTGCGTTATTGGCGCTTCGGTGTGCGCAACGTGTCCTGCATTAAATTCGGGCGGCTTTGTGCTCCCCACGTTCGGAGGGCAGTTAGCAATCGAACGGCTGTGATGCGCCTAGCATTTATGGGCGGGAAAATTCGCGCGGCTCTCCTATCCAGGGCATAAATTCCCGTTCGAACCGTTTCCACCTTTTTCCATTCCATGATCACGAGTCCTTGCGCTTCCACTCAGAGTCCAGCCAAACTTCCACCACCATCTCCAGCATAAAGAGTCTGTCCGAGGAGCTTTTCCTCATTTCTGTAAGTCGCTCTATCCCTCTCTGAGCTTTTCTTCCTTTTGCTCTTTCTCTTCTTTTATCTGCTCTTTCTTTAGCTCTCTTAGGCGTCATTTGGGATGGGTAGACTCAAGAAGTATGTCTTTACTGAGGAGGCGATGGAGAAATTCATCGCTGACTATAGGATACCGGCCAATGTGGGCTTGAGGTATTGCGAGGAGGGGGAGTGGGAGTTCCGGAGGCAGGAGGGCGAGGTGGTGATTCCCATCATCGCCTTTCTTGAAGGAGGGATGAGGATCCCTATGGGACCAGTGACGAGGGGCTATCTGTCATATTTCCGGCTAGCCCCCACTCAGTGCGCCTCCAATATGTTCAGAATTCTGGGTAGCGTGGACGCTCTGAACGAGAAGATGGGGCTTAGACTGACCCATCATGATGTGAACTATTGCTACAATCTCCAACGCTTGAGGGACAAGTCCTACTATATGAGGACGAGGGACGACAGGGTCCGGCTCATCCAGTGCCTCCCTGAGTCCAACAAGGGAATGAACGAGGACTTTCTCATCGTGTCCGGGGCGTGGCATGATGGTATCCATTGCCCGACGACGGAGGGGACACCAGGTGGGGTAGTAGGAATAGGAGGGGGTTCAGAGACTCTAACTTATCTTATGCGTTATTTCTTTTTGTACTGTTTTGGTTGCTAATTGCGAATGCATTTTCTTCTTGCAGATCCGCACTCCCTCGCGCCTCGCTACAACTTGATCAACAGGGAGGACTTGCAGAAGGTGCTCAGGTCGGCAGATTTTGAAAACGAAGCAGATCACCAAGTCCGGGCCGCTCACAAAATCTTGGGGTACACGCCGCTCCAAAAGTCATTCGCGGCCCCGAAGCACGTGATCAAAGCAAAGGATCCTCGCCTACAGAAAATAGCAGTGACCGAGGACGGGTTTGAGCTTCCCAAGGATCTCCCCACTTCGGAGGGCGTCACAGTAGCAGTACCCTCTGCCTCTCAAACATTCTCAGAGGCTGCGGAAGAGGACATTGAGGGGGAAAGGGAGGCTACAGACCCTTGTCCTGGAGGGGACGATTTTGACGTTTTTGAGCAGATTCATCAGTCCGAGGACCCTACCGGAGACGTGGGGGATCCTCAGCCGACCCCAGCAGTCCCCTCGGCTCCCGAGATTTCTCCCCAGCTTGCGATGGGCTACAAGAAGAAGGACCAGCCCACACTATCCGAGCTGATCGAAGGGCAACCGGGGAAGTCCAAGCCGAAGCTCCCTCCCCCTTCCCCAAAGAATCGTCCTCCTCAGACTAGGTCTACCTCGGCCCAATCCAGGCTTCCTCCCCCTCCACCTCGGACGAGTCCGTCTTCTCGGCACGAACCTTCCGGTTCCAAGCAGAAGAAGGACAAGGGCAAGAGGCCCGTTGAGGAAAAATCTGGGCCAACCCGCGAGGGGGATGACGGTCGGCGGCCCTCGAAGCAGCTGAGGATAGGCTCCAGGTCTCAGGATAGGCAGGTGGATGCCCCGGCCGAGGCCCAGGCATGGCTGCCTGCCCCAATGCTTCGTGGGGCTCCCCTACGGGACGATTCCTCCCTCAGGGACTTCAGAGAGGGCGAAGGCTCGCGCGTGGCCGACGCCGTGGAAAGATGTCTGCTACTTCCCGTGGATATGGAGCAGCTGGGGACCATGAAGAGTAGGGAGGTCTTCCTCAGCCTCAAGCGTTATTTGGGGATGGTAAGGCCTCAACACTTGCGCCCCTCTCTTTTTTGTTTAGCTCGGCTTATTACCATGCATCTGCTTTGGTTTTGGCAGGCTGTCCAGGCCACCTTCAGGCTGGAGGAGATGGCCCACGACCACGGAAGGGCAATGGAGGAAGAGCGCAAGAGGCGTTTGGAGGCCACCCAGGCCCTCAAGAACTCCGAGAAGGACCTTGCCAAGGCCAGGCAGGAGTTGAAGACCGCGACCCAGGCTCGGGACAGCGCATTGTCAGGCCTCGAGGGTGCGCAGAGGCAGGCCAAGACTCAGACGAAACGTCTGGGTGAGGCAGAGGAGCAGCTGAAGATCGCAAAGGATCTGATTGCAGACCTGACGAAGAAGGAAGCTGCTGCCGAGGATGCCAGGAAAGTGGCCGAGTTCGCTAGGGACGAAGCCGTGAGGGCCAAGCTCGAGGCGGAGAAGGGTAGGGAGGAAGCCTGGTCCCTCAAGGAGGAGGCTGAGGAGGCTGCCTATGCTGCTGGGGCATCCGAGACAGCAGCTGCCTACAAATCCCAAGTCCCTGGGTTATGTAGGCGCTACTGCTCCGAGACTTGGATGGAAGCCCTTAGGCAAGCTGGTGTGGAGGCTTCTTCTGTGCTGTGGAAAGATGAGAGCGTGTACTATCCCCCTGTCATTCGCGAGGCCGCCCCAGACAGTCCAGGCGGCTCTGAGCCCGAGGAAGCTGCCGTGGAAATTGCTGCTACCTCAGGCGGGGAGGTTTTGGATACTGGGGCCACTGGCGAGCCAGACCAAGGGGATACTCCTTCCCTGGTGGTAGAAGTGAGCGATGGCTCTAACGAGGACGCCCCCCAGCAGGTTGCAGGGCCACCCCCTGATACTCAGGTTCCCTCTGCTGAGGAAGTTGTTACTTCCGCTGCGCCCCTGCAGGCTATCCCACTCAGCCAGAGCTCAGAGGGTCCCGGAGATGCCCTGGTCCGGCCACCCACAGGAGCAAGCGATTGAGCAGAAGGAGTATACCCCCTGGCGCCTCTGCTTGCGTTACTTTACTGGCCCCTTTTTTATCTTTTTTTTTTTTTTTTTTTTATTTATTTGTAATGTAATCCGTATCGTGTGGTTCTATTGGACTCAATGAAATGCGAGCTTTGTTTCTTTTTCTACTTCTCGTGGTTGTTTGCTTACTTGCATGCTATCCGTTTTTCCATACTCGTACGATTTTAACTTCAATTGCACGTCGGCAAATGGCGGCATTAATTATTACAACATAGGCCCCCTGGAGGTAGTGGTTTCCCACGTGGGCTCGAGTCCGAGGACCATGCAGTGTCTTGGTTCTTCCTAACACTTAGGCTTTTGGAGTAGTCAGTTTCCCCACAGGCCTGAGTCCGAGGACCATGCAGTGCCTTGGTTCTGTCTAACACTTAGTAATTTGAAGTAGTTAGTTTCCCCACAGGCCTGAGTCCGAGGACCATGCAGTGCCTTGGTTCTGTCTAACACTTAGTAATTTGAAGTAGTTAGTTTCCCCACAGGCCTGAGTCCGAGGACCATGCAGTGCCTTGGTTCTGTCTAACACTTAGTAATTTGAAGTAGTTAGTTTCCCCACAGGCCTGAGTCCGAGGACCATGCAGTGCCTTGGTTCTGTCTAACACTTAGTAATTTGAAGTAGTTAGTTTCCCCACAGGCCTGAGTCCGAGGACCATGCAGTGCCTTGGTTCTGTCTAACACTTAGTAATTTGAAGTAGTTAGTTTCCCCACAGGCCTGAGTCCGAGGACCATGCAGTGCCTTGGTTCTGTCTAACACTTAGTAATTTGAAGTAGTTAGTTTCCCCACAGGCCTGAGTCCGAGGACCATGCAGTGCCTTGGTTCTGTCTAACACTTGGTATTTTGAAGTAGTTAGTTTCCCCACAGGCCTGAGTCCGAGGACCATGCAGTGCCTTGGTTCTGTCTAACACTTGGTATTTTGAAGTAGTTAGTTTCCCCACAGGCCTGAGTCCGAGGACCATGCAGTGCCTTGGTTCTGTCTAACACTTGGTATTTTGAAGTAGTTAGTTTCCCCACAGGCCTGAGTCCGAGGACCATGCAGTGCCTTGGTTCTGTCTAACACTTAGGCTTTGCCGGCTGGACGCGCTATCCCAAAATTGAAACAGGTTTAGAGTTAGAATTCGAAAAGGACTGCTTCATTAATAATAATACCTTTTCAGGTTATTTACATTCCAGGGGCGAGGTACAGGTTTTTCGTCTAAATCTTCTAAATAGTATGCACCTATCCCCGCTACCGAGGTAATTCGGTAGGGGCCTTCCCAATTGGGCCCCAGCTTCCCCCAGGACGGGTTCTTGGCAGCCCCTACGACTTTTCTCAGCACCAGGTCCCCTGGTGCCAGCGGCCTGAGTTTCACGTTGGTGTCATATCCTCGTTTGAGCTTTTGCTGGTAAGAGGCCAGCTGGATCATCGCTTGTTCCCTCCGTTCGTCCACCAAGTCCAGGTTCCTTCCCAGCAGATCATCATTGCTGCTGGGAGCGAAAGAGCTCGTTCGTAGTGTCCGAAAATTCGTCTCTAGGGGGATCACCGCCTCAGCGCCATAAGTCATGGCGAAAGGCGTTTCTCCTGTTGACCGCCGAGGGGTAGTCCGGTACGTCCACAGGACATGGGGCAGCTCTTCGACCCATCTTCCCTTGGCGTCGTCCAACCTTTTCTTCAGCCCATTGACGATAACCTTGTTGACGGCTTCCGCCTGTCCGTTTCCTTGGGGGTAGGCGGGCGTCGAATATCTGTTAGTAATCCCGAGTTCACAGCAGTACCTCCTGAAGGCCTTGCTGTCGAATTGGAGCCCATTATCCGAGATGAGGGTATGAGGGACCCCAAATCGCGTAACAATGTTTCTCCAGAGGAACTTCTTGGCGTCCACGTCCCTAATGTTGGCCAGGGGCTCGGCCTCGACCCATTTCGTGAAGTAGTCCGTGGCCACCAGCAGGTACCTCTTGTTCCCTGGTGCCTTCGGGAAGGGACCTACAATGTCCAGGCCCCACTGGGCGAATGGCCAGGGACTGGATAAAGGGTTGAGGACCCCCCCTGGTTGGTGGATGTTCGGGGCGAACCTCTGGCACTGGTCACACTTCTTGGCATATTCTAGGGCCTCCTGTTGCATTCCCGGCCACCAATACCCTTGCGTGACAGCTCGGTGTGACAGGGATCTCCCTCCGGTATGACTCCCACAAATTCCTTCGTGCAGCTCTTCGAGCAATAACTCCGCTGCCTCGGGGTGGACGCACAGCAGGTACGGCCCAGAGTAAGAGCGCCTGTATAATCGGAGATCCTCAGATAGCCAGAACCGAGGAGCTTTTCTCCGTACCTTCTCAGCTTCCGTCTTATCCTCGGGCAGGACATCGTCTTTAAGGAATTTCACTATGGGGTCCATCCAGCTGGGCCCCGCTCCGATCTGGTTGACGAGGACCGATCCCCTAGCCATTTCATTCGCCCTTTCTAGGTGCTCCACAAGTATAATCCGGGGCAGACCCTCTGCCGTGGATGTTGCGAGCGTGGCTAATGAGTCCGCATGACTGTTCCCACTCCGGGGAATATGGGACAGGGTAAAGAGACCGAACTCCGACTTCAAGCGCTGGACTTGGTTCAGGTATTCTTCCATTCTTGGGTCCCTGGCTTCCATTTGTCCGTTGACCTGTCCCACCACCAATCTCGAGTCCGAGAACACCTCTACCGATTTTCCTCCCATCTTCCGTACCATGACCATCCCCTGTAGCAGCGCCTCATACTCGGCCTCGTTATTAGTAGCGGAGAATCCGAGCCTCAGGGACTTCTCTACGACGTGACCCTCGGGGGATACTAGCACTAGCCCCACTCCGGACCCCCTCTGGTTCGCTGCGCCATCAACATATACCTTCCAAAGCGGTGATTCCGGGGTGGAGATTGCCCCAACTGGCTTTTCATCCGAGCTCTTCTCCCCGGGGGCTACTTCCACAGTGGGTTCGGTAAATTCGGCCGTCAGATCCGCCAGGACCTGTCCTTTTACGGAAGTCCGAGGCATATACTTAATGTCGAAAGCCCCAAGGATTGTGTTCCATTTCGCGATTCTCCCGGTGTAGTCAGCGGTCCGAAGTACAGACTTCAGGGGCAGCTTGGTCAGGACGACCACTGTGTGAGCTTGAAAGTAGTGGGGGAGCTTTCTCGTGGCGTGAACCACGGCCAGTATGGCCTTCTCCAGAGGCAGGTACCTGACCTCCGCTTCATGCAGCGACTTGCTGACATAATAAACTGGTTTCTGTACGCCACTGTCATCCCGTATAAGTACTAGGCTCACCGCGTGGGGCGCCACTGCAAGGTATGCGTACAAGACCTCATCGGTGTTAGGATTGGACATGATAGGCGGTCGGGATAGGTATTCCTTAAGTTGTTGGAAAGCTACGACACAGTCTTCTGACCACTCAAATCCCTTCCATTTGTTGATCAAGAGATAGAAGGGTCGGCACCTGTCAGCCGATCGGGAAATGAATCTGTTCAAAGCCGCGACCATCCCAGTAAGCTTCTGGACCTCCTTGGGGTTCTGCGGAGGCTTCAGATCATGGATTGCCTTGATTTGGTCAGGGTCAACTTCGATACCCCTATGGGTGATCATGTACCCAAGGAACTTGCCCGAGCCCACCCCGAACGAGCATTTTGAGGCGTTTAGGCGCAGTTGGTGTTTTCTTAGGACGTCAAATGTGCGGCCGAGGTCTCCCAGATGCTCGGATACTATCTTACTCTTTACCACCATATCGTCAACATAGACCTCCATACTCTTGCCCAGCATCGGCTCGAGCATCCTCGTCATCATCCTCTGATAGGTGGATCCTGCGTTCTTCAGACCGAAAGGCATTACTTTGTAGTGATAATTCCCGACGGGTGTCAGAAATGCAGTCTTCTCTTGGTCCTCCAGGGCCAGCGGTATCTGATGATAGCCTTGAAAGGCGTCTAGGAAGCTCATCCGAGGATGGCCCGTTGTCGCGTCTACCAGCTGGTCGATCCGAGGCATAGGGAACGGGTCTTTTGGGCATGCCCTATTCAGGTCGGTAAAGTCCACACAGACCCTCCACTTGCCGCTCTTCTTCTTGACCACCACAGTATTGGCTAGCCATTCGGGATAGAAAACCTCTTTGATAGCCCCAGCGTGCTTGAGCTTATTCACCTCTTCCGTTATGGCGTCAGCGTGCTCCCTCGAAGGGCGTCGGGGCGGCTGTTTCTTGGGCACCGCAGATGGGTTAACATTGAGATGATGACAGATGAAGGACGGGTCAATCCCTGGTGCGTCGCAGGGGTCCCATGCAAATACGTCGATATTGCTCCTAAGGAACCCAACCAACTCCTCTTGTTCGTTTGGGGGCAGCCGAGCCCCGACCCGGAAGAATTTCTCGGGATCGTCACCGATTACCACCTTCTCCAAGTCTTCGCACCTGACTTCCTCGGCAGCTTCATTAGAACACGCTGCCTTGGCCCTTGATTGCTATAAACCTTTGTCGGTGATGGCCGAGGTCTGCGCGTCGAGCTGACATGATATGGCAGCCACCGTGCATTGCCTCGCAGTGGTCTGGCATCCCTGAATTTCCAGAACGTGGTCCCCTGATGGGAACTTCACCTTCTGGTGCAAGGAGGAAGCTACGCCCCCCAGAGCATGGAGCCAGGGTCTTCCCACGATGGCCGTGTAGGGGGAGTATGTGTCCACCACTATGAAGTTCACCTCTACCACTTCAGGGCCGGTCTGTATAGGCAGCCTGATCATGCCCCTCGGGATGACAAGCTTCCCATCGAAACTCATCAGGGGGGAGTTATACGGCGTCAAGTCCTCCGGTTTTAACCCTAGCCCCCTGTAGAGGTCCGGGTACATGACCTCTGCTGCGCTGCCACCATCTACCATCACCCTTTTTACGTCGTAGCCCCCAATTCTAAGGGTGACCACCAGGGCATCATCATGGGGTTGGATGGTCCCGACCTTGTCCTCCTCTGAGAAGCTCAAATGAGGGCAGGACCTCCTCCTAGCCCTCTTCGGCCCTGCTTGGAACTCCCCGGCTTCCGGTTGGGCCACGGACAACACTCGCGAGGGGCCCGCGCCCGTTCTCCCCGGAGCCGCCAGGATCATGTTAATTGTGCCGGCGGGTTGCCCCATGGTGGTGTCCCTTCGGGGCTCCTGATACGTTTGGCCCTGGCGATTGTCAGGGTTGAGCAGCAAGTGCTTCAGCTTTCCTTCCCGGACCAGTTGGTCCAGGTAGTTCCGGAGGTTCCTGCAGTCCTCCGTGGTATGTCCATGGTCCTGGTGGTATTGGCAGTAGCGGTTCCGATTGCGCCTCTCAGGTTCCCCTGCCATCTTATTCGGCCACCTGAAGTACGGCTCGTCTTTTATTCTCTCCAGCACCCTATGCACGGGTTCTCGGAATACTGCGTTGACGGTTTGAGCATTGGTCGCTCCAGATTCTCCTCCAAAGTCCCTCCTCGGTCGGGCATTGTTGTACCGGTCCGACCTGAAGTCTCTCCTCTCCTGAGGGAAGGCTTTATCCTTCCCCTTGCCTTGCAGCATATCTTCCTCCACCCGCTTGTACTTGTCAATCCGATCCATCAGTTGCCGCACGCTGGTGGCGGGCTTTCCGGTCAAGGACTTCCTCAGGCCGTGCCCCATTGGTAGCCCATTCTGGAACGTACTGATGGCGACGGCGTCATACTTGCCGTCCAGCTCATTGTAGATCTCCCAGTACTTGTCCGAGTAGGCCTTAAGGGTTTCCCCGTCACGCATGGATAGGGACAGCAGCGCACTCATGGGCCGAGGAGGCCTGCTGTTCGTGACAAAGCGGGAGCCGAAAGCCTGGGTCAGCTGTCTGTACGAGTCTATGGAATTCGTCCTCAGACCGTTGAACCACCTCATCGCCACAGGTCCCAAGCTAGATGGAAAAACTTTGCACATCAGCGCCTCGTTCTTCGAGTGGACAGCCATCCTCTGGTTGAACTGGCTCACGTGCTCTACGGGATCCGTCTTGCCGTTGTAGGCGATGAAGGTTGGCTGTTGGAACCGCCGAGGAAGCTCTGCCTCCTCTATGCGACGCGTAAAGGGCGACTTGGAGAGCTGGTCCAACGCCTTGCTCATGGCGTCACTTCCTACGCCCCGGGAGGTTCGGTCGGCGCGCCTACGCCTCTGGTAGCGCTCCTCCTCGTGGGAGAAAGTCTCGCTGGGGGGCGTTCTCGACCTTTGTCTGTATTCGTCGTCACTCTCGTCGTCAGAGAACAAGTCAGGGTTGGGCTCAGGCTGTCTTCGCTGTGCACGGCGCAGCTTCTTCTTCAGATCATCTATCTCGCGCTGCATGGCCACCTTATCGTCCTTCGCCTGGGAGGCGTGACTATGGGCCTCCTCCGATTGCGTAGCCTGGACAGCATCGCGCTTCTGGGCTTGATTTTCGCTCGCCGTCGAAGTATGCACGCTTCCTTCTCGAAATCGTCCGTTATCATTCTGACCGCCTCCGGGGTCGCCGTAGTCACCATGATGCCGTGGCTTCGCCGGTTCGGGTCGATTGGGGGTTGCTTGGTGAGGGCCCGATCCTACCATGCTTGACTGTTGTCCTTACCAACACACAAGTTCTTCCCCACAGACGGCGCCAATTGTAGGGACAGGGTTTTTGGTTGCCCACGTCCAGTGGACACGGGTCAAAAGCCCAACGTACCCCGCAATGAATTTATAGAGGAGGGATTCAAGAACTAGGCGCTAGCGAGAAATGCAACGGCCATGCATAGTTGTACGTGGGTTGGATAAGCTGAGCGTGCGGTGGGATAAGTAAAAATGCTCCTCGGACGTGTTTTCCAGAACTTGGAGTTCTAATAATTTCTTTCTCTTAGGATGAACAAGAAGTTCTCTCAGTACATGCAGATTACCATAATCCTTCCGTCCCCCCCCTTTTAGGAGGAATTCCTTACATTATATATCCCCCTTCCAATCAATCCTAGCCCTACATTTGTAAAGGGATTAGGGCATCACTTGAGTGCCTGTCCCATCAGCCACCTTCCCCTTGTCTCTGTAGGTGGCAACAACCAAGGTGGCACTGTTGAGGCGTCCCTTCCTCATTAATGCGGCCAGGACGTTAGTTGGGAGCATTTAATGTGGAGGTGACAGTTCATCTGGGGTGCGCTCCTCCACCATGCTTTCATGTCCGGTATTTGGTACCCGCTATTCATTCCTTGAATGCTCGGGGAGGCTCCCTTTGACTAAGTGCTGCTTGCGCGTCCTAGGACCTCGGACTTCCGGGGATGCTGTCATCCTTGGCGTTGTTTAGAGGGTGGCTGGGTGCCACACTTCAGTCCTCGGTCAATGGGCGCATCCTCGGACATGGGCCTTGGGCCTGGTTGGGAGTGGGCTGGGATTGTCTGACCATTTCTTGGCCCCAACAAAGCCAAAACAAGTTTAAAGGTCAGATACCTTTTTTGGCCCCCTTCACACATGCTTGAATAACATGAATATTGATGTAAATATTGGTGTCTTCCCTTTTTTGTAACACCTGCCATTTACATCAATATTCATGTTATTCAAGCATGTGTGAAGGGGGAGGGATGGGCATACAAAAGTTCTTGGCCCCCTTCACACATGCTTGAATAACATGAATATTGATGTAAATATTGGTGTCTTCCCTTTTTTGGCCCCCTTCACAAGAAAAATGTTATTTACATCAATATTCATGTTATTCAAGCATGTGTGAAGGGGGCCAAAGAGAGTATGAGTTATGGAGCATGATTTTCACATTAGTTGGGGTCAAGTGGGTTATGCCTGAGGGTGTTGAAGATCACCTCAATAGCTGGAACTGAAGGTTGGGTGGACCCAAAAGTCACATGATCTGGAGTGTGATCCCATTTTCTGATAATGTTTATTACTTATCCCAAAAAAAAAAAAAAATTTACTTATGAAGAAGACCTTTATATCTAATACATGTCTGATGCCAATATGTTATTTTCATTATTTTATGCAAATGCAACTTTATTTTCTTGTCTTCTTTTGCATCAGCCTACATGCTCCTAACCAAAAACTTAGGGAAACAATTGTGCCAAGTGCTAAATCCTACCCTCTGGATGCTATCATGAAAGATTGCAAGGATTACTTCCTTGAGACCAATCGACGGGTTTCCTTTGAGTATGCACTGTTAGGTACCAATGTTTCACTTAAGAACTACTAATTTTGTTCTATTTATTTTATAAGTAAAATTCACTTTAGAACTTTTGTATGCCCATCCCTCCCCCTTCACACATGCTTGAATAACATGAATATTGATGTAAATGACATTTTTCTTGTTTTGGCCCCCTTCACACATGCTTGAATAACATGAATATTGTATGCCCATCCCTCCCCCTTCACACATTTTTCTTGGCCCCCTTCACACATGCTTGAATAACATGAATATTGATGTAAATATTGGTGTCTTCCCTTTTTTGTAACACCTGCCAACAAAGCCAAAACAAGTTTAAAGGTCAGATACCTTTCCTCAAATGTATGGTAAATAAAAATTGGGTACAGATTAACGTAGTACAATAGTTTTTGTATGGTAAATAAGAACATATAACTATTTATTTACTTTTTGTTTTCTTCTTTCCGTTTTTCTGTTTTCTGTTTTTTTAACCTGCTGCCAAAACAATTGTCTTTCCGGTGGTGCTTATTTAGTTTCAATGGGTAACTCCTTATTAATGTTTATATAGGCTGTTTATGTTGTGTTTTCTTCTTTCCGTTTTTCCATTTTCTGTTTTTTTTTTCCCACTGCAAGAACAAACTCAGCGAACGTTGTGGACAAAAAACAGAGTGTCCTTGACACTACTGCTATTGGTAATTCTTTTCTTCACAAACATTTGTTGGTCTTGCTTATTCTTGCATTAGTTGGCCTAACTCTTTCAAACCCACACCGTTTCAGTGGGTAACTACTTACAGCGAAGATTGTGGAGAAAAAACAGAGTGCCCTTGACGCTACTGCTATTGGTAATCCTTTTCTTCACAAACATTAGTTGGTCTTGCTTACTCTTGCATTAGTTGGTGAGAAATATAAAAGCCATGGAAGAGTTGGGTTACTGGCTTTAAATTATTCATGGGAAAATTTAATTAGTTATGTAGTTCCGTATATCAAATACTCTTCAATTTGTTTGTTCTACCTGTTTGTTTTGTTATTTGTTGCATTACAGGGACTGTTCAATTTGTCAATAGGTTGTGTAATTCTGTTTTTATTTTTTATTTTTTTAATAATAACGAATGTTATTAACTAAGACATTGAAATTTTGTGCACACGTGTTTGACAAAACGCCTTACTTAATCTTGCATTAGTTTGTAGCCACTTTATAGTTTGTGCATCATGGTTTAAGTTGCTACTGGTCATTGACTACTTTTTGTGCATCTTGCATAATTGGTTTTATTTGATGGATGCATGATTGTCCACCTGTTGTTTTCTCATGTTTTTGGCAGTGTTACTGGTTTTGTCTACGTGTGTATTGGTTGTATTTGATGGATGCATGATTGTCAACCTGTTGTATTGGTTTTATTTGATGTATGCATGATTGTTTACCTGTTGTTTTCTCAGCTTTTTGGCAGTTTACTGGTTTTGTCTACGTGTGGAAGCTTTCTCATGTTTCAATCAAAGGTTTATTTAATGTCTTCAAATTGTTACTTATCTAACCTTAAATTACAGAGACATTGAGAGTTGAGAGAGACTTGGAGAGAGACGATGGCTGTATGAGGATTTGAATAGGATTGGAGTGATTGGTGTTTGTTTGAGATTTTGAATATATTTAGAGAGACACGGAGAGAGGCTGTGGTTGTGTAAGATTAGAACAAAAAATAGTGGATCGTGGAAAGGAGTAAATAATGAAACACTCAAAATTCATAACCACCCTTAAGCCAAGACGTTGTCTCTACTCTCTAATAGATTTTACTTTCTATAACATTGTGTCTAAGTGTCTAAGTACTTTTTATTTCTCTTTCGTGCAATTTTTTTTTTTTTTTTTTTGGGTTTAAATATGTACCTTATGCCAAACGTTGAACCCTGCAACTTACATGCCTTCTGGTTTAATCTTATTTATATTTTCTAAATTTTCTTTGGATTTGTTTATTTGAATTGGTGATCCTATACTTTGTGCACTGGTTCTTTGTCCTTGCCCTCACAGCCCTCTTGACTTCCATTATAGGTTGCAGCTATAGCCTGTAGGCCACATTATTTATAATGAAGGATGATAATAATAATAATAATAATAATAATAATAATAATAATAATAATAATAATAATAATAGTATATAGTTTAATAAATGTTTGAAACGTATAGCTGTTAGCAAATGGTTGTTCCTAGGCAGATCAAATGAACATGAAGGGATTTGGGTGAACATGGCTTATAATTTGGGTGAACATGGCTTATGAACCTAATTAATAGTTAAAATTTTAAAATTAAAAAGTTTTAAAAAAACTTATTTTGCAAGGTCCTCTCATTTTTGGATAAAGAGCTGCATACTTTTTGAGGGAAAGAGTTGCAAACTTAACCGTGTGTTAGGAGCTTTAAAAGAAAAATTGACCCTGTGACACCATGTCACCTCCAGGTTTGTTAACAATTGCTCTAATTTTTTTTAAAAAGTTTATGTTGCATTTCTTTTCTACATATTCAGAATAATTATAGATGTCATCTTCAACAAAAAATTACAGCACAAAAAATTATTACTGAAAGCAATTAAATTCCACATAACTATATTTTTAAATTTCCAGAAAATGCTAATTAACAATAAATACATGCTTGAAAGAATATTACATTTTTTAACGTCTATTTGCTATCTTTGATTTATACAATAATATTATGATTTGATCTTCTATGAATACTATGTTTTTTATTATATTTTTGAAGTATGGAATCCACTTTATTTTCAAGAATGAGAAGAAAAGTGATTCTATCGCAGAAAAGAAAGAGAAATGTACCTACCAAATTTACAAATTCTTCATTAAAGGGAAGTCTTCAGATGTTTCAGTAACTAGAAGAATGCTATTAAATAAGAAGAGAAATGTTTCTGATGTTGTATCCAGTCCCTTATCTTGTGGTGATGCTTTACAAGGAGAAGTTTCAATAGAAAGAGACTCAATTTCTTGGAACCTATTGTCGCACACCACTATTCATGAAACACAATCATTGCATTTTGGAAGCAATGATGAAACATTTGTAAGAAAAACTCGACGGAGACAATATAATCACGAAGCTGAAAATAGAAAGTCATTAGTGAATATATTAGGAAGAACTATTGTGAATGAAGATGAGAGTGTTACCACCAAACACTAAACAATTGTATCTTTTCAGTGGTTTGCTTATTTAGTTTCAGTTGGTAACTACTTATTATTGTTTATATACGCTATTTACTATTTGTTTTCTTCTTTCCATTTTTCCGTAAACAATTGTATCTTTTCAGTGGTTTGCTTATTTAGTTTCAGTTGGTAACTACTTATTATTGTTTATATATGCTATTTACTATTTGTTTTCTTCTTTCCGTTTTTCCATTTTCTGTTTTTTTCCCCCCTCTACAGGAACAAACCCAGTGAAGGTTGTGGACAAAAAACAGAGTACCCTTGACTTTACTGCTATTGGTAATTCTTTTCTTCACAATCATGCTATTGTTTTCTGTTTTTAATTTTTAATTTTTATAATAACAAACATTTATAACTAAGGCATTGAAATATTTTGTGCACACCGTGTGTTTGAGAAAATTTTGCACAGAGTAAACCAATTGTCGATAAAGTGTTTTTCCTTTGTCATATTTTTTTTTTTTTTTTTTTTTTTTTTTGGCATAATTTCCTTTGTCATATTTGTTGTGTTTGCTTTGTGTGTGAGATATTTTCCAACCATTGTATAAAGTTGTTTTGATATTTGACAGTAGTGGTGGGATTAATTAAATTATATTATATTAAGATATTTGTCTTCTTGAATCTTTGTTTGATTGAGCATTGGTCTATATATTTGCTGGTCTGTGCGTATTGTGCCTGCGCTGCATTGTTTAGTTTTGAAATATAATTGGCTTATAATATATTATATGATATTAAGCCTTTTTGTCTCTTACAGTTTTTTTTTTTTTTTTGGTAGAATGTCTCTTAGAGTTTATTGCTTGGCCGGGCATTATTTAGATTCTGTAGTGTATTCGTACTGTACTGCTCTTTTTCTGCAATTCGGTGATAAAGTCAAAGAAAATGTTTTATTTGCATCTCTTGGTTGGTGGTGATTGGTCATTGTAGTACATACATGACAGTATATGGTAAGGCAATGAATAACTGCCTTAAGATTTTATGTTTCATAAAAGGATAGTTGAAGATATTTAAGATTTAATTTTTCATTTTATTTTAAACTTAAGTTTGATTTCTATTTTTCATTAAGTAATTTAATGTTTCATCTTTATATAAAATAGTTTTCCCGTGCATCGCACGGGTTAGCGACTAGTACTTATTAAAAAAAAAACTACTTAATAATAATAATAACAACAATAATAATTTATTGTTAACTAAAAATTTATTGTAAAAATATTTTTACAATATTTTCACAACAAATCAAACGTAATAAGTTGTTACTGATTTTAATTTGAACACAACTTAAATTTTTTTTTTTTTCACTAGTATTAGCTGGTAACAAACCACGACTTAAAATTTATTGTGAAAATATTATAGTAGCATTTCTTAATTTTAATTTTTAATTTTTAATTTAATTTTTCTCTTTATCTTTTTTTCTTTCATCCACATGTTATATATATATTTTTTTTTTTTTTACTTTTTTTTTTCTCGTCCACACACATATTCTTTACCTTCTTCCTATCTTCACTTTTGACTTTTCTTCTTCACCAGACCACTACCATTTAGTCCACTTTCATTCCAGAACATACCATTTTTTTTTTTTCCTTTCTCTACTTTCCTTTACACATTTAGTCACACAACCCACACCCACACACTTCTTCACCTTGATCTTCTTTATTCTTTTCTTTTTCTCTAAATTTAACCACACATAGCTCACACTCACGCACTTCTATATCTTGATCTTCACAGGTAATTTATCTTAATTTCACAAAAAATCTTCAATATTTCTTTTAGCCCACAACCATGCACTTCTTCACCTTGATATTCACAGGTAATTTTTATTATTTTCTATGTTTGTCTTTAGTTTTCAGTGTATTTTGTGGTTAGTGTGATGAGGGTAATTTTGGTCATTTCTTGCATTTCCAACGGTAATATTGATCAAAATCGCTTTTGCATTTGCAAAAGCTCTTCAAACCTGCCCACACGTTTTAGCTCAACTCTTTGCATTTCATAACATAGCTTTTTTGAGAAAGCACGTTTTAAAACATTACCAAACTCCTAACTTTCATTTTTGCTCTCAAAAAGTGCATTTTGGCTTCTAAAAGCCGAAATAAACGGGTAGATGAACAGTCACCGGAAATTGGATCTATTAAGTTTTGGTGTGATTACAAATTATAATGAATTTTTAAACTTAAAATCTGATCATTTAGTCCAGCTCTTTTTTTTAGCTGACATGTACTTAATTTGTAAATTAATTTGTGGTTCTAGCATTTCCTTATTCACAATTAGTCCATGTTTGATTCTCAAAAAAAAAAAAAAAAAAGTAGTCCAGCTTTTTCTGTCTCATTTGACAATCATGTAGGAAGAAATATACAATGAAATTACATAAACCTTGAAGTGCAGCGTGACTAGCTATAGAATTTACCAAATGGAAATGATCTTTCAATGTGGAGGCAAGACCTTCAGGTGGCGAAGGCAATTAGTTAAAATTAGGAGTATTACTTTATCCTACAAAATAGAACATTGTTAATTAAAGGTTAAAAATTCGATCTAGTTATAACTTATAACTACCCATTGCAGCATCCGTACATTAAAACAACTCTGCAACTTTTACTCGGTCAATAATACAGGGATAGTAAACCTTCATTGATTCTCTGTCCATTGGTTAGCTCTCCACTTTCTTCAATGGCCACCAGAGATGCCGAGATCATCCACAACTTCCGTTTTTTCCGTGTATACAAAGACGGCAGCGTGGTCCTCTCCAATCCCACCACTGATAAAAGAATCCCACCGTCAGATGACCCGAATTCTAGAGTCCGATCCAAAGACATAGTCATCTCATCTGAACCAGCTGTATCTGCTCGTGTCTTCGTCCCCGGATCCGTCAATTTGACGCACAAACTCCCTCTCCTTTTGTACATGCACGGTGGTGGTTTCTGCATGCAATCAGCTTTCACTCCCAGGTATCATAATTATGTTCAAACCCTGGTTGCTGAAGCTAATGTAATTGCTGTCTCTGTTGAGTACGGGTTGTTCCCACACAGACCTATTCCTGCATGTTACGAGGACTCTTGGGCTGCACTTAAATATGTGGTGTCACATGTTAATGGAGATGGACCTGAACCATGGTTCAATGATCATGTAGATTTTGGTCGTGTTTTTCTCGGTGGAGATAGTGCTGGAGGGAACATAGCTCATAATTTGGCGGTTCGGGTTGGAACAGATGGGTTGCCCGAAGTGAAATTGGTTGGGGTGATTATGGTGCACCCGTTTTTTGGTGGTACGGAAGATGATCAAATGTGGCTATGTATGTGTCCGGAGAATGGTGGATTGGATGATCCTAGAATGATACCTGGTAAAGAGCATCTAGGTAGGCTAGGGTGTGAGAGGGTATTGATGTTTGTGGCTGAAAAAGACCATCTTTTTGTTGTGGGTAAGCGCTACTATGAGGAATTGAAAAAGAGTGGTTGGGGAGGAAATGTAGAGATTGTTGAGAATTTAGGGGAGGGGCATTGTTTCCATTTGCGTGACCTCAAATATGAGAAGGCTGTGGATTTGATTAAAAAATATGTTTCTTTCTTGAAACAAGAGTAATGGTTGTATTTTTTACTTTGTGTGATGAATAAAAAGAATATCAATTCAGGGAAATATTCTTGCTCTATAAAATATTCTGTCTGCTTTGATTTGCTTTACTCTTACATGGCAATTGGAATGGTAACTCCATCCTTCATCATTGTAAATTTAGTCATGGAATGGCTAATTGAATTCCCAGCCATGTAACAACACAGTTAGGAGAGTGCACTCAATAATGGGTTGGGTTTTGTAGTTTCAAATCTGCACATTGGCTGCTCATTTCCTTGTCAGTGGTTTTTCTTTCATTAATTTCAGTTGAGCACTCAATAATGGGTTAGGAAGAGTACTCAACCGTGCGATGATTTTGATCCTATCTGGATTCAGATGACTCATCTATTTGTAAAGTAATATGTTTTTTATTTTTAGTTTTTATATATATAATATTTTTTAGTTAATATGAGAACGGGTTACTACATCTTGTATGAACATTGTCACATAAATTTTAGCCAAGCCAGTAATGTAAGATTGTCACCAAGTGAGACATTAAAAAGTAGTTGGATCAATGTATGAATTGCTAAGGTGTGGGATTACGGAATGTGGCCTGGCTTGGGTTGGTCTTTGGCCTCTCAACCATGGGTCAATGGGTAACCAAACCCATCATGAGTGGTTAGCGATCAAAAATTTTATACATGGGACAACTTTTATGTGAGGAATTGTAAGAGCTAGTATTTGATCAGAATTTAAGTTTCACCACTAATATTATTCCAAGATTAAATGTAAATTGACTAAAGAAAAAATAAATAAATTGAGTAACATGAAAATAAAAAACATTTTTCGTAACAATGCATGTGTTTAGGAAATCCCAAATTGAGATATACAATCCGGCGGGAATTGCAATAGATGGACTCAGCACCCATGCATGAGGCAATCTCGACGCCTTAATCATAGCGAACCTTGGTATAATCATGATGCCTTTTCTTGTCAATATTCCTCATAATTGCTCTTGGATTGGACTAATCTATTGAAGCTTAGAACTAAAGCCAAGCAGCTTGTATGGCATGAAGTAGGTGATGGAAAAAGTGTATTCCTATGGCTGGACAATTGGCATCCAGATGGGGTGTAGCTCCAAGCTTATGGGCCCAGAGTTATCTATGATGCAATGGACATTGTAAGTTGTTATTTTTCTTGTTTTTCATCGTTGCCTTTATTCCGTGTGATATTACATGTAATTTCTTTAAGTATATACCTGTATTTAGGTGGGGTTTAGTTTTAAGATAGTGAAGTTTTGCTCAAGACAGCAGCTCTGGCGATTAGCTAGTGAGCCACCAGATGACATGCAAGCAGCACATGGGAGATTCAAAATTATTTTATGCCGGGGTGGTTGGCTCCTAGCCCGTTAGTAGGTCAACCTACCAGTGAGTCACCAGGTCCTCTAACAACTCATTTTGTTTGTGACTCTTCCTCTCCTTCACCTTGATGGAAATAAGCATGTACGCGGCGAAAAATTAACGGATCTACTTCATTCTCAATCTATAACATGCATTATGTAAATTTTAGATTTCGAGAATAAGATAGCGTACCTTGAAGTAATGAATTTCAAAACAAAGATCGAAGCACTTGGAAATATTTTTAATCTTCACTCCAATTCCACTAACGCCCAAGAAGTGTTGACTCTCAATCAGTTACAAAAGGAGAATTAAAGAGTGACTCACACTCACATACACACCATTTCACAATGATGTTTTTCATTCTATATAAATTCTTTATGTTTTTCCTTTTGTATCTAACCAACTATCTAATTGGGCTAGCCTTTTGGGCATTTCCAATTGGGCTTAAGTGTATGGCTTGGAATGAGACCAAAAGGGACCAATAAGACACTAGCTCTAATGGGCCTTGGGCTTTTCTGTCAACTCTTTACAAGTTCAAAGTTACCATTAACTATATTTAATACTACTATATAAATATAGTTGCACTCTAGGTCTTATCTATAAATTATATTCCAAAACTTTATTGTACATGCAGACCCCTTCATAAAATATTCGTAATAATACAAAGTCATGAGTGTACACTGCCACTTTGTAGATTACTATATCTTAATCATTGAGTACCCGGTTTAATCATTTTTAAGTTATTCATCATATATTTATGAAATCCAATTTCATAAATATATACTTTAGTAATTTCTTACCAAAGTGGTTAGGCCTAACTATCTGAATAACAAACCCATTAAACTTATCTCAAGGGAATATTTTATATCTCCATTAAGAGACTATAAATTCCATCTTGAGAATATATGTTCCATCAACACTAAATTTGGTTGCCTAACATACTGATGTTTTGACCGTTACTTTAGATCTCACTCCCGATATATCAAAACAACCTACACTTCATGATCAAGTTCATTATTCTCTCAGGATTAAGAGTTCATGCAAATATAAGTCGTGAGATTTATTATTCATTTGACAGTCCTTAGGAGAATAATAAATCTCACAGCGGTCCAGATCAATATGTCTTAACTCTTAAAACATATCAACACATCAACTAGAAGTCTCCACTTCTATGATCAAGACAAATCATCGTAGTTGATATGTTATAGTCTTCGCAGATGAAATGCCCAATTTCATCACCGACTACGAACTATAATTCTGAATTTACAAAGAACTTGTGACTTATATCTTCTGTAACTAAATCACATACTATGCATCTCATGTACTACATGATAATGTCCGAATATTCATGTTACCATTATTTCAGATAAAAATAAAACAACTTTATTAAACATAATATTAAGTCATACATAATGTCATACACAATGTCACACTTAATATCATACATAGCATAATACAATAGGATTTAAGGGCATTAATCCTAACAATCTCCCACTTGCCCTAAAGACTATTGAGCACTAATCTAACTCCCATTCCCTCCAAATGTGACTCAAAAGTCCTTTGAGGCAAGGCTTTAGTAAATGGATCTGCTAGATTATTTGCACTTTCAATCTTTGCTACCACCACATCACCACGAGCAACAATATCTCGAATGATATGATACTTCCTTTCAATGTGCTTTCCTTTCTTATGATTCCTTGGATCTTTAGATTGTGCAACTGCTCCACTGTTGTCACAAAACAATGTGATTGGAACTTGCTCCATTCTCATTACACCAAGGTTAGAAAGGAGTTTCTTGAGCCATACAGCTTCCTTTGCTGCCTCACAAGCAGCAACATATTCTACCTCCATGATGGAGTCTGCAATACAAGACTGCTTAATACTCCGCCAACTTATGGCTCTACCTCTCAAGGTGAAAACACATCCTGATGTGGATTTTTTGAAATTTAGATCCGATTGAAAGTTTGAATCTGTATAGCTAGTAGGTATCAAATCCTCACTTCGGTAAACAAGCGTATAATCTCTCGTTCTCCGTAGATACTTAAGAATATGCTTTACAGCTTGTCAATGTTTTGGTCCTGAATTTGATTGATATCGGTTGACCATGCCTATTGAATAGCAAATATTTGGTCTAGTACAAAGCATGGCATACATGAGACTTCCCACTGCAGAAGCATAAGGAACTTGTCTCATTATATCTACTTCCTCTTGAGTCTTAGGCCTTTGGTCATCAGACAGAGGAACTCCATGTTTGAAAGGAAGTAATCCTTTCTTGGAGTTTTGCATACTAAACCATTCTAGAACCTTATCTATATATCTAGTTTGTGATAAGCCTAATATCTTATTCTTGCGATCTCGCCAAAGCTTGATCCCTAGAATAAAGTTAGCCTCACCTAAGTCCTTCATATCAAATTGGCTTGACAACCAAACCTTTATCGATGAGATTACCCCTACATCATTACCAATGAGTAGAATATCATCAACATAAAGCACTAGGAACATTACTACTTTATCTTGATATCTTTTATACACGCATGGTTCATCAAGATTTTGCTTAAAACCAAATGACTTGATTGCTTGATCAAATCTGATGTTCCATGACCTAGATGCTTGCTTAAGTCCATAAATGGACCTTTTCAACTTGCATACCATATGCTCTTAGTTCTTAGCTATGAAACCTTTCGGTTGCATCATATAGATTTCCTCTTCAAGATTGCCATTAAGAAATGCAGACTTGACATCCATTTGCCAAATCTCATAATCAAAATGAGCAGCAATGGATAAGAGAATTCTAATAGATTTAAGCATTGCTACTGGAGAAAAGGTTTCATCATAATCAATACCTTCTTTTTTTGTATACCCTTTCGCCACTAGCCTTACTTTAAAGGTTTCAACCTTTCCATCTATCCCTCTCTTTCTCTTGTAAACCCATTTGCAATCAACAGGTTTAATGCCGTTAGGCGCCTTTACAAGATCCCAAACTTGATTGGAATACATGAAATCTAATTCAGATTTCATAGCTTGGACCCAATGATGTGTATTTATATCACTCATTGCCTCTTCATAAGTGTAGGGATCCGATTTAGCCTCTTCAGAGATAGTTTCATAAGTTTCTCCCAAACCTATGAATCTTATAGGAGGCTAAACAATTCTCCCACTACGAGGTACTTGTGTACTAGACATGTCATGAGTAGTATCTTGTGGTGTATCTAATATAGCCACATCATCCCTAGTTTCATCCATTGGTTGTTTATTTACAGTTTCATTCATTTCAGATAATACAACTCTACTTAAATTATTCATATAGTCATTTTCCAAGAATTTGGCATTTGTGCTAACAAATACTTTATTATCTTTATGACTGTAGAATAAACCTCCAACAGTTCCTTTTGGATACCCTACAAAGAAAACCACTTCTGTTTTAGACTGTAACTTGTCAGACTTTCCTTTTAACACATGTGCTGGATAACCCCAAATATGGAGATGTCTCATACTAGGCTTACACCCATTCCACAACTCAACAGGTGTTTTAGGAACAGACTTCGAAGGTACTAAATTCAAAAGATACATTGCAGTATTTAAGGCATATCCCCAAAAAGAAATAGGTAGAGTTGAATAACTCATCATGGACCTAACCATATCTAAAAGAGTCCTATTCCTTCTTTCCGCTACACCATTTTGTTGTGGAGTTCCAGGTGCAGTCAATTGGGATATAATCCCATTTTTAGTTAAGTAATCCTTAAAATCCTCAAGAAGGTATTCGCCACCTCGATCAGATCGAATGGCCTTTATGTGTTTACCCAATTGATTCTCAACTTCAACCCTAAACTCTTTGAACTTTTCAAAGGCTTCGGACTTCCGTTTCAATCAGGTACACATAACCAAATCTAGAGTAATCATCAGTGAATGTAATGAAATACTCTTAGCCACCTCTTGCCTGGATTGACATAGGACCACATACATCTGAATGCACTAGCTTTAGCAAATCTTGTGCTCTTCTACCTTTTGCATTAAAAGGTCGTTTGATCATTTTACCTTCCAAACAAGATTCACAAAATGGAAATTCATCAAAGTCCATGGGCTCTAAGAGTCCATCTTTGATCAGTCTTTGAATCCTATTTGAATTAATGTGACCCAAACGCAAGTGCCAAAGATATGCATCACTAGTAGAAGGAAACTTTCTCTTTAATAATTTCACATGTGAGTTATTATCTAATTCAGAATTATATAATTCATGCTTATCAGGAGTTAAAATATAAAGACCATCCACAATATTGCCAGAACAGATAAACACTTTACCCTTCTTTATTACAACATTGTCTTTAAGGATAACACAATATCCATGTTTACCTAAGTAAGTAGCAAAAATTAAATTCCTACAAACATTCGGTACATATAGACAATCTTCCAATACTAAAACTCTTGACTCAAAGAATAAATTAAACACTCCAACAGCTACAACCGGAATCTTGTTCCCATCAGCCAAAGTAAGAAACAACTCCCCTTCTTTAAGCTTTTGGTCTCTTGGAACCCGTGCAAGGAATTGCAGATATGATTAGTATAACCTGAATCCACACACCAGGAATCCGTGGGATTCTGTACCAAACATATTTCTAGAAGGAATTTATTATTCATACCCTTATTCTTGGTAGCCTTGAATATTGGACAATTTCTCTTCCAATGTCTTTTCTCACCACAATGGAAACATTTTCCTTTGAGTTTCTTTCCTTTGTCAGCAACCCCTAAGGCAATTTGTTTACCCTCTTGTTTGGTGAAGTCCTTCTTCTTCTTCTTCTTACCCTTGCCTTTCGACTTAGGTTGAGAAGTAGAAGTTTCACCAACATTGGCTTCAACATTGGAAGTACCAAGGATGCCTTCCGCCGTTACCAATTCATTCATAAATTCAGACAATGTATAAACCTTTTTGTTCATATTGTAATTAAGTCTGAATTCTTTGAATGATTCCGATAGTGACTGGAGTATCATATCCACTTGGGATTCTCCATCAATATCGGCACCTAAAACCTCCAATGTATTCAGATTAGAGATCAATGTAAGACAATGCTACCTTACTGAACTTCCTTCAGCCATTTTGGTATTATAAATTTGTCTCATGGTTTCTTGCCTTGCAGAACGGCCTTGCTCACCAAACATCTCCTTCAGACTTAGCATAATGTCTGAAGCTAGTTCTACATCCTACATTTGATGTTGTAGAACATTTGAGATAGATGCTAGGATGTAGCACTTGGCCATCTCATTAGATTTCTACCAACGATCATATCGTTGTTTTTCCTTAGGAGGAGCATCTAATGAAGGAAAGCTAGGACATGGTTTAGTAAGAACATACTTATGCTCTTCAGCGATAAGAACTATATCGAAATTTCTTTTCCAGTCAACATAGTTGGATCCAGTCAGTTTGTTTTGATTAAGAATAGTAACAAGTGGGCTAAAAGATGTCATGTTCAAATCTGAAAACAATAAACATGAATATAATAAGTAAACTGGACATTATCAATTTAGCATATAAACATATAGTATGGAACCTTAATAAAACCATAATATAATATATGCAACGACAACCCAATCCTATATTCAATATCCCTCAGCATAGAGTGAATATAAAATACTATGATTGATTGAGAATTATTCTCATTATTAGTGCTATCATGATAACTCTTATCAAACACTAATAATATGCCGTTATTCATTTGGCCTCTAAATAATGATAGTAAAAACTCAGCATAGAGGATACTATAATATTTAGTCTAGTGTATACCATTTTCTAGAATCATGTATAGCCACATTTCATCCCCTTAACAGGCTTATTTTGTAGTAGCATGATACAAAACACCCTCCACATGGAATGCAAAGCTCAAGGCTAAGACAAGGTGTTTGATCATACCACTATAAACCAAGAAATTCAATCTTGTAGGACCATGAAATAGATACTCTCCACATGGAATGCTAAGCTCGAAGCAAAGACAAAGTATATATCTCACACTACTATGAACCAACAATGGAAGCTGTGAGATCCAACCCTTGTATCTCTCTCCCACTAGGTGTTTTTAATTACAAAACATGCATAATCTAATTACACATAGTCTTAGTACTTTTACATGTGAAAACATTTAGAAAAATTTCTGATTTTCTTTCTTTCGATCTATCGAATGTGCCCCTCGATTGATCGAAAAAATTAAAAAAATTCGAACTTGACCTCCTGACTTGTTCGATTGATACTCGATTGCCTTTCGATTGATCGAAAAAATAAATTCGATCAATCGATTAATAATCGAAAATCAATCTAACTAAAAAGTCTGATCACTGTTTCACTCGATCGATTGAAAGTGATTTTCAATCGATCGAAAATCGCGAAACTCGAATTTCCATAAATTTTCTAAGGCAGTTTTCTTCGTTTTTCATGAACGAACATTCAACATATGAACATTACAGACAGAGATTGATGTCAAAACTAAATTCTATTGATGCTATAGCCTTAAGACTCAATTTAACGTACTTAAATTTAAATTTAAACAACATCATAACATCAATTTTAGTTTTCATCAAATCATAGTTTCAACAAAAATTAAAACATAATCTTCTAACAATATGAAACTATCATCTCTAATTCTAAAACTCACAATACATGTTAAGCATGTATGTAGCGGAAAATTAACGGATTTACTTCATTCTCAATCTATAACATGCACTATGTAAATTTCAGATTTTGAGTATAAGAGAGTGTACCTTGAAGCAGTGAATTTCAAAACAAAGATCGAAGCACTTGGGAATACTTTTAATCTTCACTCCAATTCCACTAACGCCCAAGAAGTTTGGACTCTCAATCAGTTACAAAAGGAGAATTAAAGAGTGACTCACACTCACATACACACAATTTCACAATGATTTTTTTCACTCCATATAAATTATGTATGTTTTTCCTTTTGTATCTAACCAACTATCTAATTGGGCTGGCCTTTTGGGCCTTTCCAATTGGGCTTAAGTGTGTGACTTGGAGTGGGACCAAAAGGGACCAATAAGACACTAGTTCCAATGGGCCTTGGGCTTTTCTGTCAACTCTTAACAAGTCCAAAGTTACCATTAACTATATTTAATACCACTATATAAATATAGTTGCACTCTAGGCCTTATCTATAAATTATATCCCAAGATTTTATTGTACATGCAAACCCCTTCATAAAATATTCGTAGTAATACAAAGTCATGAGTGTAGACTAGCACTTTGTAGATTACTACATCTTAATCATTGAGTACCCAGTTTAATTATTTTTAAGTTATTCATCATATATTTATGAAATCCAATTTCATAAATATATACTTTAGTAATTTCTTACCAAAGTGGTTAGGCCTAACTCTCTGAATAACAAACCCATTAAACTTATCTTAAGGGAATATTTTATATCTCCATTAAGAGACTATGATTTCCATCTTGAGAATATATGTTCCATCAACACTAAATGTGGCTGCCCAACATACTGAGGTTTTGACCGTTACTTTAGATCTCACTCCTGATATATTAAAGCAACATACACTTCATGATCAAGTCCATTATTCTCTCAGGATTAAGAGTTCATGCAAATATAAGTCGTGAGATTTATTATTCATTTGACAGTCCTTAGGAGAATAATAAATCTAACAGCGGTCCAGTTCAATATGTCTTAACTCTTAAAACATATCAACACATCAACTAGAAGTCTCCACTTCCATGATCAAAATAAATCATCGTAGTTTATATGTTATAGTCTTCGCAGATGAAATGCCCAATTTCATCACTGACTACGAACTATAATTTTGAGTTTACAAAGAACTTGTGACTTATATCTTCTATGACTAAATCACATAAATCACATACTATGCATCTCATGGACTATGTGATAATGTCCGAATATTCATGTTACCATTATTTCAGATAAAAATAAAACAACTTTGTTAAACACAATATTAAGTCATACATAATGTCATACACAATGTCACACTTAATATCATACATAGCATCATACAATAGGATTTAAGGGCACTAATCCTAACACACCTATACTATATATATCCACATTGCCCATGATATTGTAAGAAGAGTTTTTGAGAGAAAACCCTAAAAATACCATTTAAGAGTTAGTGATTGTCATCCATCAATCCACTACACAATTCTCTTAGTTTTCTCTAATCTCTTTCCTCTCCAATATCCATACCCATGAGAGGAACTTAGTCCAAATACAATCCACACATATTCTTAGTGTAGAGTGTTGATTTGGAGCAATTGAGAAGCATTGGGTCTATACCAATCTTTTGTGGTGCAATTGAGCATTACTGAGGGATCCGAAAAGGTAGTGAAGACAAAATTTCTTGAAATTCGTTGGTAGCAGGAGTTTGGAGGGTTCAAGTACTTTGGGTGGCTTAAGCTTGGAGGGTTTTTGTGTTTTCATGTACTCCAACTGATTTACTAGTAGATGATTTTGGCTTATCAGGCCATGAAGAGGTTTTTCCTCTGGGTTTTTTTTGTTTTCCTCTTCGATAACACTCCAATGTTATCTTGTGTTTGCATTCTCTTCTCCCTTACCACTCTTGTTTGAATTGCATGTCAATTATGTATGTCCATGATTTAGTTGTTGGTTTTGATTGATTAATTAATAATCACATTAATTAATCAAGCCGTAATTGAAAATTGGGGTCTTAACTAGCTCTAGTAATTAGACTAGTGCTATTTCATACTTAAAGGCAAGGAATGGCATTGGAGGCCAAGGTCTAAAGATTTTGTCAGGATTCAAAGTAAATTGCAATTTATAAACCTTAAAGAGAATGATAAAGTAATTTGGACAGCATCCCCTTCAGGGGAATTTAGCATTGCTGCCACTAGGAATCATCTTCGTAGCAAGAAGAGTGAGGCCCCCAAGTGGAAGCTGATTTGGTTCTTTGCTGCAATACCAAAGCACAACTTCGTAGGGTGGTTAGCAATGGAGAAACTCTCAACTAAAGCAAGACTGATACAATGGGGTTTCACTAGGGATAGTCTATACTCCTATTATAAAATGATGATTGAAACTAGAAACCACTTGTTCTTTGAGTGCCCTTTAAATTTAGCAAGAGAATTTGGCAAGCTATAATGAGGGAAAATGGGCTTTTGCCCTTATTTTTTAAAATATCCAATAAATTGTCCTTGTTTTGAAACTATTAAGCATCATGTCCCTATTTTGAAACTTGATTTTTAAAAAATCGAGTTTCTCATAGAACTCGATTTTTAAAAAATTGAGTTTCCCATAGAACTTGATTTTATGATTATCGAGTTCTAGGTAAGTTTTTGCCATGCTGGAGGAGCATCCCTCAAATGATTGAAACTTACTAAGAACTCGATTTTCTAAAAATCAAGTTACATTGAAACTCGATTTTTAGAAAATCGAATTACACTGAAACTTGATTTTTAGAAAATTGAGTTTCAAAATAGGAACACGATGCTTAATAGTTCCAAAACAGGGACATTGTGTTAGATATTTTAAAAAATAAGGGCAAAAGCCCATTTTCCCCGCCATAATGGAGCTTAGTTTAATTCCTAGTATACCCTATAAATGGGAGGAGGTTGTTAGCTGAGGAATAAATCGCCCACTCGGCAGTAACTTCAAAGTTTCTTTGTGTTTATGGGTCACTGTTTATCATCTTTGGATACAAAGAAACAATAGAATTCATTGAGGAAGCATCAAAACCAAAGAGAAGCTGATCAAAAGTATAAAAAGGGCTGTCAATTAAGGAAGGAATGGAAGAATTTTTTTTTTTTCCCCAAACTCCTAACAGTAGCATTCTTGCCTACGATTGGGGGTTTTATTGTGTGTAATCATTTTTGTGCATTTGTAGTGAGCTATAGTGCTAGGTGTAGCAAAGTTTTTGAGCCTTATAGAAATTTTAGCTATGAGTGTATATTGTAGGTGATGATGCACAAAAATCGTCAGCGAGTTAATCGTCCACACACGCGTCAATGGGTGTACTTGAAGAACAAAAGAGAAGAACCAATCAAATGGCATCAGTGGGGTGCCGGCCAAAGACCCTCTGAAGGTTAAGTTAGTGACAGAAGAATCTCCAAGAACTCAAGAGTGCAAGAGTTAGGGAGAATTCACGACTCAAATGGGTTATGGTTTGTTATTTATATAGTAGTGGAGGGCTGACCCGAATCCCTTGATACAAGGGAATTTCCTTGTAAAGAGAAGGATCCCAATATACTTAGGATCACCTTCCCATATATAGGTGATTTGATTGTGCAGTAAGATCTTTGGTTATGACGCGCAAGTAATTTCCATGTATGGACATATGAGTGGACCCCACTCGAGTTCCATGGGAAACCCTAAGGTGATGGGTCGTCGGGATTGGGGGTTGGATTGTCAACCTGGGTCTGGTGGCATAGGGTCAGTCATCCCTTTGGGAGCAGTTAAAGTGTAAGGCCGATGATTAGATGAGGAAGGTTCGGTGCGCGAGGAAGGTTCGGCACGAGAGGAAGGTTCGGCACACGAGGAAGGTTCGGCACCCTGTGTCGATCAATCAAAAATTATCCTTATCAGTTGCTCCCTACTCTGTGAGTTGTTGGGATAGCCGATGGGTCATGGAGTATGTTACCATAAATGCTTTGCCTTAGTGTCATGCGTCATAAATAAAGGTAATTATGTCCTTCTGACAAGGCTAGGGACATGTGTCACTTTCTGATTTGGGGAGCCAATCGTAGAAATGCTTCGTTTTCCACCCCAGACAGTCCTATAAATAGTCCAATGTCGTTATTGTCCTCATTATTTGAACATTTTCCATTCCTAATCCGAGAGCTCATTCGTCAGCACTCCTTCTTCTTCAGTTTTTATCCATTCATCTGTTCTAGGTATGCCTCAATGGTTTTATATACTTTTTGTCTTTTTGATCTTTCTCCATTGTTAGCTACATATTTAGGAGGTAGAGTACAATCTTAGTTTGCATTCGTCACTTATAGGTGAGAGATGTCCAGAGATAGTGAAGCGACGAGTAATTGTATGCTGTCAGTTCGTATGGGTTCAGACGACAACTTGTCCAGTCCTTGGCTTGAGTCCATGTCAAAGGGCTCGTCGGTTTCTAATAAGGAGTCAATGTTTGATCCCTCTTTTGAGGAAGCTAGTCCTTCTAGGCGACATCTTCAAGAGATTGTCCTTCCCGACGACTGGTTCATTCATGATTTCCCAGTCGAAATAAGCGACGAAGTCTTTAACAGGCTGAGGGCTTGCTACCAAATACTTGACAATGTGCCCATCAGGAAGGTTGACATTGGGGAGGAGTGTTATGATGGGAGGTTGTCAGATGTAGGTTTTTATGAGACTACCTTTATAGCTGGGCTTTGTCTGCCTTTATCCTCCCTGCATCTTTGGTTGGCCTTTTACATGGGCATATCTGTCAATCAGGTTGCTCCTAATGCTTGGAGGTTTTTTATTGGGGTCGAGGTGTTATGGGGTCAACTTAGTGAAGGTCATCGGTCCCTAACTTTAGAGGAGTTCTTCTACTATTACAAACCCTAAGAGATCCCTCGGTCTAAGGGTTTTTCTAGCTTTGTGTGTTGTTAGGCTACCCTAAGGCTGATATCTGATATGCCCAACTCCAATCGTCAATGGAAAGCTAGGTTCTTTTTTGCACGAGGGGTCAACTAGGTGTGTTGTCCCGATGAATGGGACAACATAGGATCCTTTTACAACCATTCTTGGGGGTTTCTGAACAAGTCAGGTGAGTTGTCGGGATTAACTGCGTCGTTGGTTTGTACTTTTTATTTGACTAATGTAGTTTCCTTGTTTGTTTCAGCCATAGTTTGCTCGACGATCCTTCCTGAGCAAGAGGCCTTTTTGGAAAGGATCTTTGAGATACCTTTCGAGGGGAGATCCTGGAAGAAGCTTGTCAATTTGGACACACTTCACGCCTTTTGTGGTAGACGTGTCCCTTCTAAGGAGTTGGTAAGTGCTTTTGCTCATCGCTTTTACTTTGTTTTAGTTCGAACTTCCCACTTTTAACCCGTTCTTCAGTTTCAGAGATGGACTCTATGAAGAATAAACACACTACAAAGAACAGGCAAAAGAAGATCAAGAAGGCTACTGCGTTGAGGGCTTAAGGTAGGGGATCATCGGTCTTGCCCTTTCATGTCTCCAAAAAGAGGAAGTATGCTTCCGATGTTCAATCGTCGAGTAAAGGTGGTAGTGGTTCTTCCACTCGTCCGGAGACATGCAAGGTTATTGCTGATGCTCCTTGCCATAGGGTTGGGAAAGGTCTTATGACTTCCCAAGGCCCTGTTGCCCCTCTTCCTCTTCCTTTGCTGGTGAAGGATAAGGAGTATGCAGAGGACACCCATCGTCTGGGATGCTAATTTGGACGAGTGCTCAAAGCAAGAGACTGACCCTTTGGGTGACTCTAGTCTCCATGACATGATAAGGGTATGTTGAATTTTTATTCCATTCATCCCTTTTCAAGTGCCTTCGTCCCTTTTTGATGTGGATTCGTCCCTTTTTTAACAAGGTTTGGTGAGGATGCGAGCTTTGCAAATCTGCTATGCTTCTCACAAGGCGTTGATTAATCGCCTGAAGGATTGTCTGGAGTTTGAAGCAGATGCTTTGAAGAAGTTCAAAGAATCTTCTCGGACTCTTGGTCAAAAGGTGATTGATCTGAAGGCCAAACTTGGTGGGATGACTCACCAAGGTGAAGGAGAAGGCCATTAAGGAGTACTAAGTGTCCCAACCCTATTTCAATGAAATGAGGGGTTACTATGGGGATGGGTTCGAAGATAAACAAGCAAGCTATCCTTATGTTCCCATATTTGGACTTCTCCCAAATCCAGATCAAGATCAGTGCTTCAACGACTCTTGCCGCCAATCCCATTCCTGATGATGATGAGACAAATGATGAAGTGTTGGTAACTGATGGGCCTATTGATGAGGCCGATGACCCCAAAGGTCCCAACGATCAGCCAACCGATACCCTTGCCTATCCTTGAAAGAAATTGTTTTTTGTATTATTTTTTTAGTTCTTTGGTTTGTAACTTAAGAACAATGGTGGTGCCATGTTTTGGGCATAAGTTACTCTTTGCCCTTCGTTTGGGTTTGATGCTTATACTTTTCAGCAACTTTATAAAGCTTTCTGTTTACCTCGTAATAATTTTTCTTTTGTATTTTGTACAAGTTTTTATGCATTTCGGTTTTCCTTTTATCAAACTGTCAGACGTCGGTTTGGAGGCATTGTCTTAGAATATCGGGCACTTATTGGCCCTTTGAAGGAGTTATGATTCGTCAGTTTCCCTCAACCTGACTCTCCTTTATTTTCTTTTTTTCATTAAATGGTCGATTCACCCTTAGGGTAGGGTTTCTGAATTTACATAGATCAAGTGTCTGAGGACTTCCCTAATTGTCAATTTTATCCTTTAGGTAGGACTTTAAGTTTTGATAGGGATCAGATGCTCGAGGGCATCCTTGTCCGTCCATCCCGTAGGTAGGTCTTAGGAGTTGATCAAGTGCATGAGGGCATCCTTAATCGTCCATCCACCCTGTAGGTAGGACTTAGGAGTTGACCAGGTGCATGAGGGCATCCTTGATCGTCCGTCCACCCTATCGGTAGGACTTAAGATTTGATCAAATGCGTGAAGGCATCCTTGATCGTCGGTTTGCCTTTTTAGTAAGGCGTTGCTTTTTATAAGCCTTTCTTCATTGTAGATAATAATAATTCCCTTTGAAAATAAAATGAATAAAATATTGATAACTCGCTGTTTCATCAGCCAAAAAACCGGTATGTCAGTTACTTAAACAAAAACTTAAGAAAAAGCAATAACATAACTGATAACACAAGCTATTGTTAATGCACTACTAATAGTATCTTCTGAGGTGCTCAACATTCTAAGGATGGTGTAGCATTTGCCCATCGAGTGTTTCCAAGTAGTAGGGACCTTTCCTATTGCAATCAATGATTTTGTATGGATCTTCCTAGTTAGGTCCTAACTTCCCTTGCGTGGGATCTTTGGTGGCCATGGTCACTTTCCTTAAGACAAGGTCCCTGATGCTAAAATGTTGAGGCTTCACTTTGGTACTATAGTGCTTGACCATGAGGTCTTGGTATCAGGTCATTTGTTGTTTAGTAGCCTTCCTTACCTTATCCAGCAGATCCAAGTGCAGATGAATCTCTTCTTCGTTCTTCCCTTCATCATGGTGGGCTATCCTGTAGCTTGCTATTCCCACTTCCATAGGGATGATAATCTCACTCTGAATGCTAGATGAATCTCCTATGGGCGTCCGAGCAGTTGTCCTGTATGCCCATAAGATGCTTGATAGCTCACCTGGCCATATCCCTTGTGTCCCCTCAAGCCTAGTCTTGATCAGTTTGAGCAAGGATCGACTTGTAACCTCAACTTGCCCATTGGCTTGTGGGTGAAGAGTAAAGGTTCTTGATCCCCAATTGCTTGCAAAAGTCTCTGAAAGTTCAAAAAGGGTATGAAACACCTTTGAACGTTTAGACCCCAAATTACAAAAATACCAATTCAAGCTTTATATCAAACAATTAATATGCGGAATATGATAATAAGCTTATAACAGAATTGATAGAACAATCAAAGCCAAATATAAACACATCCACAGCAGTAAATATAAGGCAAAGATAAAGGAAAGAACAATGCAAACACACGGACAACACACGATGTGTTATCGAAGAGGAAACCGAAGTCCTCGGCGTAAAACCTCTCCGCCGCCCTCTAAGCGGTGATACAATCCACTAAAGAATATAGTTGGGATACATGAACAGCAGAAGACCCTCCAAGCCTAATCTACCCAAGTACCTAAGCCCTCCAAGCTTCTTGCTCCAACGAGGTTACGCCAAACCTATTTCTTCTTTAGCTTCTCGGATTTCGCTACTTGACCATAGCATCAACCAATGTATATTGGTTCCTTCCCAAACTGCTTCCCTAAGCACCAAATGAACCTTCTCATAGACGTGGGTGTGGTGAGATAAGGATTTGGTAAAAGGCCTCTCAAGGGTATGACAATGGAGAGGAAGAGAGTAGAGGAATTTGAAGAGTCTCTAAGGTAAAGATTGGGGATGAGGCAATCTTGTATTTCTCTAGGGTTTCTCTCACAAAATTCTCTCTGGAAGCTCTCTCAATTTCGTGGGTATAAGGGTGTATATATAGTAGGGTGAGAAGGGAATGCAAAACGTCAGTTTTTGCCACACAGGGTTTACTCGCGGCTTGTCCAAGTCGCGAGTTCCAGTCGCGACGTAATGGCCTGGACAGCCTGGAACTTTTGTCCTGTAGCGTGACAGCTGGTGCGACCCTTCAGCTTCCCAGTGTGCCTCTCACGTGCCTGCCTTTCGCGGCTTGCTAGTCGCGATCCACCCGCGAGCCCTAGCCGCGAGACTCTGTTTTCTTGCACACTCTTGAGCTTTTCTTCACATCTTCTCACACACTACCCTTACAATTTTCCCACCTAAATACAGGGTAACTAAGTGCTAAATTACAAGCAAATTGGTCACAGAATAAAGCCAATTAGATGGTTGATTAAATTCAACCTTACAATCTCCCCCTTTGGCTATTCTGTGACAAAACCCTACAACAGACTCTAGACTTAAACGTGAGTTGGGAACAGTTGGAAAACTCACTCACACCTAACTCTAGATTCTGTAAAGCTCTTGAACATATGAATAAGTAACTCCTGGAACACAATAAGATAACAATATCATTGTATGCAGAAAACTTAATAAGCATATGGAGCAAAATAGGCATGATCAAGCAAAAATGAACAAAAGCACAAAAGCAATAATTCATGGCAAGATCATCCATAGTAGTCACTTAAGCAAAAGTGATTACTATGTTCATTCACACAGGAAATGAACATCCGGACATGCAAAAATGATAAACTCAAATGAAGAGTACCATTTGCAAGTCCAACACTCAACCAATGCATACACACACATATACATCTAGGAACAATCCTACAAGGGCACAAGAGTGTTGTACTTAAGATAATGCAAGGCATTAACAAGTACCAAAACACAAAGCATAAAGGCTGCATAAGCAAAGTTTTGCAAATACATGGCACAAACCATAAAGGCCTACAAGCATGCATAGGTGCAATAAACAACCCTCAAAGCTTACAAAAGCAACAAAGGGTACATGGTAACAACTTAGAGTACATAAGCTGAAAAACATAATACTATATATAAATATGCTGAAATAAACAACTACTACCAAGAGTTCACAAATTAAGAGTTTAAAACAGACTTAAACCAGAGTATCAAACCAAAAAAAATATAAACACATATTTAAAACTCCCCCTCAAACTAGGCATTCCCCCTCAAGAGCTGCCTCAAAAATACTCCCCCTTTTTGATCGGAATGGCCAAAGGGTCACTGTTTCATTCTTGTGAAAATACCATCAACTTAAGCTGCTACCACATCAATTTGGTCTTGCATGGCAGCCAATCTCTCCGACTGCTCTTTCTGACCATCTCTGAGGGTCTTTTCCATTTCCGTAAGACGATTGTGGAGATTATCAAAGAGCATTTGAACATTGTCAGGCTGAGGGGCAGACTGTGGTTGAGTAGTGTCTGGTTGCTCAGAAGTAGAGGTAGTAGTAGAAAATGGATGAGCACTTTTTGGAGCTTTGGATGAGTGACTCTTGCTGGCCTGTAGAGTGAACATGGAGATTGGTCGAGGACGAGCAATCACGTTCCCAATCGAGGGAGGAGTAACACCTTCTCGTAAAACGAAGTTCATAATAAGACTGCAGAATGGAAGGCACCCTCGTGCTACTGATCTGGTGGCTGTCTTTCTGATGATGTGATAAATATGGGCACAGATGTCAATGGTGGTGCCAGTGATGAGATCACAAAGAAATTGGGCCCTTCCAAGATTTATATACACCGTGTTGGTCAGCGGATAGAGATTTGAAAACATGATTAGCTTCAATGTAGTCAACTCAGGTGAAAACTTGGAGGTACTTATTAATGTCGCTGTGCTGGAAATGTCGTGGTCAGGACCAAGAATTTGAAGAATGTCCTGAATCTCTGGAGTATGATCATCATACGGCGTAAGGTCCGCATCCACAGGACGTGTGATGTTGAGAAGTTCAGCTATGGTGTCTGGGTTGATTATGAACTCCGTTCCTCTTACCAGACAATGTAGTTCAGTCTCAAGATCAACTGAGTTGGCGAGACATTCCTTGACAAGTTCAATCATCGGATCAACAAAGTTTCCGAATAGAGCTGCCCAATCTTTTGTCTCGAAGATCCGAGGGACAAAAGTTGTGTCCAATGTGTCAAATCTGACCTCCCGTTCCACTATAGGAGTTCCTCGGTCAAAAATGTTGAAGTAGGCATCTTGGTGCTGAGGAGATCGGAATAGTTCATTATTGAGTTCAGTGGATGGTTGTGAGGAGGACCATGTTCTTTTTGCAACAGGCCCAGTTTCTTCTTCTGTCATCACCTCTTTTCCTTTCGAGGATTGTCGAGACATCTGTAAGATAGTAAACACACAGAAAAGTACCAAATGCAATACCACAGGGAATTAACAACAGCTTGATTAGATTCATTCAAGAAGGTGAGACACAATTTCACTTTAATCACAAACACAAGAATCAAATCAACAACAAGATACCAGATGGATAAGCTGAAACACATTCCACACTAAGCACACAACCTATAAGTACCACATAGATCTCAAACCCATATGTTTAAAGAGAATGCGAAATTCCATCAAAAGAACAATGCTCAGATTGGAGACAACCACGCTGAAGCATAAACATGATATGGAATAAACTCAGCAGCAAAGGAAAATACCTTCAAACAGCCATAAACACCTATTAATGCAAACCCATATATGAACAAAAACAGTGCAAAGCACATGTACACGGTTCAGCACAAGAAGGTAATGGAAAACATAGTAAGAATGAAATGAGGGAAAGAAAACCCATACCTTAGTTTTGGAGATTTGTGCAGAAATGATGTAGAAATGAGAGGAATTTTTCAGTTAGAATCGAATGTTTGAGAGAGAGATTGAAGAAGACAATGAACAGTCACTGAAAATTGAGGGAAAACTGAAAAATCAATTTTAAAAAACTGTCTTCAAAACTTACAACACGCGTTTTTCGCGACTGAATCAAGTCGCCAGTAAGTCGCCAGATAGAGCCGCGAAACACTGTGAGGAGAAAAAACTTGAGAATTTTTCTAAGTATTTTTCGCGACTGGAAGGTCTACCCGCGAGATAGTCGCGATATGAGCCGCGAAATTCCCTGAGTACCTCTCGCGACTGGACCTTCCATCCGCGATACAATCGCCACATTGACTCGCGAAAAGAGCACAACTCAAATTTTGGAAATATTTTCTAAGTCTTTTTCGCGATAAGGGTACTGAGTCGCCAGTTATCCGCGAAAAAACTCTGAGTGAGATCGCGACTGGGATATGCGACTGGGCCAACCCGCGACTTAGTCGCCAAAACAGGGCAACACTGTTTTTGAAATTTTTGACATTTTGCAAAAAGCAAAGTACTTTCCAAAAACAAAACAAAATACTCAAAAATCTTTTTGTGTTTGATCAACAATGATTGAGCATGTGAAAACACATTTAATCAAGTACAATCACACAAATGAATATGGCATTCATTGAACATAGACTTGTGTGTTGTGTGTGGATATCAAAAATGAGATAGTCCTTAGTCCAATGTGAAGCTTCAATGATCAATTCAATCAAGGCATACACAACTAGCACTAGATAATGTGACCTATCTCAATTATAGAAACATGCATATATGACCTCCCACAAGAACTTGATAACAAAACTTTGAAGCTTTTCATTTGGCTCCATATTCAACATATCATTTGCAACTTTTGAGCAAAGAAAAATCTCATTGTGAGATAGATGCCTGAAATTTTTAATATTTCAATTGATGAGTTAGCCTTTGGCCTTTTTGAGCATCACACATTTTATTTTGGTCGCTTTCCCTTTTTCCTAGTCAAATACTAGTGTGTGCGACAGGCTTTTGCAGCTCTATATCTCTTTTCATTTGGAGATTTACATTTAGAGAGCTCTTTTAAAGCATAAAAATAAAAAGTGGGAAGATATATAAGCATGAGTCTATGCATGTCTCAAGATCAACAAAACCATTCACTAATCATTCATGACAAGGTTGAAGATCTATTTACAACAATCACATAGATTTCAGAATTTCTTCCACAAAGATATGAGTGCATGAGAGACAAGCTAAGCTCGTTAAATGCACACAGCCATAAGTACAAAGGTACAAGGCAAAACATGCTTTGAGACAAAAACTCAACAAAGTGAACAAACTTTTTGGATTTTCAACTTTTTAAGTGTTTTTGGATTTTTGACACAAACACAGTAAACGAAAAAAAATAATAGCATTTTAAACACAAACAAGCTACAAATTAAACAAATGCGCAAAAACACAAAGCAAATAACCAATCTTATCCACAAAGCATAGGAAGAATTAATGCATGGACATGTTATAATGCTTATGCATGAGAACCCTTTGTCACCCACACGTCACGTGCGTTTGGGGTGATATCCTTGACGGATCGGGTACGAGAGTTAGGACTTTCAAACCTCCTATTGAAGCTCTCCAAGCAAGTAGTGAAGGCGCCAATTATTTTCATTACGTCTGTCATTCCAGGATCACGGTTTTGGCTCCTTGATTGCTCACCACCCCAAGACCTCAAGTCATTTCTTCTTCCTCGTGACCGAGGTACACTTGCATTATTATCTGCTCTTAGCTTCTGACAGTTGGGTCTAGTGTGTCCTTGCAGTTTGCAATAGTGACAAACATAGTTTATTCTAGGACCCTGCTGCTGTCTTGGGAGAGATCTTCCTCTAGCTCCAAATCTGACTTCAGATTGATTTCGGGGCTTGTTAAACACCCGTTGATTAGCCACATTCTTTTTCTTCTCAGCCTCAACTATCTCTAGAGTAGGCTTATCGACATCCGTCTCTTTGGTTTTCACAAACTTTACTTCCTTGGTGACTTTGGCTGATGAGCTGCTCCCTCCGGTATATCCCAACCCGGACTTGTCTGAGGCATGTTTTTGGGATGAAATAACATCATCTAGCTTCCTGGAGGAGATCCTATCTACCTTGGCATGAGCTTGTACTACCTCTTGCTCAAGGAATCTCACTTTAGTATAAGATTCTGATAGCTCACCATTAAGTGTCTCAATTTCACATTTAGCTTCCTTATATCGTGCCAGGAGACTTTTGTAATCTTCCTCAGCTCTCTTCATCTTCTTGATGGCTGCATTAGCCACCTTAGCATATTCACCGGTCTTCTCAAGGAGTGAATTGTACGTCTCTTGCAATCCCACTGTTTTTCCAACTTCCTCATCTTCAAACTCCTCGACTACTTCCATAGACTCCAAATCTGAATGTTCCCCAAGCTCCTTTACAAGTTTACCCAACTCATCCAAGGACTCCACATGTGCAATGGTCATGAAGGCGGAGTAATTTCCCTCTTCGTCGCAACTATCTTTAGAGTCAGAATTTGATGAATCATCATCACTCAAAGTTGTGGCATAGACCTTTCCTTTTGTCTTCAAATAATTTGGACATTTCTTTTTGAAGTGTCCATGTCCATTACACTCGAAACACACAATGTCTGAGGAAGATTGAGACTCCTTCCCTTCTTTCCTCGTAAACTCTTTCCTATCACCTCTTGAAGATGAAAATTTCCTATCGTTGAATGGTTTCCCACTTTTCTTCATCTTCAGGAATTTTCGAAAGTTTTTCGCTAGATATGCTACTTCCTTCTCCACTCCATCTTCTTCCGAACGGTCATGGAATGCTACCCTCTCATCAATTGTCTTAAGTGCAAGGGATTTGCTCTTCTTCGCCGAAGGAAGGGACAACTCATATGTCTGTAGAGAACCAACCAGCTCCTGAACCTTGATTTCGTCAAGATCTTTGCTCTCTTCAATGGCTGTAACTTTGGGCCGGAAACTTTCTGGTAGTGACCGGAGAATCTTCCTTACAATCTTCGAATCCTCCGTCTTTTCCCCCAAGTTAAATTTTCCAACAACCACTTCGTTCAACTTGCTGTAGAACACATCAAACGACTCTTCATCACTCATCTTTAACTCCTCAAAGCGAGTGGTCAGCATTTGAAGTTTTGTGTCCTTCACTTTCATAGTTCCCTCATAGGTTGTCTCCAGAATTTCCCATGCTTCCTTAGCAATGGAGATGTGAGAAATCCGGTGGAATTCTTCTGGAGAGACACCGCAGAAAATAGCATTCAATGCCTTGCTATTTGAATTTGCCGCTGCAAGAGCAGCCTTATCCCAGTTTGCCTTAGGAGCCTCCGGTTTAGTCCAACCTATCTCAACTGCATCCCACACAGTCTCATCCATAGAACACAAAAACGCCCTCATTCGGACTTTCCAAAATGCATAATTATTACCATAAAAAAATGGTGAAACATTGAGAGATTGAGACCTATCCATCTCAACAAGGGGTCAAGGATCACACTCAGGTATTAAAACCACAACAAGTGTACCCGCTCTGATACCAAATGAAAGTTCAAAAAGGGTATGAAACACCTTTGAACATTTAGACCCCAAATTACAAAAATACCAATTCAAGCTTTATATCAAACAATTAATATGCGGAATATGATAATAAGCTTATAACAGAATTGATAGAACAATCAAAACCAAATATAAACACATCCACAGCAGTAAATATAAGGCAAAGATAAAGAAAAGAACGATGCAAACACACGGATAACACACGATGTGTTATCGAAGAGGAAACCGAAGTCCTCGGCGTAAAACCTCTCCGCCGCCCTCCAAGCGGTGATACAATCCACTAAAGAATATAGTTGGGATACATGAACAGCAGAAGACCCTCCAAGCCTAATCTACCCAAGTACCTAAGCCCTCCAAGCTTCTTACTCCAACGAGGTTACGCCGAACCTATTTCTTCTCTAGCTTCCCGGATTCCGCTACTTGACCATAGCATCAACCAATGTATATTGGTTCCTTCCCAAACTGCTTCCCTAAGCACCAAATGAACCTTCTCACAGACGTGGGTGTGGTGAGATAAGGATTTGGTAAAAGGCCTCTCAAGGGTATGACAATGGAGAGGAAGAGAGTAGAGGAATTTGAAGAGTCTCTAAGGTAAAGATTGGGGATGAGGCAATCTTGTATTTCTCTAGGGTTTCTCTCATAAAATTCTCTCTGGAAGCTCTCTCAATTTCGTGGGTATAAGGGTGTATATATAGTAGGGTGAGAAGGGAATGCAAAACGTCAGTTTTTGCCACACAGGGTTTACTCGCGGCTTGACCTCGCGGCTTGTCCAAGTCGCGACGTAATGGCCTGGACAGCCTAGAACTTTTGTCCTGTAGCGTGACAGCTGGCGCGACCCTTCAGCTTCCCAGTGTGCCTCTCACGTGCCTGCCTTTCGCGGCTTGCCAGTCGCGATCCACCCGCGAGACTCTATTTTCTTGCACACTCTTGAGCTTTTCTTCACATCTTCTCACACACTACCCTTACAATTTTTCCACCTAAATACAGGGTAACTAAGTGCTAAATTACAAGCAAATTGGTCACGGAATAAAGCCAATTAGATGGTTGATTAAATTCAACCTTACAGTCTCTAAACGCATTGTTGTCGAACTGTTTGCCATTGTCAGAGACATGGACCCTAGGAATCCTGAATGGGTAGATGATGCTTTTCCAGACGAAGCTACAGACATTTTTCTCCGTGATGGTTGCCAGTGGTTATGCTTTTGCCCATTTGGTGAAGTAGTCAATCCCAACAACAAGGAACTTGAGTTGTCACATTGCCATTAGAAAAGGGTCCCATGATGTCCACTCTCCATTGAGCGAACGGCCATAAGGTGTTCATCGGCGTGAGTGGTTCTGACGGTTGCCTTATGACATTGCTGTAGCATCAGCACTTGTCACATGCCATCACGTAGGATTGGGCATCCTTTTGAATTGTATGCCAATAGTACCCTGCTCGTATGAGCTTGTGGACCAATGATCACTCCCCTGAGTGGTTTCCACACACCCCTTCATGGACTTCCCTCATGACGTAGTTCACTTAGTGGGGGATCAAACACCTTTGGTATGGTCGAGAGAAGCCTTTCTTGTATAACATAGCCACTATTAGCACAGAGAGTGCTGCCCGAACCTTCAATTGTCAAGCTTTGTCACGGTCCTTGTGAAGTGTCTCATTCTTGAGGTAGGAGATGATTGGAGTCGTCCAATCAACGCCCTTTGGTATCATCTGTATCTTCGATTCCTCAATGGCAGGGGATTGCTGAATGAAGGATATGACCTGTCAACCGACCATCATGTGTTTTGCAGACATGGCTTTGGCTAATCGATCGGCATGCTCATTTTCTTCCCTTAGGACTTGTATGAATTTTATTGCAATTGTTTGACTCGTCTGTCTCTTAATAAGGTCGAGATACTTTTTCATTTGTTTTCCATTGGCTTCATAATCCCTGTTGATATGCTCGACAACAACCTAGGAGTCGGTATGAACTATGAAGGATGACTGATGAGGGCCCAGCTGCTTTGGCCAAATCGAGCCTTGTGGGAATGGCTTCGTATTCAACCTCATTATTGGTTGTCGGGAATTAGAGTTGGATGGCACATTCTATGTATCCCTTTTAGAGTATTGAAGGACCACTCCGATCCCTCTAGCACGTTTGTTGGACAACCTGTTCGTTTCAACCTTCTAAGGGGTTGCCCCACAGTTGTCGATTTCGCCTGCCATAAATTCTGCGATGATGTCAGCTAAGGCTTGGGCCTTGATCGCGATCCTTGGGCAGTACTGTATGTCGAATTAACTTAGCTTTATTGCCCATAAGACCAATTGTCCGTTGGCCTCTAGATTATCCGTTGTTTTTCGAAGGGGCTTGTCTGTTTGAATCACTACAGTATGTGCTTGGAAGTATGGCCTAAGCTTGTAGGCTGCTATGATCAAAGTGAAGGATAACTTTTCCATGAAGGGATATCTCTCTTCTACCCCCCTTAGTGCTCAGCTGGTGTAGTACACAGACAATTGCACATGATCTTCTTCTCTGATCAGGGCTGAACTGTCGACCATGGAGGATATGGCTAGGTATAGGAAGAGCTCTTTATCGGGTTTGGATGGACATAGGAGCGGTGGAGATGCCAGGTATGCCTTCAACTCCTAAAATGCCTTTTGACATTCGTCAATCCAGTCAAAAGCTTTCTCCAAGACCCTGAAGAATGGTAAACACTTGTGCGGTTGCCCGCGAGACAAATCTGTTAAGTGTCGTGACTCTTCTGTTTAGGCTTTGTACCTTTTCGACGTTCTTCGTGGGGCTTATCTCTAGGATTACTTGAATCTTATCGAGGTTGGCTTTGACACCCCATTGGGATACCATGAATCTAAGGAACTTTCCTGATGATACCCCGAACACACATTTGCTAGGAATGAGCTTCATTTAGTTGAGGAAAAGAGTTTCGAATGTCTCCCTAAGATCATTCAGGTGGTGATCCTCTTCTTTAATCTTCACTAACATGTCATCTATGTATACCTCGACGTTCCATCCAATCTGTTGGACGAACATCTTGTTTACGAGCCTTTGGTATGTTTCCCCCGCATTCTTCAATCCGAATGGCATGACCTTGTAGCAAAAAAGGCTTTGGCTTGTGACAAACGATGTCTTCTCTTAGTCAGACTCCTCAAGCTTGATCTAGTTGTAACTAGAGAAAGCATCTGTGAAGCTCAACAACTGGTGTCCATCCATCGAGTCTACAAGGAGGTTGAAATGTAGGAGGGGGCAGCTATCCTTTAGACAGGCTTTGTTTAGGTCGATGAAGTCCACACACATCCTCCACTTCCCATTTTCCTTCTTAACCATTACTACATTGGCCAACCATATGGGGTAGTAGACCTCTCCAATGAAGACTGCGTTCAACAGCTTGTGAACTTCTTCGGGTATGGCCTTGTCCCTTTCTTGTGCGAAGACCCTCTTTCTTTGTCGAACAGGTGGAAAGGATGAGGAGACATTAAGCTGATGGACCATGATATTTAGATCGATCCTGGGCAAGTCCTCATGGCTTTAGGGAAAGATGTCCAAGTTGTCCTTTAGGAAAAGGATCAGCCCATTCTAGACCAAAGGGTTCTCTTGCATGTCGATATGAGTGATCCGATCTACGTGTTCTTCATCCAAGGAAATGGTATCTAATACCTTCGTCGGTTCTACATTCACTCGTCACTCCTCAATGTTCATGATGGTCATTTGTTCGTCCATCTCCAACATGGCTACATAGAACTCCTGGGTCACCATCTGATCTTCACGGGCCTCTCCTATCCCACACTCCGTAGGGAACTTTAGTAGTAGGTGATATGTGGATGTGGCTGCCCTCCACGCGTTGAGCGTTGGTCACCCTATGATGGCATTGTAGGCTAACGAGTAATCCACTACCAAAAAGGTGACATCCTTGGTGATTTGTTGATAATAGATGCTGATGGTGATAGGTAATGTGACAGATCCGATGAGCATGACCTTCGTTCAAAGCCTACGAGAGGGACGTCCAATGGCATGAGTCGTTCCTTACCGATCCTCATTTGTTGGAAGGCCGAATAGTAGAGGATGTCAGCTGAGCTTCCTTTGTCCACCAAGACTCGTTGGGTATTGTTGTTTGCTATGGTTGGATTGACTCATCATGGGGGTGATGGACTCGTTGGACATCCTCCCCAATGAAGCTGATCATCGGGTCCTCCATTCGGGTAAGCTTGGGTGGACGACCAGTGAGCTCAACATTTGCACTATTCATAGGTAGGTCTTCCTTGAGGATCCAACCATCATGCTCCCCCCAACGATCATTCTTATTTCTCCAAGTAACGCCTTAGGTCATTCCTCGACTCGTCGGTTCGGCTCTTGGTCCCTTGGTGGGTTTTCTTTTGCCTTTTCTCGCCCTACAAACCATTGCAATTTTCCTTTTCTAATGAGGGTTTCTATCTATTGCTTCAAGCCATAGCAATTAGAGGTGTTGTGCCCATGATCGCGATGGAAGTGACAGTACTTATTCCTCAGCCTTTTGTTTAGGTCATCCTTCAACTTATCGAGAAATGTTAAGGCGGGGTTATCCCTAATCTGCATCAGGACCTAATCGAATGGAGTGTTAAGCAAAGTGAAGTTGGTGATTTGTCTCGGTGGGGGCCTTAACCTTCGTTCATCCCTTCTGTCACCCATTCAGGTTACCTTCCTTCCCTTGTCCGGATGGGGATCGTCATGCTTCCCTCGCTTCTTCGGCCTGCCCCCTTTAATGATCACGGCATCCTCGGCGTTCATATACTTTTAAATCGGTATAGCATGTCAACCATGGTCTTTGAATCATTCTTGTAAACAGAGAATAAGAACTTTTTGGATTGGAGTCCATTGGTAAAGGTTGTTACCAAGATCTTATTGTCGGCTTCGTCGATTAGTAGTGCTTCCTTATTAAACCGAGTGACATACGACCTCAAGCTCTCGTCGTCCCATCGTTTGATGTTTAGGAGGCTTGCCGAGGACCCTTTGTATCGTTGGCCCCCAATGAAATGTATGACAAAGAGACCACTTAATTCCTTAAAGGTCGAGATGGAATTGGGGGCTATCTTGTTGAACCATACTTGGGCTAGTCCTTTGAGTGTGGTGGGGAAGGCTTTACACATGATCTCATCCGAGACCCCTTGCAGGTGTATGAGGGTTTTGAACGACTCCAGGTGGTCGAGGGGGTCCTTTGATCCATCATATGGTTCCACTTGTGGCATTCTGAACTTGGCTGGGAGGGGGAAAGATGTGACCGGTGCAGTGAAGGGAGAATCTGTACGATGGACTAGTTCGTCCAAGCTAGTGGACGCTTAACCCTTCAGGGCATTCATCATCATATCCATCTTCTCTTTCATCATCTGCATTTCTTGTGCCATGTGCAACGAACCGACTTCTAGCTCAAAGGGATGACTGATATCTTGCTAGTCTCGTCTATTGATGGTGTTGCTTTCCTCTTGGTCATCCATTTCTTGGTGATCATTTGTCAGGGTATGATTGTTGTCATGTTCGTCCCTATCCTGTCCGTCATTTTGATCGTTCGGCTCCTAATCATTTCGTTGCTCCAACTATCGTTCCAACTCATGATTCTGTTAGGTGAGTCATTCAACTGCTGTGGCAAAGGTTTGCACCTGCCTCTCCAATGCATTGCACGGGTTCCCGGTCTCTTAATTGATGGTTGCCATTGATCGTGTCAAGACCATACAACTCTTTGTCTTTGAAAAGACGATATGGCTTATCACTTGTTTCCTACAGATGGCGCCAACTGATGATGCACAAAAATCGTCAGTGAGTTGATCATCCACACACGCACCAATGGGTGTGCCTGAAGAACAAAAGAAAAGAATCAATCAAAGGGCACCGGTGAGATAACGGCCAAAGACCCTCCAAAGGTTAAGTTAGTGATAGAAGAATCTTCAAGAACTCAAGAGTGTAAGAGCTAGGGAGAATTCACGTACCTCAAATGGGTTATGGTTTGTTGTTTATATAGTAGTGGAGAGCTGACTCGAATCCCTTGATATAGGGGGAATTTCCTTGTAAAGAGAAGGATCCTAAGATACTTGGGATCACCTTCCCATATATAGGAGATTTTATTGTGATCTTTGCTTATGACGCGCAAGTAATTTCCTTGTATGGACATATGAGTGGACCCCACGCGAGTTCCATGGGAAACCCTGAGGTGATGGATTGTCAGGATTGGGGGTTGGATTGTCAACCTGGGTCCGACGGCCCATGGGGTCGATCATCCCTTTGGGATCAGTTAAAGTGTAAGGCCGATGATTAGACGAGGAAGGTTCGGCACTGCATGTCGATCAATCAAAAATTATCCTTATCAATAAGTTATGGGTTGTGCTAGAGCTTATGCTCTACTTTGTGTGTTGTTTGTTTTGGGCAAAGTGTTTGAGTTTCCTTGTGGACCTCTTTTCCTGGCTTCCTTTGTTTTGTGGTAATAAAATGTTCTCAATTAACAAAAAAGAAAAAAGAAAAAAAAAAAGAAAAAAAGAATCCTAGCAGGGACATGGAATGCTAGCCAAATCATGGACAAGGATGAGAGACCCAAGTTAAATCGGTGTGGTGTACACTGTACATATGAGTGAAAAACATTAGGATAGTGGATTGAAGGGATTTTTGAAAAAAAAGTTTAGTGTTAAGGTGATCACTAATGAATGTATGCCTTGATAGGTGCCCTTTGTACTGAATGAGCCAACGAAAGGACAATAAATTAATTTTTAAACATGTGCATGATATCTAGCTCTTTAGATCAAATGGAATTCGTCCAAGATCCTTAAGAAGTAGACCTATGTCTCCCTCAACTTTTACCTATAAAATAATCTTTAATTACAAAAAGAGTAGTTTTAATAAAGAGAAGAAAAAGATAGGAATGGAGATCATATATTAACCCAGTGGAATAGGCAAAATTAGTGAGAGGTTGTTGTGTTTAGTTCAACTACAAAGGTATAACCCCAGTCTATAACTACAAATGTTAGGTACTTTTGTAGTTATACTCTGGTTATATAATGTATTACAAACCCGGTTTAAAACACTAGTATTATTATTTTCGTGTGTGTTGTAATAAGTATTACTGTTTACTCAAAAAAGAAAAATAGGGATATTTATCCCATATTGGTTGGGTGTGTGTCTAGTGTCCGCTATTTATAACCCCAGTTTACAACTACAAAGATTAGACCTTTTTGTAGTTGTACTCTAATTATGTAATATATTATAAATCCGGTTTAAAACACTAGTATTACTATTTTCATGTGTGTTCTAATAAGTATTACTTTTTATGCAAAAATAAATTTTTTTTTTTTGGAAAATAATTTACATTCAATTGTTTGGTTGCATTCTTAAAAATAATATGGAAAATATATTTGCTATTGCTTTCTCACATTTTCTCATCTCCTAAGCACATATATAATAAAGATAAAAAAAATTTAAATGAAAAAGATCGTGATTGGGGATCGGCAATGGCGGCGGCTAGTGGTTGGCTACTGGAGACTAGGGACATTAGTTGGGGGACAAGGTGGTTAAGTGGCAAAAAATGAAGGGTGGAGATTTGGTTGATATTTTTTGGGCAAGGATAAAAGTGGCTTACAAAAGATAAAAGTGAAAATCAAGTTTCACCATAAGAGTATTCACATCCGGTTTCTAAAAATTATCCCATTTTACCATCTCAAAACCTACTTTATCTATTATACCATACAATTGTACAATACACCTAATATCTCATTTCTTATTTATCTCATCTATTCATAAAAATATTAATTTCACCACCTCTTTCTCTCTCTCTTCCTCTCCTCTTTCTCTCTTTGTCCCTCTTCCTCTTCATAAAAAAAAACCCAGCCACCACCAAAAAAAAAAAAAAAAACTAATCGCCACTGCCATCAACAACCACCATCAACCTAACCAAAACCACCACCATCAACCCATTCTTCCTCTCCATTTCACAGTGTCAAAAAGATCAACACCGCTGACACTCACATTCTACCTTAAAGCAACCAACAACAACATCAACACACTACCCATTACTACACACACAACACCCAAGCCCGTAAAGCTTCACAACCATAACCACAATAGCCAATCAACCACCACCATTGACCTAACCCACAACACAATAGGAAACAATGAAACCTGCCCTCCTCCACCAACACGACAACCCCTCCTCCACATGCACAAACCCACAAATGACCCATAACAAAAACCCAACCCTTCACCACCACCACGACAACCCCCACCTCCGCCATCATCAATCACCCACCACCACGGCAACCCCTCCCCCCTGCCCCACCACCACCACCACATCAATGACAAACCCAACTATACCCACACCCACACTCATCAAACCCACTGCTGCCACAGCTACCCACCACCACCAAACCAAAACCAAAACCAAAACCCACTGCAAATTGGACAACTCAACCACCACTGGATCGGTGGAGACCGAACCGAAACACAACAAATCGATGGAGATTGGACTGATCTTTGCTTCTCTGTTCTATCAGCTTGGAGGCCTAACACTAGCATCAAAGGGGTACGTTAGAGATAGAGTTTCAAAGATGAGATGAGAGGACCTAGGCTCAAAGGGAAAGAAAAGAAAGAAAACTCGGTGAGAGAGAGAGAGAGAGAGAGAGAAAGAGGGGGAGGGAGTAAGCACTCAACGACCCACGCCAGACCCAACCGATCTCAACCAAGCACACCCATGCCGATCTCAACCAACCACACGCTAATTGCAACCCACCACACCCATGCTAGAAAAAAACCCAGCACCGAGAGAGAGAGAGAGAGAGAGAGATAGAGAGAGAGAATTAGAGAAGAGGGAAGTGAGATCAAAGGGAGAATGGGAGACAATGAGAGATAAAGAGCGTAAGTAGTAGAGAGAAAAAAGTAATTTAGTATTATACAATATGCTATAGTAACATCATACACGTAAGAAGTTATTGTAGCATTGTTGTAAAAAATTTTGTAATTAGAAGCTCGAGTATGCATGTTTTGTATGCTTTGATGCTTAAATATAGCATATTTTACCATTTGGAAGCCCGGACGCTGATGCTCTAAGTGCTTTTTATTTTATGATCAACTGGAAAACAATTTCTAGTTGAACAACATTTTTTGTTACCCTAAACACCCATAAATGCAAAAAAATGTTTTCTATAATTAAGTTCCATCAAACTAAATACATTGAAAATTCTAGATTTGGATGAGGCATTCCAATTAAAAAGATTCCTGTGAAACAAATATTATCTATATTATATTATAAAAAAATTATAAAAAAATAATGAAACTAGCATTAATTCTTTAAAACCTTTGATAATGGAGTTGTAATGGGAGTAGTATTTTAATTTCTTTAAATATTTTGCAATAGATTTCCACTTAAAGTAAGCTAATTAAGTTTATAATATAATGTACTTATAATGAGTTACATGATAAAATTATGTTATACAACTTTTAATATTACATCGATCACATAGCGCAAACACAAAATATACGATCCAACTTTTTTGTAGATATTAATATCATATAAGTTAAATTATAAATCCTTTTTTTTTTTTTTTAAATTTTGGTAGTAGATGTCCAATTTGATTAGTTTTATTTATTTATTTTTAATTTGAAATTATGTCCATAACTATATTAATTATTTCAATGTACGTATAGTGTAATATAATAGAAAAATAAAAATAGAAAAATAAAAGAAAAGAAAAAGTAGGAGACATCCACTTGGTAGAATTATAGTGTGTAAGACAATTTTTATTATACATTATATTAGTCAATAATCTGTGCAATATAGTGCTCAAGAAAATTCAATAGATAGTAGTCGCTAACCCGTGCGGTGTACAGGAAAACTATTAATTATAAAAAAAAAAAAAAAAATACAAAGAATGAAGAGTTTAAGCTATCACCTATGCAACTTTTTTTGTGCATTTTAGTTAGACTTTAGAAAATAATAATATGGTTATTACTTCTACTATTTTTGGGCTAAAATAAATTTTTTTCTTTTTTCTTTTTTTCCTGAATTGAAATAAAGTTATTTGTTTACTATTTTTTTTTATGTCGGAATTTATTTACTATTATTGTTAAGCTAAAATATTTAAAAATGATTATCTGATTATTTATTTAAAAGAAATATTTTTATAAAATGATGTAATGGCAGTTTTGTGAATAAAAAGGCATGTGATGGCATTGTAAAGGAAGCACTTTCCTTGAAACTATCTTTCTACCCCTCCCAAGTGTCATAAATGTCATCTCCTTTTTTTTTTTTTTCTTTTTTCTTTTTTTCTTTTCTTTTAAACTATTTTCATTCCTCTTCTCAGACTACTCAAGAGTCTGCAAATTTATATAACATTCCTCCTTCGTCTCATCTTCTTTGCTAACCTTTTTTTTTTTTTAAATCGGTATTCTTTTCTAACGTCCACACCATCAAATCTAAAAGAAGCTACTCAGTGAAAACACATTCTTCATATAGCTCAAAAATTCATATTTTGTTTGGAATGACAAAATTTCAACTAGAACGTCAGTACAGGCCAAATTTTGAAACATAATAGAATAGTGGGGTTACCTATACCATGGTTTTGAAACCTGGACCGTTCGAAGAACCAAAGAAGGAAGAGGTTCAAGATTTTCGAGTTCGGACCAAGGTCAAACCGTGATGATGTCATAATTAATTTAATAGTTATTTAAAATATAGATAAATATAATAAATTAATATAAATAGAAAAACAAACTAAAATAATTTAAATAAATATCATTCAAATGTATTTTCTATATCATAACTTTCATTATGATATATCAAAAATCAATGGAATATTATTATTAATTGTTAATAATAATAATTGTGGGGCCAAGAAATGGTCAGACGACCCCAGCCCACTCCCAACCGGGCCCAAGGCCCATGTCCGAGGACGCGCCCATGGACCAAGGACTGAAGTGTAGCGCCCAGCTACCCTTTAAACAACGCCAAGGATGATAGCATCCTCGGAAGTCCGAGGTCCGAGAAAGTGCAAGCAGCACTCCCTCAAAGCTAGCCTCCCCAAGCATCCAAGGAACGAACAGCGGATACCAAATACCAGACATGGAAGCATGGTGGAGGAGCAAATCCCAGATGAACTGTCATCTCCACATTAAATGCTCCCAACTAACGTCCTGGCCGCATTAATGAGGAAGGGACGCCTCAACAGTGCCACCTTGGTTGCTGCCACCTACAGAGACCATGGGAAGGTGGCTGATGGGACAGGCACTCAAGTGATGCCCTAATCCCTTTACAAATGTAGGGCTAGGATTGATTGGGAGAGGGATATATAATGTAATGAACTCCTCCTGAAGGAGAGAGAGAACAAAACAAGGAGAGTAATCTGCATGTACTGAGAGAGAACTTTTTATTCAGTCTTAGAGAAAGAAATTATAAGGACTCCAAGTTCTGGAAGACACGTCCGAGGAGCATTATTACTCATCCCATTGCACGTTCAAATTATCCCACTCACGTACTACCATGCATGGTCACTGCATTTCTCACTGACGCCTAGTTCTTGAATCCATCCTCTACAAATTCATTGCGGGGAAACTGGGCTTGGGTCCACTCCCTCAAACCTGGTCCCTACAATTGGCGCCGTCTGTGGGGAGAACTTGTGCGTTGGTAAGGACAACAGTCAAGCATGGTACGATCGAGCCCTCACCAAATAACTCCCAATCGACCCGAACCGGCGAAGCCACGGCATCATGGTGACTACGGCGACCCCGGAGGCGGTCAGAATGATAACGGACGATTTCGAGAAGGAAGCGAGCATACTTCGACAGCGAGCGAAAACCAAGCCCAGAAGCGCGACGCTGTCCAGGCTACGCAATCGGAGGAGGCCCATAGTCACGCCTCCCAGGCGAAGGACGATAAGGTGGCCATGCAGCGCGAGATAGATGATCTGAAGAAGAAGTTGCGCCGTGCACAGCGAAGACAGCCTGAACCCAGCCCTGACTTGCCCTCTGACGACGAGAGTGACGACGAATACAGACAAAGGTCGAGAACGCCCCCCAGCGAGACTTTCTCCCACGAGGAGGAGCGCTACCAGAGGCGTAGGCGCGCCGACCGAACCTCCCGGGGCGTAGGAAGTGACGCCATGAGCAAGGCGTTGGATCAGCTCTCCCAGTCGCCCTTCATGCGTCGTATAGAGGAGGCAGAACTTCCTCGGCAGTTCCAGCCACCAACCTTCATTGCTTACAACGGCAAAACGGATCCCGTAGAGCATGTGAGCCAGTTCAATCAGAGGATAGCTGTCCACTCGAAGAACGAGGCGCTGATGTGCAAAGTCTTCCCATCTAGCCTGGGACCTATGGCGATGAGGTGGTTCAACGGTCTGAGGACGAATTCCATAGACTCGTACAGACAGCTGACCCAGGCTTTCGGCTCCCGCTTCGTCATGAACAGCAGGCCTCCTCGGCCCATGAGTGCGCTGCTGTCCCTATCCATGCGTGACGGGGAGACCCTCAAGGCCTACTCGGACAAGTACTGGGAGATCTACAATGAGCTGGACGGCAAGTATGACGCCGTCGCCATCAGCACATTCCAGAATGGGCTACCAATGGGGCATGGCCTGAGGAAGTCCCTGACCGGAAAACCTGCCACCAGCGTGCGGCAACTAATGGATCGGATTGATAAGTACAAGCGGGTGGAGGAAGATATGCTGCAAGGTAAGGGGAAGGATAAAGTCATCCTTCAGGAGAGGAGAGACTTCAGGTCAGACCGGTACAACAACACCCGCCCGAGGAGGGATTTTGGAGGAGAATCTGGAGCGACCAATGCTCAAACCGTCAACGCCATATTCCGAGAACCCGTGCATAGGGTGCTGGAGAGAATAAAGGACGAACCGTACTTCAGGTGGCCGAATAAGATGGCAGGGGAACCTGAGAGGCGCAATCGGAACCGCTACTGCCAATACCACCAGGACCATGGGCATACCACGGAGGACTGCAGGAACCTCCGGAACTACCTGGACCAACTGGTCCGGGAAGGAAAGCTGAAGCACTTGCTGCTCAACCTTGACAATCGCCAGGGCTAAACGTATCAGGAGCCCTGAAGGGACACCGCCATGGGGCAACCCGCCGGCACAATCAACATGATCCTGGCGGCTCCGGGGAGAACGGGCGCGGGCCCCTCGCGAGTGTTGTCCGTGGCCCAACCAGAAGCCGGGGAGTTCCAAGCCGGGCCGAAAAGAGCTAGGAGGAGGTCCTGCCCTCATTTGAGCTTCTCAGAGGAGGACAAGATCGGGACCATCCAACCCCATGATGATGCCCTGGTGGTCACCCTTAGAATTGGGGGCTACGGCGTAAAAAGGGTGATGGTAGATGGTGGCAGCGCAGCAGAGGTCATGTACCCGGACCTCTACAGGGGGCTAGGGTTAAGACCGGAGGACTTGACGCCATATAACTCCCCCCTAATGAGTTTCGATGGGAAGCTTGTCATCCCGAGGGGCATGATCAGGCTGCCTATACAGACCGGCCCTGAAGTGGTAGAGGTGAACTTCATAGTGGTGGACACATACTCCCCCTACACGGCTATCGTGGGAAGACCCTGGCTCCACGCTTTAGGGGGCGTAGCTTCCTCCTTGCACCAGAAGGTGAAGTTCCCATCAGGGGACCAGGTTCTGGAAATCCATGGATGCCAGACCACTGCGAGGCAATGCACGGTGGCTGCCATATCATGTCAACTCGACGCGCAGACCTCGGCCATCACCGACGAAGGTTTATAGCAATCAAAGGCCATGGTAGCGTGCTCTAATGAAGCTGCCGAGGAAGTCAAGTGCGAGGACTTGGAGAAGGTGGTAATCGGTGACGATCCCGAGGAATTCTTCCGGGTCGGGGCTCGGCTGCCCCCTGACGAACAAGAGGAGTTGGTTGGGTTCCTTAGGAGCAATATCGACGTATTCGCATGGGACCCCTGCGACGCACCAGGGATTGACCCGTCCTTCATCTGTCACCATCTCAATGTTAGCCCATCTGCGGTGCCCAAGAAACAGCCGCCCCGACGCCCATCGAGGGAGCACGCTGACGCCATAACGGAAGAGGTGAATAAGCTCAAGCACGTTGGGGCTATCAAAGAGGTTTTCTATCCCGAATGGCTAGCCAATACTGCGGTGGTCAAGAAGAAGAGCGGAAAGTGGAGGGTCTGTGTGGACTTCACCGACCTAAATAGGGCATGCCCAAAAGACCAGTTCCCTATGCCTCAGATCGACCAGCTGGTAGACGCGACCACGGGCCATCCTCGGATGAGCTTCCTAGACGCCTTTCAAGGCTATCATCAGATACCGCTGGCCCTGGAGGACCAGGAGAAGACTGCATTTCTGACACCCATCGGGAATTATCACTACAAAGTAATGCTTTTCGGTCTGAAGAACGCAGGATCCACCTATTAGAGGATGATGACGAGGATGCTCGAGCCGATGTTGGGCAAGAGCATGGAGGTCTATGTTGACGATATGGTGGTAAAGAGTAAGAATGTATCCGAGCATCTGGGAGACCTCGGCCGCATATTTGACGTCCTAAGAAAACACCAACTGCGCCTAAACGCCTCAAAATGCTCGTTCGGGGTGGGCTCGGGCAAGTTCCTTGGGTACATGATCACCCATAGAGGAATCGAAGTTGACCCTGACCAAATCAAGGCTATTCATGATCTGAAGCCTCTGCAGAACCCCAAGGAGGTCCAGAAGCTTACTGGGATGGTCGCGGCTTTGAACAGATTCATTTCCCGATCGGCTGACAGGTGCCGACCCTTCTATCTCTTGATCAACAAGTGGAAAGGATTTGAGTGGTCCGAAGACTGTGCCGTAGCTTTCCAACAACTTAAGGAATACCTATCCCGACCGCCTATCATGTCCAATCCTAATACCGATGAGGTCTTGTACGCATACCTTGCCGTGGCGCCCCACGCAGTGAGCCTAGTACTTATACGGGATGACAGTGGCGTACAGAAGCCAGTTTATTATGTCAGCAAGTCGCTGCATGAAGCGGAGGTCAGGTACCTGCCTCTGGAGAAGGCCATATTGGCCGTGGTCCACGCCACGAGAAAGCTCCCCCACTACTTCCAAGCTCACACAGTGGTCGTCCTGACCAAGCTGCCCCTGAAGTCTGTACTTCGGACCGCTGACTACACCGGGAGAATTGCAAAGTGGAACACAATCCTTGGGGCTTTTGACATCAAGTATATGCCCCGGACATCCGTAAAAGGACAGGTCCTGGCGGACCTGACGGCCGAATTCACCGAACCCACTGTGGAAGTAGCCCCCGGGGAGGAGAGCTCGGATGAAAAATCAGTTGGGGCAGTCTCCATCCCGGGATCACCACATTGGAAAGTATATGTTGACGGCGCGGCCAACCAAAAGGGGTCCGGAGTGGGGCTAGTACTAGTATCCCCTGAGGGTCATGTCATTGAGAAATCCCTGAGACTCGGATTCTCAGCAACTAATAACGAGGCCGAGTATGAGGCGCTGCTACAAGGCATGGTCATGGTACGGAGGATGGGAGGAAAATCGATAGAGGCGTTCTCAGACTCGAGATTGGTGGTAGGACAGGTGAACGGAGAAATGGAAGCCAGAGATCAGAGAATGCAAGAATACCTGAGCCAGGCCCGGTGCTCGCGGTCGAAGTTCGACCTCTTTAGCCTGTCTCACATTCCCCGGAGCGGGAATAGCCATGCCGACTCATTAGCCACGCTCGCCACGTCCTTGGCGGAGGGCCTGCCTCGGATCATACTTGTGGAGCACCTAGAAAGAGCGAACGAAATGCCAAGGGGGCCGGTTACTGTTAATCAGATTGAAGTGGGTCCCAGCTGGATGGATCCCATAGTGAAATTCCTCAAAGATGATGTACTGCCCGAAGATAAGGCTGAAGTTGAGAAAGTTCGGAGAAAAGCTCCTCAGTTCTGGCTATCTGAGGACCTCCGACTCTACAGGCGCTCTTATTCTGGGCCATACCTCCTGTGCGTCCACCCCGAGGCAGCAGAGCTACTGCTCGAAGAGCTGCACGAAGGAATTTGTGGAAGTCATACCGGAGGGAGATCCCTGTCACACCGAGCCGTCATGCAAGGATATTGGTGGCCGGGAATGCAGCAGGAGGCCCTAGAATACGTCAAAAAGTGTGACCAATGCCAGAGATTCACCCCGAACATGCACCAGCCAGGAGGGGTCCTCAATCCCTTGTCCAGTCCCTGGCCGTTCGCCCAATGGGGCTTGGACATTGTAGGTCCCTTCCCGAAAGCGCCAGGGAATAAGAGGTATCTACTGGTAGCCACGGACTACTTCACGAAATGGGTCGAGGCCGAGCCCTTGGCAAACATTAGGGACGTGGACGTCAAAAAGTTCCTTTGGAGAAACATAGTCACGCGATTTGGAGTCCCTTATACCCTTGTCTCAGATAATGGGCTCCAATTCGACAGCAAGGCCTTCAGGAGGTACTGCTGTGAACTTGGGATTACTAACAGATATTCGATGCCCGCCTACCCTCAAGGAAATGGACAGGCCGAAGCCGTCAACAAGGTTATCGTCAATGGGCTTAAGAAGAGGCTGGACGACGCCAAAGGAAGATGGGTTGAGGAGCTGCCCCACGTCCTATGGACGTACCGGACAACCCCTCGGCGATCAACAGGAGAAACACCTTTCACCATGACCTATGGCGCCGAAGCGGTGATCCCCCTGGAGACGAATTTCTGGACGCTACGAACGAGCTCTTTCACTCCCAACAGCAACGATGAACTGCTGGGAAGGAACCTGGACTTGGTGGACGAACGGAGGGAACAAGCAATGATCCAGCTAGCCTACTACCAGCAAAAGCTCAGGCAAGGATATGACGCCAATGTGAAACTCAGGCCGCTGGCACCGAGGGACCTGGTGCTGAGAAAAGTCGTCGGGGCTGCCAAGAACCCATCCTGGGGAAAGCTGGGACCCAATTGGGAAGGCCCCTACCGAATCACCTCGGTAGCAGGAATAGGTGCATATTATTTAGAAGATCTAGACGAAAAACCTGTACCTTGCCCCTGGAATGTAAATAACCTGAAAAGGTATTATTATTAATGAAGCAATTCTTTTTGAATTTCGACTCTTAGCCTGTTTCAACTTGAGATCACATGTCCGGACTTCAAATACTAAGTGTTAGACAGAACCAAGGCTCTGCATGGTCCTCGGACTCAGGCCTATGGGGAAACTAATCACTTCAAAATACTAAGTGTTAGACAGAACCAAGGCTCTGCATGGTCCTCGGACTCAGGCCTATGGGGAAACTAATCACTTCAAATACTAAGTGTTAGACAGAACCAAGGCTCTGCATGGTCCTCGGACTCAGGCCTATGGGGAAACTAATCACTTCAAATACTAAGTGTTAGACAGAACCAAGGCTCTGCATGGTCCTCGGACTCAGGCCTATGGGGAAACTAATCACTTCAAAATACTAAGTGTTAGACAGAACCAAGGCTCTGCATGGTCCTCGGACTCAGGCCTATGGGGAAACTAATCACTTCAAATACTAAGTGTTAGACAGAACCAAGGCTCTGCATGGTCCTCGGACTCAGGCCTATGGGGAAACTAACTACTTCAAAATACTAAGTGTTAGACAGAACCAAGGCTCTGCATGGTCCTCGGACTCAGGCCTATGGGGAAACTAACTACTTCAAAAGCCTGAGTGTTAGGCGGAGCCAAGGCACTGCATGGTCTTCGGACTCAAGCCTATGTGGAAAACAACTACCTCCAGGGGACTTATGTTGTAATAACTAATGCCGCCCTTTGCCGAGGAGCAATTGCAGTTAAAATCGTATGAGTACAGAAAAAGCGGATAGCATACAAGTAGGCAAACAACCACGAGGAACAGAAAAAGAAACAAAGCTCGCATTTCATTGAGTCCAATAGGATTTACATGATACGAATTACATTACCAAAGAAAGATAAAAAAAAAGGGGGGGGGTGTGTGGAAAGTGAAATAAAGCAAGCAGAGGCGCCAGGGGGCATACTCCTTCTGCTCAATCGCTTGCTCCCGTGGGTGGCTGGACCAGGGCATCTCCGGGGTCCTCTGAGCTCTGGCTGAGTGGGATAGCCTGCAGAGGTGCGGCGGAAATAACAACCCCCTTAGCAGAAGAAACCTGAGCATCAGGGGGTGGCCCTGCAACCTGCTGGGGGGCATCCTCGTTAAAGCCATCGCTCACTTCAACCACCAGGAAAGGACTATTCCCTTGGTCTGTCTCGCCAGTGGCCCCAGTATCCGGAGCCCCCCCGCCTGGAGTAGCAGCAATATCCACGGCAGCCTCCTCGGCCTCAGAGCCGCCTGGACTGTCTGGCGCGGCCTCGCGAATGACAGAGGGATAGTACACGCTCTCATCTTTCCACAGGGCAGAAGAGGCCTCCACACCAGCTTGCCTAAGGGCTTCCATCCAAGTCTCGGAACAGTAGCGCCTATATAACCCAGGGACTTGGGATTTGTAGGCAGCTGCCGTCTCAGATGCTCCAGTAGCATAGGCTGTCTCCTCAGCCTTCTCCTTGATGGCCCAGGCTTCCTCCCTGCTCTTCTCCGCCTCGAGCTTGGCCTTCACAGCTGCGTCCCTAGCAAACTCAGCCACTTTCCTGGCATCCTCGGCAGCAGCCTCCTTCTTCGTCAGGTTTGCAATCAAATCCTTTGCGATCTTCAGCTGCTCCTCTGCCTCACCCAGACGTTTCGTCTGAGTCTTGGCCTGCCTCTGTGCGCCCTCAAGGCCTGATATTGCACTGTCCCGAGCCTGGGTCGCGGCCTTCAACTCCTTCCTTGCCTCAGCAAGGTCCCCCTCGGAGTTCTTGAGGGCCTGGGTGGCCTCCAAACGCTTCTTGCGCTCTTCTTCCATTGCCCTTCCGTGGTCGTGGGCCGTTTCCTCCAGCCTGAAGGTGGCCTGGACAGCCTGTCAAACAAAAAGGATACGTGATAATAAGCCGGGCTAAACAAAAAAAAGAGAGAGAGAGGCACAAGTGTAGAGGCCTTACCATCCCCAAATAACGCTTGAGGCTGAGGAAGACCTCCCTACTCTTCATGGTCCCCAGCTGCTTCATATCCGCGGGAAGTAGCAGACATCTCTCCACGGCGTCAGCCACGCGCGCGCCTTCGCCCTCTCTAAAGTCCCTGAGAGAGGAATCATCCCGCAGAGGAGCCCCACGAAGCATTGGGGCAGGCAGCCATGCCTGGGCCTCAACCGGGGCATCCACCTGCCTATCCTGAGACCTGGAGCCTATCCTCAGCTGCTTCGAGGGCCGCCGATTGTCATCCCCCTCCCGGGTGGGCCCAGATTTCTCCTCAACGGGCCTCTTGCCCTTGTCCTTCTTCTGCTTGGAACAGGGAGGCTCGTGCTGGGAAGACGGACTCGTCCGAGGTGGAGGGGGAGGAAGCCTAGATTGGGCCGAGGTAGACCTAGTCTGGGGAGGATGATTCTTTGGAGAAGGGGGTGGGAGCTTCGACTTGGACTTCTCCGGTTGCCCTTCAATCAGCTCGAATAGAGTGGGCTGGTCCTTCTTCTTGTAGCCCATCGCTAGCCGAGAGGGAATCTCTGACGCCGAGGGGACTGCTTCGGTCAGCCGAGGGTCCCCCAAGTCTCCAGAAGGGTCCTCGGACTGATGAATCCGCTCAAAAACGTCAAAATCGTCCCCTCCAGGGCAAGGATCTGCAACTTCCCTTTCCCCCTCAATGTCCCCTTCTGCGGCCTCTGAGAATGTATGAGAGGCAGAGGGTACTGCTACCGTGACGCCCTCTGAAGTAGAGGGACCCTTGGGAAGCTCGAACCCGTCCTCGGTCACTGCTATTTTCTGCAGACGAGGATCCTTTGCTCTGATCACGTGCTTCGGGGCCGCAAATGACTTTTGGAGCGGCGTGTACCCCAAGATTTTGTGAGCGGCTCGGACTTGGTGGTCGGCTTCGTTTTCAAAATCCGCCGACCTGAGCACTTTCTGCAAGTCTTCCCTGTTGATCAAGTTGTAGCGGGGCGCGAGGGAGTGCGGATCTGCAAGAAGAAAACGCATTCGCCATTAGCAACCAAAATAGTACAAAAAGAAGTAACGCATAAAACAAGTCAGAATCTCTGAACCCCCTCCCATTCCTACTACCCCACCTGGTGTCCCCTCTGTCGTCGGGCAATGGATACCATCATGCCACGCTCCGGACACGATGAGAAAGTCCTCATTCATCCCCTTGTTGGACTCAGGGAGGCACTGGATGAGCCGAACCCTGTCGTCCCGCGTCCTCATATAGTAGGACTTGTCCCTCAGGCGTTGAAGATTGTAGCAGTAGTTCACGTCATGATGGGTCAGTCTTAACCCCATCTTCTCGTTCAGAGCGTCCACGCTACCCAGAATTCTGAACATATTGGAGGCGCACTGAGTGGGGGCTAACCGGAAATACGACAGGTAGCCCCTCGTCACTGGCCCCATAGGGATCCTCATCCCTCCTTCAAGAAAGGCGATGATGGGAATCACCACCTTGCCCTCCTGCCTCCGGAGTTCCCATTCCCCCTCCTCGCAATACCTCAGGCCCACATTGGCCGGTATCTTATAGTCGGCGATGAATTTCTCCATCGCCTCCTCAGTAAAGACATACTTCTTAAGTCTACCCATCCCAAATGACGCCTAAGAGTGCTAAAGAAAGAGCAGATAAAAGAAGAGGAAGAGCAAAAGGAAGAAAAGCTCAGAGAGGGATAGAGCGACTTACAGAAATGAGGAGAAGCTCCTCAGACAGGCTTTTTATGCTGGAGATGATGGTGGAAATTTGGCTGGACTCTGAGTGGAAGCGCAAGGGCTCGCGATTATGAAATGGAAAAAGGTGGAAACGGTTCGAATGGGTATTTATACCCTGGATAGAAGAGCCGCACGAATTCTCCCGCCCATAAATGTTAGGCGCATCACGATCGTTCGATTGCTAATTGCCCTTCGAACGTGGGGAGCACAAAGCCGCCCGAATTTAATGCAGGACACGTTGCGCACACCGAAACGCCAGTAACGCACCTTGGGCAGACGAAAAAGCTCCAGCGCTGACAAAGGACATGACGCAATTGGACGCGGAGCAGGACCGAGGATATCAAAATCCTCCTTTCCGCCCAAGGATGGGGACAGCAAGATTTTGAGGGGCTATTGTGGGGCCAAGAAATGGTTAGACGACCCCAGCCCACTCCCAACCGGGCCCAAGGCCCATGTCCGAGGACGTGCCCATGGACCGAGGACTGAAGTGTAGCGCCCAGCTACCCTTTAAACAACGCCAAGGATGATAGCATCCTCGGAAGTCCGAGGTCCGAGAAAGTGCAAGCAGCACTCCCTCAAAGCTAGCCTCCCCAAGTATCCAAGGAACGAACAGCGGGTACCAAATACCGGACATGGAAGCATGGTGGAGGAGCAAATCCCAGATGAACTGTCATCTCCACATTAAATGCTCCCAACTAACGTCCTGGCCGCATTACTGAGGAAGGGACGCCTCAACAGTGCCACCTTGGTTGCTGCCACCTACAGAGACCATGGGAAGGTGGCTGATGGGACAGGCACTCAAGTGATGCCCTAATCCCTTTACAAATGTAGGGCTAGGATTGATTGGGAGAGGGATATATAATGTAATGAACTCCTCCTGAAGGAGAGAGAGAACAAAACAAGGAGAGTAATCTGCATGTACTGAGAGAGAACTTTTTATTCAGTCTTAGAGAAAGAAATTATAAGGACTCCAAGTTCTGGAAGACACGTCCGAGGAGCATTATTACTCATCCCATTGCACGTTCAAATTATCCCACTCACGTACTACCATGCATGGTCACTACATTTCTCACTGACGCCTAGTTCTTGAATCCATCCTCTACAAATTCATTGCGGGGAAACTGGGGTTGGGTCCACTCCCTCAAACCTGGTCCCTACAATAATAATAATAAAATTATTAGTTTACATTATACTATCAAGATAAAAGAGATTTATATTATAAACAAAATGAATTTCTATAACGTTATATATCTTTATGCAAATATGTATAATATTGTACACTTTTTTATAAATTTATGTAATATTATACCGATTTAATCTACAATATAAATCCTAATTTACAATAACAGTAAAGTGGTTGTTGAGAAGAACAGTACATGAACTTTTTTTTTTTTTTTTATACAAGATAAAATTCTACTCTAGTCTAATCTAAGTGTATATGTGTGTGAAACTCCCTCCTGGATGCTTGAACTCCGGTCCTTGCCCCCCACACCCACTTATACTTGTGGAGTGACCATCGCACTAAGGGTGTGCGGTGGTAACAGTACATGAACTTAATATAAGAATATGTGGGTTTGTAGTACCAATAAATAATGCAATTAAATATTTAAATGTGCTATAAAAAGCGCAATTAAATGAAAAAAAAAAAGTTTAAAAGCAAATGAATGGTTGAAGCATGGCCACATGTCCAACTTTTTCATAGGGAAGGGGTAATGTCTGCCATATTGGTGGACAACTTTATTCGAAAAGAAAAAATCTAAGACTTTTGATTTCTTTTGGTTTTGGGCAACAGTGATAGAAGAAGAAAGGAAATGCCAAAGAAGCAAAAGAAGAATAAACGCAGAAGAATGGAGAAGAAGGAAAAATTGGAAAAGAGAAAGAGTTGATCGGGTTTTTATAAGGAAGGAGAAGGAGTACGGGGTAGAAATAGTTATTAAAATCAGAATTTTTGTTTTATAATGCTGATGTTTTAAAGATAATGATGACGTGAAAAATTGTGGGAGTTTCAAAAGTTTTGGTTATATATATATATATATATATATATATTAGTTACCAATATAATATGTACAATTCAGGGAAAAGTTCAACAAAATATGGTATTCTCTTTCATTTATAAATTTTTTTCTGAAAAAGGAATTTGATAATTACGATAGTTATTTATTAGGATTGTATTTATTTGTGAAAATAATTATTTCATAATTTAAAGAAAATTTAATGTAGCAAGATTCATATTAATGGTATAAACATAAAAAGTAGAATAATGATGTTAAAAAATATTAGCTTTCAAAAGATTATGTGACAACATTAGTAGAAGTGAACAAAAAGACAAAGTATTTCATTTTATAAAATATACTTGTTAGCAACCGGTACAATGTAAGAAAAAGTTCAACAAAATATGATAGTTTCTTTCTTTTCAAAAAAGTAAAAATGATAGTTACTAAATATTAACTTTGATAATTATGATAGTTATTAATATGCATTTATTATAATTGTGTCTATATATGGAACTATAGTTTCTAACTTTAAAATAAAATATGACGTGTCATGATTCTAGTAGAAGATGTAAATATAGGAGGTTTTTTATTTTATTTTTTATTTATGTTAATGATGTGTCACTAATTAAATTTATTACTACATCCGATTGTAAAGTTTTTTTTTTTTTTTTTTTTAATAGTAAAATTGATATATAGTTCCCTTATCACTTTCTTTAGGCTCCGCTTGGGAGTTCATAAGAGAAGGGAATGGAATGGGATGAAATGATCATAAGGGAATGACAAAAGAATGGAATGTATTTAAGTAAGGAAAAAGAATGGAATAAGTAACCTTGATTGGATGTTTTAAAATAAACGAATGGAAATGAATGAAAATAAATAGAATGTAAGTAATCTTGTTTAGGAGCAGCATGTAGGGAATGGAATGAAATCATTTTATGACAATATTATTATTAGACCCCTATTTTAAAATATATAGTTGAATATATAGGAGTATTTTGGGAGTTTTAGTAAAAAAATCATTAAATCTAATTACATTCCCTCTCATTCCTCCCAATTTCGAGGGGAATAAAAATTTGAGGTTTTAAGGGAAAAAAGAGGAAAAAGTGTTCCCTCCTACCCATTCCATTCTCTCCCACTTAAACTCCAAAACAAGAGAATGAACTTTCCATTCCTTCCATTAAAACTCTCAAATAAGGGAATGAAAGAATATTCTAAAATGATTCTTTTCATTTCTTTCCCTTCCATTCCATTCCCTCCTCCCAAGCGAGGCCTTAGAAAAATAACACAGAAAATATGGCTTTTCAAAGGCTTACATGGTTACAGAGTAAACACAAATTGAGACTTTCATTTTCCATAAATTATGTGAATAATTTTGAAATGAGCTTATCTAGTATTATTTTTCTTTGAATGGTTGGTGACAATAATTAAATTACTAATTATTATATATACAGTTGCTACTTGACATAAAGTGTATCAATTACATCTTATAATTGATTATTTTATACACAATTTTTATCTAAGTAAATTTGGTAGTACCTTTTACGCTATCACATGAAATAATTTTTTACGTTTCGATAGGTTTTAGTTTTAGTCACAATTTATATGAAAATATGTTAGTTTTAGTTAATAGTGACTTATTGAAGGTGGGAATTAAAATGATGAAAAAAGTTCATAGTTTTTATTAAAAAAAAATTTTAATTAAGATTTATTTTGAAACTATCGATCCAAACTATATAAGAATTAGGTAATTTACTAAAATTTTTAACAAAGATAACCACTTAAATAACTATATAATATATGTTTTATTTATTTGTAATTTTGAGACCCAAAAAGCTTAGCATATGACGTATTTGGATAGGAAATAAGATATATATATATATATATATACACATTTCTATCTGCATGTTGTAAATAATTTATTACACATTTGTTTTGAATTAAGACTGGAATTGTCCTTGTAATTTTGTTGGAGGACACTAAGTAGAAATTATTTACTCCTAAACAAAGATAATGGGAATTTAGTTATTTGTTTAGATTCTAATTAATGTCGCAACAAATTGATGCGAGTGATGATGTAAGTTCCTAAATAATAAAGTCTTCTGCATGGTTTAGGAGTAATTCTTAGATACTCTCGGAGTATGAAGAATTGTTTTTTCTGCTCTCATATTCGCGGTAGGATCTACCATGAATGTGAAAGTAGAAAGCACCATTTTTTTGTGCTTCAAGAGTACCTAAAGAATTTTCCATAGTTTAGATTTTATCACAAATAATATATGTAAGACCTACATCATTAACTTTAAATGATTTTTTATACTCTGATTTATAATAATACTCATCACATTACACTCAAAAATTATTAAATTAACTGGTAATGTAATTTGGAATGGAATTAGAATCTAATCTTTGGAAGGTCCAACCATGAACCTTTTTTTTTTTTTTTTTTTTTTTTTTTTTGCAATCCAGATTTAGAATGATATATTAAAATTTCAGACTAAATTAATATAGACAAAACAAAATGAGCATATATTCATTGTTAACATATTATAATCAAAAAATCCTTCCCCTACATATAGGTGTGTGTGTTTCTCAAATAAAAAAATATACAAAATAATTATTTTTCAAAACATTTCAAATCAAACATCTATTAAAACAAAACTTGAGGTTCTTTTATATACCAAAAATCATTCATGATTGATAATTAATTAAATTTCACAATAATTTTCCTTTCAATATACAAATTAAGGAGTCCTTTAGAAGTTCATCTTCCTTTTTGTTGCAAAATCTAATTTTGATCATATTCATTTCTAAAAATTCTTGTTTCATAATTGCAGTAGGAGAGTAAGCATAAGTACAACCACTCCATAAGTGTATTGGTAGGTTGTTAATCTTCTATTAATTCTTTACCAATCATTGGCATGATTAAAAGAAAATAAAAATGAATAAAAAAAAAACACACATTTTTTCTTTGGATCTAATACCATCTCTATCAAAATTTGAGGGAAAAAACTAATATTAAATGTATTGAAGAAAAGCCCACATGCATATCCAAGAGTAGGGGGCTATCTTAGAATAGAAATAAAAGAGTAACCTTATTTGAAGGTCCTTAATCCCTTATTTCTTGGTTTGCCCTTAATTTTTTGGGGAGAATTTATTTATTTTTTCACTAACGGATCATAATTAAATTTTAAAAAAAGAATATTTTATTAAAAAAATTATGTTAAAGAGTCAAGATATTTATATAACTTTATATTATAAAATAAAAATAAAAATAATTTTTTTTTTTTTTGGGGGGGATGCTCGATCGGGCATAGGAGCCATGAGCTCCCTGCTTGGTCCAAACGTAGACATGTCTCTGAATGTAATGATTAAAAAACCTAAGAGCCCATTCTTCAAACGTCTGTTTTCATTTATTTCTCGTCATTCTCTTAAAAATTAAACATCTACTTCAACGACACTATCGATCAAAATTTGAAAGACAGACTTAGTTTTTGAAGGGCCTTAATTAACTATAAATTGTTTGAGAATTAACATCTTAGGGGGTCTTTTTGAGGAACCCATACATCATTTTAAGGCGCCACTTTAAATTAATTACGACCTTTAACTTAAAAGTTTAAGCTAACAGATTTAGGCCTAATAGTTTTATATTCGTTAAAAGATTTAACCACTTAATTAATCGATTGCACCATGAATATTCCAGCACACATACTGATTTATTGATGAAAAACAATTCCAGAATACCAGAGTTCAAGTAAACCAACAAAATATCAGCAACATATCATTCTCTTTCATAAGCCTTAACAGACTCGTAAGAGAAAGAAAGACATCAAGATAATTATAAATTATCTCTGAAAACATTAAATAAACAAGCACAAGGGAAACAAAAGGATAGGATAAACTCAGACATCATCTCTGGACAAACCAATAGCAGAAAGTTTACATGAAGTTGTAAGAAGGCCCTCCAACCCCAAATTGGTTCAGGTTCTGGTTCAGCATCTGCGGCACACCAGGTTCCATGAAATCATCATTGATCTCAGGTTGGTTCAAGCCCATATTCGCCAGTTGATGATAAGCTTCGAGCATCTCTGGCAGTTGCAGTTCTGGTTGATAAATCCCAAAGAACTTCATCAGCAGTGCTCTTTCTTTCTTTAGATCCTCATATTCAGCTGCAGTAATTATTAGAGCATCCACATCAGGTTGTGGAAAATTATGCAAAATAGAAAAAGTCACTGGTTTTACACAATTTGAACAAAAAAAATCACCCACATCAGTGGGTGTAAAGTTTTGTATAAATGCAAGTTGCTATAGTAACTGTGCATATTTGCAAGTTACTGTAACTTTTGCAAATCAATATTTTATATTATTTTATCTCTCACCGGTCAGACCTCTCTCTTCTTTCTCGTTTCACTCTCTCTCTCTCCCTTCCCCTGATTCCCTCTCATCTAAAAAGCACAGCCGATCAACCATCCACCCACCACCACAATCCAGTACCACCCCACCACCACCACCACCACCACCATTAAAACACATAATATTCCAACCAAAAAATCAATGGAAAATCAAACCAAAAATCAACAAAAAATGGAACCCAAAATTAATAAAAAATCAAACTGAAAATCACGCCAGCTGCTGTCGCTGCTGCCATGGAAGCTTGGGTGGAGTGATCGCTGCTTCCATGAGAGAGTGAAGATTTGGACCACTTTTTGTGGTGGTGTTGCAGCTGATCTTTGCTGCCACCGGTGATGGCATGGCATAGGATTTAGGGCTCTCGGCCCTGGACAGAGCTCAAGGTGAGCTTTGGCTATGGCTGATCGTGAGAGAAAAAGAGTTTTAGAGTTAGAGATGAGAAGCTTGGGCCATGGAGAAGAGAGAGTGCTGTTCTGAGAAGAGAGAGGGCTGTTCTGAAAAATGAGAAAAGTTGAGAAAGGGAGAGACCGTGTGTGTGGCGGAAATTGGGGTAGTAGGTAGGGGGTAGGTGGGAAAGTTAAATAATAAAATAATAATAATAAATGATTATTTAAAGAAAATTTTGTGTATAATAGACAAACTGATGTGCGTGTTTTGTATAAATGAGAGTGTAAAATAGAAAAAAGTAGGTTTTAGATGTGTAAAATGGAAAATTTTTTGCATCCATTGATGTGGATGCTCTTACATGGTTATTTAAAAAGGGGGTTGTCTATTTCATACAAGGTCTTGTTTATGTTTTTAAACTAAAAATGTGATTTAAAATCATATTTTAGTTATAAAAACTCAAGTACAAGATTTTTTTTTTTTTTTTTTTTTTTTTTTTTTTTTTTTTTTACATTTAAGAATCTTTCATTCTTCAGTGCATGTGTGTGTCAGGAAGAGAGTGTGTGTGTATTTACCTTCTTTGAGCATAAGTTCACTGGAGAAGGCATCAAGTTTTTGCTTCATAGAATTGTTTTCTTCTCGTAGAAGTGAGTTTTGGCGATCACTATATGTAATCCTAGGGGAATTGATCGCTAATTCGGCCTGCACATATATATAATTAAAAAAAAAAAAAAGAGGGGGAATCCGAAGTTTCAAAATATTAATTAATTAATTGATCGATGTTAGAATGTAAGGAATTAACCATAGGCGCACACACCCACACACAAGAGCATGAGTATGCTGAGATTCGCAAATCACCTGCAGAGCCTTCACTTCAGTTTCAAGTTGCAGAATATATTGAAGCTGTTTGAGTCGATATTTCTGCGAGTATTGCCTGCTTGCCAGAATTCTACGGGCCAAAAAATTAGAGAAAGACACTAAATTTAAATATCGGAGTGCGAACATATACTTGCAAACATATAAAGCTATACATATATTTTCTACGTGCTTAATGAAAATATATTATATAAAGGATACTTAAGATAAATCCGGACATTATAATGCCACTCACGTAAACATTCTTATATTAAAAAATATTTACAAAAATAGCATATCTATTTTATTATGTTTATTTGTTTAGATTTTATTATGTTTATTATTATTATTTTTTTTAATAAATTATATCACTTACTTTTCGCTCAAAAAATATATAAAAATATTCCGCACTGTATTTTTTTTTTTTTTTTTTAATTAAGACTACATAGTAATCATTTTTGCATCTAAAATCCTAGAATAGATGCTATAATACTTCAAAATTTTATTACAATACACTCATATTTATAAAAATAATAAATTATTATAGAAAGAATTTGAGCTTAACATTTTTGAAAGCTAACAATATATATTGTACTCTTTTCTCTCCAATCAAAATTTTACTTTTTATTTTTCTTTTGATCTATCCTTAATTTTCTTTGATAAAATTTTTGAAGCTTAAAAAACTTTAAAAAATAAGAAATTAAGATCTCTCTATTTTCAATGGAACTAAATTTAAATATCGAGGCGGCAAAACCTGCTACTAACATAAATATGTTTCCATATACTCACAAACATACAAAGCTATACATATATTGTCTATGTGCTTAATGAAAAAATATTATATAAATAATACTTAAGATCAATCCGAACATTTTATTACTACTCACGTAAATATTCTTATTAAAAAACCTTTGTAAAGATAGCATATCTATTATATTATATTTATTTTCTTTAGATCTTTTATATAAATAAGCCAAGTTATATATATATTTTTTTAAATTAAGACTACATAGCAACCATTTTTGCATCCACAACCCTAGAATAGATAACTTCAAATTTTATTACAATACACCTATTTTTATAAAAATAATTAATTATTATAGAAAGAATTTGAGCTTAACATTTTTGAAAGCTAACAATATATTTATTTTTATATGTATATAATGTATTTTTACTAACAAATTAAAATTTTTGTTTAATAATTTTCTTTTTGATTTATCCTTAATTTTATTTGGTAATTTTTTTTAAGCTTAAAAAAATTTAGAAAATAACAAAGATCTCTTTCTATTTTCAATAAAACTAAATTTAAATATCGAGCTCTCCCTTATGTGTGCGTGTGTGTTTGTTTCTAAAAAAATATATATATATTAAATATAGTATGCGGCAAAACCTTCTACTAACATAAATACGTTTTCATATACTCACAAATATACAATGCTATAAATATTTTGTCTATGTGCTTAATACAAATACATTATATAAATAATACTTAAGATCAATCCGGACAATATAATACTACTCATGTAAATATAATCATTTTAAAGAAACCTTTACAATAGCATATCTATTATATCATATTTACTTGTTTAGATTATATAATATATATACAAATAAGCCGCGTTGTAAAAAAAAAAATGAGGTTAAGACTACATAGTAACCATTTTTGCATCTACTGATCTACAACCCTAGAATAGATGTTATAATACCTCAAAATTTTGTTCCGATTCACTCATTTTACAAAAATAATAAATTATTATAGAAAGAATTTGAGCTTCGCATTTTTGAAAGCTAATAATATATATGTACTCTCCAATTAAAAATTTTGCGTTTTATTTTTCTTTTGATCTATCCTAAATTTTCTTTGATAAATTTTTTGAAGCTTATGAAATTTAGAAAATAAGAAAGATCTTTCTATTTTCAGTGGAACTAATCCGTAATCCATGCCATACAAATAATAATAATAATAATTTAAAAAATAATTTAACGAGATATGATTTTTTACCCCCCTCTATTTTACTTTTTGTCCAAATATGAAATTTGATAATTTTGTTATTTTATTATTAGTGTTTTTTTTTTTTTTGGGTCAAAATATGAAATTTAATAATTATTGTATATTCATAGGTAATTATGCTATCTTTTATTTTAATTGTGGAAAGAATCTAGTGGATGACTTAAATATAGAATATAATTTAAATTTAATTAAAATAATAAAAATAAAATAAAAATAAATTTATTTTATAGATCATAGAAGAATCTATATAGGAGGTTGAGATGTGGAAAAGGGATTTATATAAAGAGGTGGACAAAATAATATACCTTCTGAGCCTCTTGGGGTCAACGTTGGATTCTGGTTCAACAGGACCCTGAGGGGCCTGCTGGTTCTCAGTTTTGGGCTGACTTGCAATAGCTGCAACTCCTTGGACAGAGCTACCACTTGCATTGTTGCAGGGCATACCAGAGCTAAAATTTCCACGCGATGGTGGAAATGGAATAAAGGAGGTGTTGGAGCCATCATTCCCTTGGGTTGGTACCATCGAATTAAATCCCTCCATTTCTTCAACAACTTAATCACCTGCAAAGTGAATGAAACAACAATATGAGTCTACAAATACAATACAGTAAAAGTGTAACCATAAAATAAAATAATAAATTAAAAAAAATATATATATATATTTTTCACTCTCTAATCTCCATTCATACTTACGCTAAACAAAAAGAAGGAAATGATTTGATGCAGAAAAAGGTGAGAATGCCTCACCTTTTATAGATGCTTGGTTAGGAAAAACGTGACTGTAACCGGTTATTCAGTCTCTGAGACCTATTAATTCGAAGCACATATACATGGCACTGTACTGTTGGCACCATTTTTGGAATGGACTGCCTCCCAATAAAAAACCCAAATTACCCATGTTTATATGTCCTAGATTAGGTTCAACTTTGAGCACATTTGTCATTTAGATATTTACATCATTATGTTTATATTCTAGTTTGGGTATCCATTCTGACATAATTTAGGTTTATATCACCCTTTAATTATCTTAGAGCCTATCTTGTAAGAGGAGATTAAAGTGATTAAGAGGTTCCCACCTGTGTAAGAACTCAGCAGTTGTAATCTATAGTGATGTCTATATGCCAGTAAGCTTCCTCTGAAAGCTTATAATGAGATTTTCAAAAACATGAAACCCTACTAAATTTGGTGTGTAGTGCTGATACTAAATATGGAAAAACTATGAATTTCTAATAGCCAAATAAATCTAGGGACACAACATTTTCCATAACTTGCTGATATGACAAGTTGTGAGTAGTGAAAACCATATATAACAATAGGTCTTTTTGATTAAATTCATAATTTGACTAATGTCTAAGCTAGAATTCGGCTTGATGGGCAGGAGCAAAATTTACCTATGACATTCACATTTACGTTCATGCATGCGGATTTATACATATAGTATTCAAAACTAATTTGAAAAATAATAATTCATTCATGTGAATGCAAAGCAATATTTGAATGAAAAAAAAAATCCACAAAAAAATAATGTATTCATTATATTATATATATCTATTAGGGTTTCACATGAATATAAAATCTGGCTTTTGATTTTCTTATCGTCATAATTCTACTTATGGATGGAAAGATTTTTATTTAGTAGATAGTCATTAAGAACAACTTACATAAAATTCTGTTATTTCGGTAAAACCATATTACCGGTCTATTTATTTAGCTTACCATGCATGCCAACTTATTTTTACATGAGAAGTGTTGCATCCACAATACTTTCACAAAAAATCCTAAGTGATAGGTTGTTACTAGTTTTAATCTGAATCCGTTACTGAAATTACTTTTTTGTAAATCAGTAACAGTAAGTAACAACATGCCACCTAAAATTTATTATGAAAGAGTTGTGTACATAATATATATATATATATATATATTTAACTCTAACAAATGCACAGTATTTTAAAACCTCACCTTTTATAAATACATCTATATTTTTATATAATTTATTTCTTAAACAAAATAGGTCAATTAAAATAATCTCTTCCAAACACACTTTATGAAAATTTTTGTACTTGAATCATTAGAGCTAATTAATTTGAAAATAATATCGTAACTCTGGAACTTATTATGTAATTATTCCTTGTATTTTATTGCTTATATCTTATGTGAAAGAGAATAATTATTACATATTGTATGATTTATTACATACAAATACTTCGAGCACGTCTAAATTCAATAAGCGGCACCTTTCGACACCAGGGACTTAGTCACCCTAGTAACAAAGTGCTACATATATGCAACAGTGTCTTCATTGGTCAAATTTGGGGTGTCTCATAAGTAATGAATGAAATAAACTGGTCAACAGCAAAAACACCATTTTTTTTATAATAATAATAAGTATAACTTCATTTTCTAAATTTACAACCAAACATGAATATTATACTAATTAATTAAGAACTTAACTAAACTTGTCAATACCTAAACCAATATGATATTAAATTAAGCAATTTTTTATTTCAAAAATTAAATATCAAATCACTGTGCACTCTTGACGTGATAGTCACTCTATAAGTATAAGGTATTTATGAGCTGTGGGGATGGGGAGGGGGAGGGGGACAAAGGCCGGGATTTAAGTTTTTAGGAAGAAGTTTCACACACGTATACACTTAGATTATACTATAATAGAATTTTTATTTTGTATAAAATAAAATAAAAATAAGATATCAGAAGCATGTTTTAATTCAATAATCGACACCTAATTAAATAACTAAAATCCAATTTAAAACTTTGGGGTTTATGTGTAAAGTTTTACTTCCACAAATTTTCCTCCTTTTCCCTTTTTTTAATTCTTTCTTCTGCTTTCTTTTTCTTTTCTTTTTTTTTTTTTTTTTTTTTTTTTGGGTTATGTGGAAGAAGAAGACGATGTCAAATGTCGGCAAGAACCCATGTATATGATCACCGTGCAGGTGGAGGGTCAAGTAGATACTGATGTTGAGTAAAGGGTTTGTAATTTATGGATTGACTTGTGAATACCCCTCTCTGTCTCTCTCTCTCTCGTTTTGGTTAGATTAATAGATTATAGTAATTGACTGTTTCCTATACGGTACGGTATGGTGGAAGAGAAAAGTTGAGAAATAACTAATAAGTTTTATGTTTTGGGACAACTTTAAAAAAAATGCAGATTTTTCCTTCTTTTTTATCTTTTAGTATGACTTATAAGTTATTAAAATTACAATATATGGCATCTAACCTTGAAAATTTTTCTCACAATTTACCTCTCTTTTTTTTTTTTTTTTTTAATTAGTGCAATTCTAAAATGATTCCAAATCCTTTCATTGTTTTATATATAGAAAACAAAATTTTAGTTGTTGCAATTATTCCCACTTCCATTTAGTAGAGATAAGGAGTTTAAGAAGTAAACAAGAACCATTTTCATAGGTATCTTGTAACCAAAAAACCAAAAAGACTTTAATATACAAGAATTGAAGGAAAGGTGAGGTTGTAATCTAATCTGTACAAGGGATTTAAGAGAGGATAGAGTTACTCCTGCTGACTATTCTACGTTGGATCCATCGATGTTTGTAGGGCACAAAATTTTGGAAACAAGAATTGAAAGCTCGAAAATGTGTTGAAAACACAAGAGCTGTTTAGACCTTCAAATTAAAGTTACGGCTCGATTAATTTTATACTAACTTAATACTAAGTGCGGAATAGTGTAAAAGCGAGCGAATAAACAAACAAGCTACTCTAATCCATAATCAAAGCAACACAGCAGTAAAATGGAATGTAAAAGAGTAGGAAAGAAAGATGCAAACACAAGATAACACTCCGATGTGTTATCGAAGAGGAAACCGAAGAACTCGGTGAATACCTTCTCCGCAGCCCTCCAAGCAGAAATCGATCCACTAGACAATCAGTTGGGACATATGGGTTAGCAAGAGACCCTCCAAGCCTAATCTACCCGATGTACCTAAGCCCTCTAAGCTCCTACTCCAATAAAGCTTCTCGGAACCGTGTCTTGTCTAGTTCTTTGGATCCAGCAACAAGCTCCATGTTGCATCTGCCATCCTTGGCTTCTTCCAATGCCTCCCAGTAGCACCAAAACTTCACTTGACACTCTGAAAGGGCGTGGTAAGTATTTGAGCTATCAACCTCTCAATGGTATGGAAATAGAGAGTAAGAGTTGAGGAAATTTCACAAGCAAATGTGTAGAGGATTGTGGGTATAACAATTTCTAACTCTCAAGGTGTTTGGCTAGGGTTTTCTCTTAGAAGCACTCCTCAACATTTGTAGGTAATACGGGTATATATAGTGTAGGTACAGAAAGTGTGTATCAGAATGGGTAGTCTAGCAAAACAGAATGTCTCGCGGGTGTCTCGCAGGAAGGCCTTACCTACGAGATACTCACAAAACACAGCTGTCTCCATCTTGGCCTGACTCTTCGCATTCCAGAATGTGTAAGTCACATAGGTCACTTCGCGGGATGCTTAGTCGTGAGCTACCCGCAAAAACTCTTCAGTCTTCAATTGCTTGAGTCTTCACACACTCTCTCTATCACATAACCCTTACAATCAAATTCCACAATAAATACAGGGTACAAAAGATTGAATAAAATTACAATCAAATTTGGCATGGAATATAAGCCAACAAAACACATAGTTGTAAATAACAACTTTGCAATCTTCCTCTTTGGCTATTCCATGACAAAACCCTTAAAATAGACTCTAGACTTAAACGTGAGTTTGGGAACAGTGGCAAAACTCACTCACACCTAATCTAGAAGCTGTGAACCACTTGCACGTATATACCTATAACTTGAAACACTTGCACACAAACAAAACTTTCATTAAGCTTATGACAAGTTGAACACAAGGTATGTACATGAGCAAGTAAAGTGCGATCAAGTTTGTAAACACTATAAACATGTAGGCATATCTTGATCATACAAAAACAGTCATTAAAGAATTACTATAATGAACATTTAGCAAGTAAATACTCATCCGGACACGCAATGCAATTAAGTACAATCCCAAGGATCAATTGCATGTCCAACACTCAACTAATGCAAAATACACGAAGTATTTGCATCTAGGATACAAGATCCTAATAGGGTACAAGAGTGAGATACTTAAGACATATTAGCAATATCTTAAAAGTACAAAAAAATGCTACAAAGCAATAAGGTAAACACAAACACTGAATATAAACTGAAATTAAAAACAGAGTATTTAAGCTTTAAACAAAAGCATTAAAAACTATAAACAACAGTAACTTCTAGCTTCCCCTCCCCCTATCACTACACTCCCCCACACCATCTCCCCCTATCAATGACACCATCTCCCCCTTTTTGTCATGGAATAGCTAGTTTCCATTTTCTTCTAGCTTCCTTTGAATTTCGTCCATCTGAGTTTGGAGAGATGTGAACTTTGTATCAAAACGAATGTGCTGGGAGTGCATGATAGTAGAAAATCCAAATATCTTGGTATTAATCTCTTAAAGTGCAGCCATGATGTTGTCTAACTGTTCATCATAGGCATGGGGGGTAGAGCCTGAGCTTCCCGAAGTTGCATGACTTTCTTGTTTGGTATCCTTCTTGGTGTGACTCATACTTGCATGGAGAGTACGAATGTTAATTGGACTTGGCCTTAGGTATGGGCGCTCATCTTCCGAGGGATGGACACCTTTGAGCTTCAAAATCCTTGAGATGAGGCGACAGAAAGGAATACAATTCCTTGAAGTAGTCCGGTCAACCGTTTTGGCCAAGATGTGGAAAATATGAGAGCACACCTCAATCTCTTCGTCGGTGACCAGATCATGCAAGAATAATGCTCGACCGAGATTTATATACCCGGTGCTTGACAAAGGATAGAGGTTGCTACACATGATCATTGTGAGTAGTCTCAATTCTGGAGAAAGGGATGCCACACTAATTGACTTCCTATTGGAGGAGAATTCCAAATTAGCTCCTAAAGCTTCTCTACGAACCTCTTCATCTGGATTCAGCTCATCATATACCGGTGGTATGGGGAGTATTGGCCGGTTAATGTGTAAGATTTTTGCCAAATAAACCGGTGTTACTAAGAAACTCTTTCCTCTAACCCAACATTTTAACTCTTCTCCGTCAACAATGGAATTGGCATAGAACTCTTTCACTAAGTTTTCGTATGCATCCTTAAGAGTTGAAAGAAGAAAGTTCCAATCCTTTGTGGCAAACCATATGGAAATATTAGTTTCATGGAGAGAGGGTTGATCGACGGCCCTTTCAACCAGCAATGGAGCATCTCGAAAATAGTTCGTATAGGTCTGAAATGCAACATAAGATCCGAACAAGTCAGGGTCATACACGCCCATTGAAAAACGAGTCCTCTTTGACCTTGGTGACAGGTCATCAACATCAATTACCGGCTCTTTCCCTTTGCTGCTACTTCCTTTCATAGTTGAGCTCTTAAATGGACACATCTACACAAATGAACATAGAGACCAAGGAAAGACACAAGTGCAAAAACACAAAACTTGATTAGATTCAAGTTAGTCCCAAAACAAACGTAAAACAACCTAAAACAGAGCATAACCAACTCAAAACAACATGCTAAAACAGTTAAAACATGTAAACATAGACACAATTCATGAAATTAAGTAGCTGTGCATGTGTGTGCATATGTGTGCATGCGTTGATGCATGAGGATGCAGCATGAGATGAATGAGGTGTGCCCAGAGGGTGCCTAAGTGTGTGCCTAATGTGTGCATGGCATGGCATTGAGGCACAAAATGGGCAAAGTGTGTAAAACACATAACCATTGACCAGATCATGGTAAACATGATAAAAAAAAAAGGAAACCCAAGAATTGGAATTCATTTGAGTCCATTTCAACACAAAAATGTCACTCGGACATTCTGTCAAACACCTAATGTGCAACAAAACAATCCAATTATGAATAATGCATGAACATGGTGAAAACTTTCCTCAATACATGCTAAATTGCCACAAGGGGCCAACACAGATACACAAACAGTAAATGGGACTCAGCCCAATCAAAGATTTTGGAAAAAATTTCACAAAATTGAGAACCCCAAACCAGTTTCGAAAAATCCCCAAATTTTGGAACCCTAACTTAAATTTTTGCATAATCTTAGAAAAACATGAAGAAAATGTTTTAGAAAACATACCTTGAAGTTGGAAATGCAGAAAATAAGCTTGAGAATGATGGGGTTTGAGTAAAATGTGATTTTGGGTTGAGAAGGGTTTGAGAGAGGCTGAGCGAGGGAAATGGGAATGTTTTGAAAAATGGTCACATCTGCATTATAAAACTAAAAACATGCGTTTTTCGCGGGTTAGGCAGTAGCGAGACAGTCGTGAGACAATCGCGAGAATGGTCACTGAAACTCAAAAGCTTTCGCGAGAAGCTTTAAGTCGCGAATCAGTCGCAAGACAGTCGCGATAGCTTCTGTCTAAATTTGAAGAAATTCCAGTTTTTGCCTAAAACTCATTTTGCAAGAAGTGTTTAGTTGCGAAATACTAGCGAGACAGTAGCAAGAGTCTCTGTGTGAAATGACAAAAAAAAAAATTCGCTTAAGCTCTCTTTTCGCAGGAAGCTCTAAGTCGTGAGCTTCTCGCGAAACAACCTCTGAACCAGTTTTTGAAGAAAAACACAAAAATGCATTTTGAACAAAAACTAAAGACACAAAAGTATAAAATCACTTTCAAAAACATATAAAAAACTCAAAAATCTTTTTGGGATTGATCAGCAAGTACTTGAGCATACACATCACATTTGAACATATACAATCATACAAATGAGATAAGCATTAATTGAATCAAAGTCTTGTGTGTTGTGGGTAAGTATCAAGTATGAAATAATCTTTAGACCAGAGTGAAGCTTCAATGATCAATTCAATCAAGTCATACACAACTGGTACTAAATCAAGTGGTCTATCTCAATTATAGAAACGAACATATATGACCTCCCACAAATTGATTACAAATCTTAGAAACTTTTCATTTGGCTTCTGCATAAATCATAACATTTGATCATTTTTTTTGGATAATACATCTCTTTTTGAGATCGGTGCTTGAAATTTTTGATATTTCAACATTTAGTATTAGCCTTTGACTTTTTGAAGACCATACATTTCAAAACAAAAAGTCACTTTCTCTTTTTCTTAGTCAAATACTAGTATGTGCGACAGGCTTTTGCAGCTTAAGATCTCTTTTTCACTTTGAGATTTACATATGGTGAGCTCTTTTGCAAAAACATAAAAATAAAGTGGGAAGAGATACAGGCACAAGTCTATGCAAGTATCAAGACCATCAAGACTATTGACCAATCATTCATGACGAGTTTTGAAGATCTATTTACAACAATCACACATAGTTTTAAAGATTTCTCCCACACAGATAAATGTGCATACATAACAAGCTAAGCTCATAAATGCACTACGTCATTAGTACGAAGGTACTAGGCCAAACTCACATGTGATATACACAACACAAGTGATCAAACTTTCTGAAGATTTTTCAATTTTTATGGGTTTTTGATTTTTTGAACACACTCAAAAACGGAACAAAAACAAGAACAGAGCAAAAGCATGTAAAAGAAACATGCTATAAACCAGAAGCAAATGATACAAAGTAAATTATGCATGTAATGATGCATGAACAAATGTCCCTAAACATCGGAAGTATTAATGCTTGGACATGTTGTAATGTTTATGCATGAGTACCCCTCTTCACCCACACGGCACATGTGTTTGGGGTGATATCCCTATAGGATTGGGTACGAGAGTTAGGACTTTCAAACCTTCTAGTGAAGCTTTCCAAGCAAGTGGTGAATGCACCGATCATCTTCATCATGTCCATCACATCAGGATCACCATTTTGACCTCTTGATGACTCAACAACCCAATTCCTTTTGTCATTTCTTGGTCTTTTTGTCCTTTGATCGCTTGCATTCTTCAATGCCCTCAACTAATGACAATTTGGTCTGGTGTGTCCTTGAAGTCCACAGTAATGACAGAAATGTTGAATTCTCGGACCTCTTTGTGATTTTGGAAGTGATTTCCCTTTGGTTTCAGACCTAACCATTGATTGGTTACGAGGCTTATTCAACACCCGTTGGTTAGCCACAATCTTATTCTTCTCCGACTTTGCTTTCTCAGCCATTGTGGTAGCTACAATTGGCTCCTTGGCTTTCACAAACTTCACTTCCTTGATTACATTGATAGCTAAACTACTTTCTCCCGTATATCCCAATCCGGATTTGTCGGAGAAAGGTTTTTGATAAGAGAGGACTTCATCAAGCTTCTTGGAGGAGACTTGCTCTACTTTTGCATTGGCTTGAACCACCTCAAGCTCAAGGAATTTTATCTTTGAGTAGGCCTCGATCAGCTCTCCATTCAACGTCTCTATTTCACATTTGGCCTCCTTATATCGCACTAGGAGACTTCTATAGTCCTCTTCTGCTTTCTTCATCTTTTTAATAGCTGCCTTGGCCACCCTTTATATTCTCCTGACTTCTCAAGTAGGGAATTGTAGTTTTCTTGAAGACCAGCTAAATCTTCATTTTCTTCAACATCCGATTCTTTTACAATTCCCTTGGATTCCTCATCACTATGCTCCCCAAGTTCTTGCACTAGCAAACTCGAGTCCTCCGAGGACTCAACATTAGCAATAGTCATAAAAGCGGAGTAATTCCCTTCTCCATCACAGCCCTCTTCCGACTCAGAATTGGAAAAGTCCGAATCACTAAGTGTTGTGGCATATGCCTTGCCCTTCCCTCTTAGATAGTTGGGACACTCCTTCTTAAGATGTCCAAGGCCATTGCATTCATAACACAAAATGCCTTGAGGGATTGAGAGTCCTTCCCATCTTTCTTCTTAAACTCCTTTCTATCACCTTTGGAGGATGAAAACTTCCCTCTGTTGAAAGGTTTCCCACTGTTCTTCATCTTCAGAAATTTTCGGAAGTTCTTTGCAAGAAATACTACCTCCTTCTCCACTCCATCTTCTTTGGAGGAATCATCCATTCTTTCAGTGATGGTTTTAAGAGCAAGAGATTTGCTCGACTTATGAGAAGGCAGTCCCAGCTCATACGTTTGGAGAGATCCAATGAGCTCTTGGATTTTAATCTCATACAAATCTTTATTTTCCTCTATAGCTATGATTTTTGCTCGGAAGCTCTCCGGTAAGGACCTCAAAATTTTTCTCACCACCTTAGCATCCTCAATCTTCTCACCAAGATTGAGCTTCGTAATCACGATTTCGTTGAGCTTCCCATAGAATGAATCAAAGGGCTCATCATCTCCCATCTTAAGCTCTTTAAATTTGGTATTAAGCATCTGAAGCTTTGTGTCTTTAACTTTCTTTGTTCCTTCATAGGTTGTCTCCAATATCTCCCAAGCTTCATTGGCTACTGTTATGTGAGAAATCCTGTGAAACTAATCTGGAGAAACACCACAAAAAATTGCATTCAAAGCTTTACTGTTAGCATTAGCTGCCACAAGAGCTGCTTTATCCCAAGTGGATTTAGCGGTCTCCGGCCTAGTCCATCCTACTTCTACCGCATCCCAAACAGTGTCATCAATTGAACACAAGAATGCCCTCATTCGGACTTTCCAAAAGGCATAATTACTACCATCGACATATGGTAGAACATTTAAAGATTGAGACCAGTCCATCTCAAACGGGGTCAAGGATCACACTCAGGTAATTAAACCACAGCGAGTGTACCCACTTTGATAGCAATTGAAAGCTCGAAAATGTGTTGAAAACACAAGAGTTGTTTAGATCCCCAAATTAAAGTTACGGCTCGATTGATTTTACACTAACTTAATACTAAGTGCGGAATAGTGTAAAAGCGAGCGGATAAACAAACAAGCTACTCTAATCCATAATCAAAACAACACAGCAGTAAAATGGAATGTAAAAGAGTAGGGAGAAAAGATGCAAACACAAGATAATACGCCGATGTGTTATCGAAGAGGAAACCGAAAAACTCGGTGAAAAACCTCTCTGCTGCACTTCAAGCGGAAATCGATCCACTAGACAATCAGTTGGGATGCATGGGTTAGCAAGAGACCCTCCAAGCCTAATCTACTCGATGTACCTAAGCCCTCCAAGCTCCTACTCCAACAAGGCTTCTCGAAACTGTGTCTTGTCTAGTTCTCCGGATCTCGCAACAAGCTCCATGTTGTATCTGCCATCCTTGGCTTCTTCCAATGCTTCCCAGCAACACCAAAACTTCACTTGACACTCTGAAAGGGTGTGGTAAGTGTTTGGGCTATCAACCTCTCAATGGTATGGAAATGGAGAGATAGGAGTTGAGGAAATTTCACAAGAAAATGTGTAGAGGATTGTGGGTATAACAATCTGTAACTCTCAAGGTGTTTGGCTAGGGTTTTCTCTCAGAAGCCCTCCTCAACATTTGTGGGTAACATGGGTATATATAGTGCAAGCACAGAAAGTGTGTATCAGAATGGACAGTCTGGCAGAATAGAATGTCTCGCGGATGTCTCGTGGGAAGGCCTTACTCGCGAGATACTCGCAAAACACAGCTGTCTCCATCCTAGCCTGACTCTTCGCATTCCAGCATGTGCAAGTCACATGGGTCACTTCGCGGGATGCTTAGTTACAAGCTACCGGTGAAAACTCTTCAGTCTTCAATTGCTTGAGTCTTCACACTCTCTCTCTATCACACAACCCTTATAATCAAATCCCACAATAAATACATTGTATAAAATATTAAATAAAATTACAATCAAATTTGGCACGGAATATAAGCCAACAAAACACACAGTTGTAAATAACTTTACCGGAATTGAAGTGCATTTAGATTGCTAAAGCAATATACATTTGTAAAACTATATATCTTTAACAAAATCTAGGACACAAAATTTTGGAAACAAGGATTGAAGTGCATTTAGATTGCTAAAGCAATATACATTTGTAAAAATATATATCTTTAACAAAATCTAGATGTTTATTGATAAATTCTAAAAAAAAAAAAAAAAGATGTTTATTGATAGATATTATAGATTTGAATCTATGACATCTTATTTACGATGAATTTTAAATCTTTTTATCATCAAACTAAGATACTAATTTATTTTGATGTAGGCGGAATTTGAACTCAAAATCATTAACTAATTACAAAAGAATTTCCCACTAAAATGAAGGGGAATAAACACAAAATTCTCAGATCTGTGAGATGCAAAAATAGAGAAAAAATATGTGCTAAAAAAAACAATCACACAACACAGTGTTTACATAGTTTAGCAATTTGCCTATGTCCACAAAGTTGCAAAGATTTCACTATTCTCAAGGGGGAAAATACAAGATGTGGCAGTACAATTTTCTCTCTCAAAAACAATATAAAACCCTAATCTCAAAAACAATAGTTTTTATATCCTGCACACAAGACCAAGCCTCTGCTCCATGGACTAAGCCTCAAAAAACTCCTATTAAAAACCGTAAAAATATTATTTCGGATCGGATCATTATTCAGATTAAACACAGCTAGGCTCCACAAAGCCCCAACAAATCTCCCATTTGGAGACTAGTTGCACAAAACTTCAGCTACTCAATAGTGACACCCTTGGTCAACATATCTGTTAGATTCCTAGATCCGTAAATCTTCTCAAGTATTACCAACTTATCTTTGAAAGCTTGGATTTCTACTAAAACCCAAGAGCTTGTTCAGATCCTCAATTAAAAATTACAGCTAAATTGCTTTTACTCTAACTTAAACCAAATGCAGATAAGAGTAAATAAGCGCAATGAACTAATAAAGCTACCCTAAGCCATATTCATCCATCATCAACAATAAAATGAAAGCTACAAGAGTAGGGAAGATATATGCAAATACAAGATAACACTAAGACGTGTTATCGAAGAGGAAACCAAATAACTTAGCGAAAAACCTCTCCGTGACCCTCCAAGTCGAAATCAATCCACTAGAGAATAAAGTTGGAGTACACGAATAACAAATGACCCTCCAAGCCTAGTCTATCCCATGTACTTGAGCCCTCCAAGCTCTTGCTACCAACAGACTTCTCGGAATCTTGTCTTCTCTAGCTTTCCAAATTCCACAATTTAGCCTGATTGCATTCGCCAATGATTGGCTCCTTCCAATACTTCCCAACAACACCAAAATCTCACTTGACACTCAGAATGGGTGTGGTAAGTGTTTGATCTATCAACCTCTCAAGGATTTAGAGATGGAGAGGTAGGAGTTAAGGAAAACCACAAGAAAATGTGTAGATGATTGTGGGTATAACAATCTCTAACTCTCAAGGGCATTTGCTAGGATTTTCTCTCTGAAAAGAACTCTCTACAATTCATGGGTAATGAGGGTATTTATAGTGTGGGTATCACAACTTTTTGCCAAACAGAAACTTTCACGGGTACTTTGCAAGATGGCCCTTCTCGCGAAACACTCGCGAAATTGACAACTTGTCACAACTCTTCATCTTCCGGTCATGTGCTCCACACGTGGCCTTTTCACTGGCTGCTTCTCGCAAGCTACTCAAGAGCTAGTCACGAATTCCACTAATTCACCTTTTGAAGCTTGATTCTTCTTCGATCTCTCACACTTAGCCCTTACAAATAAACCCATATATGTATAGGGAAAATGATTGAAGAAATTACAATCAAATTTGGAATGAAATTAAAGCCAACACAAGATAGTTGGAAATCACCACTTTACAATCTCCCCATTTGGCTATTCCGTGACAAAACCCCTAAATAGACACTAGACTTAAACGTGAGTTTGGGAACACAAACAAAACTCACTCACACCTAAATCTAAAAGCTATGAAGCACTTGAACCATATACACCTGTATCCTGAAACACTTGCACATAACAAGTAAATTTCATTAAGCACGAGAAAAGTAGAACACAAGGCATGTATAAATGTAAAATGCGATTAAGATATCACATGAATATAAGACATAAAGCATAACTTGATCAAACATAAACAGTTATTGGGAAATGACCACAATGAACATTTACCAGGTAAATGATCATCTGGACACACAATGCAATTAAGTGTAATGCTAAATTCAATTGCATGTCCAACATACCACAAGAAACTAAGGCAATAAGCAATAGAAAACTATAAGCATCAAGGAATGGCTATAAAAACCAAAAAACATAAAGTACTAAAGAAAACTATATTTTAAACTAAAGTACTTGAAAGCTTTAAATAAAGCATTTTAAATATCCAAAAGCTATAAAAGCATAAAAATAAAAATAAAAACTAGAAACCACCAAAATAAACTCTAATGATGTTACTACTCCCCCTCAAGCTAATCTACTCCTCCTTTTTGACCGAAATGACCAAAGGTACTAGAATGCATCGGACTCCGAGTCAGATTTCTCCATCATGTCTTGAATTTGGAAGAAAAGGCAGTGATTTGGCCTTCAAGGTAAGTGAATTGAGTTGTGGGGTTGTTGATGTGTGAAGCTAGCATTATATGCAACTCTTTAACCCTTCCAAGTATAAGATCAAGGCGGTCGGGTGCTCTTGCTTGCACTTAAGAAGAAGAAGGTTGTGGAGTATCCTTCTATACAAAAGTGAATTGATCAATTTCTTCATCGGTGTTGCCTCCTTCTTCTACTTCTTCATCTCTCAGAATTCGAGATACACTAATGCTCGGTCTGGGAATGTGAGCTTTGCTTTGGATGATGGTCTGCTCACTAATAGGCTCTTCCCTATGCATGACCGGAAGCCTACTTGGAATCTTCACCCTTGCCCTTAAGATTAGAGACATGACAAGGCTTGGGAATGGTAGAGTTATCCTTGAATTTCTCTTTGTGATGCTTTTGACGAATAGATGATAAATGTGACCACAGATGTCGATCTCTTTGTGAGTGAAGAAATCTTATAGGAACACGGTCCTTGGTGCTGACAATGTCGTCAAGATCTTCACCAAGTAGAGGTTGAAGATCATTTTGTAGGCCAAAGCTCGCATTTCAAGGGTGAACTCAATCGTGTGCAAGGCCCTCTTCTTGAGTTGTCCTCCAAGAACTTGCACAAGAGGCTTAAGTTTCTCCTTTCTCTCATCATAGTGTAAAGATGTCTCTAGAGTCGTTGGTCGAATCTCCAAGACCTCTTAAATTGACTCCCTTGAAACTGAGAACTCTCTCCCCCTTAACCAATAGTTGATGTAGTCGCTTTCCACAAAAGCATTAGCGAAGAATTCCCTAATGATGACTCCAAACACATCACCCATCGAATTTATCAACTTGGTCCATGTCCTTTCCTTGAACACTTCTGGAATGAAAGTGTCCTTTAGGGACTCAAGATCCATAGTCTTTTCTAAGACGATCAAGGCCCATTTATAATGATCAGTAAAGGCCATACTAGCATTATCATTTCTAAATGAGTCTGAGGAGGGGCGGGGATGCTTTGAAGACTTCTTTGTTGCTGATTTCTGACGATGAGACATCTACAAAATGAACACCAACACAAACAAACAACAACAAACACAAACATGGAAACAAACTTGATTAGATTCAAGTTAGTCCATAAAAAAAACAAAATAGTCCTAAATAGCAATTAGACAAGCAAACAAGGTCACAAGATCATGTTTTAAGTGCTAAAGGTCTAACAAGACTTACATAGCATGAGTGAAATGCAAAACATGTCAAGTGATAGAGTGTGTGCATCAAGTGTTCTTGTGGTGTGCATGTGAGATGCATGAGCAATGCATGACAAAGCACTCATAGGGCAAAGTGCGTAAAACACCCAACCAATTATCAAAACATGTTAAGCATGTAAAAACATGGTAATTCCAAAAAAAATGGTACTCATCGAAGTCCAAAACAACGAGAAAACAACATTTAAGCATTTTATCGAACAATTAGAGTGCACACATTCCACTAACATGTGAAACAATGCATGAACATATGGAAATCTTGCTTAAATACACATTAAAATGCCACTTAGGGCCAACAAAAACACAAACAAACACAATGGGACACAACCCAATCAAGAAAATTGAAAAAATTTGACAAAGGAATCAAAAGTGAAAAAGTGTTAAAACATACCTTAGTTGAGTCTTAGAGATGAAAGCCCTTGAGTTTTGGTTGAGTTTTTGGAGAAAATAGTGTTTTGGGTTGAGAGAGGCGCAGAGGAGGAAAAACACAAGATTTGAAGAACTGTCACTGTTTGGCATTTAAAAACTGAAAATCTACTCATTTTGTAGGTAGGATACTCGCGAAGTACTTGTGAAGCACTCGTGAAATGCCTCAAATGCATAGGGCTAGTTTCATGGGAAGCTTTATCTCGCAAAAGAGTCGTAAGTGAGCTGCAAAACTCTCTGTGTAAAATTTTGGAAGAATTAGAAATTAGCTTCCTCATTTTTGCAGATAGGCTACGAGAAGACTTACTCGAGACTTACTCGCAAAAATTCCTCTGATGGAATTTTTCAACAAAACTGACTTGGCTTTTTGAAAAAACTCTTCAAACACAAAAGTGATATATAAAAACACTTTCAAAAACAAATAAAATACTCAAAAATCTTTTTGGGTTTGATCATCAAACAATTAAGTATATACGTATCACATTTGAACACGTACAATCACACAAATGAAATAGACATTCATTGAACATTAGACTTATGTGTTATGTGTGTGAATCAAGTATGAATTAGTCCATAGTCTAGTATGAAACTATAACCCTAATACATTGGAAGTATTAATGCATGGGCATAGTGAGTGATCATACATGAGTACCCTTCTTAACCCACACTATATGAGTGTTTTGGGTGAGATACTTAGAAGGTGGGGTACGATTGACATAACTTTCAAACCTTGGGATGAAGCTAGCTAGGCATAGTGAAATGTTTTTCAATATCTCCATAACATCTCCAATGAGTTGTCCCTCATTTTCTCCTTTAGCTTGAATTCCCTTTGACATTCTTCTTGAATTGTCTTGACCACGCAAAGAATCAACCCTCTTGAGTGCCTGAAGCTTGGAGCAATTTGGCCTTGTGTGTTCTCGTACACCACAATGATGACAGAAATGCTTCACATGAGGTCCCCTTTGATTTTTGGGTAATGAATTCCCTTTTTCCTTTGGTCTTAGACCAATAACTTTCCTCTCAACAGTGGGAATCTCAACTTGGGGCTTCTCTACATTCTTTGCCGACACAAACTTTGTAAGGTTGAATTTATTCAATCATTTTTTGGCTTTATTCCTTGCCAAATTTGCTTGTAATTTAGTAATTAGATACCCTGTATTTAGGTGGGATTCATGTAAGGGTAGTGTGTGAAAGAGTGTAAAGAAATCTCAGAAGTGTGCAATTCAAGGGAGTCTCGCAACTAGATCTCGCGACTGGTAAGTTTCCTGAATGGCACACGTGTGAAGCATGCAGGGGGAGCTGAAGGGTCATGCTGGCTGTTGCACTACATGACAAAACTTTCAGTCTGGCCAGGTAGTTAGCTCGCGACTCATTCCAATCGCGAGCTCGAGTCGCCAGAATGCCCTGTTTAGTTGTAACTGACTCTTCGCATTCCTCATACACCCTACTATAAATACCCTTATAACCACAAAATGTAGAGAGCTTCTAGAGAGAATTTTGAGCGAGAAACCCAGAGAAAAATAAGATTGACCCATCCACAATCTTCATCTTTTGATTCTCTAAATTCCTCTACTCTCACCCTCTCCATTGACATATTTTAGAGAGGTACATTTAGCCAAATCCTTATCTCACCATACCCATATCAGTGAGGAGGTATTTTGGTACTTGGAAAGCAGTTCAGAAGGGACCAATTCATTTTGGTTGATGCAATGGGCTATTACAGGATCCGGTAAACTAGAGAAGACAAGGTTCGGCATAACCCTATTGGAGCAAGAAGCTTGGAGGGCTTAGGTGCACTGGGTAGATTAGGCTTAGAGGGTCTTCTGCTATTCATGTATCCTAACTTCATTCTCTAGTGGATTATTGACCACTTGGAGGGTGGCGGAGAGATTTTACACTGAGTACTTCGGTTTCCTCTTTGATAACACATCACTGTGTTATCTTTGTGTTTGCATCTTTCTTCCCTTTCTCTTTACCTTTTAGTTACTGCTGTGTTTGTGATTAATTATGGTTTAGAGTGTGTTACATGTTCGGGTTTAGCTTATTTTCATATTCCGCACATATATTGTTTGATTATAAGCTTGTGTTGGTAATTTGTAAATTGGGAGTCTAAACGTTCATTGGTGTTTTACACACTATTTGAACTTTTAGTTGATATCAGAGTGGGTGCACTTGTTGTGGTTTAATTACCTGAGTGCGATCCTTGACCCTGTTTGAGATGGATCGATCTCAATCTTTGAATGCTCCTCCATATTTTGATGGAAGCAACTATGCATTTTGGAAAGTCCGCATGAGGGCATTCCTATGTTCAATCGATGAGACTATTTGGGATGCTGTAGATATAGGGTGGACTAGGCCGGAGGCTACCAAATCCACATGGGATAAGGCAGCCCTCGCGGCAACTAATGCAAATAGCAAGGTACTAAATGCTATTTTCTGTGGTGTTTCTCCAAATGAGTTTCATAGGATTTCTCACGTTACAATTGCCAAGGAGGCATGGAAAATATTGGAGACAACCTATGAAGGCACTAAAAAGGTCAAAGACACCAAGTTGCAAATGCTAACCACTCGATTTGAGGAGCTGAAGATGAGTGATGACGAGTCATTCGACTCATTTTATGGCAAGTTGAATGAGGTGGTTATTGGGAAGTTCAACTTGGGTGAAAAAATGGAGGACTCAAAGATAGTGAGGAAGATCATTCGATCATTGCCAGAGAGCTTCCGTGCAAAGGTTACTGCAATTGAAGAGAGCAAGGACCTTGATGATATAAAAGTTCAAGAACTAATTGGCTCACTTCAAACATATGAGCTGTGTCTACCTTCACAAAGGAAGAGCAAATCCAAAGACCATCAATGAGAGGGTGGAAGCTTACGACTCATCGAATGAAGATGAGGTTGAGAAAGATGTGGCATATCTTATGAAAAACTTTCAAAAGTTCTTGAAGTTCAAAAAGAATGGAAAATGAGAAGGGAAAATTCCTAAATCTTAATCTAAAATGACTACCCAAGGGTGTGCTCACTGGTTTAGCTTCATTCATGTTGAACCTGCTGAGAATCTTCTTCACATACTTTGTCTACGAAAGCTTCAATGTGCCATTAGCCTTGTCTCTAGTGATTCTCATACCAAAGATTTGTTTTGTAGCTCCCAAATCCTTCGTTGCAAACTATTTTGACAAGTGCTCTCCTTAGTGCTAGAACCCGCTGAAAGTTCAAATTGTGTGTAAAACACCTATGAACGTTTAAACCCCCAAATTAAAAATACCAACACAAGCTTATAATCAAACAATATACATGCGGAAATGAAATATAAGCTATAACCAAATTGGTAACACACTCTAAACCATAATTAATAACCAACACAGCAGTAATTAAAAGGTAAAGAGAAAGGGAAGAAAGATGCAAACACAAAGATAACACGGCGATGTGTTATCGAAGAGGAAACCAAAGTACTCGGCAAAAGCCCTCTCTGCCGCCTTCCAAGTGGTCAATAATCCACTAGAAAATATAGTTGGGATACATGAATAGCAGAATACCCTTTAAGCCTAATCTACCCAGTGCACCTAAGCCCTCCAAGCTTCTTGCTCTAACAGGCTTGTCTTCTCTAGCTTATCGGATCCCGCAATTGTCTATTGCATCAACCAAAATGAAGTGGTCCCTTTTGAACTGCTTCACAAGCACCAAAATACCTCCTCATTGATATGGGTATGGTGAGATAAAGATTTGGCTAAATGTACCTCTCAAGGATATGTCAATAGAGATGGTGAGAGTAGAGGAATTTGGAGAATCAAAGGATGAAGATTGTGGATGAGTCAATCTTGCTTTTCTCTAGGGTTTCTCTCTCAAAATTCTCTTTGGAAACTCTCTACATCTCATGGGTATAAGGATATTTATAGTAGGGTGTATGAGGAATGCAAAAAGTCATGTTTCAACCAAACAAGGCATTTTGGCGACTCGACCTCACGACTGGAACAAGTTGCGAGTTTGAGTCGTAAGTTAACTGCCTGGCCAGACTGGAAATTTTGCTACAACTGGCGTAACCCTTCAGCTCCCTTGCATGCTTCACATGTGTGCCCCCTTTGGCGACTTGCCAGTAGTGAGATCCAATCGTGAGGCCTTTCTTGAGTGCACACATTTGAGTTTTCTTCACACTCTCTCACAGACTACCCTTACATAATTCTCACCTAAATACAGGGTATCTAATTGCTAAATTACAAGAAAATTTGGCACGGAACAAAGCCAACACATGATTGAATAAATTCAACCTTACAATCTCCCCCTTTGGCTATTCCGTGACAAAACCTTAAAACAGACTCTAGACTTAACATGTTAGTTGGGAATAGTTGCCAAAACTCACTCAGATCCTAATTCTAGAAACTGAGACGCTCTTGAACCATACAAATAAGTATTTCCTGAAAACAACAACATTAGACGATCATTGTAAGCAGAAATCTTGAAATGCATATGGAGCAAGCACAATGCGATCAAGCAATAAAGATTAAAGCAATAAAGCATGACTTGACCAAACAGGAACAATCACTCTAAATAGTGATCACAGTGAACATTCACACATGGAATGAACATTCGGACATGCAAGCTAATAAGCTCAGTACAAAGTATCATTTGCATGTCCAACACTTAACCGATACAAAAACACAAGGTAATTGCATCAAGGACATAAAATCCAACAAAGGCACAAGAGTGAAGTACTAAAGAAAATGCATAACATTAACTAAAAGTACTGAGCTACAAAGCAAAGGTACAAAACAATAAAGTACCGAATATGAACTAAAAGATTTAAACCAATGTACCAACAGCTATTAAACAAGCACAAAGTAAATACCAAGAGTTATAAAAACTATAAATAGATAGGCTAAAACCAAGACAAGCCAAAAGTATGTGTGTATGTATTAGTATTCTTCTTTTGAGCTCACACAACTCCCCCTTTCATTATGCACACTTCTCATTCTTGTGTTGCTTTCCCCTTTACTGTATGCTATCATCCAAACTCTACAATGAGTTGCTTTCCCCCTTTTTGGCACGAATAGCTAAAGGTTGTCTTCTAGTTTTTGTTGAATAGCATCTAACTGTGTCTCAATGGTTGTGAGACGCATTTGAACTTGGTTGTTGGTGGAGTAGAGAACATTTTCCAATCTAGAAATACGCTGATGCAAACCCTCAAACAAAGTGCTTAACCTGTCAGCTTGAGAACTAGGATGTATAGGCTGAGTGCTAGTCGTTTGCAACTCAGGAGTGTGAGGAGATGCAGTCTCGGTATGCACAAGCGTAGTTTGAGTGGCTGAGCCATGACTAGAAGAAGTGGCATGAGGGAAAGATTCACTCTTAGGGGCTTTGGAAGAGTAACTGTTGCTTGCTTGGAGAGAAAACATGGATAGTGGGTGAAGACAAACCAGTTTCATTCCATCTTTTGGCAGACGAACCCCTTTAAGTACCATAATTTTCATGATCAGACGACAAAAAGGAAGGCATGTTGCCGCTATTCGTGCTATTGATTTCCCTATTTACTAGAAGATATGAGCAGAAATGTCAATTTGAACTCCAGTGATGAGATCACATAGAAATTGCGCTCTTCCAAGGTTGATGAATCCAATGTTCGACAGTGGATAAAGGTTGAAGAACATGATCAAAGTGAGAGTTTTCAGTTCAAGTGCAAACTTTCAGTTCCAATGGACGTGCCTTTGGATGAAATCTCATTATTTGGTCCAAGAATTTTGAGAATATCTTGCACTTGAGGAAGCTTATCATCATATGGAGTGAGGTCTACATTTGCCGGTCGAGTGATCCGAAGGACCTCTGCAATGTAATCAGGAGTAATGATGAATTCCTTTCCTCGGACCTAACACTTTAGTTCAACTCCAATAAATCTGGCGTTTGAGTAGAACTCCTTGACTAGTTCATCAATTGGATCCTCGAAGTTCCCGAATATATTAGCCTAATCTTGGTCTTCAAAAATCCTAGAAATAAAAGTCATTCCCAGGGTATCAAATCTCACAATCCGTTCCACCACAATAGGAGCTTTTTCAAAAATGCTGGAGTATGTCTTAGAATCGAGGGGACTCTTGAATCTTTCACTATTTGAGTCGTGGGATGAATGACGAGTCCGTCTTGAAACAGGGGATGATGGAACATCAATCACTGGTTCTTTTCCGCGAGAGGAACAACAAGACATCTGCAAAAGAACAGATACACAACAAAGAACCAATTGCAAAACCACAAGACACAAACACAAACTTAATTAGATCCAAGTTAGTCCATGAAATAAACATATAATCATAACTAGGAAGAGATCTCACTCAAACAAGTTGAATGAATCCAATATGTAGTAATGTGAAGCTAGCCTGATTGAAAAACAAAACTATGGAATGTAGGTAAGCATGTGCAACACTGGTGCATATGGTGTGCATATGTGGTGCATTGTAAACCATGAAGATCTCAAAAACACAAGAAAATGTCTACAAGACATTTTACTATGAGCATGATATGCACAGCACAACACAAACATGATATACTTCTCAAAGATGAGAAGCAAACATGAAACCATGTATAATAAGCATCATACTATCATATCCAACAAAACCCTTTCATCAAACTCAACAAAATATAGCCAAACCATATTCGAACATCAATTTTTCAAAAACTCAACACAACTCAAAATCCAAGAAATCAAAGGTTGGAAACATGAAATACTTTGAGAAAAATAGAGAACCCATACCTTTTCTTAAAGATTGGCGAAGAGATGATGAAGAAAAATGGAGTCTTTGAGAGTGAACAAGGTGAGTTTGGAAGAGGGAGACAGTGAACAGTCACAATATACAAGGAAAAACTGAAAAGTTTTTGAAAACTGTCCTGACAAAGACACTTAATGTGCAAAACATGCGTTTTTCGCAATTGGGATGAGTCTTGAACAAGTTACCAGTGCCAGTCGCCAAAAGCCCGTATGACAAAATTTGAAAATTTTGTCTAAGTATTTTTCACGACTGGAAGTTCCACTTGCGAGTAAGTCACAATGGGAGTCGCCAAAAATTCTGAGTAAACCTCGCAACTGGAGCTTCCACCTGCAAACCAGTCGCCAACATGAGTCACGAAAATCCCAAAAACCCAGATTTTTGAAATTTTCTAAGTGTTTTTCGCAACTAGGGCTTTGACCCACCAAAAAGTCACTAGGAGCTTCTGAGTAAGCTTGCAACTGGGGCATGCGACTTGCTTGCCCCGCGAGGCAGAGTCACCAAAACAGGGTTGCACAGTTTTTGAAATTTTTGAAAATTTTCAAAATAAAAACACTTTCCAAAAACAACTAAAAGACTCAAAAATCTTTTTGTGTTTGATCAACATATAATTGAGCATGTGCAACATATTTAATCAAGTACAATCACACAAATGAATAAGGCATTCATTGAACATAGACATGTGTGATGTGTGTGGGTACCAAAGATGAGATAGTCCTTAGTCTAATGTGAAGTTTCAATGATCAATTCAACCAAGACATATACAATTAGCATGAGGAAAAGTGACCTATCTCAATTATAGAAATATGCATATATGACCTCCCACAAAACTTGATAACATAATTTGGAAGCTTTTCATTTAGCTTCATACACATTATATCATTTGATCTTTTTGAATTAATACATCTCATTTTGAGATCAATGCTTGAAATTTTTGATATTTCAATTTGATAAACAAGTCTTTGGCTTTTTGGGGCATCATACATTTACATAAAAGTCGATTTCCCTTTTTCTTAGTCAAATACTAGTATGTGTGACGGCTTTTGCAGCTCTTTATCTCTTTTCATTTTTGAGATTTACATTTGTTGAGCTCTTTAAGCAAAAAAAAATAAAAAATAAAAGAGTGGGAAGATATATAGTCAGAAGTCTATGCAAGTCTCAAGATCAACAAAACCATTAACTAATCCTTCATGACAAGTTTGAAGATCTATTTACAACAATCACATAGATGGTAAGATTTTTCCCACAATGATATGAGTGCATAAAGAACAAGCTACTCGCGTAAATGCACAAAGCCATTAGTACAAAGGTACAAGGCAAAACATGCTTGTGACAATACACAATAATGTCGATCAAACTTTTTAGATTTTCTACTTTTTATGTGTTTTTGGTTTTTTGACACAAAAGCAAGTAAAGATTGATAAAAAAAAATGTAAAAACATTCAAAGCAAATAACAAACAAACAAAAATTTTCAACACATGCTAGAACGATAACAAAAAGCACACAACCAATCAAAGTCACATAACATAGGAAGTATTAATACATGGACATGCTGTAATACTTATGCACGTGTTTGGGGTGATATCCCTAGAGGATTGGGTACTATTGTTTTGGCTTTCAAACCTTTTGTTGAAGCTTGTCAAACAGGTGATGAATGCATCAATCATCTTCATTACATCCCTAATGTTAGAGACAGCTTCTCCCCCTTTCGATTACTTGGAGTTCCCTTTACCCTTTCTTTGTCCACTTGGTCTTTGATAGTTGCCACTCTTTAATGCCCAAAGCTTACGACAATTTGGTCTGATGTGTCCTTGAATTCCACAGTGATGGCAGAAATATTGAGTTCTCGGACCTCTTTGTGACTTTGGGAGTGATTTCCCATTACCTTTAGGTTTGACCACTGATTGGTTAGGTGGCTTAGTAAAAAACTGTTGGTCAGTCACATTCCACTTCTTCTCCACCTTCACCTTCTCAATAGTAGTGATTGCCACCATTGGTTCCTTATCTTTCACAAACTTCATATCCTTGGACATATTGGCACTCGCACTGCTCTCTCTAGTGTATCCCAATTCGTTTTTGTCGGAGAAAGGTTTTTGATGAGTAAACACTTCATCAAGCTTCTTGGAGGAAACCCACTCTACTTTAGCATTAGATTGAATCACCTCAAGCAAATTTTATCTTTGAGTAGGCTTCGGTCAGCTCTCCATTCAACGTCTCAACTTCACACTTAATCTTCTTGTATCAGACTAAAAGACTCTTGTAGTCTTGCTCTGCTCTCTTCATTTTCTTAATGGCTGCTTTAGCCATATTTGCATATTCACTAGTCTTCTCAAGGAGGGAATTGTAGGTCTCTTGCAGTCCCACTATTCTTTCATCTTCCTCATCATCAGATTCCTCTATTATCCCCATTGACTCCAATTCAGTGTGCTCACCAAGCTCTTCCACTAGCACACTCAAATCATCTGAAGATTCCATGGGAGCAATGGTCATGAATGTAGAGAAGTTTCCCTTTCCATCACAGCTTTCTTTTGAATCTGAATCAGAGGAGCCAGTGTCACTAAGAGTAGTGGCATACACTTTACCCTTCCCTCTTAAATAGTTAGGACACTCTTTCTTGAGATGTGCATGACCATTCATAGTACGTGATTCCTTAAGAAGATTGAGAATCCTTCCCATCTTTCTTCTTGAAATCCTTTTTCTTTTTCCAGGAATTTAGGAATTTTCCATTATTAGCAAATTTTCCATTCTTTTTAAACTTCAAGAACTTTCGGAAGTTCTTAACAAGATATGCCACATCTTTTTCGGCCTCATCCTCATCTAATGAGTCCTGAGCTTCAATTCTCTCATTGATTGTCTTTAAAGCAAGTGATTTGCTCTTCCTCTATGATGGTAGAGAAAGCTCATAGGTCTGAAGTAAGCCAATAAGTTCTTGAACTTTGATGTCATCAAGGTTCTTGCTCTCTTCAATGGCAGTGACCTTTGCACGGAAGCCCTCCGGTAGTGATCGTAGAAATTTTCTCACAATCTTGGAGTCATCCGTCTTTTCCCCCAAGTTAAACTTCCGAATTACCACCTCATTCAGCTTCCCATAGAATGAGTTGAATGACTCGTCTTCACTCATTTTCAGCTCTTTAAAGCGTGTGGTAAGCATCTGCAACTTGGTGTCCTTCACTTTCTTAGTGCCTTAATAGGTTGTCTCCAAGATTTTCCATGCCTCTTTGGAAATTGTAACGTGAGAAATCATGTGAAACTCATCTGGAGAAACACCACAAAAAATAGCATTTAGTGCCTTGCTGTTTGCATTAGCTGTTGCAAGGGCTGCCTTATCCCATGTGGATTTGGTAGCCTCCGGCCTAATCCATCCTATATCTACAGCATCCCAAACACTCTCATCGATTGAACATAGAAATGCCCTCATGTGGATTTTCCAAAATGCAAAGTTGCTTCCATCAAAATATGGAGGAGCATTAAGAAATTAAGACCAATCCATCTCAACAAGGGTCAAGGATTGCACTTAGGTAATTAAACCACAGCAAGTGCACTTGCTCTAATACCAATTGAAAGTTCAAATAGTGTGTAAAACACCTATGAAAGTTTAAACCCCCAAATTAAAAATACCAACACAAGCTTATAATCAAACAATATATGTGCGAAAAATGAAATATAAGCTATAACCAAATTGGTAACACACTCTAAACCATAATTAATAACCAACACAACAATAATTAAAAGGTAAAGAAAAAGGAAAGAAAGATGCAAACACAAAGATAATATGGTGATGTGTTATCGAAGAGGAAACCGAAGTACTCAGCAAAAAACCTCTCCGCCGCCCTCCAAGTAGTCAATAATCCACTAGAGAATTTAGTTGGGATACATGAATAGTAGAAGACCTTCCAACCCTAATCTACCTAGCGCACCTAAGCCCTTCAAGCTTCTTGTTCTAACAGGGTTACGTCGAACCTTATCTTTTCTAGCTTACCGGATCCCGAAATTGCCCATTGCATCAACCAAAATGAATTGGTCCCTTCCGAACTGCTTCCTAAGCACCAAAATACCTCCTTACTAATATAGGTATGATGAGATAAGGATTTGGCTAAATGTACCTCTCAAGGATATGTCAATGGAGAGGGTGAGAGTAGAGGAATTTAGTGAATCAAAGGATGAAGATTGTGGATGAGTCAATCTTGCTTTTCTCCAGGGTTTCTCTCTCAAAATTCTCTCTGGAAGCTCTCTACATTTCGTGGGTATAAGGGTATTTATAGTAGGGTGTATGAGGAATGCGAAAAGTCATGTTTCAACCAAAAAGGGCAATCTGGCGACTCGACCTCACGACTGGAACGAGTCTTGAGTTTGAGTCATGAGCTAACTGCCTAGCCAGACTAGAAGTTGTGTCCTGTAGTGCTACAGCTGTCATGACCCTTTAGCTCCCCTACATGCTTTGCAAGTGTGCCACCTTTGGCGACTCACTAGTTGCGAGATCCAGTCGCGAGGCCCTTCTTGAGTGGACACATTTGAGTTTTCTTCACACTCTCTCACACACTACCCTTACATAATTCCAACCTAAATATAGGGTATCTAATTGCTAAATTACAAGCAAATTTGGCACGGAATAAAGACAATACATAATTGAATAAATTCAAACTTACACCCGCAATAAGCATATCATCCAAATACAGCTCTAAAATGATATAAGAGTTGTCAAAGAACTTAACATAGCTACAATGATCTGCTTCACATCTCTTAAACCCAATTCTATACATAAAACTGTCAAATTTCTTGTACCACTGTCTTGAAGCTTGTTTAGGCCATACAAGCTCTTTCTTAGTTTTCAGACTAGACTCTTTTGTCCCTAAATAGTAAACCCTTCTGGTTAACTCATGTAAATGTCTTCCTCCAAGTCACTATGAAGGAATGTCATCTTCACATCTAACTACTCAAGATGTAGATTCTATGCAGCCACCATTCCTAGTACTAGTCTAATTGTTGACATCTTCATAACTGGAGAAAATATTTCCGAGTAGTCGATGCCCTTCTTTTGCTGGAACCCTTTGACAACTGATCTAGCCTTGTAGCGCTTGTTATCATCATGCTCATTCTTTATTCTGTCTACCCACTTATTGTGCAAAGCCTTCTTTCCTTCTGGCAATTTAGTCAATTCCCATATCTGATTCCCCAACAAAGAATTCATCTCATCCTTCATGGCTAACTCTCACTTGCTTGAATTTTCATCTTGCAAGGCTTCATCATAACACTCTGGCTCATCACCATCAGTCAACAAGAGATAATTTAGAGCAGATGAATAATGTTGTGGAGGTCTAGTGATCCTGGAAGATCTACGGACTTTAGCTACAGGTGTACTCTGATCTACCAGTGAATTTACATTCTCCTTATCTTCTTCACTACTTTTTGGATAGTATTTTCAGTCAATTCATCTAAATTGACAAACTTAGATTTCTTTTGATCTATCTTTATAACATCTAGCATTACAGTTTATTTGTCTTTGTACATAACCTATTCATTAAATATCGCATTTTTGCTTCTGATGATTTTTTTGGTTTTGTTCATCCCAAAATCAAATTTCTCATCACTATAGCCAATGAAAAAACATATTTTAGACTTTGCATCAAGTTTACTATGAGCATCAGAATCAATATGAACATAAGAAACACAGCCAAAAACTTTTAAATAGGAAAACTTTACCTCTTTACTACTCCAAACTTCTTCAAGAATTCTAAACTCCATGGGAACTGATGGTCCTTGGTTTATCAGGTAAGCTGCAGTATCAACGGCATCAACCCAGAAAGTTTTTGGTAATCCAGTATACAACCTCATACTCCTAGCATGCTCATTGAGAGTTCTATTCATGCGCTCAGCCACACCATTCGGCTGTGGTGTCCCAAGAATGGTCTTCTCCATCCTAATTCCATGTACAGTACAATACTCATTGAACCCTCCATTTATGTACTCTCCTCCACTGTCTGACCTCAAACATTTTACTTTCAAAACTATTTTTGTCTCAACCATGACCTTCCACTTCTTAAAAGTCTCAAATACATCAGATTTATTTTTCAAAAAATAAACTCATACTTTTCTGCTTGAGTCATTAATGAAAGTGATGTAATACCTTGAACCTCCAAGGGTTACAACCGGAGAAGGCCCCCACAAATCAATGTGTACTAACTCCAATTTTCCAGCATTCGGTGTCCTGCCCGTTTTCAAGAAGCTCATCCTTTTTTTGCGTTCCTAAGATGCAGCTTTCACACATATCAAAATTAATAGACTTCAATTCTAGTAGTTTCTCTTTTGATAGTAGCATCTTCATCCCTTTCACGCTCATGTGACCAAGTCTGCGGTGCCATAAACTTGCATCAGTACCTACTTTAGCAACTGCAATTGTGTCTCTTGGACTTGAGATCATATACATAATTTCCACGAGCTAATACCTTGGCTCCCTATGTAACCTTCGAAGTACCACCAACAAATAGTATTGCATGCCCTTCATCATCTAGTTGTCCTATAGAAATCAGATTCCTCTTCAGGTTAGGAAGATGTCGAACCTTCTGCAGTAACCAGACAGACCCATTGGGCAGTAGAATCCGAATGTCTCCTATATCCACAACATCCAAGGCTTCTCCATCAGTCAAATACACTTTACCAAAATCACCTTCAACATAGTTCTGTATGATTTCTTAGTGTGGAATGGTATGAAACAAAACTCCTGAGTACAAAACCCAATCATCAAGCGGACTATCTACGGCAAGAAATAGCGCATCCTGTACCTCTTCTGTTACGGCATTAGTAGAATCATCCTCATTCTTCTTCTTAAAACTTTTGCAATGCCTCCTAAAGTGGTCAACTTTGCCACAGTTCCAACATTGTACTTATTGGCCAAATCTAGATTTACTTCTATTCCAATTGGAATTTTTGGATTTTGATTTGTCTCGATTTGAATTCCTATCATTACCTCTACCTCTTGCCTCAAGATTTAGGGTAGAACCAAATTTTGAGGTTTCACATTCATCTCTTCAGCGAATCTCCTCAACTAGAACTAGATCTCGTATGTCATTGTACTTCAACTTTTCTTTTCCAGTAGAATTGCTTATTGTCATTCTTATAGCTTTCCAACTGTTTGGCAAAGAAGCCAAAACAATCAGTGCACGGATCTCATCATCAAAATCAATTTCTACAGAAGACAATTGATTTGTGATGGTGTTAAATTCATTCAAATGTTGTGCTACTGATGCATTCTCTGCCATCTTCAAATTGAATAGTTTCTTCATTAGATGCACCTTGTTGTTTCCTAATGGCTTTTCATACATACCAGACAAAGCCTTCATCAGATCTACTGTGGTCATTTCCTTCACAACATTGTGTGCAACAGACCTAGACAAGGTTAATCTGATAACTCACAGTACCTGTCTGTCAAGAAGAATCCATTCATCATTTTTCATAGTTGCAAGTTTCTCCCCCAAAAGAGGCAAATGCAACTTCTTCCCATAGAGGTAGTCCTCGAACTGCATCCTCTAGAATCCAAAGTCCATGCCATCGAATTTTTTTATTCCAGACGCCTTTCCCATTTCCTTTGCCATTGCTCCCACTCAAACCTAACCCTAGGCTTTGATACCAATTGAAGGGGAATATACATGAAATTCCCAGATCTGTGAGATGCAAAAATAGAGAAAAAAATATGCTCCGAAGGAAACAATCATACAAGACAGTATTTACGTGGTTCTGCAATTTGCCTACGTCCACGAACTTTCAGGGATTTCACTATTCTAAAGGAAAAAATACAAAATGCGGCAGTACAATTTTCTCTCTAAAAAACAACATAAAACCCTAATCTCCAAAACAACAGTTTTTATATCCTATGCTTAGGACCAAGCTTCCGCTCCATGAACTAAGACTCAAAAAATCTCCCATTAACCGTAACAATATTATTTTGAGTCGGGTCATAATTTGGATTAAACACAACTAGGCTCCACAAAGCCCAACATAAAACTAATTGAAATCCATAAATAAATATAGTTGTGAAAATTATGGAATGACTTTATTAAGTGACTCAGTGCAAAATGATTGTAAGAATTAAAAAATCGAAGGGAGATGTTATACTAGTCTTCTTCAAATTAGAGTAAGAGGATTTAGAAGAGGGGTAGGGTTACTCCCCAATCCCCATGTCTATTCCAAAAAGAATCCACTCATGTTTCGTAAAGCACAAAGTTATGGGCATAAAGATTGAAGCAGATCTAGATCAAAAAAGGTAAAGCAATATGATTTCGTAATCACTATGTTGAAATTAAGTATTAACTATTTTTGGTTATTTGTAACTTAATCTAGTTGTTATAAATATGGAACAATAGATTTGAATAATTTACCTAAGTAATCACTTGGCAAAATAACTAGGTTAAACAACTTGTATTTTAAGGGGTCTAAAAACGTACAAAAATCATTATTAGCAACATGCTCACACTTTTGCTCTTCAACAAAGAGCACCACAGCATCCTCAGCAATCACAACAGTTGTAGTATTTTTCTCACTGTCATTCTTTTCTTCTTTGCCTTCAGTTTAATCTTTATTCCAATTCCAACAATTTCTTCTTATATGGCCCTTTTTTACAATAGAAGCATTAACTAGTTTCCTTAAACTGAGACCTATCATTAAACTTAGCACGATCATTAGATCCTCTAATTCTACTTCTACTTTTGTTCTCACTGACAAAAGCTTGATTTTGTGCATTGTCTATATTCGCATCTCTCCTGCGAACCTCCTCACTTAAAATCAAATCTTGAATATCATTATATTTGAGTTTGTTTTCCCTGTAGAACTACTCATTGCCATTCTCATGGTTTTCCAACTGTTTGGTAATGAAGCCAAAGTAATCAACGCATGAACTTCATCATCAAATTCAATTTCTATTGAGGATATTTTATTTGTGATCATATTGAACTCATTCAAATGCTACGCTACAGGAGTGCCTTCTGCCTTTTTCAGATTAAACAACTTTTTCATCAGATGCACCTTGTTGTTAACTGACGGCTTTTCGTACATGCCAAACGAAGCCTTCATCAGATCCGTTGTGGTCTGCAACTGATCTTGACAGAGTTTATCGAATAACTCTTAGTACCTGTCTATCAAGAAGACTCCATTCTTTATCCTTTATAGTATCAGGTTTCTTCCCCGAAAAGAGGTAGATGAATCTTCTTCCCATAGAGATAATTTTCAATCTACATCATCCAATATCCAAAGTCTGTTCCACCAAACTTCTCAATTCCTAAAGCCTTGCCTTCTCCCCGGGCCATTGATTCTACTCAAACCTATGCTCTGATATCATTTGTTGGATCCCAAATAATATTATCACTAATATTACCAATTCCAAATGGTAATCACACACAAGAACACAAATATTTACATGGAAAACTCTTTCTCTTTGAAGGGAAAAACCATGGGACAAACTCCGAATCAATTCACTATTATCAAATCAATAACAATAATTTTCAAGTTTATGCCTAACTTGAGATTCACCAAATACAATAATAAATCCACTAGTGTATGTCTCACGGCTAAAGAAAAACTTTTTGTTTTCTTTACTTTCACACACACTAATTATTTCTCTCAAAGGTGGTGACACTTTGCTCTATCCTCTCTATTTTATTATCTCCACTCACAGCTCTCTCTTTGCTACTCTCTCTTTTCTCTTGTGCGACTTCCTCTTTCTCTGTCTCTTCTATATGTGGCACACTCACAAAAAACCACATATAAACCTTGTTTATATATATTAACCTAACCAACCATATTCTCCCACAAACACACAGATTGAAACTCACATACAAACTCTTATTTGTAATAGGATTAGTGTCCATCACGTGGTTCTCTTGCCATCAATTATACAATAGTGGGCTGGATATGCACCCAACAATTAACTATATTTGTAACTAAATATAGTTGTTGAAATCATTGAACGATTTTCTATTTAGGATTCTCTAAAGAAAAAAAAAAAAAACAAATTGTTATAAATGTGGAGCGACTCAACCTTGAATATATTATTATTATTATTATTTATTATTATTATTATTTTTTTGTTTGAGAAGAGACCTTTGAATGATTTTAATAACAAAAATTGCAGAAAGTATTAGTTATATATGTAACTAAATATAGTTTTTGAAAACATGGAACGACTTTCCTTTTAGGGTTCTCAAAGACTACTGGAATAAATTAAAATGTGTAGCGACTCGACCTTTAATCTATATATATATATATATATATATAAAACCGAAGTCTTTGAAACTCTCACAATTTTCCACGTCAGCACAATATTTAAAAAATAATTTTTTTTATAAATTTAAAAAATTAAATTAAAAACTCTAGGGCTGAAAACACGATTGGAGTTCTATTTTGCTATATTGGAATATTAATAGCAAAAAAAAAAAAAAAAGGGCGTACGAAACCCCAAAACTAAAAATCCTAAACCCAAATCCTTCTTCTTTGTCTCCACTCCCATCTGACCGGATGCTTATCTTAAAAAAAAAAAAAAAAAGCGTTAGACACAAACACAAACTCATCTTGGAAACACGATTGGAGTCTGCAAGAGAATACGCAGGAAACCCAAAACTGAAAACCCTAGACGCAAATCCTTCTCCTTGGTCACCACTCCCATCTGAGACAATCTCTTCCCGACAATGGTAAGCGATCAAAACCCTGTTTTCTGTTTTATATACAAAAATTTTGATTTCTATTTTCTGATTTGTTAGATAAAGAGGTTTTTGTGTGTTTTTGTTGTTGGAATTCTGGATTTTAAGTTTTAGTCTTGGAATTCAATCTCAAAGTAAGCAAAAATAGAAATACATGTTTGATCTGATTCTCCCTCTTATATACCTACCCCTGGTTTTGTTGTCTCTTTGGGTATGAGTAATAATATATGTACATATAAGTTTAGATCTTTCAATTGATTTTCTAAACATGGAGGTATGTTATATATATATAACCGAAGTCTTTGAAACTCTCACAATTTTCCACGTCAGCACAATATTTAAAAAATAATTTTTTTTATAAATTTAAAAAATTAAATTAAAAACTCTAGGGCTGAAAACACGATTGGAGTTTTATTTTGCTATATTGGAATATTAATAGCAAAAAAAAAAAAAAAAAAAAAAAAAAGGGCGTACAAAACCCCAAAACTAAAAACCCTAAACCCAAATCCTTCTTCTTTGTCTCCACTCCCATCTGACCGGATGCTTATCTTAAAAAAAAAAAAAAAAAAAAAAAAAAAAAAAAAAGCGTTAGACACAAACACAAACTCAACTTGGAAACACGATTGGAGTCTGCAAGAGAATATGCAGGAAACCCAAAACTGAAAACCCTAGACGCAAATCCTTCTCCTTGGTCACCACTCCCATCTGAGACAATCTCTTCCCGACAATGGTAAGCGATCAAAACCCTGTTTTCTGTTTTATATACAAAAATTTTGATTTTCTATTTTCTGATTTGTTAGATAAAGAGGTTTTTGTGTGTTTTTGTTGTTGGAATTATGGATTTTAAGTTTTAGTCTTGGAATTCAATCTCAAAGTAAGCAAAAATAGAAATACATGTTTGATCTGATTCTCCCTCTTATATACCTACCCCTGTTTTTGTTGTCTCTTTGGGTATGAGTAATAATATATGTACATATAAGTTTAGATCTTTCAATTGATTTTCTAAACATGGAGGTATGTTATATATATATAACCGAAGTCTTTGAAACTCTCACAATTTTCCACGTCAGCACAATATTTAAAAAATAATTTTTTTTATAAATTTAAAAAATTAAATTAAAAACTCTAGGGCTGAAAACACGATTGGAGTTCTATTTTGCTATATTGGAATATTAATAGCAAAAAAAAAAAAAAAGGGGCGTACGAAACCCCAAAACTAAAAACCCTAAACCCAAATCCTTCTTCTTTGTCTCCACTCCCATCTGACCGGATGCTTATCTTAAAAAAAAAAAAAAGCGTTAGACACAAACACAAACTCAGCTTGGAAACACGATTGGAGTCTGCAAGAGAATACGCAGGAAACCCAAAACTGAAAACCCTAGACGCAAATCCTTCTCCTTGGTCACCACTCCCATCTGAGACAATCTCTTCCCGACAACAGTAAGCGATCAAAACCCTGTTTTCTGTTTTATATACAAAAATTTTGATTTTCTATTTTCTGATCTGTTAGATAAAGAGGTTTTTGTGTGTTTTTGTTGTTGGAATTCTGGATTTTAAGTTTTAGTCTTGGAATTCAATCTCAAAGTAAGCAAAAATAGAAATACATGTTTGATCTTATTCTCCCTCTTATATACCTACCCCTGTTTTTGTTGTCTCTTTGGGTATGAGTAATAATATATGTACATATAAGTTTAGATCTTTCAATTGATTTTCTAAACATGGAGGTATGTTAAATTTATTTATTTTTCCCTCTTTTAACAATTAAACTTCTGGCACTTTGAAATTTTAGGTTAGATAGTTTGTATTTTATATGAATTATTATGTGAACTCTTTATGCTTGGGTAGGGGCAGTTATTTGATAAAATGCCTAAAAGAGATATGGTATCATGTTTGTAATAATATACTTTGTAATTTTTTTAAATTATTGGCTTGGCTATCAGCTGTGATTTGATGATTGCAAGTTATCAGTAAATGTGCACATCATGACCACTTCATTAGAGGAGGAGGAGCAGCAATAATTGTGCAAAACAGAGAGGAAAAAGGTTTAGATATTTACTCCTTCCAGGTACAACATTATTTGGTTTCATAGTATTGTTCGTTACATATTTACATGTCCAAAGCTAAATACAAGAAAATCCTATGAGTTTGTTCGTTGCATATTCCAGCACTAATTCTTGCATTGTTTTGGAACGGATAAACCTTCTATTGGAATTTCAAAAGGTGGAGGCATGTTAAATTTTGATTACCATATGTTAAATTGTTTTTTTTTTACCTCATAATATCTCTTATAGTTAGTAATTTATTTGAATTATCGAACCCTATATGCTCAGGCACGCATCTATATGACAAAATGCCTGAAAGAGGTATTGTATCATGTTTGAAATTTCACCTCAATATCAGAGGATGTAGCTAACCAGTGCCTATAATCTCTCTTTGATTTGTTTCATTTGTTTGTCTTTTATTTTCTCAGGGCTCAAACTCAGACCCTATCCTCTCTCTTTAATCTCAGCCAAATCTATCACCACTCTCAATTTGCTTCTGTCTCTAATGTTGCATAAGGTAATTTGTTTGTCGCTAATGTTTTGTATTCAATTCTTTATTATATAATATTTTCTCAAATTTAGTCAGTGTTTTGAGACTTAGAGCAATTCTTTTCTTAGTGCTATTTGATTACAATTTAGATGTCATGGAGTCAAACTTAATTTGTGTTGATAAAATTGTTGATTGGTCGATTACAATTATGCTTGATGCTCTATTCATTCTCTGACATGACAAAAGCTGTAAACTATACATATCAAAGTCGCGTCAATGAATTTATGGTTGCAGAGCTTCTTAGTTGGTGTTCTTTGAATTGTGGTTAGCCCATGATAGGAAACTTCATGGGATCTAGAATATGAATGATTAATTTTTGGGTTTATGGTTTAGTTGTTGCTTTAGTTAAATTTATATCCCACAAAATTTTCCTGCCAAAATTAAATGCAAATTGGATTTTGGGTTTTGGGTTTTTATGTGGTCTTTTAATAACCTATGTTGCTGGGGGCATAACCACATAAATAAATTGCTGTATTTGTTATGTTTGTTTTCATATTTAGTGTCACAGTTCTGTTTTTCTTTTTTCTTTTTTTCTTTTTCTTGAGAAAGAAGCTGAATAATATTATTAAAAAAGATCAACTAAATCAGCCTGAAATATAGAAAATAGTTGTGGTGGAACGTCCTCCATCCACACTAAAAAGTTTGGAATATTAATAGCGTGTCTAGCCAAATTATGAGCAACAGAGTTCTATTTTGCTATATGGGTAGTTCTATCAATAATAAGTTGTGCAATGTGATATTGGCATCACTATTTTTTACTTTTTTTTGCTACCCTTGCAACTTCTTGAAACATACAAATATATATGCATTATTTAATCACACATCCCTACATTGTGCAATGCTTGAATGAATTTTTTAGAAGTTTTCTACTTTTATTTGTTATTGGCCAGAATTTGTGACTTTTTAAAAATAAATGGCAAACATAGTAGGCACCCCCAACGTTTTTTCCCTTTTAACTCACACCCTTTTAATTTTCATTATTAAATACCCATCTTTTTACATATTATTTGCATCCTTATTTATTTAGGGTTGTTTTTTAGTTTGGAAGACCACACAGATTTTGACTTTTTTTTTTTTTTTTTTTTCCTTTTGGATTGTTTTTTTGTTTAGAAGACTGCACAAATTTTGACAACACTGCCAAGCCACAAAGCCTTTATGAACTGCACTCAGGCATGCCTTTAGTTTTTGGTTTGGCATAAACTTTTGAAACAAATGTCATAAATATCTAGATTTGTGGCTTTTGTATTCTTAATGTTCGAATAAAACCATATAGTCCAATTTAAACATGTTTCACATAAGCTTTTGAGGTCTCAGGTCATGCTGTATTTATATATGGCAAAAGATAATATCATTTTTCACCTTAGCACAATTCGTATTGGTATTTTATTTATAACTTGGATATATTGAGGTTCTTTTGTATGTGAATAATCTATTTTGTTATTTATTTCTGAATTTCATGATGAAAGCCAATGGAATACTTATTTTCATGAAGATTATAGACATATTGAACTTTTTTAATAATTCAATAGTTGGGGTGGGGTTATTATGAAATTTATTGACATTAAGAGTGTTTGGTGTTACATTGTCAATCTTTGATGAATTGGTATAATTTGATGTTATACTTGATACTAATTTGGCGAAAAATTAAGTAGCTTGAAGAAGTTGAGAAAAGAGAAGAGCCTAAGAAAGGGAGGAAATAGATTCTTGAAAAGCATTGGATAAAGCTTGAAGATGTAAGCACAATTGTATATTTATTCTATTTACTGGTTCTTTTGTAAAACTTATTAAACCAAATGTAAGAGCACATTATGATTATTGTAATATATTATTTCATAATATTTGTATTTATCTCATTTTTAATGATTTTATGTGTAATATTTTGATAGTTTCATCATAATTACATGTTTCATCTTATATTAGAGCCAATATAGCTTTCAATAATTGAAATTAGAAAAATGTTTAAACCTGAATATGTTAATATTTGATTTAAAACAATCCCGTGCATCGCACGGGTTAGCGACTAGTGATTTGAATAACGAAAACTAAAGGAAGTGCGATGTTGTAATTAATTTGTGTCAAATTAGCGATAAAGGCTTTAAAAAAAGCGATAGGAATAGCCCTTTAATGTATTCCACATTGGAGCCACTTTTGACCATAAAAGAAAGAAATCATAGAAATAAATATTAGGGTAAATTGTAAAATACATCCCTAAAGTTTGGGAGTGTTTGGATTTAATACCTCCAAATTCTGAAACTTCAGGTTGTAAAATCCAAATACCCTCAAACTTTAGGGAGTAAAATCCAAACATTTCTAAAATTTATGGGGTAAAATCCAAATTCTAAAACATCAAAGTGTAAAATCTAGACATCCCAAACTTTAGGGGGTAAAATCCAAATTCTGAAATATCAAGGTATAAAATCTAAATACCCCCAAACTTTAGGGGTATAATTTGCAATTTACCCGAAAGATTAAATCATATTTTAATCATAAAAGGTAATTAACAGTGAACACAATAAGCTTTTGTAAATAATGTTTCAAAATAATTAATTATATGTACAAAAACATTTAATAATGATAATAAAAGTAAAAAATTTTACTTTATGATACTAAAAGACTCTTCTTCTTTTTTCCTTTTTTTTTTGAGAAACAACATTGTAATTTTATTCAAACAGAAGCCGAATCGACTTGAATTACAAAAAAAAGATGTGGAGAAACATCCTCCATCCACACTGAATACTCGCTAACATGTCTTGCATGTCTAGCAATGTTGTGGGCTACACTATTCTTTTGTCTCAGTACATGACTAAATTCAATATATGTAAAATCCTTAGCAAGCTCATTTGCTTCATGAATCCGAGGTACAAAAAACATATGATCAAACTGTAATCTTCGTTTTATTTTTTTTTACCTTGCTTCATCCGTCCATGTCTCGGTAATGAACACAACGGAGGGATCTTTTGCCTGGGTTAAATCACCAAGCTCCTTCTCTATCACTAGGTTCCCAAGCTCGCGATAGTTCCACACTATGAGACTCATGGCTCTTGGTGGGGCTGCACCGCAGCCTCTACCATTAATTCTAATGAACCTTCGTCGTCCAACACTTGCAATCATTTACAAGGAAAGTCTGTGGTGGGCGCCATGCATGTGCTTGGTTTTCTCTTATTTTCTAGGTCAAGAGTGTCTGCGGCTCCATTAGGGTTACTTTGGCGCATAATTATCTTCCAAGACCTAATGTTTGTTGGATGCACATTAATCTCAGCCGTTGGTATGTTTTGCTCATCACATAAGTTAGAGATCACGTGATTAGTTTGATGAGAGGCGGCTAGGGTTGAAACCGATGCCATGATATTCTTCTCCAAGATTAACGGATTGGTGTTAATTGCAATCAAGTTGGCTTCGTTAGTGCCCTTATTTAATGCACCCTTCAGACTCCTATCCGTTGCCAAAACTGAGTTGGAATGGTTAAATTTCATTTCAAATTTAGCAATTTGAGGACAGCCACCCAAATTAAAACTTTTTCCGTTAACCTTAATTGCTTCCTGGTGTGTCGGCATTGAATGACTTAATTTCCCTCATAATTTCCACCGAATTAATTTCACTCCTTCAAATCCGTTGAGCATTTAATTTCATAACTGTCTCCTCAGTCCGCCTGTCATTCCTCCCCTCCTCTTCCCTGATCGATTCAGTTTCCACCGGAGACGAGTTGTCTGGATCTGATGAACCACATTCAGACTACCACCATCGCCCCTGCTTTATACCTTCGCCCTTCCTCCTTTACTCTCGTAGTACCCTGGGACGTAAATAACATCCTTCCCCGCCGAAGTATAAGGTGATGCTCTCAATGAAAGACCAAACTGCTGTTTATCCAAAGTTAGCGTACCATTACATTGGATCCATAGGTCGCAATCCCTATCGTCATGAGTCAGACACCCACACCAATAACACAAGCTAGGTAAATGCTCATATTTGACCTTGACCCATCGTTTCTCACTGCTAGGTAGAGTAATGACCCTGCCTCTGCACAAAGGAAGGGTAATATCAATTGTTACCCTTACTCAGAAGAAACTACCTCCATCCTCATCCACCGCTCCATTGGATTTTTGAATGTCACCCACAGTATCACACAAACTTTTCGCCACTCTCCTAGTCTGAAAGCTAGTAGGAATGTCATGGACTTGCACCCAAAATGGAATCTTCTTAAACTCTAGCTCTTGTACAGGGTTATCTCCTATATACCTTTGCATGACTATCAAATGCTTATCAAAACTCCATGGTTGGCTTTTTAGGATCTTATCCACATCCGAGAGATTATCAAACACAAACAGCACTATATTGTTGCCTTGGTTCTTGATTCTGAATCCATTAGTCGTCCTCCACAATTGCCTGAAGGTTCAAGCTACCCCCTCCATTTGGAGGAAGTGTGTAGTAAAGAATTTTGCAGCAATTAAAAATTCACCCCTCCTATGGTCTTCTGGAAGGATGAAGTCATTCCATTCTTTTTCTGATAATGATAGATTGTTCCAGCTCCTAGTCAGTTGTTCCATTGTCCCCTACTAATTCTCAATGAAGATTTCCAATTTCCAAGGAGAGGAAAGAGAGCTGTTTCCTGTACCCCACGAAAAATTTACCACTAGCTCGAAGAGTATTCTTGATACTCTTTAAGAACAGATTAAACAAACAAAACTCTCCTTCGAAGAAGGGACTAAACTTCTATAGCCTTAGTGAGGCAAGAGACCCTACTTTCTTAGCGACTGAGAAACACTCTCATCTATGGAGACTTTTTTGAATGTTAAAGTTTGAACAGCGAAAAACAAACACCTTTGTTAGATGAGAGACACTCTCATCTAAGAGACTCTGGTTGTCAAGAATCTTTTCAAAAAGATTTGAGAAGTGACGAAATTATTTTTTTATTAATTGGGATTTTTTTTTTTTTTTTTGAAAAAAAAAAAATTTGTGATCTACATTTAGAATGATTACAGTTACTGAGTTATAATATTGTAAATAGATTGTGCGTGCAATTTAAACGTGCCTGCTTTATAACTTAAATCCCATATGGTTTTTTTTTTAATTTGCTCATAACATAAAAAAGTGAAAGTTTCAATCACTTTAAGTTATCGATTTATATTCTAAACCTTCAAATTAAACTCATTGTTTTCTCTGCTAAGGAAAAACCATAGGTCATCACATTTCACAGATCTTCTTTTTTTTCTTTTCTTTATTTTTTTTGGTTGGGTAAACATTCAAAGGGATGTGTGTGGTATGGGCTAATTCATTTTTTATTATATATTATTAAACTTTCTGTAGTGGCATTATTTTGTGCTAAAGCACACAAATAGTAATGATAAAATGGTTTTATAAGAATCAAGTAAAAAAGATTCTCTAAAATTCTTAGAAAATCTCTACCGTATAGAGTTACTTGAATCCTTATCTTTCTTACCATTTTTTGGATCCAAGTGTTAACCCCTCTACCTCATTTTCAACTTGTCATTACTTGAATCCTTACCTTTCATCCCTACCCTAAACCCTCCGTCCTCATCCTACAACTAGGAACCAAAGTTGGTGATTGCCATCCCCACCCTAAACCCTCTGCCTCATCCTCCAACTAGGAACCAAAGTTGGTGGTTGCCAATATAGTAAGAGCAATCTCAAATTTGGTGTAGCAAATAACTCTTTTAGCAATTTCTATGATCTGGTATGCGTCTGCCTTTAATCTTCTTCTTCTCACTATTTTTTTTTTTTTAATCTCTTTTTTAGTAAATTTATTCTTACCAAAAACCTCTAATTCAGAATTGAATAACATTCTCAAAATCTTTTATTCGTCAAGCATTTGCTTTCTAAGTTCAAATTTTGCATAGATAAATCACAAAATGAGCTAGATTTCTAACAAAATCTTATATTGTCTTTGAAGGTTAGGGGAGGCAGAGGAAAGAGGATCAAAAAACTTTTTACTCTATTGGACACAGCTCCTTTACAGGATCTTAATTTGTTTTACTTAGGTGACTGAGGTGGTCACCTCGGCTTTCATGTTAATTATTATGAATTGATCACTTCGCATTAAAATTGAGAAAATTAAAATGAACACTTGACATAACCAACCACTTCTTGCATATATATTGGTAACCATCCTTCTTGCAGTAAGATAGCTATTGTTTCAGTCCAAAAAGAAAAAAGAAAAAGATAACCATCATTTATACTCACATGACAAATTCGTCAATTATCCCTTTGCCAAACAATTTTTTATAGAGGAAGAACTTGACTTTATTCTAAATTTAAGTATGCTAACATTATGTGAATTAATTACCTTATACCGGGTTTCATTCATCAAACTTTACAACTAAATTATCTTTCATTCATCCAACTTTACAACTAAATTTCTAATTAGGTGAACTAACCTAGATCCCAACACAATCCTCCAAATATGCAGCACACCTTTTTTGCAACTAACCTAGTTTCACTTGTTATTAGTTTTCTCCAATATTTCAATAATTTTCGTCAAGAGCCTTGCAACTCAATTAGTTGGCACATTTTAGTACTTTTAATTACTAGAGATATCCAAGGTTCAAATCAACACACCCTTTAACTATCGATGTATAAAAAAACAAAAATATATTTCAATAATTTTCTTTGAAAAAATTGTAATCTTTGGTATTGTATTATTTTATAAACAAAATAGAAAGATAAAGTGGCGTAGTGATTTGATTATACTATATTTGTTTACAAACTTGAAATTGCATAATATTAGTGAATAATATAGAAACATATGTTTCATACCTACTCAAAAATGTAAATATCGTTTTAATGACATAAAAATGCAAGTATCCTTCAATTATTTTTTTACATTCTTGATTGTGTGTTATTAATTTGTTTTTTCTATTTCTTCTTTTTTTTTTCTTTTTTTTTTTTTTTTTCTTTTTTGCTTTTGTTGTTTGGTTCAATTGTTGCAAAAACAACTAAATTGGAGCAAGAATACCATATTTTAAATCAATTGTTTCTCATGTAAATCTTATAAAATAATAATATAAAATTTTCATTATACTTAAATAATTAATGCATCAGTTAAAATAACTAATATAACAAAATAAATGTGTTTATCCTATTAATAATCTTTTTAATTACATATTGTAAGGGAAGGGGACCAAAAATTCATATATTGAGCCTTGGGCCTTATTCAAAGATGCTAATATGTCTAAGGAGAGACAAATAGAGTGGAGAAATTCTAGTTTGAAGTCTCACGAGTAAGAAATAAATAAAGGGTGGTCCGAGGAGAAACCCCTCCTCGGCTATGGTTGATACGCCTCAAGCCTAAATTCCCACTGTAAGAATGACCTCCATAGAAACTCCAGTGATGGAAGCATACCTCGGAGACACACACAAACGAAGGGGACTCGAAAATATCTAAGGAAAAGCTGTTGCCATCGCATTAAAAGCATTACAGCTGCTTTTCTAGCCGCATTTATGTAGAGAAGACCCTTGAACAGTGTTTCCTTGGACACCGCAACTCACAGAGGGGCTAAAGGAGATGTCTGATGGGACAAGTACTCAAGTAGCAACCTAAATTATTGCCAAGTGTAGGGAAAGGATTGCCCAAAAGGGACTATATAATGAAGAAACCCCTCCAGGGGAAAGGGGATCGAAAAAAGAAAGAAAAAAGAACACTAAAACTACAATTGTAATCAGTTTCATTGATTTGGACAAACATTTGCCTCCTCGGCAATACTTTCGCCCAGTCTTAACGTACCTTTTCCTGGCATGATTATCATTCGAACCCGTCCTAGCCGTTGTTATATTCATTTGGGCCTAGTTCTTTAATCCACACTTTACAAATTTATTATGCTAGGCTCATCAACCCATAATCCCATATATATTGGGCTTGGGCTGCAAATAGTGCCCTTACAATTGGCGTCGTCTATGGGGAGAACTTGTGCGATAGTGAATACAACGGTGAACGATGGTAGGTTCAGATCCACACCAAGCAGAGTCTTTGGGATCCAAGCGCGGCGACCCCTTTGTCAACCTTGAACGGAGAGGCGATTGCGAAGGAAGCGTGCATACCACACATACTGACAGTAGCCAACCACAAGAAGGAAGCCATATCTCCCATGCAAAGAATAACAAGGCCATGCAGTTGGAAATCAACCGAATAAAAAGGGGGCTGTGCCATGCACAACGAAGGCGAACTCCCTCTAACTCCGACGTTTCTTCTGATAACATGAGGGACGTTAGTTACAGGCGAAGATCCTGAACCCCGCCTAGTGAATCTTTCTCCTATGAAGAGGAACGCCACCACGAACGGAGGGTCAGAAGCCTGCCCCACAAAGGTGTGGGAAATGATGTTGTAAGCAGGGCCTTGGACCAAATCTCCAAGTCACCCTTTACGCGCAAAATCGAGGGGGCTAGGCTTCCTCGACGATTTGCTCAGCCCATTTTCACCATGTACAACGGTAAAACAGACCCCGTTAAGCATGTGAGCCACTCAACCAGAGAATGGCTGTCCATTCTAGAGACGAAGCCTTAATGTGTAAGGTTTTCCCATCCAGTCTGGGACCTGTTGCCATGAGATGGTTTGACAGCCTGAGGGTAGATTTCGTAAGTTCCTTTAAGGAGCTCACCCAGGCGTTTTGCTCCCGCTTTGTCACCTGCAATAGACCTCCTCGGCCCTTGGCCTCCCTACTATCCTTAAGTATGAGAGAAGGAGAGACCCTAAAAGCGTATTCAGATAGATACTGGGAGATGTTCAACAAAATAGATAGTGACTTTGATAATGTTGCCATTAGTAAATTCAAGCTTGGCCTCCCAGCCGACCATGATTTGAGGAAATCTCTGACTGGCAAACCTGTTACCAGTATACGCCGGCTCATGGACCAGATTGATAAATATAAAATGGTTAAGGAAGACCAGCAGTAGGGAAAAAGGAATGAGAAGATTATCCCTCAGAAGATGAGGGATTTCAAGTCGGACCGATACAATAACAACCAACTGAGGAGGGATTTTGCCGGGCAGTCGGTGTCTGCCAGTCCTCAGGCGGTTAATGCTGTATTCCGAGAGTCAGTGCATTAAGTTCTAGAGAAGATTAGGAGTGAGTCATTCTTTAAATGGCCAAATAAAATGGTGGGAAACCCCGAGAGATGCAATCGCAACCTCTATTGCCAATATCACCGAGACTATGGACATACCACGAAAGATTGTAGAAGTCTGTGGGACCACCTAGACTAACTCGTCCGTGAAGGAAAGCTAAAGCAACTATTGCACTACTCTAGTGGCCAGGGAGGTCAGGCAAACTTAGAATCCGAGAGATGATTCTTCTAGACCCCCTTTGGGAACAATAAATGTCATATTCGCTGCTCTAGGGAGAACTGGGTCATGCCCCTCCAAAGTGATGTCTGTGGCTCGGCTATCCCCGAGGACGTTAATCGAGGGCCAAAGAAGGCTAGGATGGAAATCCAACCAGTTTTAGGCTTCTCAAGCTAGGATAAAGTCAGAACCATTCAACCCCACGATGATGCTTTGGTGGTTACCCTCAGGATTGAGGGATATGACGTGAAAAAGGTGATGGTGGACCAAGGAAGCAGCACCGAGATAATGTACCCCGATCTGTATAAAGGGCTGAACTTGAAGCCCGAAGACCTAACACCTTACAGCTCGCCCCTAGTGAGTTTCAATGGAAAGATCGTCATCCCAAAAGGCCAAATCTGACTACCTGTGCAAATTGGTCCAGAAATAGTAAAGGTAGATTTCATTGTTGTGGACGCGTATTCACCATACACAGCGATTGTAGCCAGATCCTAGCTTCATACACTAGGGGTTGTTTCTTCTACTCTGCACCAGAAGGTTAAATATCCATCCGAAGGCCAGGCTAAGGAGATTTTGGGAGATCAATCTGTGGCTAGACAATGCTTGGTGGCCGCCATCTGGCATAAACCCAAGGCTGAATCCTCGGCCCATACTGAAAAGGATTTATAGCAGTTAAAACCTATGGCGTTGCCCATCAACGATTCAGCCAAGAAGGCTAAATGTGAGGATTTGGTAAAGGTTATTATCGATGACGATCTAGAAAAGTTTTTTCAAGTCGGGTCTCAACTTCCTCCTCAAGAGAAGGAAGAGCTGATAGAATTCCTCATAAAAAACCTCGATGTGTTTGCATGGGACACTATTGAGGCCCCAGGGGTGGATCCAGACTTCTTCTGCCACCATCTAAATGTTAATCCATCCATCATTCGCAAAAAGCAGCCGCCTCACCGCCCATCCAAAGAGCATGCAGATGCTCTTAGAGATAAGGTAATGAAGCTCAAACAGGCAGGGGCAATCAAGGAAGTTTTCTACCCTGAATGGTTGGCTAACACTGTGGTGGTAAAGAAGAAGAATGGAAAGTGGCGAGTATGTATAGATTTCACAAATCTGAATAAGGCTTGCCCGAAAGATCCATTCCCTATGCCTAAAATAGATCAGCTAGTGGATGCAACTGTAGGCCATCCTCGGATGAGCTTCTTGGACGCCTTTCAAGGATATCACTAAATACCATTAGCCTTGAAGGATCAGGAGAAGACTGCTTTTGTCACCCCCATTGGGAACTACCATTACAAGGTGATGCCATTTGGTTTGAAAAATGCAAGATCTACCTACCAAAGGATGATGACGAGGATGTTTGAGCCACAGTTGGGTAAGAATATTGAAGTCTACATAGATGACATGGTAGTAAAAATCAAGGTGGTATCTGAGCATATAGGAGATCTTGGAAACATTTTTGAAGTTCTTAGAAAACACAAGTTGCGCTTAAATGCTTCAAAGTACTCATTTGGTGTGGGATCAGCCAAGTTCCTGAGCTATATGGTAACCCACATAGGGATTGAGGTCAATCCCGATCAAATCAAGGCTATTAATAGTTTGCGGCCTCCTCAGAATCCCAAAGAAGTCCAGAAACTGACTGGAATAGCCGCGGCCTTAAACCGGTTCATCTCTCGATTAGCAGATAGGTGCAGGCCTTTCTTCCTACTGATTAACAAATGGAAAGGGTTTGAATGGATTGAAGAGTGTGCCTTAGCTTTCCTGCAACTTAAAGAATATCTAATTCGGCCACCTATCATGTCCAATCCTAAAATGGATGAAGTCCTGTTTGCCTATATCGCTGTGGCCCCTTACGTTGTAAGTTTGGTATTGATACGAGTTGATCGTGGCGTACAGCGGCCAATCTATTATGTGAGCAAATCACTGCATGAAGCTGAGGTTCGTTATCTACCACTGGAGAAAGCCATCCTGGCAATAGTGCATGGTACATGAAAGCTGCCCCATTATTTCCAAGCACATACAATTGTTGTCCTCACCCAGCTTCCACTTAAAGCCATACTCCGAAGTGCTGATTACATGGGAAGTATTGCTAAATGGGGCATGATCCTAGGGGCTTTTGATATTAAATACATGTTTCGTACCTCCATCAAGGGCCAAGTCCTTGTAGATCTGATGGCCGAGTTCATTGAACCCTATTTAAAAGAAGTAACTTCGACACATATCATGGATGAAAAATTGGTTGGCATGATTTCCCAACGAGGTCCCTTATCCTAGGAAGTATACGTTGATAGTGCAGTGAATCATAAGGGTTCTGGAGTGGGGCTAGTGCTGGTATCCCCTAAGAAGATCACTATTGAAAAGTCATTGAGACTGAACTTCTCAGCTACAAATAATGAGGCTGAATATGAAGCTCTACTAATGAGAATTACCATGGTTCAAAAAAATGGGCAGAAAGGTGGTAGAGATGTTCTAAGACTCAAGGTTAGTCGTCGGCCAAGTAAAAGGAGAATTTGAAGCGAAAGATGAAAGAATGCAGGGGTACTTGAGTCAAGTTAGACACCTGCAATCAGAGTTCGAATCTTTCAACTTGTTGCACATTCCTAGAAGCGGAAACTCACATGCTGATTCCTTAGCCACACTTGCGACCTCCTTGGCGCAGAACCTGCCTCGGGTTATCCTCATAGAGGATTTGTACAAACCTTCGGAGGTAAGGAGAGAAATAGTCCGAGTTCACCAAGTCAGAGCAGGGCCTAGCTGGATAGACCTTGTGATGCTATTCTTGAAGGAAGACATTTTGCCTGAAGAAAAGTCAGAAGTTGACAAGGTACGGAGAAAAGCTACTCGGTTCTAACTGTCCGAGGACCAGAAATTATGTAAATGCTCCTTCTTAGGACCATACTTGGTATGTGTACATCCTGAAACAACTGAATTACTCCTCAAAGAGCTACATGAGGGAATTTGTGGAAGTCACACTGGAGGTAGATCTCTGGCACACAAAGTCATCACTCAAGGTTATTGATGGCCAAATATGCAAAAGGAAGCATAAGAATACGTGAAGAAATGCGATCAATGCCAACGGTTTGCACCAAACATGCACCAACCGGGGGGAGTCCTCAATCCCCTGACAAGGCCGTGGCCTTTTACTCAATGGGGCTTGGACATTATGGGCCCTTTCTCCAAGGCAGTAGGGAACAAGAGGTATTTGCTGGTTGGCACAGATTATTTCACCAAGAGGGTCGAAGCTGAGCCTCTGGCAAATATTAGAGACGTGGATGCCAAAAAATTTGTTTGGAAAAATATTGTCACACGGTTTGGAGTCCCTCGCACCCCCATCTCAGACAACGGCCTTTAGTTTGATAGCAAATCCTTCAAAAGGTACTGCTGCAACTTGGGAATCACAAATAGGTATTCTACCCCAACTTATCCCTAGGGAAATGGGCAAGCGAAGGCTGTTAACAAGGTCATTGTAGACGGACTCAAGAAGAGGTTAAACGACGTAAAGGGTAAGTGGGTGGACGAACTGCCACACGTCCTATGGACATATCAAACCACACCTCGTAGGTCGACAGGAGAGACTCCCTTCTCAATGACATATGGAGCCAAAGCTGTTATCCCTTTGGAAGCTGGTTTCCCAACGCTAAGGACCAACTCCTTCAATCCGACCACTAACAACGAACTGCTGGGAAGGGGTTTGGACTTGTTTGAAGAAAGAAGGGAAAATACAATGGTTCAATTGGCATACTACCAACACAAGCTCAAGTAAGGTTATGCTGCCAACGTGAAGCTGAGACCATTAGCACTTGGGGACCTGGTGTTGAGAAAGGTTCTGGGAACAGCAAAAAACCCAGCATGGGGGAAGCTAAGACCCAATGGGAAAGACCATATCGTATCACCTCAGTGGCCGGTATAGGTGCGTATCTCCTGGAAGATTTGGATGGACATGTAATACCACGCCTGTAGAATGTGAGCAACCTGAAAAGGTATTATTATTAATGAAATTTTCTTCTGTCAATATGTCCATATATTAAAGGCATTATGTTTCTCATTATTTAAACTTTACAAGTGTTTAAACTAAAACTCAATCATGCCTGCAGTTCTCGAACCAGATGATGTGGAAAAGTTAACACACAAAGACAACTTTACAAGTGTTTAAACTAAAACCCAATCATGCCTATAGTCCTCAGACTAGATGATGTGGGAAAGTTAACACACAAAGACAACTTTACAAGTGTTTAAACTAAAACCCAATCATGCCTGTAGTCCTCGGACTAGAAGATGTGGGAAAGTTAGCACACAAAGACAACTTTACAAGTGTTTAAACTAAAACCCAATCATGCCTGTAGTCCTCGGCCTAGAAGATGTGGGAAAGTTAACACACAAAGAAAACTTTACAAGTGTTTAAACTAAAACCCAATCATGCATGTAGTCCTAGGACCAGAAGATGTGGGAAAGTTAACGCACAAAGACAACTTTACAAGTGTCTAAACTAAAACCCAATCATGTCTGTAGTCCTCGGACCAGATGATATGGGAAAGTTAACCCACAAAGACAATTTTACAGGTGTTTAAACTAAAACCCAATCATGTCCGAAGTCCTCAGACCAGATGATGTGGGAAAGTTAACACACAAAGGCAACTTTACAAGTGTTTAAACTAAAACCCAATCATGCATGTAGTCCTCGGACCAAATAATGTGGCAAAGTTAACGCACAAAGACAATTTTACAAGTGTTTAAATTAATACCCAATCATGCATATAGTCCTCGGACCAAATGATGTGGGAAAGTTAACGCACAAAGACAACTTTACAAGTGTTTAAACTAAAACCCAATCATGCCTGTAGTCCTCGGACCAGATGCTGTGGGAAAGTTAACCAACAAAGACAATTTTACAAGTGTTTAAACTAAAACCCAATCATGCCTGAAATCCTCGGACCAGATGCTTTGGGAAGGTTAACACACAATGACATCTTTTCTAAGTAATATAGCAGTCTGTGTTATCTACTTGTTTCTCACTAAGTCATGGCCAAATCCTCGGATTGGTAACTTTATTGTTTGTCCAAGTGTAAATTCTTGAATTATTCATCCAAGTACAAATTGCCACTAGTATTTGCTACAGCTAGAATGATCCTAAGATAAATTTGTTTGAAATAACAGTAATCCCGAAAGTATGAAAAGAAAAAACACAAGAAATTGAAAGAGAATTCCATTCATTAATCAAACGTAGTGTCATTACATACAGTGACAGGACCCATAACAAAAAATGATGATGACAAGCAAAAGAAAATACATATAATGAAATGGAATAAAAATAAATAAATAAATAAATAAAATACTACAGCTACTTCTGCTTGGACTCAGTGGCCTTGAGCTTGGCATCCCTAGCATCAGACTTGGACTTTGCCGCCTTGGCTTGGAAGACCATGTCCTTAATGGGAATGTTGTCCTCAGAAGGGGCATTTTTAGCTGAGGTTAGGACCTCCTTACCCTTTCCAACCTCCTCCAAGGGAGCCTCAGTACCCACGGTTAGGGCTTGGACATCAAGGGCCTGCTCAAGGAATGGAAGAGGGAGAGCAGTGGTTGGAGGGAGATCGGCTGGAACCTCTCGAATGTGCTCAGGGAAGTACACGCTCTCAGCCTTTCTCAGGGCAGAGTCAGCAGGGGCCCCCGCACTATTTAGCGCCTCTGTCCAAGACATAATGCAGTAGTCCCTACAAACTTCGGCCACCTCCTCGGCTAGCCTTTTTTCTGTGTCCTCCACCCCACGCTCATAGGTCGTAGTCATTGCAACTTCAATATTTTCCTTGGCCACCCAGGCTACCTCCTTTGCTGCATCCCTGACCCTCTGCAGCTCGGCCCTGAGGTCCAAGACCAGCTGTTTCTGGGTGGCCAAGTTAATCTCCGTTGTGTACAGCAACTTCCGCTGGTCCTCGGCTTGAGTTTGAGCATTCTTCAGCCCCGCCAGAGCGCTAGAACGCTCATGTTCTAACTCTTTTAGCTTCTCGGCCAGTGCCTTGTCCTCCTTCTCGGTCCCAAGTGCTTTCTCAACCTTGCGCCGAGAGTAGGACTCAACCTCAAGCTTGTGATGGCCATTTCGAACCCACTCTTCGGCCACGTAGACCTGCTAAGTAACCTACAAAACGGTTAAAGAATATACATGAAATACGTATGTATAAATGAATCAAAGTATTACAAGAAGTTCATTTACCACGGCAAGGTCTCTCTTCAGAGACATGAATAGGTCTGGCTGCCTTGTTCGCTTGAGGGCCTCCATGTCCCTTGGAAGGAGGAGACGCTACTCCAAGGCTTGAGCTAGATAGGTGGCATGCCCTCTGCTAGATTCCCTTATTGTGGAATCATAGGGGATAAGGGCCCATCCAACTCCATCACGGGAGCCTATGAACGCTGCTGTCGGCGCACCTCAGCGTCGTCTCTACTGTCTATAGACTTAGACCTCTTATCCTTGAGGTCTTTTGTTTTTTGCTGCTTGGTACCCCTTTGAGGGGGCACCTCCCCCTCTTCCAGCTCCTGTACCTGTCTCTTCTTCTTTAGATCATGGTCAGTGCGCTGTCCGAGGTTAGCAGGGGGAGAAGGAGGAGGAAGAGAGAGATGGGCAGGAACTTGGGCTTTGGGAGCTTCTGGCTGAGCGGCCCCCTTATTCCTGTTTGCCAATAAACCTTTTAAGTTGTGCCTTTTCTTCTATTGTTCCATCCCTTCCTCTTCCTTGAAGCTCAAGTCAATTCGGGTAACAGCTAGCTTTGAAGGACGAACAGAAGAGAGCTTGTCAGATTCAGTTTCAAAATCTAAGAGCTCAACAGGTCTCTCTGGTACTCCTTCCCCCTCAAAGCGAAACTACTCTATCTCCTCGTCCAATGACAACTGCAAAGAGGCTACTCCTTCTTCCAATGCAGCTGCAACTTCGAGAGGAACTTGTTGAACCGAGATTATGAGCGGAGGAGGGACTTGATGGGCTAGTAATATGACCGGGGGGAGGTTGTGTGGAGCCAAGAAATTCGACTTTTACACATTAATGCGGTTTATCCGAGGATCACCAGCTAGAATGGAGTGGCCGACTTCTTGGAAAATCATCGAAATTGGGACAAAATCGAGGATCAGATGGACGGCCCACAGCTGTCGATCCTCACTGACAAAGATCTCTGACCGGAGCAAATAATTGAGGGCCACAACACTAGTAAAACTGAGCCGATGAGCGAGTTGCCTCCTATCTGCAAAAATAACCGAGAAATCAAACATGATAAGATAATTGGAGGATGTTATCAGAGAGAAGTAAAACAAATGATGTGGGTAGGGTTAACAATCTAAGTCTTTTACTAAAGGACCTAACTCTAAAGTATCCCACCTAGCTCTCTCTCCTGGGTCGGGCAGTGGAGACCGTCGTGTCATGCCCCCGAAACGATGAGGTAGTCATCTTTCATCCCTTTGTTGGATTTGGGGAGGCATGAAATGAGCCTGACAATGGGCAACCTAGACTTGAGGTAAAACCCACCATCAGCTTGGGAGTGGCACTCGTAAATATGGACCACGTCGTGCCAAGTGAAACCCAATCTGAGATACTCGTTGAGAGCATCGACGCAGCCTAAGACCCTAAACATATTGGGCGCGCACTGATGGGGACACAACCTATGATTAATGAGGTAGTCCTAGGTTATCCTACCCATAGGAAGGGTCATTCCTACTTCTAAGAAGACTATTATGGGAATGATGACCTCCCCTACTTCTCTATGTGTAGCGATTTGCTCTGGAGAACAATACCGCAGACTGACATCTTAGGGAACATGGAATCTCTATTTAAAAGCCTCTATTTTGGCAGGAGAGTCTACCAAACTCTCGAATCTACCCATTTGGACAACTCTAGAAAAAGCGACTAAAATATATGAGCGAAGAAACAAGAACTAAAATGGCCGAGGAGGGTAAGTGAGTCTGGGAGGGCGAAAACTTACGAAAGTAAGTGTGCTAACCCTGATCTTTTGGAAAGGACCCCTTAGAATTTTCCTAAAGAGAGAGAGTTGTGAAGGCTTAGGAAGTTAGAGTGCTTTGTGAGTTGGAGCGCTGGGGTTCTCTGGAGTTTTTGAAAAATTTGCGAAGTAAAAAAGAAATGAGTCCCTTCAAGGCTTTATATAGAGGGAGAAAAGAAAGTGGGAATTATCCCGCTCAAAATTCCAGAAGAAAAGCTTAGTTGTTCGATCTACACCCCACCATTGGATCTGGGGGAACAAGGCGCCGCCTGGAGCCATAAATGACAATTCGCAGACCCCAAAGCGTCAAAAGCAGTTCTGAAGCGCGGAAAATGGCGCTTTTGCACGTGTAAGCTGTAGAAATAAATGAACTTATCTCCTTAAAATCAAAACCCCACTTTTTCTCCTCGGATGAGAGGGAAAAACCAGAGTTTTGAGGGGCTATTATAGGGGAAGGGGACCAAAAATTCATATATTGGGCCTTGGGCCTTATCCAAAGACGCTAATACGTCTAAGGAGAGACAAATAGAGTGGAGAAATTTCAGTTTGAAGTCTCATGAGTAAGAAATAAATAAAGGGTGGTCCGAGGAGAAACCCCTCCTCAGCTATGGTTGATACGCCTCAAGCCTGAATTCCCACTGTAAGAATGACCTCCATAAAAGCTCCAGTGATGGAAGCATACCTCGGAGACACACAAGAATGAAGGGGACTCGAAAATATCTAATGAAAAACTGCTACCACCACATTAAAAGCATTGCAGTTGCTTTTCTAGCTGCATTTATGTGGAGAAGACCCCTGAACAGTATTTCCTTGGTCACCGCAACTCACAGAGGGGCCAGATGAGATGTCTGATGAGACAAGTAGTCAAGTAGCAACCCAAATTATTGACAAGTGTAGGGAAAGGATTGCCCAAAAGGGACTATATAATGAAGAAACCCCTCCAGGGGAAAGGGGATCGAAAAAAGAAAGAAAAAAAACACTGTAGCCACTAAAACTACAATTGTAATAAGTTTCATTGATTTGGACAAACATTTGCCTCCTCAGCAATACTTTCGCCCAGTCTTAACGTACCTTTTTCTTGCATGATTATCATTCGAACCCGTCCTAGCCATTGTTATATTCATTTAGGCCTAGTTCTTTAATCCACACTTTACAAATTTATTGTGCTGGGCTCATCAACCCACAATCCCATATATATTGGGCTTAGGCTGCAAATAGTGCCCCTACACATAAAATAAATACTATAATTTTGGTTCCATATATATATATATATATATATGTGTGTGTGTGTGTGTGTATATATAAGAAGTTAGGAAATCTAAATGGTTAAGATTATTTTTAGTGAATACACAAATATTTAAAAAAAAATTTAAATTTTAGATGGCTTTTAAGTCAATTGTTGTCAAATCAACTATACATGAGGAAGAATGTCATATTTTAGATGATGATGATTATTATTATTCCAAATAAAAATTGTTCCTTATATAGAATTTATTAAAAAGAAACATTTAAATTCCTTTAATACAAATAATTAATGCACAATAATAGATAATTAATATATGCATTTACTCTATTGGCTAATTCAATGAATAAATACTTTGATATAAATGCAAACTTTGTTGAAGTGGAAGTCTAAATAAAGAGAATCTCAAGAAATGTCCCATATAGCAGAAGCTCATGCTTTCTCACATGAAGTATACATACATACGTACATACATACTTACTTTTATATATATATGTGTGTGTGTGTGTGTGTGTGTATTGATTGATTAGTGTTGATCTATGAAATTTAGCAATTAAGCCTCTACGATGAGGAAGTCTAATTAAGATGTACATGTTTTCTTTACAGCAAAGGTCACAAAGCAATAGTTTGTAGCTTAAAAGCCCGAACAGAGAAGAGAACACATGCCACTGCATTTATTAGAATAAATTCTTTACTAAAATATTACACCGAAACAATTGGTTTACCTAGAATTTCGAAAGGACTAGCACACACAATCTAAGAAGGTTATGCAAAAACCCACATGAGCTATATCATATTGTGTTCAATAAGAAAACAAATAACAAAATGTAAAATCTAAAACTCATAAACTGTAGTATCATTATGTTTTGTCTAAAACTAATATACACAGTGTTCTAAATATTTTAGAGGGGAAAATTTATTAAAAGAAAATCCATTTATATGCATGAACCAAAAGAAAATGTATCAAAAGAAGAGAGAAGAAAACACACACCTTAGCATTCACAGAAGCCAGGAAGACCACAATATATACAGCAAAATCGAAAGAAATTAAAAAACAAACGATTAAAAAAAAAAAAAGGACAAATAGAATTCAGAGAATGAAATTGAAATAAGAAGATAGAAGAAAAGGATAGAATCAACAAAAGGAATATAAAAATCTGAAAAATAAAAAGCAAAAAATAGATGAAGACATTTCTTTTCAACGCAGAATCAACCAAATGGTGATGGCCTCATGGTGGTGCTTTGGTGGCCATCCAATTTGTTTTCCTCTCTATTGTTTAAAGTTAGTGGTGAGTTATGAATAGTGATATAGTTGGCGGCAAAGGAAAGAGAGTTGATAAAGGGGAGGAATCGTTTAAAAGAGAGGAGCTTGAGACTCTATTTAGTTCATCCATAGAAGTGTGCACATGAGATGTTCTTGCTTAGGTGAATGAGCGTCATTATCGTGGTCTTCTTGGCTTCCGCATTAGGCGTTAATGGATGGGAAAAACATTTAAAAATTTAGATGGAACACATGGTGTAAAATGGGCATTCAATTTGCAATCTAATTAGATTTTCTCTTAACTTTGGCTATATATTTATATATAATCTGTAAATAACTATTGTTATTGAAAACATGGACCAAATTTCCTTTTACAAATCACCAATAAAATTGAAGTGAAGTATGAAATCAATTGGAATGAAAGTATTAGCTATATTTTTAGCAAAATATAGTTTCTTTTTTTCTTTTTCTTTTTTTGAGAATCAAGTTGGCATGGTTTTATTTAGTTACTGGAAAATCATAAACAATATTAAATATATCAAGAGGAACAAATTTCATCCAAACTAGAAAAAGGAAAAGAATACTAGTTTTTCAGGCAAAGACATGGGCTACAACATTGTCTTTTCTTCTAGTATGAGAGAAGGAATGGTTCGTCACTAACGACTGCAATAGACTCAATGTCTTTAACAAGATATCTAATGGATGAAAGAGGAGAAACAACATAATTAAGGGTATTAATAGCAATCTCTAAATCACACTGAAATATGAAATAGTGAATACCTAGCTCAAGCACAAATTGAACAGCCCTATGAGCCACCAGCATCTCCAACACTACTATTAACACAGACAATGGAATTTTCTCAAACATGGCAGCAAACACTGCTAAAAACATTGAACGACTTTCTATTTAGGATTCTCCGGGGGAAAAAAAATTGAAATAAATGTGGAGTGACTCAACCTCAAATATATATATATATATATATATATATTGGAGAAAAGACCTTGAATGATTTTTTTTTAAGAAAGTTTCAATTTATGACGTCCACTCTTGATGATAACTCATTATCATGAGACCAAGAATGATTTTAATAACAAAAATTACCAAAAGTATTAGCTATATTTGTAAAAATATATATAGTTGTTGAAAACATGGAACGACTTTCCTTTTAGGGTTCTCGAAGAAAATTGGAATAAAATCACATTTGTAGCGACTCGACCTTGAATGATCTGAATAACAAAATCTAAAGAAAGTAGGATGTTCTAATTAATTTGTATCAAATTACAAATAGAGGATTTAAAAATCTTATAGGGTTACCCCTTAAATGTATTCCCACCTTGGAGCCACAGCTGGCCGTAAAGCACAAAATTATAGAAACAAATATTCAACCATAATTTAATTATAAAAGGTTTATGTTTTTTGAGAAATAAGGGTATTTAGAAATTTTTGAGGATCTCATAGATATCATAATAATTTAGGAACCATTAAAACAATCCCTTAAAGTGAACACAGTGAGCTTTGTAAATAATTTGCCAAAATTATTAATTATATTTGTAACTAAATATTGTTGTTGAAAACATGGAGGGAATTAATTTCCTTCTACGGATCACCATAAAAATTGGAGTGAAATATATGAAACCAATTGGAATGAATATAGAGCCTACTAATTTATAGTACACACTTCATCATTATGAAAATTTTATGTAAGAAAAAACAAAAAAATTTGAAATGTATGTCAGACTGTTCACTTGGCACCATTCACAATACTCGTTTGTTATACTATAATGATTAAGATTCCATACTTAGGCCTGAATTCAGTTTCAAAAAATCATTACACCCATCCTGAACGTTCAAATTAAGCATAAGCTACAGCTATCATATTAATGCAGTGTCTGAATTACTATTGGAAGAGTTGCTTAATGGAGATAAGCACGAATACTAGAAGGACATACCTAGTTTAGGCCACGAATAACATCTTACGAGGCTATGTGAATTGACCAAATTACCCAATGGGGTCTTTAGTATGCACCCTGTTTTTTCAACAATACGAGGCTAAGTTTGTATATTTATATTCTACAATGGGATATGTCTACCATTTAACTCGACAAGAGTGGTGCAAGAATGTGGTGGTTATATTTGGTAATGTTACTGTATCTTCTTTTTATAAATATAGGCCCACTCAAGCCGATCTTGGTATCACAGGCCAATTACTCAGACATCTTATTAGGGTTAGTATATGAGTAAAAACTCCATTTCTTTTATAAGGTTTCATTCCCTTTCTCATAATGCTCACTTGCATTTTCCTTTTGTAGGCACAATAGCATTCAAATATGGAGCAGAACCCAATTAGTGGTGTTGGCCTGGGAGTGCAACCATGGCCTAAAAGGCCCTCCACTATGATCCCTCCTCTATCAAATTGTTCTGAAGGTGCTGAATCTTCATTTCAAATGTGTAAAAAACCATACCTCATGAATCATGGCAATAGTGGGATTGGTAGCAGCGTGACCAAGACCTATTTTCAGTCATCTGGTGCCAAATCCACTCTTCCAATGGCAAAAGATGATACTACTCATGACAAACAGACCCAGAACCCACATCCACAATCCCTTGGTGGTGTTGCTTCGGGTTCTAGTGCAGATGAAAATGGCTCTGTCCAAGCTGAGATTGTGGATGGTGTCCAAGTCAGATTGGGTAGAAACATAGATCCAAACATTGACCCCAAAAAGCTCAAGCGGTGAATCCATCTCCTTATATCTTTTTTTTTCCAATACTGTTTTATTGTCTTTTCTGGAGCCAATCTTTTTTCTTTTTCTTTTTCTTTTTCTTTTTTTTACATGAGTTTGTTTTGTAGGATTATCTCAAACCGAGTTTCAGCACAGAAATCTAGAATGAAGAAGATTCAGTACATTACTGATTTGGAAAGGAGATTGAAAGCTTTAGAGGTAACCATGATCACTCTTTCAGAAATTATACCACTAATCTTTCCTTGATGTTGATCAATTTAGAGCGAAGATATTGTGTCTAACCACGCACATATTCAATTCATCGAATATTTATTCTTTTGTTCTTTGAATTTGCAGTCTCAAATCGCACTGCTATCTCCTCAAGTTGAAATTTACAAAAACCAGCAACGTTTGTTACAACTGGAGCAAAAAAGCTTGAACCAAAAGATGAACACTGTCAACAACAAAAAAATTCTCAGAGATGGTGTCTAAACTTAACTTCTATCTTTGTCTGCTTATATCTGTATCTTCCCATGATTGTATTATTAATTAAATTTCTCTTTCAGTTGAAATTGAAGAGAACAAAGAAGAAGTGCAAAAGATGAGGCAACTCCTTTTGCAGCTGCAACAGCAGCAAATGCATGCACAGGCAAGGATGTTTAATTGGGAAACTGGAATGGAGCAGATGGAATATCCAAATTTCAATCAATCTAGCGTGGGACCTATGGTTTCTGTCAACTTAAACCAAGGTAAAACCAATTCTAACCTAGATAACAAGGAATTTATAATGTGAAGATTTGACACTAAATCAACTATCCAAAAAAAATAAAGACACTAGATTGTCATAGTTATATTTTTTAGTTTATGGTTTCTAGTGTTTATAAGGGCCCGTTTGGTAATGTTGTTCTAGTAACGTTGTTTAAGTATTGTGGAAATACTTATGAGTGAAAAAGTGTTGTGGAAATATGTGTTATATTGTTTAAACAATAAAAGCTGTTGTTTAAACAACACAATCAAACAGGTATTAAATATGCATGCATACGGTTTTTTTTTTAATACAAATCATCTGTATCATTTTTTGTATTCCACTAATCACAATTTGCCATGTATTTGTTTAAATTTCTTTATAAAATAACCAAAATTTAAAATGGAAAAAAATAAAAATGTGACAAGTTGTAATTAGCGGAACACAAAGTAGAATACAAAATATGGTATAAAGAATTTGTATTCATTTTTTTTAATTAAAAAAAAAAACGTACTTCCTATTTTCGCTTATCAAAACCTAGAAACACATATACGCAATTAATATAATTTTTCCACCCTAATAATTGTACATCTATGGTCTAAAAAAATGTAAATCTGATGTGTATTTCTTATTAAAATTGATAAATTAGCAACTTGAGTCCTAAGAGCAGTGTTACGTCCACAATATTTTCACAATAAAAGTTAAGTGGCAAATTGTTACTAGTTCTCGTCTGTGCCTAAATCACTGACATATATCATTTTTTTTACTTAATATTAACAACTTGCTACTTACACTTTGTCATGAAAATGTTGTGAATCTAACTTTATTAGACTCCTAAAAGGTGCATAATAATTACTAATAACATTTGAAATGTTAGAGGTTGCTTTGGAAAGGAAATAAGACTAACAACATTTTATTTTTGAAAGGATGGGATTTAGCTCCAAACAGGTTTGAACTATATCATTCAATCCACTAAACAGCGATTTATAAAACTATCTATGTGTATTATTTAAACAATTCACATGACTCATCAAAAAATCAAATAATTAAAACTACACAATGATGATCTTCTCAATTGTTACATAGTGAATAGAAAGAAGATAACTCCAAACTGATTTGGAACAAAAACTTTCCTTTAAAAAAAATGCTTTCCATTTGAAATGGATATATTTCATGGTTTAGAATAATAAAACAAAAAAAAAAAATGCTCTATTTAATTAATGTATTTTTTGATATAACATCGCTTAAAAATTTTAAATGATGTAAGACATGGAATGGTTTTTTTGTAGCCGTAAATGGAGAAAACACAGCAGAAGTGCATAGGCTGAAGCAACTGAATTTGACACAACAACTCGAACAACAACAGCATGAACAGGCTTGGATGCCAAGTTGGGAACTTGCATTGGGCCAGATGGTAAACCCAAGCTTAAATCAATCTGAGACTCAGCAGAAAGCAAACGTGGGTGTAATGGACCCAATGCTGAATTACAGCACGTTCAACTCAGATCCTCGCAATTTCTTTGTGTGAACCTCTAAATCATCTGCATGTTCCTCTTCATTGGATCTCCTTGTTGTTTTCTTTTCGATTATCTCTGTTGTAAGGTTAATATTGCATGTTCTTCTAAGACTTTTGAAGGCTTGCTGTAATTTTTTTTTTTTTTTTTTTTTTAATTCGAAGGCTTGCTGTAATTAATTATGAACTTCGGTTTATGTTTGTGTGTAACCTTTTGTGGAAAGGGACAGTCTAGCAGTTATTTTGCTTTCTCGGCTTGAGTTTAAGTGTGATTTTTGTGTGTACTTATGATTTTTTTTTTTTTTTCCTGTTTTCTAATCTAATTTCTTATGTATAATTTTTTAAATCCTCACATTTTTAAGATGCAATAATGTTTATAAATATTTAAACAAATAAGTAAATCCAAAAATATTTGAGATCCTATATCATTTTCATTATTTCTTTTTTGACCTATTAAGTAAATTCAAATAGTGTACACACACACACATATATATATATTGAAAGTTCACTTGGTGTGTATAACACTAGTTAATGTTTAGACCCCCAATTTCAAAAGTACTAATACAAACTTATATTCAAACAATGTATATGCGGAATGATAAATATAAGCTATACCCAAACAATTAAACTACTTTAAGCCATAATTTAATCACAACAGAGTAATAATTAAAAGCAAAGAGTAAGAGTTAGAGAGATGCAAACACAAGATAACACCGACATGTATTATCGAAGAAGAAACCGAAAAACTCGGCAAAAAACTCTCCGCCACCCTCCAAGCGGTAAAATGATCTACTAGAAATCAGTTGGGATACATGAATAGCAATAGACCCTCCAAACCTAATCTACCCGATACACCTAAACCCACCAAGCTTCTTGCTCTAACAGGGTTAAGCCTAACCTTGTCTTCTCTAACTTACCAAATCCCACGATAAGCCCATTGCATTAACCAAATGAATTGGTCCTCTCTGAACTACTTCTTGAGCACCAAATAACCTTCTCACTGATATGAATGTGGTGAGGTAAGGATTTGGCTAAAACTTCTCTCAAGGGTATGTCAATGGAGAGGGTGAGAGTAGAGGAATTTGAAGAGTCAAATGTATAAGATTGTGGATGAATCAATCTTGTTGTTCTCTGAGGTTTCTCTCTCAAAATTCTCTCTAGAAGCTATCCACATTTCATGGGTATACGGGTATTTATAGTAGGGTATATAAGAAATGTGAAAAATCATTTTTCTGCAAACCAAGGGGTTCTAATGACTCACTCTCACGACTGGACAAGTCACGAGTTTCAGTCGCAAAATAACTGACTAGCCAGACTATTCTTTTTATCCTGTAGTGGTCCAGTTGTCATGACCCTTCAACTTCCTGCATGCTTCACACGTGTGGCACTTTGGCGAGTCATCAGTCACGAGTCACTCACGAGTTCCAGTCGCGAGAATGCTCTTGATAGTACACACACTTGAATTCTCACACTCTCTCACACATAACCCTTATATGATTCTCACCTAAAAACAAGGTATCTAATTGCTGAATTACAAGCAAATTTGGCACGGAATAAAGCCAACACATGGTTGAATAAATTCAACCTTAAATATATATATATATATATATATCTTCACATGCACGTTTGTTAAATTTTATATCCTCAAAATCAAATCTTCACTATATGATTGAAGATAATGAGAATGCTATGGCCTATTTGTGTGAATCTGCCAATCTTTCTTGGATTTTGATTCTCTAAAATTCTTAGGGTACTCTATCACATAAATTTCTCTTAAATCTCAACATTTCATTTTAAAATAAATGGATAAGGCCATTCCATGTCATTAATTCATTAACAAAAACCTTAAAATATATGGATGTCATGTCAGTTATTAAAATGGACAACTCTGTTTTTAAATCTATTTTAGTTTTAAGAAATTAAACAACATGGATCTAAACCATAATTTCATATTCATGCCAACACCGCTGAGACCGATGTTAACCCACTGTAAGCCATCTTCCTGATAATACATATGGAGAAAAGTTAAAAGCACAAGTGTCAAAGACCATATTTAGCAGTGGCAATCATATCCATTTTCTCCAACGTCCTTTTTACCTATCTTACTTTTAGTATTCTTGAAATATGATTTTCCCTCTTTGAACCTTTCATTCTACTGGTCATACAAAAAAGGAGAACCTTTCCCAACTGTGATAGCTCGAATCATTAGCATTGTTATTAAGATATTATCAGAAAAACAATTGATTTGGTGATTTGGGTGATGTGTTCTAGGATGAGTGGAGTCTTTTTTTCTTTTTCTTTTTTTAAATGGAGATATTTCTTTCAGCTATGGAAAGGCAATGAAATTTCATAGATCCTTCACCATGGTACTCAAGCTCCTGGCAACCACTTGCCCCACTCTGGTGAAAGACTTCCTTAATTTCTGGTGCCAAAATTTCCCCATCCGGAAACAAGTCTGGTGCCATCAGGGTCGGCACAACGATGGTTGGGATGGTTGGGGGTTCAGATATAGTTTTTTAATTTTTAAAATTAAAATTGTTAATTTGTTTAAACCCCTAAACACTTAGATTGTTTAACCTAATTAATTAATCAAGTTGTTACTTAGATTTATTATGCAAATCTAAGTTAAACATAAACAATTATATCACATATAATGGAATGATAAAGAAAATAAGCAATATGATGACCTAGGAAAACCAATGAAACCGTCAAGTTTCAAGGTAAAAAACCTTAGGGAGTATTAAACCTAAACAATCTTTAAGGCAACAAATTCACTAAATAGAATGGAAGTTTAATAATAGACTTTCCCCTAAATCTAATGCTACCACTTGTAGTACTTACTTATGTGACCACAAGCAACTCCAAATCTACGGACTCTTCTACTTAAATTTGTTAAACACAAACACCCACGTTTGTGACTCTGAGATCCTACTCAAATCTTTAGACCATCAGCAGTAGTTGATCTTGTATGCAGCAACTTATCTCCACCGATTCTTGTATATGGATCTTCTTTCTGGTAGATGCTTATTGAGAGAGCATTGAGTACAAAAACCCTAAATCTACAATTGGAGGCACAAGATGCACTCTTCTCTCTCTGAAAAACCACACTTTAAGAACGTGACTTAGGGTTTCCTTTAAATACTAGGAGAATTAGATCTAAAACCCTAATCACTTAATGGGCTTAATGAGCTGTTGGGCCGAAATTAAAATCTACAGAAACGCATCTCAATCAATCAAGCCTTCTTCTCGATCGGTCGAACCTGGCATCTTTAGAATTCTTGAACCTACAGCTTCCTTTTTCTTCTATTCTGACTTGCAACTCCTTAAGCATTGTCTAATATACACTATAGACTCTAAGATCTATATCTAGAGAAGTTTGTATTCACAATTTGTCAATTGTTCTAATCTTCTAGAACCTAACAATCTACCCCTTTGGCAATCAATGACAAAACTTATATACAAAATGAAATGCCCAAATACAAGAACAACCCTATTACAATAAAATGTTCAAATACATCACAAATTCAAATCTAATACTTCTAACGCAAAAGTTGCAAGAAGAGGCAGAAGGTCTTGATCGGAATGTACATGTCTTTTTTGAAACCCTCAAAAGAGCACATCAACGTATGTGTGGAAATAAAGACAGATAAAAAATATGAATCATAATGATAACAAATATGAAACCATAAGCAAACTAACTCTACTCCTAAGTTAGATACATCACAAATTTCTTTTCTTCCCCTTTCAAAAACAATTTCATCTCCTACTAAATAAAAACAATTAAAAACACTTTCCGAATTTCATCTATTTCTCCCCCTTTTTGTCACGTATTGACAAAGATAACCCAATCAAAAGGTAGAGAGTACACATACACAACAAAAGTCAAGAGAAGATAGAGAATCAAGGAAACACAAAAGAAATAAACTCTATAGAAAATAGAGGCAACTCCCCTATGAAGAGCAACAACTCCTCCTAAGAACAACATAGGTTTTAAATATAAAAATAATAATAAAATAAAAAAAACAGCTCTCTCCTCCTATAAAATAGGAAAAACAAAATAAGTTTTGGGAAAAACAGTTTTTGGGAAAATTTAGGAGGTTGGGAAAAAAACACAAACCAAACTTTAAAAAAATAAGTTGAGGATACACATGAACACAAATATTCTTTCTTTCAATATATGCAAACTTGACAGTATGTGATCCATAAACAGATGCATGCAAATACTCCAAGCACAATCAGTTAAGACTATACAATATAGATCTTAATGATATAAAAATTTAGTATGCAAAGTGTTTTCTTGTGTCAAGATGTTCTAAACTCATCAAATCAATTTCAAGAGTAGAGAAAATATTTATACATTTATTATCCATCATAATTCTTAAAAAAATATTTCATCTTTTCAACAATTCATATGTCAAGAAAAATAACATATACTAAAAATGTACAAAACTCAAAAATTAATCAATCAATTTATAAATCAAGTTGAGTACCCAATTTAGCAAAGTGTATGCATGTTGTGTATGAAACCAATCTATGAGAAATATGACTGTAAAAATGCAAGATAGATAAAGAAAACAATGCAATGCATGTGAATCCAAACACAAATTATGCATGAAAACACTGATCAGCCAAGAACCTAAAAACTGAAAATTTTCCAATTTCAATCGATCGACAGAGGCAAAGAGTTTTGAACATAAAAACTTACAGGTTTGATCGGTCAAAGTAGTTAAAAATTTTAAAACTTTAATAATTGGAATTTTATGCAATAAGACAACTTGAAAACGATTTTTATGAGATGTAATGCACATGAATAAGATTCAGAAAAGTTTTAGAAACATGATGCCTCTTAAATGTAAATATCAAAACCAATCAAGAAGTTAAAATCACGTAATTAAAAACTTCTAACACATTTATTTTTTAACTTTCAACCAAAAAAAAAAATTGCATGTACACACCAAATTCTATACAATTAAAGAAGGCCAGACTAGACAACACACACAATCTTATGTACAAGATTTAGCAAAGATTTGCATGTAATGTGTGCAACTAGTATGTGTACAAAGTACAAAAAAATTGATATGTAGGTAGTAATCAAACAAATTTTCTACATTATCAATCACATTGGTTTGAAAGTGATTATCACATAAAGAGTTACATCATATAACTCCTACATCTTCTAGAAAACACGCTTGCAATCATGTAAAAATATTTTGATTCCTTTTGCTTTTTGCCATTTTTTTCTTTTTCTTTTTCTTTTTCTTTTTCTTTTTTAGCACAATTAAAGATATCATACATTGACATATAGGAGATAGAAAAGAAAATACCCTTGTTATATTTTCTTTTAAAAAAAAAAATTAAAACACCTCATTTTATCTTGTTGTGCAAGTGTTACATTTTTTTTTTAGCACGGCTTATATAATTTGCACACAAGTGTTCATTATTGGCGAGTAACAATGGTGAAATGGTAATGATCAAAAGAATGTGACATCAAAATCAAGATCGTTTGTTCAAAGACTATAAACAACTCACATAATTAAGCACTAAATACCAAAAACTAGCAAAGTGCAAAAAGTAGCTCATCAAAGTCAAATAAGGTACACAGTCATGAAATGTAAGTTTCATTAGCCAGCCTTAATTACACACTAAATGGTGTGCAATAAAATTTGTGCTTTTATATTATGACCAAAAATCAAAAAACACACATTATGTTAAATAAATAAAATGCAAAAGCAATGCCTGACGACATGTAATTCAAAAACAGTACTCAACTAAGGTATAAATGGTACACAAACAAGAAATGTCAATTCTTAATTAACTCGTGAGTACATGTACTATTTAGTACATACTCATACAAAATCAGGAATAACACTCAAAACATGCCCAAATAAAACAACCAAAAACTGAAAGAATTAAATCAGGGACAACTAAATAACACTCACCTTACCGAATCTTTTCTCACTCATACAGCATGAGTCTTTGACTTTGTAGGTGAAGAACCATGAGAAGCAGAGTGTATTTGAGGGATTACAAACTTCTTCTGAGAGAAACAGATTTCTTGCAATTTCCTTTCAGAAGCCAACATGCTTAAATTTTTCAAAAGCATATGAAACAATTTATCAGGACTTATAGCAGAAGATATACCATCACATATCCTAGACTAAGACACAAAATACTTAAATTTCAATTAATGACAATTAGGACAAACGTGACCAAGAACACCACAAAAGTAACAGACAGAAACAAATTCAGGAACATTAGTATTCCAAGAAGTAGATCTTGTCTCAAGTTTTGGTTTTCGCCTCAACAAAGAACAATTTGGTCTAATGTGACCAACAACACCACAAAGGTGACAGATAGGCACAAAAATAGATTTCTTTTGTACTCTAGTAGTAGGTTTAGACACAAGTTTAGAAACTTCAGCATCTACATCAGAACTTTTATTTTTGTCTAACCTAGAAAAATAAGCTTTTTCTTTATGATTCCTCTTAAATGGAGGAATATAAACTTTTTCATATTTAGGCTTAATGGAAACAAAAACATATCTGTTATCAACAGCAAGTTTGGTATTAGACAAATTTTCAAGTTTAGCTCAAGACTCAACTAACTTTTATTCCAAACTTTTCACCTTTTCATCTAGAGAGGAAAATTGATTTCTCAGAAATTCATTCTTTTTTATTCGATACATCCAATCTCACAATTAATTCATCTTTTTCAAGATTAGCCAATTTTAACTCTTCATGAAATTTCATAGCAATTTTCAAAGATTTAAATAATTCCATACGAAGAGTTTCACAAGCATCAATGAAATCAACAAAAACATTAGTGTCATTTTTATTCAAATTATAATAGCCAAAAGCAGTAAGACACTTAAAATTATCCATGATAGCAGGGATCAAGGATCAACTCAAGGTAAAACTATCTAATCAAGAGCTAATTTGCTCTGATACCACATGATAATTTGTTTAGACCCCTGAACACTTAGATTGTTTAACCTAATTAATTTACTAAGTTGTTACTCAGATTTTTTATGTAGGTCTAAGTTAAACAAAAACAATCATATCACATATAGTAGAATAATAAAGAAAGCAAGCGATATGATAACCCAAATAAATCAATGAAATCGTCTAGTTTCAAGATAAAAAACTTTGGGAGGATTTAGCCTAAACAATCTTCAAGGCAACAAATTCACTAAATAGAATGTAAGTTTTACAATAGATTTTTCCCTAAATCTAATGCTACTTCTTGTAGTACTTACTCACGTAACTACACACAGCTCCAAATCCACGGACTCTTCTATCTAAATTTATTGAACATAAACACCCACGTTTGTGACTCTGAGATCCTACTCAAAACTTTAGACCATCATCAGTATTTGATATTGTATGCAACAACTTATCTCCACCAATTCTTATATATGGATCTTCTTTCTGGTAGATGCTTGTTGAAGTAACTTTGGGTACAAAAACCCTACATCTACAATTGGAGGCACAAGATGCACTCTTCTCTCTCTAAAAAACCACACTTTAAAAACATGTCTTAGGATTTCCTTTAAATACTAGGAGAATTAGATATGAAACCCTAAACACTTAATGAGCTTAATGAGCTATTGGGCTGAAATTAAAATTTGCAGAAACGCATCTCAATCAGTTGAGTCTTCTTCTCGATCGATCGAACTTGGCATGTTTCAAATTCCAGAACCTGCAGCTTCCTCTTTCTTGTACTCTGACTTACAGCACCTTAAGTATTGTCTAATATACCCCTATAGACTCTAAGATCTATATCTAGACAAATTTGTATTCACGATTTACTAATTGTTCTAACCTTTTAGAACCTAACAAAAATAAAATTAAAATATGAGCCCTTCATTTTAATAGTTGACATGACATTTATTTTAAGGTTTTTGTTATTAGATTAATGACATGGTGTAATCTAAACCATTTATTTTAAAATGAAAGGTCAAGATTAAGAGAATTCTATGTGGTAGAGTACCCTAAGAACTAGAGGACCTGAATCCTATGATAAATATGTTAAATGGTAAGAATAAATATGATTAATACCACTTCAATTATATAATAAATGATTATTTAATATATATTTTTGTGATCGGTGGCGCATTCATCTATGTAATATAATTTATAATATCTTAAAGTCCTAGTAAAATAAATGTGATTGGTTTCACTTTAATGATATAATAAATGAATATTTAATTTATATTTTTATGATTCGTGGCACATCAATTTATGTAGTAGAATTTTTAGCTAGATTAACATAATAATTAACAAAAAAAAAAAAAAATACACATTTTTATACTTACTATTTAAACTTTTAGTTTAAAAGATAAATATATGATAAAGGGTATAAGTTTTAAAAGATTAACATAATATCCTCTTGCTTCTAGCTATAAACTAAACTTCAATGCTGTGATGTTTTCGGATCCTCCTACCTCAGGCTATGGGATGATTATTTGATCCTAAGCATTAAATAACTTTTCCATCTTAGCATGCATTTACATTAGTTTTCCATCTTTAAAGCATTAGCATTGATTGTTCTAAAAATATGCTATTTTAATAGAAAAATGCTAACTAGTGCCCTTAGGGTACTGGTTAATAATCTATTTAAAGAAAGTTTTCATGGGAAATGAAAAAAAAAAGTAATTAATATTTTAACAACTTTTTTTATTTTCCATAAAAATGATATCAAAACTTTCCTAAAATAAATTATTAATAAGTACTCTAAGAGCACTCGTTAGCATGACCCATTTTAATATATTAAAAAGTTATTTTATTATTTTAGCATAACATTTTCCCATACTTCCAATACCTCAACTTCTAATCTTCAATTTAACACATTAAAACAATATTAACTCAAAATTCAGCCCAAAACAAACATGACCAAGCAGCAACCCAACGGGCAACGGCAAGATGAGCTAACGGCCGCCAACCAACAACCACCGCCACAACCACCACACAACCACAACATCCTCCACAACCCAAAATACAACCACATACCTACAACAAACCCATTACCAAATCCACAAACACCAATGGCAAGTCAACCGCCACTAACAATGACATCAACCGCCAAAAATCAAAACCACAACCACAACCAGGAATAAAATAAATAAATAAATAACCCAAATCCTCCAACTTTGAGAGATTAAAAGAGAGAGATGATTATGAATCTAAGAACTTGGGTTACCGTCGTGGGTCACCAAAACCTTGATTCTGGGTTTTATCTCCACGACATGTCAACGAGGTTTGCGAGAGGGACGTAATCTGCGAGGAGAGAGAGACTGAGAGAAAAGAAAGAGGAACTATGGTCTCAAGTCTAAGACTATGAGAGAGAAGAAAGAGGCAAAAGAAGAGTTTAGAAAGTCAGTTCAGAAGAGTGAGAAAATTGAATAAGATAATTTTTTTTAGTATTTGTGTCCATACGCTTCTACTAATAGAATCATACAAACACAGATACCAAATGCTTTTTGGCATTTGGAATATGTGAAGTAGAAACGTTTTTATGTTTAGCGGTGTGCTAAATGCTAAAAGTCTAGCATTTAAGATAGCTGATAATAGTTCTATGAAGTAACTTAATTAGCAAAGAAACCTATACCCCTATGGATAGTGAGTAGCTTTGAAAGGATAAAATATCATTGAAAATTGTGCAACTTTTTATTTTACCCTATGGATAGTGAGTAGCTTTGAAAGGATAAAATATCATTGAAAATTGTGCAACTTTTTATTTTATATATATATATATATATATCTTAAGATTTCATGCTACTCTCCTCATTATTATTATTATTATTTTTTTTTTTGAGACAGAGAAAGCGAGTATGGGAAAAATAATTATTGTAATGTTTTTGTTTCTGATAACATTGCTTGTTTTGAGTAGTGTATATGTGAAAGTTGAAGTTAGAAAAACTTTATCAGAAGTAGATAGGAAATTAAAGCTTCTTAGCAAGCCAGCAGTCAACAGTATTGATGTATATTTTTCTATTAAACTTTCCACTATCCTCTTATGCTAATTAACACAGACGCTCCAAAATTATTGGTGCGTCTATATTCAACACATCAAGGAAAACTCTTACATGTGTGTTTTTATTGTCTTAGAAAGAAAATTAAATAAATTTTGATTTTGGATCTATATCTAAAGCATAGTTGACATATCGTATCATGTGTAATTTCTGTACTGTAAAGGTGTATCGAAAATGTTCATGAATCTTACAATGCAATGTGTGTGTATCGTATGAATCGTATCATATCGTTAAGTCGTATGTATCATACAATACATAGACATATGCTTTAAAATGACTTTTTGTTAAAATTTGTACTTTTATTTGAATCTTAAATATTGTTAGACTTGTTATTGGCACAAAATTATTAGGTTACTTAATTTAATACAATAAAAAAACATGTTCATAAGTTTTTTTTTTTTTTTCTCTTTCCCCTACAAAATTTAGCCTACACACTTACACTTCACTTTCATATTTACAAATTTCTTTTATATACTATAAATAATATATTAACTTATAATATAAATTTTTTATTTTCATTATTGTTATAAGTCTAAAAACTAGAATGCCAAGAAGAAATTTTTTTTTTAATTATTAAAATAAAATAACAAGAAGAGATAATAAATGTTGATAATAAAGAAGAAAATTTCAATGAAGAAATAAGTTTACAAAAATGATGAACATGATAATAACATTGACTTAAATGGAGTTGATTAGGCAAGATGATGAATATGATAACAAGAAATTATTATTTTGGGTCATTTGTAATGTATTATCACTTTTGAGTTTAATCAATTTGAATGTGTATGCTATAAATGTTAGGGTTTGTGCCCTAAAATTCAATTTATTAGCATGTTATAAATAATTAAATTGTTTAATTATATGAGACTATTTATATATGAACTAATTGGACATTATCATATAGTCCTTGAGATGCATTGAATGTGATTTATATGATTCAGTTACAGATTATATAAATCACAAGATCCTTGTAAACTTAAAAATGTAGTACGTAGTTGGTGATGAAACTATGCATTTCATATGCGAAGACTATAACATGTCAACTAAGATAGTTTGTCTTGATCATGGAAGTGGAGACTTCTTGTTGATGTGTCTTAAGTGTGTAAGACACATTGAACTGAATCGCTATGAGATTAATTATTCAATTTACAACTGCTACCTGAATAATAAATCTTACAACTTCTATTTTCATAGGCTCTTATTCATGAGAGGATTGTGAACCCCCGATGATTAAATGTATACATCAGGTTTGAGATCTAATTTAACGGTAAAAACCTCAGTATGTTGGGTAATCGCACAGTGTTAAGGGAATACATATTCTCAAGATGGAATTCATAATCTTTTTCTATAGATACACGAAATATCCATTTGATATAAGTTTAATGGGAACTAGTTATTTAAGGTCGATCATTTTAGTAAAGAGTTACTGAAATTTATATTTAATGAAATTAGATTTCATAAATATGAATAACTAAAAGATTAAACTAGTGACTCAAGGAATAAAATAGTTGTTTACAAAGTGATAGTTTATTATGACTCTATTCACTATGGATGTTTCATGCATGCAGGGGTCAAATGATATTATATTAGAGTTTTGGGATATAATTTATTAATAAGGCTTAGAATGTAATTATATTTCTATGGTGGTACTTGTTATATAATTATGGTAACTTTAGACTTGTCAAGAGTTAACAGATAAGCCTGAAGCTCATTGGAACTAAAGCCTTATTTGTTCCTTTGATCCCATCCTAAACCACACACTAAAACTTAATTGGACTGGCCCAAAAGGCTAACCTATTTAGATAATTAGTTGTTTATTTAATAAGAGTTATTAAATAAAGCATCTACTTAAGTAGTTAAAATGGACGTACGATTGAAAGAAGAGAAAATAGTTTTCTCTCATCTCTTGAAAACACTTTTCTAAAAGGAAAATCATCGTACTTAAGAACTGATTGAGAGATCACACATCTTGGACAATATGTGAAATTGGGATAAAAATTGAAGGTTATCTCAAGTCTTGTTTTTGAATTTTACTGCATAAAGTTACGCTTTCTATTCTTTGTTCTAGAATTCAAGATTATATGTTATCTCTCGTGAATGAAGTAGATCATTATATTTCTTCCGCTACTTGCTTTCTATGAGATGCAAAACTATGTTTTCCAATAATAAATACATGCTTACTTTGATTTATTTAGTTAACTTATTAAATATTACTATGTAAGTGATAAATATATTAGTCATTAATTGAATATATTCAAAATTTATAATGAATATATCATTTATATATGTATATCTGTAAATTTGTATAAATTTTATTAAATGTTTGTGAATCTTACGATGCACAGTACAGAAAAATCAAAAATTGATTCACAATATGATTCATGATTTGACAACTATGCTTTAAAAGTTTTTCAACCAAAAAAAAAAATATATATATATATATATATATGCACTAAAGATTTGGATAACTATCATTAATTTTGAAAACTTAAAATAAAATATAATATGTCTATAAGTAAATATATAAAATCTACCTAATAACGTATATTAATTATTTGTTTTATCCTCACATTCTCATATTTTTATTTTTAAAGAATTATCATGTTGCATTTCATGTCCATGTTCATGTTTCTACTCTACATACATGTAATAAACACTAACACTCTAATGTTGAGAGTAAATCCAAAGATAAACATAAACAGAGTACTGCTCAGAACAAGGTTCAAATGGCCAACGGCTAGTTTTCCAACAGCTACTTCAGATATACAACAGAATGGTGTCGTTCTATTTAACACAAGGTTGTAAATGTATTTAATGAAACGCTGTGTTTTGTCTTGTTGTTATTAGATCATTGATACGCTGCATTTTGTACTACTGTTGTTGGTTCATTAGCTCAGTCCATTAGGTAGTTGTTGGTAGTTAATTAGTTCCTAATTTCCCTCCACACTTTACAGAACAATCCCGTGATTTCAGGGATCTCTGATTAGGTAGTTACTAATTCTCTGGTAATATATATATATTGTACATCAGTGTAATGAATAGTTAAGCAATTATTCTTCCAGAATTTTCTTTTCTTTCTTCTTCTCTCTTTCTGAACTTTCTCTCCTTTTCTCTTACGTTTATTGCTTCTCACTAAGTGTCTCACTGTGTGAACACCATTGTTGCAATCTTTAAGCTTAGATTGATTCTTTTCATGGTATCAGAGCAGCAATCGATCCCAACATCAATGGTAGAATCTACTTCAACTTCACCTTCAACAACTGTGCCTTCAAGCTCCACCACCATACCTTCAATTTCTACTTCTACCTTGATCAATCTCACAAATCAACCTTTGCTATTACTATCTAATATGTCAAATATGATGACGTTAAACTTGATTCTTCCAATTACATTGTTTGGAAGCATCAAATCTCCATGGTGTTAGAAAAATACTCCATGATTGAGCTTCTTGATGAAGTTCCATTAGTTTCTAAGAAGTTTCTCAAGGATTTATCTAGTATAATTACTTCAATGCTTAATCCAAATTATCTCATCTGGAAATCAAAGAAAAAGGCACTTCTTACTTTCATTAGCTCAACCCTCACTCCTTTAGTTTGGGCTATAACTGTTGGATGTTCTTCAGCTCAAGAAGTTTAGAAGGTTCTTGAGAATATATTTTCTTCAATCTCAAGGTCACATGTGATGAATCTAAAGGGTGAGCTGCATAGTGTGAAGAAATGATCTGATTCTGTGGACACATATCTACAAAAAATTAAAGTGATAAGAGACAAGCTTATGGCAGTTGACGAATTCTTGGATGATGAAGAGCTGCTTCATGTTGCAATCAAAGGTCTACCAAAAGAGTTCAGTGGATTCAGGTCTGTAATCAGAACCAGAAGCACCAAATTGAGTTTTGATGAACTAGCTACCTTGTTGAATGCAGAAGAGGAATCATTGAATGAAGGAATGGAGACAAAAGACTCCACCTTTGCAATGGCAGTTAACACTGCACCAAGCTTTACCAACACTGGTGGTTATAATAATCACAACCAGTCTAATAATAAAGGAAGAGGAAGAAATAACAATGGAAGAGGTCGAGGCAGAGGATCATCACCAAATCAGTTCAACCAATTCTCACAATCTCAGTTTTCACAATCTCAAGGCTCTAATGCCAAGTCAGAAAGGCCAATCTGCCAGATTTGTGGTAAGGCAGGTCATCTTGCCTTAGACTACTACCATAGGATGGATTATGCCTATCAAGGCAAACATCCACCCACAAAGCTAGCTGCAATGGCAACCTCTTCCAACTCCATGATAGCTCAGGAGCAACCTTGGCTAGTAGATAGTGCAACTACAGACCATGTTACTTCAAGTCTTAATCATTTGAGCTTTCCTAAGCCTTACACAGGTCAAAAGCATCTCACAGTTGGCAATGGTCAGAATTTGCCCATTACTCACATAGGTAACTCTCTAATCCCTGCTTCAAATGCTCCTATCCAACTTAGAAATGTGCTTAAGGTTCCTTCTATTTGCCTCTAATCTTGCTTCAGTTCACAAACTTTGTCATGATAATAATTGTTGGTGTTACTTTGATGAAAACACCTTGCATATTCAGTCCTTGGCCACAGGGAAAACTCTTTACAAGGGCAAGAGTGAAGGTGGTGTGTACCTCATCTATCCTTATAAGGCCACTAAGCTTTTGCTTCCTAATAAACTGTGCAATTCAATCCAGCTTTCCTCTTCTAATTGGCATATGTGGCATAGCAGGCTTGGCCATCCAAACTCTCAAGTTCTTAAACTTTTGTTACAAAATAATGGACTGTCTTTCAATACTAGTGCTAATTTTGTCAATTCTTGTATTCACTGTCTTCATGGCAAAATGCACAAACTTCCATTTCCTAGTTCAAGATTTATAGCTAATTCTCCATTTGAACTTGTACATACTGATCTGTGGGGTCCTGCACCTCTTAATTCAATAAATGGTTACAAATATTATGTCATTTTTGTTAATCATTTCACTCGTTTTACATGGTTGTACTTACTTTCTGCTAAGTCTGAAGTTTACTCAAAATTTGTCATGTTTCATGCTATGGTTAAAACACAGTTTTCCTCAACTATTAAAATTCTTAGATCAAATGGTGGAGGTGAGTACACTTCTAAGTCCTTTGAATCTTTTCTATCTTCCAATGGGATTAATCATCAAATTTATTGTCCCTATACACCTCAACAAAATGGCTTAGTAGAGAGGAAGCATAAACACCTAATTGAAACTACTATCACACTTCTGTATCAGGCTTCCTTGCCTTCCTCATACTAGTCATTTGTTGTTCAATCAGCTATGACTCTAATCAATTTACTTCCCACTGCTATGATAGGTTTCAGTTCTCCTTGGTACAAGCTTTATGGTCAACATCCTGATATTTCTCCTCTTAAAATTTTTGGCTGTGCTTGCTATCCTTTTCTTAGACCATACACCAAACACAAGCTTAATCATAGGACCATAGAGTGTCTTTTCTTGGGCTATTCTGCCATTTCCAAAGGTTACTTATGCCTTGACTTGCTCACTCACACCCTATATACTTGTAGGCATGTTTTGTTCAATGAAGCTAAATTTCCCTTTTCTTTTACTCCCATTTCTGCTTCAATCCCTCAAACTCCTAATCCAGATATTTGGCTTACTAACCTCCTATACTTACACTCTTCCAATCAACCTTCTATCCTAGGTCCTTATTCTACTACTATGTCTCACCCCACAAATCTTAATCCTACTCCTCCATCTCACACTTCTTATCTTTCTCCCCAATCTGTCACTTCCACAATCTCCCAATCATCTGCTTCTATTCCTGGTACTACATCTCCAACTATCTTTATCTCTCACCCTGCACCTCCACCTCCTCCAATTCCATCTATTCCTACTTCTTCAGCTCCTTCACAGACTAGTCACTTTATTTCTATTCCCATTGCATCTTCACCTCCTGCTGCTATTACTTCTGTAATTGCTCCTGTGAATATCCATCCTATGACCACCAGATCAAAGAATGGTATCACCAAGCCTAAATTGTGTTACAAGGCTATGGTTGATTATTCTCACACTATGCCCCCATCATATAGAATTGCTTGTAAGTTTCCTCAATGGGTTAAGGCCATGGATGGGGAATTTTCTACCTTACAAAGACAGAAGACTTGGTCTCTTGTTCCTGCTAAACCTGGCATCAATTTAGTGGGTTGTAAATGGGTGTATAAGCTGAAATTATATAGTGATGGAACCATTGCTCGTTATAAAGCAAGGTTGGTTGCTAAGGGCTTTCACCAACAAGCAGGTGTGGACTACACTGAAACATTTAGTCTAGTTGTGAAACTAGCTACTGTGAGGCTTGTCCTTTCCATTGCAGTGAGTTTTAATTGGCCTCTCAGATAGTTGGATGTCTCCAATGTCTTCCTCCATGGTTTTCAAAAGGAGGAGGTGTATATGGAGCAACCACCAGGCTATGTGGATTAACAATTCCCTCATCATGTTTGTAGATTGCATAAATCTTTATATGGCTTGAAACAAGCCCTAAGAGCCTGGTTTGACAGATTTACTTCTCAATTGTTGCATCTTGGCTTTGAAGCTTCCATGGCAGATTCTTCCTTATTTGTGTTTCACTCTCATCAGACTATCATTTATCTCCTTGTATATGTTGATGATATTATAATCATAGGCAATTCCTCTTCCCAAGTCTCTCATCTTGTCACTGCTCTTAGTAAGGCTTTTGAGCTTAAGGATTTGGGTGCTCTTATTTCTTAAGCATTCAAATTGTGCCTTCTAGATTTGGTCTCACTTTATGCCAATTCAAGTATGCCTCTGATGTGCTTCACAGATTCAAGATGGAGAATTCTAAGCCCACGAAGACCCCTTGTTGTCCAAATGTTTGTCTTACTCCTTTTGATGGTTTTGTTTTGCCTAATCCCTTTGAGAATAGAAGTATGGTGGGTGCTCTCTAGTACTTGACCTTCACACGCCCTGATTTGGCTTTTAGTGTGCATCAGCTATGCCAATTTATGCATCATCCCACTACTTCTCATTTGGAGGCAGCCAAGCGTGTTCTTCATTATGTGAGGGGTACTTTACATTTTGGGATTCATCTTACTCCTGGTCCTCTTACCTTCTCTGCCTTCTCTGACGCGGATTGGGCTGGAGACCCCACCGATAGGAAGTCTACTTCTGGGATATTGGTTTTCCTTGGTTCAAGCCCAATTTTTTGGTCTTCCAAGAAATAATCCACTGTTTCACGTTCTTCCACAGATGCAAAGTATTGTGCCTTAACTTCCACAGCAGCGGAGTTAGCTTGGCTTCGCATTCTCTTTAAGGAACTTAAGTTGTTTCTTCCTCACGTTCCCATCCTTTGGTGTGATAACAACTATGCTATTGCTTTGGCCTCTAATCCTATCTTTCATTCCAGAACCAAGCACATTGAAGTTCATTATCACTATGTGAGGGGTTGTGTTCTTCGTAGTACTTTGGGGATCAAGTTCATCTCTGGCCGTGATAATTTCACTGACATTTTTACAAAACCTTTGTCTGGTCCTCATTTTCTAGTTCTGCGTAGCAAACTCTTAGCTAACACTGCCTCAAGTTGGAGGGTGGATGTTGAGAGTAAATCCAGAGATAGTAAATCCAAAGATAAACATAAACAGAGTATTGCTCAGAACAAGGTTCAAATGGCCAATGGCTAGTTTTCCAATGGCTACTTCAGATATACAACAGAACGGTGTCGTTCTATTTAACACAGGGTTGTAAATGTATTTAATGAAATGCTACATTTTGTCTTGCTGTTATTAGATCATTTATACACTACGTTTTGTATTGTTGTTGTTGGTTCATTAGCTCAGTCCATTAGGTAGTTGTTGGTAGTTAATTAGTTCCTAATTTCCCTCCACACTTTACAGATCAATCCTGTGATTTCAGGGATCTCTGAATAAGCAGTTACTGATTCTCTAATAATATATATATTGCACATCAGTGTCATGAATAGTTGAGTAATTATTCTTCTAGAATTTTCTTTTCTTTCTTCTTCTCTCTATCTAAACTTTCTCTCCTTTTCTCTTACGTTTATTGCTTCTCACTGAGTGTCTCACTGTGTGAACACCATTGTTGCAATCTTTGAGCTTAGATTGATTCTTTTCACTAAACAATGAGTTCACATTTTGTACCGACTTTTGCGTTGGACAGCAACGATGGCAACAATAACGCTAAGAATTAGAACATTTCAGTGATCATTTGGAAGCTTAGAACAGAGCATCAGAGTACAGATTTTGACCTAGTATAAGAAATTCTTGGATATTGAATTGAAACAAAAACTGGAAAATGCGAATAAAGAGAACGCGTGGCTGCAAGAACAATTTGAGGTCGAGAAACTGAATAGGATCGTTCTAAAATCCAAGCTGACCAAGAGGAAGCAGACGTATAAGGAAAAGAGTGTAGCAATGGATAGGAACGAGAAGCTGTAGAAGGAGGCAAACCAAGCCAAGGAAGAGGAGAAGATGATGGTTGGTTGAGCTCTAGAAGAATAGGTTGGGGGGATTGAATTATAGGATTTTGAAATTGGAGAAAGATATAGCAATGTTGATGGATTTGGAGCGTCCTGTTAGGAATAGCCATAGTTCCGGCAAAGTGATAAGAGAGCAGAAGGATTTGACATGACATAACTATGTATTCTTCTTCTTTTTCTCATGATAAGGAGCCCTTTTGTTAGCTTTTTCATATTTCCTCAGAAATAGAACAATGTAATATTGTGTAACTCTCATTACTATGTTTTAAATAACCATACCATGTGGTTATCTATGTTTTAAATCATTTTGGAAAATGTGGTTGAAGTTCAAATTTATAAATTCCATAATCAGCTTTAGCATTTGTATTAACTTGGCAATCCCTTCTGGAAAAGTGACCATGCATAATCGCATTAGATTTTATATAACAGCTTTAATAGGACACCGCGGTTATGTGTCTTGTTGTGCTTGCAATAGTTGAATTGTGGATTGAGGGGCAGCCTTCCTTTTTCCACTTTTTTTTTCCAACTTCAACAGAATATCAAGCTCTTCTTTCCAAATTTCCCATTTTGTAAAAGTTTGCAAACTATTATTGGTTTGTTTTTAAGATCGAGTCCATATAATGTTTAGTTGAAAAAATGGTCTTACATCCAATATGATGAAATATTTACTACAATTTTCAATAGCGTTTATCCTACTCCTTAAAGATAATTTGCTACCACTGGCGAGTGGGGGAATCAAAACACCAGATTGATCTTATTCAAATGGAATTTAGAAGAGCTTAAAAACGGTGGTTTGTAAAAACGCTGGGAAAAAAAACGCTGAGACAAGCCGATTTTTTTGTAGTGCACGTAGTGTGTATCAATGTTGTTTTCTACAAAAAGGGCAAAAGAAGAATTTTTGGCCCATTGTTGTCAATTATTAGAATCAGTTTCGGGCCAAAGTAAAAGTTCACTGAATCAACATAATCAATTTGCTCAGAAATATGAATGTCAACTTTCATTTGCAGGCCTGTGGGGCCAAATTAAAACCTTAACTAAAACTACAATTTCTTTGTGGGGGTGAGGGTAAGGATTAAGGTTCAAATCTCCAAAAAAGAGTTTTACATACGTACACACTTAGATTAGCAGGATAAAGTAGAATTCTATATATATATACTCTCTAAAACATGTCATAATTGATATGCTACCATAATATGACTCTAATTTGACTTTACAAAGCTTTAAAAACACCTAGAATCAAGAAAATAGTATCCCTAAACCTAAAATTTCAAAGATTACATAAAAATAACAAAATGAAATTGCAAATTCTATCCTACATCAATTTTACAGTCTAAACCTATTGGAGAAGCACATTTTGTTTCTATTTACCTACAACTTCTTTGACAAACTTTTAACTTTTATGTACAACTTTTTAAAACTTCATTTTTTTCACTTTTTCAAAGTACAAGTATTCTTTAACACATTCTTAGCAAAAAGCAATAAACAAAAAACTAAATAAACTAATGTCAAAACTAGTGAAAATTTTTAAGCGAGAATGTTCCTTAGATATTTACAACAGGGGAGGAAGAATTTGAACCATAAATGTCTATATTAAAAATACTATGAGGTAACCAACTACAATTGCCTCTCCTATATCCACCACATTTTCTTTGGCTTTAAGCTTTTGTGGTGGTTGTTGAAATTGCCTCTCACTCTACAAGTTGCCACATAATGACACAGTTTTTGAAATTTGAGGATTTTGGATACCTCTATTTTGAAATTTCCCTTTAATTAACTATAACTACAACTACAGCGTCATATTTCTTATTATTGTGTGGGGGTCTAGAGGGCCCTCCCTCTACAATATTAACCTCAGAAAGTAAATTGATTGGATCTATTAGCCTTTTAGACAACCTTTTAGTCTCCTCAATTTCGAAATCGACAGTAGTCTTTTGCGATGACACCTGGAGACTAGAGTTGACATGAAAGTACCTGAAACAGCTTGTGTGGAAGACAGCAAATGCATATATGGGGCAAGAATGGATAATGCGACGAAGGAGATGAAAGTGATGAAGTAAGCTTTAGTCGGGGTTAAAGAAAGTTCCCAAATCAGTAATCATATTTTAGAGAAAGAGTGTCTACATTCATAAGGCATTTCTTAAGCAGAATATTTTGAAAGATATTAAATGATGAGCCAAAAATATTAGTTACTAATAGATTGCATTGAAAAATATATAGGATAACATACATAAGATCTTGATGTATCCTCTTGTACAAGTACCAACTGGATCTCACTAGAATTCTGTAATTCATATAGTCAGATCAAGGGTACTAGTACTCGCCAATTTCATAAATTTCGCACTATTTTCTTGTATCAAGCTGCTAAGTTTTGATGGCATGTTGAGATCTATAGAATAGTTGCCTCCTTCTGAAGAAGAGGAACAAGAAAGATATAAATTGCCATCCACTTTTTCCTCAACCCAAGGTATTCTCTTAACTTCCTCTTGTCTTGATCTTCTGCCCAGTGATAGACTCAAATCAATGTCATCATGCAAAGCTTTCCTTTTCCCTATGTTCTGCTCTCCATATCCGCTGACATTAATAGACTTGGTGTTCACTGTGATTGAATTCTGAAAACAATTTGTTCTCTCCCATCCTCTTCCATGCAATTCATTATTGAAAGATGGTTCTATGGGGGTTGATCTTGTCTGGGTTTCGCTGGAATTGTGATTAGACAGCCACTGAAATTCTTCTCTGAACTCTTGTAGTTTTCTCTTTCTACTTTGTTCAGCGAAAGCAATGTTGTCATTCATGTAGAAAGCTCCAATATCCCTTATGTTCGAACCAGTACCTCCGTAAATCCTTTCGGCTACTGACCCATGAAGGCTATCTCCTGTTCTAATATACATGTTCTCAGTCAAATAAGGCCTTGATATCCAGCTCCCATGACCATTCCAAGAAAAGTCACCATATCTTGAGAGAAAGGGAAACATTTTCACATTTATTTAAACTCATATAGAAAATCATTTGATGCAGTTAACGAGAGAGAGGGAGAGAGAGAGAGAGAGAGAGAGAGAAATATCATGTAAAACAGTAAAAGTAAAGGTCTATCATAGGGTATACTAACAGTAACACTACCTGAATTTGGGCGTAACCCTTTCATTAACACCCTGAAGCATGGATTGTTGCCAAAGGTGATTTTCACTTCCCATAAGATGTCCCGTGAGATGTCCACTACTGGTTATAACTGTCAATTCATGAAAGACAATAGTCTCAACTTTCAAATATTAGAAGCATGAATTACCACCAGGAAATAAACCCTAAATCCTAATTTCTGCAGAACGATTTGCTAAGTTGGTGTACCTTGACCCTGATCATCAATCTTCTTGCTACGATACATCTGTTCCAAAACATGTGGCAAAAGATAAACAAAAATGAAATTTCTCCAATGAGACAAATCTCGATCCACTGCATAAAAATATATTATATACGAGACATACTGAGTTAGTGTTTTACCTGTAAATGGCTCTTGACATGAGCAATGCTTAGGCCCTTTATGTTCATTAGTTGCAAAACCAATTTGGGGGTTGCTCCTACACCAAAGTTAAATAACTGAATAAATAAATTGAGAAACAATGTTATGTAGGTGTAATTGATGATATCTTTATAAGTAGAAGTTCCCGAAGGATATGATGAATCTGCTAAAATATAATCTACAAGAAGAAAATATAAAAAAACCATCAACAGGTGAAGAAGTTTGAAGATCTTACTCTCTTGACCCCCAAGTCTCTCTATTGCTTGGACAAAACAAAGATGAAGATCAGGAGTCCATCTTAGCCTGGGCACCTTGGATCGAACATATGGCCGCACTCCACTAGAGCTGGAGGTCTTCCTCTCAGCCTCCTCAACCTCAACTATGCTGTTGCTCGAGCTTGCACTGTTTTTGGTCTTACTTTCATCTTCTACTTCCTCGTCCTCGCTCCTGTCTGAGGATTGCATCTTCAAACCATCGTTATTCTCATTTTCCATCATGTTCATGGTTCTTTCCGGATATGGGAAAAGCTTTAAACTTCAACTCAAAGTGATTGCCTCTGAGGAAGAAAATTCAGCCATTAGGCCAGGTCTTTTGTGGTTATCGGTATGGTTCCTCCATTATCTTCCTTAGTCCAATATAGCAGAAAGGATAACATACTTTATATTTGCAGAGCAAACTTCTTCAGCCGGCAGGTCCCATATACACAAAATGATAAAAGAAAAAGAAAAGAAAAACAAATCTTGATGGTCTTGGTCTTAGTGTCAAATAGCTTTAAGCACTCAGACATAGATCTTCTATTAAGTATTATTTTATGTAAGATAAATGTCATATAATGTATCTCAGCCAAAAAAAAAAAATGTCATATAATGTATGACTGGTGTGGGAATACATGTAAAGTAAGAATTTGGACCAGTTGCTAAATGTCATATAATGTATGACTGGTGTGGGAATACATGTAAAGTAAGAATTTGGACCAGTTGCTATCTGGGGTAAGGTGAAAGATTAAATATAAGATCGAGAAGTGGAAAAACATGCATGAGATATTATCAACCGCGTAGACAAGAGCAAGACCCAAGCTCTAGCACGCGCGTTGGTTGGTAAGACGTTACTCTTTTTATTAATAGTTTGTTTGGAAATAACTTATTAAGTTTTTTTATTGAAAATGTAATAAAGTATATATGTATTTTGAAAAAGAAAAAAAAAGTGAGATTTTAAAAAATTATACATAAAAGTTAAAAAGTAAAAAAAAATAATTTATAAGTTTGAGATTGAGTCTCAAACGCACACTAAGATAAACCGTAGAATTATAAAAGATCTATAACCACAATTTTAATCACACCCTTTCCCATAATTATTCTATATGTTTTCTTTTTTTCTTTTCTTTTTTTGTTTTTGTGAAACCAATCGGATATTTCATTGAATCAATAGAAGCTTTTGTCGTACATTACAAGAGCAACATCATTAAGGATGTTCTCTAACCAAAATTGGGGTACAATTAAATTCTTTGTTTTTTTAACTAACTATTCTATGTGTTTGATTCAGTGGTGACTCTATGAATTTTTTTTTTCAAGAATGGTCATTAAAAAACTTAAACTTTAAAAAAATTAATATAAAGAGAATTTGAATATATTGAAATGTCAATAAAAAAAATAATAAATAAATAAATTACTTGCAAATATATGAAGTTTTACAATTTACTTCTACAAGTTTTTATATTTTGAAATCATTACATGATAATTCATTATCAATTATCATTATTTATTATCAATATAGGTAGGTGTGGCTATTTTATTTTGTTAGATTTGTATAATATTTTTATTTTTATGCAATTTTCATTATCTATTTTTTATTATTTTATAAAAATATTTTAAACTAAATGACAAAACTCAACCCACTTGCACTATATTAATTATTGACCCACACACAACCTCACTCATTTATAAATAAATAATACACTAAGTGTCTACCTAACTAATTAAATGCTTGAAAATTCACTAACTTTATAACAAAAAATTATTATAATATGACAGCAATACACACATGTAATAAATCTTCTGTATTTCATTATTATTAAATTATATAAAGTAATATTATATTTATACTATAGATGGACACACTCACACACATCGCAATTCACCCAAATAGCATTATAGTAAAAAATAAAAATAATGCACATATCAAACGCGCACTCTCACACATATATATAATATAAATTTATAATAAAGAGAGATACTTACAACTCACAAACACTCACTATTTAGAGTCAGAAATACCAAGAAAGTTAGATAGAGATGAGATGAGATGATCATGAGAGAGAAATGTTTTACTTGTGTTGTTTGGTTTTAGGATGGGCTAATCTGTGCTGTTATTTGGTTTTGAACTGTGCCGATATGTAATTAGTGCATTCAAGATTTAAGTTAGGATATGCAAAAATATTTTTAATGGTAATGTAAAGTAGTAAAAAAATATTATATATATTTCAACTAAGGACGTTTATTTGAACCCCTTGAATTACCTTTAACGCCTTCTTTGGTTTGGTTGTAAGTAGTAAAGAAAAAATAGTAAATCTATATAAAAACAGTGTATCACATAAAACAATGATAAAAATAAATAAATAAATAATATGTGATAAATAGAAAGAGGCAAGGCATGCATTGTGGAGAAATCTGTGCTGAGATGATTCCTGTTGTCGGTGATCACGGATTTGTCTTTGCTTCTTACCATGCATGACCGCACCTAATAAGAACAAAACTTTTTTTTTTTTTTTTGAGAAAAATAAGAACAAAACTTGTATTTTCACTTCTCGAAGATTCCCTAATCCTCTGTGAAGTTTTTATAAAGTGTTTCTGACATATTTTGGATTCAGTGACACTTCTCTACTGATCTAACGGCCATCACTACCACGACATCATGAAGGATGATTATTTTCTGTTTGCACGAAAATTTATGATGGACCTTAAGCTTATAGGTTAATTAGTCTGCTCTAGAAGATAACAAACTTTAAGAAGATTCGTCCCATAAAGTTTTTATATGGCCAGAAGTATTTCTTTTTAATTTTATTGTTTGGTTTTTTTTTCTTTTCTTTTTCAAAGTAGAAAGAGAGCTATGGTCCAACAAATACAACTGGGAGTAGACCAAGAAACTGGTTATTTTTTCTCTGAATTAATTAAAGGAGAAATACCATGGCTTTCAATTGTAACGATCAAAGTGTTGAATCAGAGCCAAAGAAAAAAGATAATATTATGAAGAAATGAGTTTAATTTTGAAGTCTTAGTGTTGAAAAACCAAATTGAGGAATAATATTTTGATAAGTTCTTGACTTATCAACAAAGCTGCATGCCATTAAATAAAAATTAACATTTATTAGACTACGTGCATGGAAATAGTGATGGGATAATGACAGAACCTTTTTAGTTGGTCCTTAAGCTATAACATACTCCCTTTTTAGTTGGTTCTTTTTAGTGTCCGTTTGAATTGAAGAATGAGTAAAGAGTAGTAGAGTAAAATTAATTGAAAATAAACTAATTTGAAGCTAAGTTGTGAATAGTAATCCTATTCAATTAATAAAGATATTTAATTTCATATCTTTACTAATGATTTCAAAATGATTCAAGCGTCAACATCTTTTCTTTTCTCATATTCTTTTTTAACATTTCATTCTCTCCTCCAAAGGGGAAAAATATTAATAAAACATTGCATGATGAACTACTTAAACCACCATGAAAAGAACTAAAATATCAGCTAAAATATGCCTCCTCTTTTTCACAGTTCCACTCCGATACAAATTCTCTGCAAGAAGGTGCTCTCAAATGTTAGATTCTTTACTCAAAATGGGGTATCCCTTAGCAAAAGATCCGGTTGTCCTTATTACTGGCTAATGGTTAATTATCAATATTTATTACAATTTACAAGTCTTTTTTTAACTGAGCAAACAATGATGCTAGTAGTAATAATATTACGATGGTAATAGTGTCTCACTAGACATTAAGCTTAGCAAGGATTTGAGAGATTAGGCCTTCTGTAGCTATCCAAAGTAGTTGTCTGGTGCAGCATATTATCAATATTTAAACACAAGCTAGCTTGTTTGTTTTATAAGCTCATAGTCATTCAGAGTCGAAAAGCTGAAACCATCGCTTATCTGCCAGCGAAAGGTCAACTCCTCAAAATCCCTTCCATTAATTTATTCGTTGCAGTCCACTGGAACAGAATTATATAATATTGCATGAGAATACGTAGCCCTATAAATGCGGATCAAACCATTATTCCAGAATGAGTATGTTTGTCCTCTTTCCAGACCATGAGACCATGACCACCACCTCCTCCATCTCTTTGTTCATCATGGTACATCAAACTTAATTAATGTACGTATGACCATATATATCATGGTATATACTTACTTGTACTATCATTTCTTTCTCTAACCAACAGGCTTGGCTTGAAAGTTTAGATCCAATAAGGAAGGGCCCAAAAAGTTAGAAGCATTTTGGAATGGACTTAAGGGGTGATCAGTTTCCCATTGACAAGCTCCATTATGCAGTCTTTCAATGAATTTTAGGTAAAATACATTTTAAATAATATATTTCTGTGGAAGTTGCAAAAGGTTTAAATTAAATAAGATTGTGACAAATTAAACTTACTATTTCTTTTGGAATTAATATTTATATGTGAGTGTTGTGTGTATTTAGTTAAGCAGTGGAAGTCCCAAATGAAGTAAAAAAAAAAATTGAGGGTTTATTTCTTTTCTTTTTTAAATATGGAATTTTCGAACCATAAACATGATACCACTTAAAAACATTATTTTCTACAAAGATAATACCTGAGCTCATATATATATTAAGGGATGTTTAGAAGAAGAATTGAAACTCTAAAACAATCTGCGGATTTGATTTCTTTCTATTTCTTTTCCAAATATAGAGGCATAGCAATCAACTCAATGTGTTAGATTTAGATTCAGTGAACCATAGTAATACTCTTAGATTTAGAAACTAACCTGTAATTCATGATACTGTTGCCTAATTGAATGGACTTTAAACCGTTTACCTAATTCTTGTTTTTTACTCATGCCCTGGCCCATTTTTGCTCTAAATGATGAAGAACCTGCCAAACCTTTTATCTTAATATGTTCTTGGAATCTTGGATGAATTTATAATTCAATTTTAAAAAATCCATACAACCTTCTTTATTGTGTAAATTTCTGCGAAGATATGTAAATCATAATTTTACGCCACAGTTGGAAATCCCCCTACGAATGAAATTGCTCCCGCAAAAAAAACCCTCAGAGCAGGATCTTTACATGCATAATTGAATCATTAACTTGTAGGGGCAATTGATGTTGAAATGGATTTGAATCCATCCATGTATAGCACACATGATAGTTAAAAACTAATATAAACTTGAAATGACAGCCATTAATTTTACCCATAATCTCATTGTTCATTTCTTACCTGATCAACTAAGGCTTATCTTTGTCTCTAGTTGAATTTTTAAAGCTTGTAAGTGACCTGAATTGCGGATAATTAAACCTGACAATATAAGCTGTTAGTCTGGACCATATATAGTTAGTAAAAATGGTATGTGTATAACACAATAAACATACGAACATGTATATTTCTGCATCTCTCAAGAAAAGTACATTTCAAAAATACAACAAAAAAATACAGAAACGAAGAAAGAACAATACATGTTAAGTATGTGGATCCAAGGGCGGCATTGCATCGTCTTGAGGGGGGTTCAATTGAACCCTCTGACTTGAAAAATATAAAATTATATATATTGTTAGGGTTTTAGATTCCTGTTGAGTCAAATTTTATCAAATCTTAGCCAAATAATTAGTTATATTAATTATGCAATAGAACTAGTTTAAACAAATATCAAACATTCACAAATCACATGAACACCAAAAATGATAACTCGTGAAAATTTTTGAAACTGCGCTTTCAAAGTAAAAAAAAAAAAAAAAAAAAAAAAAAAAAAAAAAAAAAAAAACTATGGGAGATTTAACCTAAACAATGCTCAAGGCAACATTTCACTAATAGAATGAAAGTTTGTACAATAAACTTAACTCTAAATATACTACTATCTCATGTAGTACTTACTCATGTGACTACATCCGACTCCGAATTTACGGACTCTTCTACTGTGAAACTATTGCACACAAACTCTCCAATTTATGACTTAGAGATCTCCACTCAAAGGTTTCAAACATCAACTGTAGTTGACTTAATGTAGCAACTTTACTTTATAACTGGATATTTTGTTTGCACAAAGTCTCCAACTATAGCTCCAAAAAGGTATAGAAAATCTATAGATCTGCGTACAAAACACTGCCCTCTTGAATGTGTAAAAACATGCTCTAGGGTTTTCATTTAAATATCCTTAAGTTCCATCAAAAACCTAGATCTAATGGCTGAGATAAAAGCAAAATCTGAAATCTGGAGATAAACAAATCTCGATCGATCAAGATAAGTGATTCTTTTCTACACTTATCTTTTTCTGATTTCTTGAGTCTTCAAACTGTGCTGAAATTCATTTGTCTTGTTTAGCTAAATATTTCTAGACTAAACAACCAGACAAACTAAGTTCTAACTGTTACAATTTTTTCATGGTTGCCAACCTAAAAATATAGATTTTACTATCTCCCCCATTAGCAATCCATGACAAAACCACAATACAATAAAGACTCAATTACATCAACCATAAAATACACAATTCTACAAACTAAACATACTTATAGAAAGCTGCAAGAAGAAGAACGTATGTCTTGAATATAGAGTATACCAGTCTTTCCTGAAACACTAAACAAACGCATAAACACATGTGTTTGTAGAAATATAAACAGATAAAAATAGTCACAATGCTATATAAAAAAAATACTACAAAGAGTAATAATAAAAGCATGTGAAACATACTTAGCCTGATACCAATTGTAACAAAAAAGAACACATAATCAAGGCTAAAAAAATAGGTACAAAACCAAATTGTTTTAAACTTAAAAACGTGAAAAATAAATAAGCAAACAAACAAAATAAACCATGCTCCCCCTCAAAACATCTCCCCCTTTTTGTCATGATGGACAAAGGGGTCACTCATCATCATCATCAGATTCAACCGAATCAACACCTTGACTAGAAGAAGCACCACCAAAAGGTCTCACAACCCTTCTCAAATCATCACTATTGTTAGCCATTGAGGATATGACCTGTCCATGTGTCAACTGTGTGTCCATGATCACATTTACACGTTGATTGAGCAACTGTAACTGTACCATGATGGATTATAGAGAGGCACCCTATGGCATAGTGTAGGAGCAACTGATGGAGGAACATCTACCGGTTGAGGTTGTGGTTCATCTCCCTTTTTCTTGGTTAATTGTGCCTGCATTTTCTTTAAAGTGACAGAACCAAAGGCTAAAGGAACCCTAAGCTCTATAAAAGGTGTAGGCAAGTAGAAACCAAAATGTATGAGGATATGAGTGATTGTGACAAGAAGATACAAATCATGATGATAGTCATGAGAGAAGTACACACCCAACAGAGACAGACAAAGTACAAAAGGTAGATCAATAGGAACAAGAAGAGCATATAGAAAGAAAGCTTACTCAACAATAATGGTATTACCATGTGAAAGAGGAAAGAGATTAGCACCCATAATTTTGTTGAGAAGACAAACTTCGTTAGTAAAGCCCACAGTTTTTGCATTTGCACTAGTACCTAAACGGCGCCTACAGCCACAAAACCAACTAAGAACAACATCCCTATTAGGATCATTTCTAAAAAGATAACCTAGTTTAGGTACACAAGGAATCTCTAAAGCAGTTGCAATGACATCTTCATCAATAGAGAATATACTTCCACATATTAGTACATGAAAACTATTCTCCAAAGAGTTACATTCAAACATGTTGGCATAGAATTCAGGAATGATCTCATCAGGAACAACAGGAAAACCATAACACAAATTCAACCAATGTTGTTGTTCAAAGATGTGAGGTATACAGAAATGCCTCAACTCGTTAAGTTTAATTTCTCTTTCACCAAAGATTTTTCTTTTACACTAAATATTCACATAGTTTTTGCTCATGCTCTAGGTTCCTAAACCTATGAGTATTATGTGAGATTCTTGGTACAATCGTTTCATGGGTTTGACCTCTAGTCATTTTTCTCTTAGGAGCCATAAGGCTAGAATGATTTCACCAAATCGCAAGAAAACAACCACAAGGAACACAATGAGTAAAAATATCAAAAACACATATGCATGAATGTTCTCATTTATGTAAATTTGATGATGCATGAACCATTTCAAGTACAATTATATATTGCATAGAGTGAAAATCAAAAAAAAAAAAAAAAAATTCAAGTGTTCATAAAGATAAATTCAAAAATCCCCAATTTGAAACCCTAGATTATGAACATATGTCAAGAACACTGTATATTCTTACTTAATTTCATCAAAAACACTTAAATAAGCATGGGTATACACTTAATTTCATTAAACTACAACACCCAAGCAAAAACCCCAAATTTTTCTCAAGAACATTCAAACCCCAAATCCCTAATTTCTACTTGAAATGCATGAAAGAAATGAAAAATAAGAGATTAGAATTACTTACCAAGCACTAGACAACAAAACCTTGAAGAAATTTGACTTGAAAAAGATGTTTTTGTCGTTTGTGAAGTTTGGAGTTAAGAGAGAAATGAATTAGTTGAAAAGAAGTGAGAAGAGAGTGTGAAAACTAACCCATAGATTTGCACTGCAGATATTTATAACCCGAGGCTCGATCAGTCAAGCTAGTGTTGAGCTAGGAGTCGAGCAGGCAAAACTTCAAGAAAATTTTTCTGGGAAAATCTTGATCGGCTAAAGTAATCAAGGTCAGGTGTTGAGATTCTCGACTAGTCGAGAAAGGTGTCAAGCCAGGTGTCGAGAGCACAAAGACCAGAAAAGAAATTAAAGAATCTATTTTTCATGAAAAATGAGCAAAAATGCACAAGAAAACATGAAAAAATGCAGAAAAATGATCATGATATGCCACAATATGCACGTGAACATTTAGTCAAAATTTCACAAAACTCAACTCAAAACAATTTAGATTTGCATATACTAAAAAATAATGAACTCAAGGATTAAGTAATCAAAAGATTAATCAAATCGAGTACCCAATATAACAAAGAATATGCTTGTGTGTATGAAAAACTAGTTAGTGTACTAGTGTTATCAATTATGAGATAAAAAAAAAAACTACAAACACACAATATAATCAAATGAATTATATCACATCTACTTTATGGGGACCATCACCTTAAAGTTACATTATATGACTCCCACATCTCCTTAATAAATACTTGCAATCAAAGACATGTGCATAAAAAATGAGCTTTTTACTACAAGCACAGTCTAGAGCATATATTTTTACAGGAATATTTTATCAAGCCCATACCCTTTCTATTTATTTTACCCTTTACTTTTTCTTAAGTTTTGTGCATCCCTTACTTGCACGGGTTTTACTTTTTAGCACTAGGGTATGTTGATTGGCAAACACAAGTGGCGAGTCATTTATGCCTTTCTCTCAACAACCAAAAAAAAAGTCTTTTCCATCAAAAAGAGTGATAACAGACTCAAATAATTTAATCATAAGTTTTTAGTCAAGTATCACACAAAATTTAACACTTGGTTAATTGACATAGTGTGTGCATATAGAGTGCTCAACCAAGCTATATGGGGTACACAAGTAAGAAGAATCAATTTCTTAACTAATTTATGAGTACATGTACTTTCATGTACACAACTCAAAAAAAAATTTGTATTTTTTTTTTTTGTTCTTTTTCTTTTTATGAAAACTAAATAACAACCTAGGCAAAAACAATGAATGAAAAATGCAATGCAACTTAAAAGAAAAACAATAAGCAAGATGGTCAACAAATTTGGAAAGAAGGCACATGACCAAAGGAAGTCAAAACTTCAAACAACAGTGTTTTTCTCCATCCAAATTTTGGACGAAGCATGAATAGGTCTAGTTTTCCTAACTTTAGGTTTAGACCCATAAGAGGTAGTTTCAAGACCTTGATTTTTCACAATCAAGTTCAAAACTGTAAAGTTGTGATTTTCAATTATATTGAGGGTGTTTGGATTCGGTGTCTACGTCTGGTGTTGGCGTTTTGTTTCTTTTTTTTTTCTTTTTTTTCTTTTTTTTTTTTAAGCCGCTTATGTTGACTTTCAGTGGCAAAATTTACTGTTGTGAATAGTGCATGTACTGTTTACGCACTGTGCATGCACTGTTCACATATTTAAAAATATTAAAAATGGACCCCACAATACTATTCACACATTTAAAAATTATTTTGCTACAGTGTTTTCAATTTTTAGTTTTCAATTTTCAATTTCAGTAACAATAAGTTCAATCCAAACAGACTCATTGTGTTGGCTTTAATTTCATGCCAAATTTGATTGTAATTTCTTCAATCTTTTTCCCTGTATGTATGTGGGTTTAACGGTAAGGGATGAGTGTGAGAGATCAGTGAAGAATCAAGCTTCAAAAGTTGAACAAGTGGATTTCGAGACTGGCTCGTGACTATCTGACAAGAAGCAACCCGTGAAAATAGCCACGTGTAGAGCACATGACTGGAAGATGAAGAGTCATGCTAGACTAGAAATTTCACGACTATCTTGCGGGCAAGGCCAACCCGTGAAGGACCCGCAAAACTCTCTGTTTGGCAAAAATTTATGTTTTGCTTTACCAAGTCTTTACCCACACTATATATACCCTCATTACCCACAAAGTGTAAGGAGTGCTTTCTAGAAAGAAAACCCTAGAAAATACACTTGAGAGTTAGAGATTGTTATACCCACAATCATCTACACGTTTCCTTGTGGTTTTCCTCAACTCCTACCTCTCCATCTCTAGATTTTTGAGAGGTTGATAGCCTAAACTCTTACCACACCCATTCTAAGTGCAAAGTGAGATTTTGGTGCTGCTGAATTGCGAGATCCAAAAAGTTAGAAGAGACAAGACTCCGAGAAGTCAGTTGGTAGCAGGAGCTTGGAAGGCTGAAGTACTTGGGGTAGACTAGGCTTGGAGGGTCTTTTATTATTCATGTACTCCAACTTTATTCTCTAGTGGATCGATTTCGACTTGGAGGGTCACGTAGAGGTTTTTCGCTGAGTTTTTTGGTTTCCTCTTCGATAACACGTCTCGGTGTTATCCTATGTTTGCATCTCTCTTCCCTACTCTTTAAGCTTTCATTTTATTGTAGATAATGGATGAATATAGCTTAGGGTAGTGTTATCGGTTCTTTGCGCTTATTTACTCTTGTTCTGCACTTAGTATAAGTTAGAGTAAAAGCTATCTAGGAGTAATTTTTAATTGGGGGTCTAACCAAGCTCTTGGGTTTTAGCACAAATTCGAACTTTCAAAAACCTTAACAAGTTCACCAAGAAGAGGCATGGGATTTTGAGAGTTCACTTTGGTGACTTTTTCTTTCTTAGCAACCTTCTTTTCAGCATGAAGCTTGAAGAAATTTGGACGAGTATGTCCAAAAGCACTACAATGGTGACAAAATTGAGGATTTTCAGGATTATCTCTCTTCTTAGGATTTGAAGTAACTACGGGTTTAGACTTAGTTATATCATCTTAACTTCTTTTTCAACCTTTGGTTCTTTTACTTTAGGATTAGCAATTTTCACAGATTGTGGAACAAAACAAGAACTAGTTGTGAAAGCATAAGAAGCAGTATTACTCTTGTCAAATCCTAAACCAGTTTTGTCAAAGCTAGATTTTTTAGAGTTGAAAATATCATCAAGTTTGACTTAGAACCTCTATCTAGCTTTGCTCTAGTCAACAAAAAATGAGTCTCAAGATCTTTCACTTTTCCAAACAAAGACACATTTTCCTTTCTCAACACAGAATCAAAGTAGTCTTTTCACTTTGTTGCATAACAAGATCATCATTTTCAATTTTCATCTCATTCAACTTAGGCTGAGCAACTTTAGCATTCTTTTCAGAATGAGCAGCATTTTGTTGTAAGCATCTTATAAATTTGCATCGTTCTCAAGAATGACATCAAATTCAACTTTAGGTTCAAGATTATCTTTCTCATTTTCATCAAAAATAGCCATAAAGGCTATAAAGTTTCCTTCTTGGTCACTTTCAAAGTCAACAGACTCTTCATCACTGAAGGTAGCAGCAAGAGCTTTCCCTTTGCTCCTCAAATAGGTGGGACATTCAGTCTTGAAGTGTCCGAAGCCTTGACAGCCAAAGCATTACTGTCTCAAGGAATTGTTAATAGATTAATTTAATTTATCTTTATAAGATTTCAAATTTTATGTTTGTTCCTTTTTGGGAGGCTCAGTGTTTTTAGAATTCTTTTGAAATCCTCTATTTCTAAAGTTTCTCTTAAACTACTTAGCTAGGTAAGCAGCATCAACTGAGGCTAATTCATCATCAAAAGAGTCGACTTCATCAACAAATTTCAATGCAGACTTTTGCTTATTAGATCTAGGAAAATCTAATTCATAAGTCTGAAGTGATCCAATCAACTCTTCCATAGGAATAGAGTCAATATCTTTACTTTCAATGATGGCTGTAACCTTAGGTCTGAAATCATCAGTCAAAGATCTCATACTTTTTCTGACAATCTTAGGACTATCATAAACTTCACCTAGATTAAGGCTAAGTTTACAATATCATTTAGCTTGGCATAAAAATTATCAAAAGATTCATCTTCTAACATTTTTATGTTTTCAAATTTTGTAGTCAGTTGTTGAAGATTGTTAATTTTAACAGCTTTTGTTCCTTCATGAGTAGTTTCAAGAATAGTTCATGCAGTTTTAAAAACCTCAACATTTGAGATTTTCTTAAATTGCTCGGGAGAAACACCATTGAATATAGTATGGTTGAATAAAAGATCTGGGGTACAATCCCCGCCTATATAAAAAAATGATTGGTGTCTTGATCTAATAAAAAAGAGCTATCATCAAGAGTGGACGTCATACGTTGAAACTATCTCAAAAAAAATGAACTATCATGTAACTATCTCAAAATATGAAAACTTGTAAAATGAAATTTTAAAACTTCATGTATTTGTGTGTGTGTGTGTGTGTGTGTGTGTTTTGTGTCAATAACTCAATATATTCTAGTTCTTTTTTTATTAAATTTTGATTAATTTAAGTTTCTTAATGAACCACCTAAATATATATATATATATATATATATATATTTCTGGAGCTACCATTGCGTGTATCATACATTTATTTTTAAAAATTCACCAAAAAACTACTTAAACATCTATCATATACTTGTTTTTAGATAAATACAATAATTTTTGTATTACGATCATAATGAAGATTTTCAACAATTTAGTTTAAACGAATCTACTTAATAAAGATATTATTTCAATCGACATTAATAATTCAACAATAGCACTAATATTCATCTAGAAGCTAATACTGAATACATATCAACTAATCACAACATATCAAATAATGTTCTTCTTAGTTGAGCCTACTTACCATTTCTCTCAAATTTTTTTAAATGATTGCCATTTCTCTCTTTAATTTATTTTAGGTAAATTACAAAATTGGTCCCTATCTTTTATACTATATCTCAATTTGGTCCCTAACCTTTCAATTGTGTCAGTTTGGTCCTCAACCTTTTCATTACTAAGTTAATTTAGTTCCTGCCATTATTCATTGGATGGAAAAAAAAAATTGATGAGTCAAACAAAACAATAAAAAAATTATTTTCAATGCTACATCGTCTGCTAATTGTGCCACCACGTCAGTTTGAAAAAAAAAAATTTTGAGACACGTGACCACTAAAAATACCCTAACTCATTTTTAACTCTCCTCCCCCCCCTCTCTCTCTCTCTCTCTCTCTCTCTCTCTCTCATTAGTCACCAGTCACCAGCAACCAAACACGTCTCCATCTCTTCTCCCTCGTCCTCAAGATCTGAAGAGGCTAAGTGTTCTTGGTTCACAATATAATAGACTAATGGGTCCAATTCCTGCAAGCTTAGGGAACTTGAAGATGCTAAGAAGGCTTGATTTGAGTTTTAATGGCTTCTCTGGTGGAATTCCAGCTGGACTGGCCGATATTCCACAGTTGGACTTTCTAGAGGTCCAAAAAAATTTTCTCTTTGGGTTTGTCCCTTCTGGTATTCCTATTTCTTACATCCTTGATTACTCCAAAACAATTCTCTTTCTGGCAGTTTCTTTTTTGTTATTGTGGTTATGCATAGATCTATATTGATTAATTTTTTTTATAAATGACAATGAAGCTTTCAAGAGATTAAATGAAGGGTTCCAATGTGCGAACAATTGAGGTTTATGTGGATTTGAATTTTCTGCATTGTGAATTTGCACTGCATTTGATAATGGTGTAGTAAGTGCTAATCTTGAGGATGAGGGAGAAGAGACGGAGATGGCTTTAGTTGGTGGTGACTAACAAGAGAGAGAAAGGGGGGGGGGGGGGGGGGAGAAGAGATGGAGATGAGTTAAGAATTTTGGTAATCACGTATCTTAGTTTTAATTTGGGTAATTTTTATTTTTAAAAAACTAACATGGCAGTATAGTTGGCAAATGATGCAATACAATTTTTTTTTTTTAATTGTTCTATTTGACATGTCAGCTTTTTCCATCCAAGGATAACAGCAAAGACTAAAATGACACTCCACTGAAAAGGTTGAGGAACAAATTGACACAGTTGAAAGGTTACGGACCAAATTGAAATATGATGTAAAGAATAGAGACCAACTTTGTAATTTACCCATTTATTAATTCTCTATAAGACATTTATTATTCATTCCATTGATAGAAAGCTTACTAACAAATTAAAGGCAAATATTTTACACCATATAAAGTAAATATAATAGATCACATAAAAAAATAAAAAAAAAACATTATGAGAAGGAATAAGAATAGACTATAATAAAAAAGGGTTTTTGTAACAATATTTTTTGTTACAAAAGAGTTGAAGTTTTAATAATAAGATTTCATTTCAACAAATAAAGTCATTGTGCATTGTTGCAATAAACTTCGTGGCACTAGATTATTGCAAAAGAAAGTATTAATGTAATAAAATCGTTCCAATCCGATAGCTTAAAGATGGTAGACCACCAGCACATTCTTGAATGGGAATAAACATTGGCTCATAAAAATATCCACCTCTAATGGGATGGAAGGTTATGGATTGGTTAAAGTCGTAGTGACGCCATGGTTTCATTAGTGGATCATCAATTGAGAAGCTTTGGTAGAACCCAATAAGATTGCGAAACATCTCCTCACAACTAAAGAAATGTTTGGCATCAAATTCTAGGCTTTTTGTAAAGGATTCTAGATTTTTGGAAGCACTTCTTATGTTGTAAATTTCTTTGGGAGGAAGATTTGCAAGTATTTCAACAAAAATATCAGCATTTGCTCGGATATTCAAAAACAAGTTGTTTTCTCCTTCCATGTTTATTCAATGTAAAGAACACATAGCAATGTTTGGAGGAAGAAAACACAAGGTTTGGAAGAAGGTGTATCTATGTAAGTATAAAACTGGGGTTTGAAAGAAAAAGACAGAGTGGTTATTGCCTTATATGTGAGTGGCTGGTTCATAAATATGATTATGTAGGCAGAGCAATAATAATGAGCCTAGTTGCTTGGAGAGCAGCCCTGAACACATGTATTAAACTCCACTTACAAAATAAGTCAGGTCTCACTCAATTAAGGCATATGTCACCTATTAATAAAGCAATCCATATGGCTTAATAAAGAGTGGTCAACAAAAAGACAAACCAAGGTCAGCAATGGGAGGAACACCCACCCAAGGTCCCCAAGTGATCTGTAAAAAGCACTCATGGCTAGAGAGAAAACCTTTGAAACATGTAATGACAGCTAGGAAAGAAGAATTTTACTCACATCTTCAAAGGAGAGGTTGTTGAGATGAGCTCGCACCGAGGGGAAGTTTTTCAGGTCCATATTGGCACCACGGGTGACGAGACCATAGTTTAAGGTCCAACGCTGCAAAGAAAAGAGCAAGATGATAGTTTGCAAGATAGAGATACAGCTTGCAAGATAGAGATACAATTTGCAAGATAGTTTGCAAAGAGCATGAAATGCAGTTTTGTAAACCTAGATGACATATGAACAAATACAGTTTCCAAGAGTACGAAGTACAATTTGTGGAACTACATGAGGAAAAGAAAAGGATCTAACCTCAAGAAGCTTCCAAGGCCCCGCCAGCTAACGTAGGGTCCTTCAGCTCAAGCTCAAGGTATCCAAAACCGAATAGAGGTAGGCAAGGCAAGCCTAGTCACTTTCCGAGCATGCTCAAAGTCACGGAAGAGAGCTAGCCACCTTAAGGATACTGTCTGCCCTCCATTGGTGAAGACATATGCCCCTAGCAGATACAACAAGAATGTCATAGTAATTCGGGTACAATCGTTAAGCATCACTTGAGAACCAGGCCTGTAGTCCGCCTCCAGATCAAAGTAGCGAATGCTCTCACTCAAGTACTTACGCCCAGTTAAGTACCTGACTCATCCTCCAGATCGATGAGGGGTCCATTGAATCTCAAACCCATCATCTGATGAAAGTCATGGGAAGTCATTGTCATCTCCCTCTTAGCAATGTGGAAGGTATAGGTGGTATCCCACCACCTCTCAACTAGTGTCTGCACTAGAATGCCATTAGCAAAACCCTCCGAAAGCAGATGAATGACAGGTTCGAAGCCAGCCATGGGTACCAAGGTCATTGTATCCTTGGTCAAGACCCTATACCATGAAGAACTAAGGCTAGGACTGCCCCTACCCATGAAAGGTGGTAATACCTACAAAAGAGGATGAAAAGGAGCATAAGAATCATGATTCGTTAAGGAAAAAAAAAATGAGGTTTCTAAGCATTAACATGCGTACGCAGGTCACCTGTATGCATACGCAGGGTCCTACATGTGTGCATGTGCTGGGGCACGCGTCCATAATGAATTGATGAACACGGACGCGTATGCAAGAAGTGTGTTTGCATACGCATGAAGACCACCTGCACACGCGTGAATGGTTCCCTCAATAGTTTCAACATGCTATGAATCAAAATCATCCTAAACATGTTCCTACCCCTCCTAGGACATCAGGATTTCATCTAGACCCATCTCACAACAAAACCAAGCATTCACAAGTCCAAAAATGGATTAAAACAGAAGATCAAAAGCAAAACTTGAAAATGAGAAAAGTTGAAAAACTTACCAATCCGGTCTATGCACCCTCTGAAAGGTGGTTTTATGGCCTGAAATTCAGTGGAAGAGACTCTGTTAGCCTTATGGCTCCATCCTAGCAAGTGAGATTGAAAACTTCACCAGAAATCACGTAAGAGGTTTTCTTGGTCTTGGTCTTGAGTGCCATTGGAAAAGATAGAGAGTTTGGGAGAAAATGAAAGCTTCAGATTGTAAGAGATGAAGAAATGAAGAAAGGGAAGAGGTTTTTGTAGAGAGAAAATGGAAGTTGAAGAGTTAGAGAGAATGTGAAGATATGAGGAAGATGAAGAAGAATAAGAAGAAAAAGAAACAGTTGGTAACCGTTAGGGAAAAATGAAGAGGTGGGAAGGCATCTGATGATTAAACTACATGTAGTTTAGGCCTCCCACTAAACTACACGTAGTTTAGCACACACAAAAATTATTAGAAAATCCCCATTGGACTCCTAGCAAATGGGAAATGCAAGAAAAATTCAAAGAAAATCCCCAATTGACCATGGATTATCAAGAATGTAACAAAGAAACACTAAAATGACAAAAAAAAAAAAACCCCTCAGCAGGTTAAAAGACACAAGGATTCTAAAAGCATTCCCCAGTGGATTAAAAGGATCCTAAAAGCATCCCCCAGCGGATTAGAAGTCACCAAGGAAACTCCCTCATGAGTTAAAACCATCCACCAACTCCCCAGTAAGTCATAGATAGAAAAACTTTCTCCAAGTGAATTCGAATTATCGAGTACCTCCCCGTGGGTCCAAAGCACCAAGATAACTCCCTCGTGGCTTACGAGGAAAAGGATTAACCCTAGTAAGTCGAGAATTACCAATGAAGCTCCTTCCTAAGTTGGAACTGGCACAAACTCCCTAGTGAGTCATAAAGGAAGGATCTTCCCCAGTGGATCCTACATCGTCAAAGATTTCCTTGTAAGCCGAAAGCTACCTAGAAAAGCTCCCTCATGAGTTGGAATCATCAAGTAAACCCCCATGCATGTTGGGAAGCCCCTCGAGTGAGCTTTCCATTCAAGATCATCACCATACTTGTGCACATATCCTTCAGAAATTGAATATGCAGGCACAGATCCCCAAGACAAGAAGAATATAGAACTTGAGTACATATCCTTCTTGGAATTGAACATGTACACCAGAATCGAGGTGCAAGCCACCTAGAATTGAAGAGATTAAGATGGAGATTGAAGTCACATGGAGGCAAGAGCCTCGCTAGATTAGAAGAGATTAAGATAGAGATAGAAACTACCCAGAGGCGACAGCCAGCCGGAAAAGTTTGAGTCAAGAGCCCTAGATGGACACCACAGATATATATCCTTTTTAGCTCGTAAGAGCATCTTGTTTGTTTGGTTAATGGTTGATGGTTAAGGTCGTTGGCCATGTTCATTTTTCTTTTTTAGTGACTCTAAGATAGTGAGTCACTTGTCTTTTACTTGCAATTGGCAAAACAGGTTCTTGGATAGTGAACCTGTCGTTGCTCATTTCTCGAGTAACACCTGTGGGTCTTCAAACATACGAATCTTCGGTTGGGCCCAAGCCGTACGTTGAAACAAATATTGTCTCTTATTACTTTGATTACATTAGCAGAGCTCAAGAATCAAAAGAGGAGCATCTGTAGACACTGTAGTTTGTACCCCTTACAACTCAGGCCCCCGCTCCCCAATGATGTTAGAATTCTAAAGCCCAAGGTTAGTTTAAGGACCAATCAGATGAAAATTAACTTGAGAAAAGTGTTTATGGAAAATATAACTTATTTTTTGACTAAATAAACTATTTTTGAAAATGAAAGACCACAAAAACCCTAGGGCATGCGTACACATACACACGTATACGCACGCATGCTCAAGCTTTGGTACGCATGCACATGCTAAGGTTCCAAAAACTATGTAAGGTAAGTTTTCTGCATTTAAACTAGCTTTAGAACGAATCCCACATTATTTGGGAGCCACCCCAAACCCTTATTTTTCGGCTATATGAAGCCATAAAAGGTACTTTTTCAGGAGGACGAATTATGGTGGTAAAACACATAAGATTCACTAGAAAATAATGAATCAAAGAGGGAGTTTTTCACAAAACACCCTCAAGTCAAGTTTTGTTTAATTGGGACCTTTTCTGATCTTGATCTTTGAGTTCTTAGGTTACTAACTCATCTTTGATTTGGTTGTAAATAGATTGACTGAGGGGAACGGTCAAAATCAAGCTCTAGAGAGTTTTAGTGTTGAGATAAAGTTTCTTACTTTGGCTCTTCGCTTTTCTTTACTTTTCTTTTGATCTTGTGTTTATATATGTGTTTTGTTTGCTTTAATATGTTTGTATAGTTTAGGTTTGCTCTGTGTTTTATATTTTGAGCATGTTAGGTTGTTAGATTCTTTATTTTTGTGTTTCTATTCTATAGTTTCTGGGTTAGGGCTTTTTTAGGGCGTGTATGCGCGCGCATACTACTTGTATGCGTATGTATACTCGTAGTATGGGTACGCATACAAATAGGCTGCGTACACATGCCCTATGTATGCACACACATACTCTTGTCCAGAAACCCCAATTCACCTTCTGTTGTTTTTCCTTTGTTTTATCTACATGTTTAGCCTCTATTTAACTTAGTTTTCATATCTGTATACATTTTTTACCCTATTTTGTTTCGATTTGCTTTGGTTTATCTCTTTTATGTTTATTAGGGTTTTAGATTGCTTGAATATCATGAATATGCATTTGAATATTATCATGCATTAATGTATAGGTGTTGTGATGCAGTAAGGTAAGTCATGCACAATACTATGAACATGCATTTGACTGGTTGTTGAGTAAGTTTTAGTTGATAAACATAATATGCTTGATTGAATCTCATGCTTTGATGTTTAGATGCTATAACATACTTATCCTAATTTCCCTTATGATGTTTTTGCCCTTGGAGATATATGTTTATGCTATGATAGATGAATGCTAGGTTTGGGGATGATTATGCCATATTGTTTGCTTTATATCCATGTTAGTGCGTGTAGACATCGCATTTTGTGCCCATTAATAAATTTTGATCCTCGGCCCCAATTATAAGCTTGAAATATGTCAACCAAGGGTAATTAAAGGGTTCACAATAGTTTGTAAGTAATCATAACTCAAAAGTGCTTAAATCACTTTGAAATCAATACTGAAAAATGATATTTGCTCCCTACTTTGACCATAACTTTTTATCCACAAGGAACGTATAAGTGAGGTTTACTTCATTGGAAGGTAGACATCTTGGGCTTCAATTTGAACACAAATTTGGTCTAATTTGGACTTATATCGAGTAAGTTATGGCCATTTTAAGTTAGGCAACTAAGTAGTCCGATTTTCTAGGTTTTAAAACTTCATTTTAAGGGCCCAAAACATCATGCTTTGATGTGGGCCAGCCCCTAGACCCTTCGGAATGTCCAAAGACCATTAAAAAGCCCCAAAAACCCTAATTTTAACTTATAAATACTCATCTTATGTCTCCAATCAAAACCCTAACTAGAAAGAGTTATTTTTTGGCCTCCAATCAAAACATTGTTGGGTGCCTAGCACCTTCTCATCCCCATACCTAAACTCCGGACGCGTGCTTTGGTAAAGATTAGTCCTTCCACGAAGGGAGCTATATTTATGGTTCGTAGACCTAAACTAGGTGGCGACTCCATTTACACCTTCCGCCATGGTCCACCCTAGGCCAAGGCATACTTCCCACATATTTGGGTAAACCCAAAGGACCGTCGCAAGTGCTTGCACCCATAGTTGGTTCAAGTCAATGTAAAGAACACACAGCAATGCTTGGGGGAAGAAAATACTAGGTTTGGAAAAAGATGTATCTATGTAAGTAAAAGACTGAGGTTTGAAAGAGAATATAGAGAGGTTGTTGCCTTATATGTGAGTAGGTGGTTCATAATTACAAGCCTAGTTGCTTAGAGAGCAGCCCTGAACACGTGTAGTAAACTCCACTTACAAAATTAACTAGGTCCCACTCAATTAAAGCACGTGTCATCTATTAAAGTGTCAATGTGGCACAATAAGGAGTGGTCAACAAAACATCAAAAGTTTCACTTGGCTTGGAAGAAGAACATGTTCGTTAGTCAAAGGATTACATATTATATAGGATTCGAAAAATGTTGTTGGGTTGTAACAATAGCAATGCAACAAACCATTACAACAATCAATTTTCTCAACCAGGTTGAAGTTGTTGTTCCTTTGATAGCTCAACGATGGTAGCCCACCAGCACATATGGGAATATACATTGGGTCACAAATATATCCACCTTTGATGGGATGAAAGGTTATGGGTTGGTTAAAGTCGTAGTGACGCCATGGTTTCATTGGTGGATCATTAGTGGAGAAGCTTTGGTAGAACACAGTAAGATTGTTAAACATCTCCTTGCAACTAAAGAAATGATTGGCAGCAAATTTTGGCTTTTTATAAAGAATTCTAGACCTTTGAAAGAATTTCTTATGTTGCAAATTTCTTTGAGAGGAAGATGTGCAAGTATTTCAACAAAAATATCAACATTTTCTCAAATATATATATATATATATATATATTAATTGTTTTCTCCTTCCATTTTTAGTGTAAAGAACACACACTAATGTTTAGGGGAAGAAATTACAGGGTTTGGAAGAAGATGTATCTGTGTACGTGTAAAACTGGGTTTGAAAGAGGAAGACAAAATGATTATTGCCTTATATGTGAGTGGTTGGATTAGAAATATGATTACGTATGCAAAACAGTAATTATGAGCCTAGTTGCTTAAAGGGCAACTCTAAACACGTGGAGAGAACTCAACTTACAAATTTAGCTAGGTCCTACTTAATTAAGGCACGTGCCATCTATTAAAGCAATCCATATGGCATAATAAGGAATGGTCAACAAAATGTTAAAACGTTTCGCTTGGCGTGGAAGAACAACATGTTCTTTGGTCAGAGAACTACAAACTATATAGGATTTGAAAAAATTTACTGAATTGTAATGATACAAAAGCAACAAACCATTATAACAGTTAATTACCTTAACTAGGTCGAAGTTGTTGTTCCTTAGATAGCTTAACGATGGTAGCCCACAAGCACATATTTGTATGAGAATAAACATTGGATCACAAAAATATCCACCTCTAATAGGATGGAAGGTTATGAGTTGATTAAAACCGTAGTGACACCATGGTTTCATTGGTGGATCATCAATGGAAAAGCTTTGGTAAAACCTAGTAAGATTGCTGAACATCTCCTTGCAACTAAAGAAATGTTTGGCAGCAAATTTTGGCTTTTTATAAGGAATTCTAGACTTTTGAAAGCACTTCTTATGTTGCAAATTTCTTTGGGAGGAAGATGTGCAAGTATTTCAACAAAAATATTAGTATTTGTTTGGATATTTAAAAAAAAAAAGTTTTTTTCTCCTTCCATGTTTAGCCAATGTAAAGAATTGTGGACACAACAGGAAATCGCCACCTAGTTTTGCAATGGCCTAGAAACCATGAATATAGCATCCTCTCGAAAAAGGACCTTTTGATCTTATTACCAGAGTATGGGTTCGGAGTTTAGGTACGATTTTGGGAAGGTGTTAGGCACCCAAAACCACCCAACGCTAGGGTTGACTTCCACTCATTGTGTCTTATGTCTTAAACCTATTAAAGGTATATTCAATATTGTATCTATACTAACACTCACGCTGGTATACATCTAAACATACAACATGGCATCAGTCATCCCAAAACCTAATCATTCATCTATCATGGCATACCACAATGCATCCTAACATACATCTATCATGGCATCTCATATCAACCTAGCATTCATCAAGCATCATGTCATCATATCACATCCAAGGCAGAAGCATGTAAACATTAAATCAAGGTAGAAATACAAGTATAGAAAGATCCAAGTAAACATGTGATTAAGAATAACTCATCCACTCAGTTAAATCTATTCACAATCAATAAAAAGTGATTTGTAATCTTAAACTCAAAGATCAAGGTCAAAAAAGGCCTTAATTAAAAGAAAATTGACTTGATAATGTTTTGTGAAAAACTCTTTCTTTGATTCATTATTTCTAGTGAATCTTAGTGTTTTCCCTTAGGATTTCTATCTGTTTTGAAAAGGTACCATGTATGGGTATTTATATTGTGAAAATGGGGATTTGGAATGGCTCTCAGATGATGTGGAATTCATTCCAAACCTCGGTCTTTAATGTAGAAAACTTGTCTTTCATAGTTTCTGAAACCCTACATGCGTGCGCAAGTTTGTGCCTGCGTGCGCATGCATCATGGCCATGCGCATTGGTTGATTCCTACAACGCAAGCTGAGGGTTCCTTAGCTTTACTTTTCCAAAAATAGATTTATTTGCTCATTAAAAGTTATATTTTCCATTTTAACATTTCAAAAAACTAAAATGGAACATGGCATTAAAACCTCTAAATTTTTTTTTTGTAAAAACCAAAGGTTCACCACTATACAAAGAAAGAAAGGGTGAAGAATAGAATAAACTTGCGGTTTTTTATTTTTTGTCTAAAGAAATATAAAGTGAAATTTATTCAAAACAATGTAAAATTTATAATCATCCACCAAAATAGTGCTATTGAACACCAACAGTAGCAAAAAAATAACTCAACTATCCCTGTTTTGAAACTATATAGCAACGTGTCCCTCTTTTGGAATTTGATTTTTAGAAAATCGAGTTCCCCTTTGTTGATGCTCATTTTGGAAGCCCAACAGTAGGAAGAAGCCTAACAATATGGGCAGAGAAGAGTTAGTGGATTGATAGAAGAACCATTAAGCCCGAATGGCAGGAATAATAGATCATAGGCCCATAAAGTAAATAAATGGGCCTTGAGGAAAGAAAATGGGCCTAAAGGAGCTCAAAGAGAGAAGTAGTAAACCCATGGGCATTATGTGATGTAGAAAAGTAAGAATGAGCCACAGCAAGTCCGAAGTAATGAAGTAAGAAAGTAAAAGATTGATGGAAAGCCCATGAGCTCCAAGGATGAAGGATAAGGTAATTGGACTAGAGAAGCCCAAAAGAGTTAGTAAAAGCCTATGGGAATGCAGAATTAGAAAATGGGCCAAGGATGCCCAAAGAGGGAAAGGAAGGGGACGAAGGAGCCCACAAGCAATGTAATGGGTCAAGGAAGCCCAAAGTAGCATAAGTATAAATCCAATGACCATACTAGGTCATTATAGTCAATTGAGAGAAGAATACACAACAAGCCTAAAAGAGGCCCAGTAAGTTGGGGTTAAATGATACCACGGCAGGAATAGCAGAGTAGCATGGCAAGAATGGCAGCAAGACCACGGAAGCAGCAAAAGGGTAGGCTGAAGAAAGAAAAGCCCACAATCAAACAAGGCCCGGCCCTTGAGAGAAGCAAGTCGTAAGGAAATGAGAAATCAAAAAGTAGTCCACGCCATAAAAGGTCAAGGATGAGCAGTAGAATGCACAAACGAGCCTCCAGACCACGGCAAACGCATGAGTAGTGGACAAGCTTTAGACGTACCCAGAACTTAAGCACGCGTAAGGCCTAGACACCACCTGCTTATACCCAGCCAATACAGGATCGGTGGGTCATGGGTAAGAGGTAAGAGGCGGTATGGTCTGGCAATGGGGAGAAGGAAAAGTCTATTCTAGGGTTCTTACTCAGATTTTTTTGGGGGTAATGTCCTGCTGGGATGACTTACCACCCAAAAGAAATAAGGATGAGTTGGAACCACTAACTACATGCCATGAGGGATAGAGAGAGAACACCCACGCTATGGTGGATAAGAATGTCATGGTGAGCAAGCAAACAAAATAATCTTCTTTGTCTGGTGATGGGGAGTGGCGCAGCCAGCACAGGTAAATGGTGGTGGTTGGACAGCTGACAAACCAGTGGTGGTCAACAAGGACACCCAGACCAGACAAAAGTAGTTAAAGGCTAAAATGGTAAAAGTTAGTCATGGCATGCAGTATATAAAGGACCCTTACCATGCACAGTATCATCATCACGGCAATAGTAACCTCTAGGAGAAAATCGCAACATCACTACATGGGTAAGCACTGAGAAAGAAAGAAAAGAAGAGAGAAAGAATCAAAAATAACAAAAATAGAGAAGAAAGAGAGAGTCAGGAAGAAAAAAAAGAGAAGTGTAGAATGACAGGCATGCACCAATAGGCTAATCCTTTCTCTCCCTCTAAAAGCCTACCCTCTGTCAAAGATAAAGAATTTATTTAGGCACAAGCCATTCAGGCTCGTTCCCGTAAAGTGGATAATTTCTACAGCAGACGAGGTTATCCACGTTGAGGGAGTGGTCCCCTCCTTGGCCTTAGTCCTGTAACATAATTGAACACGGCAGACTAACCTTTTCCATTTGATTTCGCCATTTATCAAGATTATTTCCTTTCTCGCCTTTGTAATCTCACTTATAACATGTCTCTTACATCGTTCTTTTTCCTACTTTGCTTAAAGATTCCTAATTTATTTTGTTTAACATGAAGCATATTACCTTTATTGTCATATTGTATGTGTCTGTTGTAACTCTCTTGTAACAACTTCGCCTGCCATGGGTATGTAACCAAAGTTTCGGCAAACGGGGGCATAACTTATGCATAGGCCGGACCAAGGTGAATTACAATTGGACTGGTCTCAACTCTCTTATCCAGAATACTTGGGCCTCAGTACAGCAGGAGGCAGTCCAGCCCAAAATCACAAAAGGCCCACCACTCCCTTATAACTTGACTTTACCATTTCTAAGTTATCTTCTGCACCTGTCTGGTGTTTTGGCTATAACTTTCTGCTTATAATTCTAATTGATTCAAGATTGGTATCTCTAGAAAGGAAATTTAATTCTCTACAACTTTTCCAAAAATAGATAAAACCAAATTTCAATGTTTGCAGGGCCAAAAATGTCATTCAAGTCACTGCTGAAAAATCGTAATGGTTTTTTAGCATTTTCTGAAAGGGAAATCATATTAATACCGATCAATATAATAGTAATAATAATAATAATCTATATCTATATATTACTAAAAGCTGAAGCGTAGCATTTAATGCTGTTACTCTCACGTTGCGCCACATCAACTGCCGCGTCATTCTTTTTTTCTTTCTTTTTTAAAATATAATTTTCCTACAATTTTAAAATGGTTTTTACAATTTTCAGTCCTATAAATGCAGTCCACTACTTATTTATTTACTTCTACTATCACCCTATAATAAATCCAGTCCACTACTTATTTATTTACTTCCACTATCACCCTATAATAAATCTGTATAATTAATCCAGCCCACTTCTTATTTATTTAGTTCCACTATCAAGCCCAACTCAAAACCTTTTCAGTTCAGTTTTAGGGTTTTGTGTGAGCCTTTTCAGCTTAAAGGAAAAAAACAAAAAAAACAAAACAAAAAACGTTGAAGCCTTTCAAGCGTTAGGTTTTTTTTTTTTTTTTTTCAATTTTCCTATAATTGTTTTTAACATTTTTTTTTAATATTTACACTTCTCCAACCTTTCTCTCTCCCTTGCCATTTCATCTCCCCACTACTTCTTCAATCTTTCTCCCTCCTTTACCTTTTTATCTCCCCACTACCCTCTACATTAATATCATTCTTCCTCTTTCCCTTCATCTTCCTTTATTTTTGTCTCTTCTTATTCACACCCTCTTACTATAAATTTGTCACTATCTATTCTATTATATGCATAGTTTTCCCTCACAAAAAAAAAAAAAAAAGGTTCCCTCTCCCTCCCTTTCTCTCTCTCTCTCTCTCTAAATTTTTTGGTGGATTTTTTTATTTTTCTTGCATTTCTACTTTAGGTTGATAATTTTTTATATTCTTTAAAACTCTATTTTGGGTTAATGCGATTTAGTTTTGGTTTTTAAATTGTGATTTAGTTTAGTTTTTTAAATTGTTGTTGTTGTTTATTTATTTATTTATTTATTCTCTTTGAATGTTAAATGTTATCCTATTGCGTTCTAAAGAATTAAATATAGCATATAAAAATATAATATTATTCTATTACATAGCATGATTTGGATAATTTGGTATTTATTCTGTTACATAGCATGATTTTTTATAGTGCTCAATTTAGATGTTAAACTATGAGACTTTACTAATTTTTGTTTATTTTCTAATCCTTTGTGGTGGACAAAGTACTCTTAATAGTTGTACTAGAAGTACTTTATAATGCCATTTATTTAAAGAAAAGCAAAGGTTAGCCAAACGAAAGAAAAACAAAGGTTAGCCAAACAAAAATAATTGGACAGGTGACAAATTTTAACTTTTGCAATTTTATTTTAATTATTATTATTTTATAACAATGCATGTATAGAAATTTAATTCTTAGATTTTGCTAATAATTGTTTATTTGATAATATGTTTTGGGCGGCCGAAATTACAATTTCTACAAAGAAAATAACCTTAATAGATTATCAAAAACAAAATTTTATCCTAATATTAGTTCAATTAATCATTGTTAAGTTTTATTAATTTTTTTAGTTTATATATTTTTGGTGTTTTGGATTGATCCTATATTACATTTATGATTGTTCTTATAATAAATAAAAATATAATTACGAAATACATTACTCATTATTAGATTAGTTTAAATTGTAAATTTTTTTTTAATAAAACCACCATAAAAATAATTATCACGCGCAACGCGCGGGTTCGCGGCTAGTAATAATAATAATCAAGAAACTAGTAAATCAGCATTAACAAAATTGACAATGTTTAAAGGAACAAACTTCATCCAAACTAACAGCAGAGCAGACAACCGGGCTATCCTAGCCAAGGCATCCACCACAAAATCACCCTATCTAACAGTATGAGAGAAAGACCAACTCCAAAGAGAACTAACAACCGACAAAGTATCCTTTAAATGATGGCCCAAGGCAGAATTAAATAAGTCTCCCTTATTCAACGCGTTGATAATAACCTCTGAATCACCTTCAAGAATAGAATTATCCAACCCAACTTCACTGATGAATAAAGCTGCACGTCTAGCAGCCAAAAATTCCAGTAAAGCAATAGATGAAGGGTTTGGAATTTTTTTCGATAATGAGGCCATAACCTCACCTTTGGAATTTTTAATGACCACACCAATACCTGCTTCTCCTATATCTGCAAAAACAACCCCATTGAAATTTGTCATGAAACAATTTGTATCAAGAGGCTTCCATTTTATACACCTTTGAGGTTTAGACATCACAGGTGTTGCATTGAAGCTCTTAAGCTCATGTAGGTAGTGCCAAGCCTCACTAGGAATTTCGTCCAGCGGCGTTGCTGCTTCTTCAACTCTGATCTTATTCCTTCGGTGCCACAAAGACCAAGCTGTTACCGCAAACAGCTCCAATGCCGCCTTTTTAATTTTGATTAGCTCCACCAAGTCAAGAAAAGAGCCCTTAGCAATTTTCCTATGATCAACCCAGCCAAAGTCCTCCTTCCAAACTGATCGGATAGCATCACAATCCCATATAGAATGCATTAAAGTTTCTTGCCGTCCAGTGCAGAGTCACAGTCATCAACAGAAAGTATTTTCCTCTTTTTCATATTTAGGTTCCAATTAATACCGATCGGCATTAATCAGATTTCAATTAGTACCGATTAATACTAATAATTTCCCAATTAATACCGATCGGTACTAATAAGAAAACTCGAAATACCGATTAGTAATAAGAAAACTCGAGTTAATAAGAGGAACTCGATTTTTAGAAAATAGAGTTATAAGGAGAACTTGATTTCAAAAAATCAAGTTCCAAAACAGGAACATACACCTAAATAATTTGAAAATAGTGACAAATTGCTGCATAGTTTAAAAGTAAAGGCAAAAGCCCATTTTCTCCAAAAAAAAATAGTACTAAAAACAGTTTTGCTTAAGCACCAAACAAAAAAAATTACTTTTTATGCATTTTTAATTGTAAATATAGCATTAATTTTATGTAGCTACGTTGCTCAATAAAGTGATAAATATAAAATAGATATAAATCAATGAATTCTAAAAAGTGAAAACAAAAGGCAAACAATTTTTTGGCAAAACACATAAATAATTTCAAAATGATAAAGTTTAACTAAAAAATTAATTATAGTCTAAGGTTACAAACTTACTTAATAAAATAAATATTACTACATATTTTGAAAATCTAACCATTAAATTGCATGTTCTTTATACTCTTAATACACATGTCAAATTTTGTATCAATCAGATATTATTTACTATATAATCTATAAGCTAATATTTTATGCATAATTTTAAACTACAAAAACTTGTAATTTAAAAAATTTATTAATGACATAGTTATTGATTTTTAATTTTTTATAAATTTTACAAGTATAAAGGATATATGAAGAAAATGTAATCCAATAAAAGATTTGTTAAAATTCACTTTTAGTAAAAAAATATTAAATAAGTTTGTAACTTTAAATTACAACTAATTTTATAGTTAAATTTTGTCCATTCCAAAAGGGTGCGAAAAGACTCTTAGCCCCTGCAAAAGACACATAAGTCGAGTTGAACCAAGGAAATTCCCGTAAATTCCTATCCCATTTCACTACTACTACTACTAGATTCGCTGTGCAGTCTCCATGCGAACACGTCTCTGAAATTCAAACGGGGTGTTTTTTTTGGTCCCAAAATTCTCAAAAAGACGGCTTTGTCTTGCAGCGGCGGCAATCCATACCCACAACCCACTGCCCCCTGCTGACAACTCTTCCGTCTATCATGACTACCCCCATTACCTGATCCAAACCCTCATTCAGTTAAGCTCCTTTTTCTTTTTTAATTCCATATTCCCAATTTGCCCCTCCACCTCTCTTCAATTTACTTTTTGCTCCCTTTTCTCCATTCTCTTCGCTTGTGTCTATCCATGGATGGATCCTTTCTTCTCTGATTATGAAACCGAAACCTAACTCCTCCGTTTGGTTGCCGAGAAAGTGTATTGGAAAAGAAAAGAAAATCGTGTTTTTTCTCTTAACCATCGGATAAACCCTGTTTCGAGTCTTTGAGTGAGCTTTACTTAAAGTTCAAGTTTAGAATTTTAGTTTCTTATATCTTTCCTTTATTTTCTCGGCAACCAAACAGGAAGAACAAAAAAAATCAGAAATTAGAAATGGCCTCTGCATATGCATCGAATTTCTCGTTTCGTTCGTCGATTTCGCCTAATCGGTACCAGTATTTCGTTACTCAATTTCATCGTGGTTTTTGGGCGAGAAACTGTTGGAAAATCATGAACCACCAGCAAAACCCTAGCAGCTACTTCGTAGTCCCCAAAAGAGTAAGCAAGAATCGAGAACTCATCAGGTCGTTGAATTCGGTGGAATTGGACCACTACGTGACGAGCGACGAGGAGGAGGATGGGGACAAGAGCGAAGAAGAAGACGAAATGAGCGAAGGGTTTTTGGAGGCGATAGAGGAATTGGAGAGAATGACTCGAGAGCCGTCGGATATTCTCGAGGAAATGAACGAACGGTTGTCAGCGAAGGAGTTGCAGCTAGTGCTTGTGTATTTCGCACAGGAAGGAAGGGACTCGTGGTGTGCGCTTGAAGTGTTTGAGTGGTTGAAGAAAGAGAATAAGGTGGATAAGGAAACAATGGAGCTTATGGCGGCGATAATGTGTGGTTGGGTGAAGAAGATGATTGAAAAGGAACATCATGAAATTGGGGATGTGGTGGATTTATTAGTCGATATGGATTGTGTCGGGTTTAAACCCGGGTTTAGTATGGTTGAGAAGGTGATTTCTTTGTATTGGGAGATGGGGATGAAGGAGAAGGTCGCTTTGTTTGTTAAAGAAGTGTTGAGGCGTGGTTTTGCTGGTGCTCATGCTCATGCTCATGCTCGCGATGATGGACATAAGGGAGGACCAACTGGATATCTTGCTTGGAAGATGATGGTCAGTCACTATGTTATTTTATCTTGCCTTGATAGTTATTATTATTATTACTATTGTTATTAGTATGATAGTTTGGAATTTCTGATTGTCTTTTGTCTTGTGGATTGGATAAACATTTCTTTTCAATTATGCTACAGATATGATTTTTCTGAGACTGAATAGTTCATGTCTTAACTCTTTTTTACTCGTTTCAAATTGGGGTGCTCCATCAAATTTGCTATTCCTATGCTGAATTTTGTTGAAATTTCTAGCTTTTGTGCACACATATTAGTAATGTGTATTTAAATTATTAAACTGGCCGGGTTAAATGTTTGGGACAAAGAGAAATGAGGGGAGAGAGAAGAGGATAGTCTGTGACATGTAGGATATCAACCACCTTTATGAGTCGACCAAACCCGAGTTCCCAACTATTTTTCTTCTATTAATTGTTGATTATAAATCAGTTCTCAAAGAATTTTGTTAGGTTGATTTAAAATGTATATACAAGCTGTAGCTCATATGGCACCTACTCCACTTATAAGAGCAAGGTGGATAGTAAGATTGTGGATTCAACACCCACCAGGTGTCTCTATAATTACAACAACAACAACAACATTGCCTTAGTCCCCAAATTTTTGGGGTTATCTATTGATCCTCAAAAAATTAGTTAGGATCAGTCACATTTACTCTTTTCCTCCATTCTTTTCTATTTGAAGACTGAAGTCATATTCTTTATTACTTCCCTAATTGACATGTCCTTTTTTTTCACTTCTACTACTGTTATTTTTTGTCTTCCTCTGCCTAGGGAAGTTAAGTTACTTTGTAATTTGTACTCTATGTTTATTGATATTTATGCTTGAAGTTAGAGATCAATTCTGAATTTTGTGTAAATAACAATACAAAATATATACTACCAGGTTGATGGTAACTACAGGGATGCAGTCAAGTTGGTGATTAATCTTAGAGAATCTGGGTTGAAGCCAGAGGTCTACAGCTACCTCATTGCAATGACAGCAGTGGTTAAAGAGCTGAATGAATTAGCAAAAGCTTTACGCAAGTTGAAAAGTTTTGCAAGAGCTGGGTTGGTAACTGAGCTTGATGAAGAAAATGTGAGGCTTATTGAGAAATATCAGTCAGATCTTCTAGCTGATGGTGTACGCTTGTCTAATTGGGTGGTTCAAGAGGGAAGCTCTTCACTTTCTGGGGTGGTTCATGAGAGGCTTCTAGCTATGTATATTTGTGCTGGTCGTGGGCTGGAGGCTGAAAGGCAGCTGTGGGAAATGAAGCTTGTAGGTAAAGAGGCTGATGGAGACCTGTATGACATTGTTTTAGCCATCTGCGCTTCCCAGAAAGAGGTCAGAGCTACATCACGGTTGGTAACTAGAATTGAAGTTGCAAACTCTTTACGCAAGAAGAAAAGCCTATCATGGTTGTTGAGAGGTTACGTTAAAGGAGGACATTACGATGATGCTGCAGAAACACTAATTAAAATGCTTGATCTAGGCTTTCATCCGGAGTATTTGGACAGGGCAGCTGTGTTGCAGGGTTTAAGAAAAGGGATCCACCGATCTGGAAATGTAGAAACCTACCTCAAGCTTTGCAAGCACCTCTCTGATGCAAGTTTGATTGGACCTGCTCTAATCTATCTTTATATGAAGAAATATAAGCTTTGGATCGTAAACATGCTTTGAGTACTTAATTTAAACTAAGATTTGTTCGTAAGATATGGTTTAGTTTTGAAGATTGTATAGCAGAAGCACTTTTTAACTGCGCCTTTTACATGTTAATACAAGCACCAATATTAATTTTATGTAGTTTTGGTTGGATTTGAGCTCCACAAAAATGTTGGATGGACCAGTTCCTACAGGCTGATCGATTGTGAAATATAGGAATATGCTGTGCCTGTCTTGTTCTCGGAAATAAATAACTGTATATATATGGTGGCTGATGCAAACATTATAAATAAAGCTTCAGCACAGTTAAATAAAGCTTCAGCACAGTATAAGTAAAGTGGACTGCATATAAATACTAGAGGTACGTTCTTATTGCATTCTTGTCCCGTCTTTTTCTTGTAGAGTTTCTTATTCTATAAAGGGTCTCATGTGTGTTTTGGACCTCAGTGATGTATGTAATAATTATTCATTATGGTGAACCTGAGTTCTGATTGCATATATCACATTTACTTTTATCCCTCTAACAAAATTCAGTTGGGGACCTGAGTCACCCCCCCCCCCCCCCCCCACCCCCCCTTTCCCCCTCATTTTTCTTTATTAATCATTGCTTAATTTGATTGTCAAATTCAATCTAGTTAATCATCCTTGGAGAAAAATGCATTGAATTTCTGATGATATTGCAGTGTCAAGTACTATTTGTAGAAAATAAATGAAATTTTTGTTTTTGTTTTTGTTTTCTTGGTAGAATGAGACCAGGGAAGAAAATTGATTTGCAAAAGATAGAACACTTGTCTAAGAGTTTATGCTGGCCTAAGAATTGTTTGTACTTTTGTTTGGGCCTGGTCTAATTATTTCCATTAGATTTTAAATTTTATGGGAATGAATTCAAGTTTTTATTTTATATAACTTCTGGTATGCATTACTGGAACAGGTCTTTTCTACTGCTGTGTGTGTGTGGTCACCCAATGTTCCATTGTTTACCAGACTATGAATTAAGAAGCTTGTCAAGTGGTTGTTGTCATTGTCACATTTCAAGTATGTGCCGGTCTATGATGTCTATAATTGTATTGTCTTTGCACCATGACAACCAATAGAGTCAATGGTCTATGCACTATTAGGCTCCATTTGGTTGAGACGTTAGAAAAGCAAGGGGATAGAAAATGCGTTTCACCATGTGCGTTTAGTAAAGAAGATGGAAAGGTTGAAAAATAAAAAAAGTAAATTATTTATGCCCTTATTAGTAAAAGGGGAAGGATGGAAAAGTTGAGGGGTAATGGTATAATTTTCTTCTTAATGCCATTTCCTTCCCCCATTTTCTTCCCAATTTGGAAGGGAAAAAAATGCATTTAGGAGGAAAACTCTATCCATCCTATTTCCCTTCCTCTCCCTTTTCACCCCATACGAAACAAGGAAAAATCAACCATTTTTTTTCATTTTTTCTTTCCCCCTATTCCATTTTCTCCCTTTTCACCCTAACCAAACACCATTACGTTTATTATATGTTGTTAAACAAAGCATTAGGTTTATTATGTGCAGTTGTATCTGTCTGTTTTGAATAGTGATTATAAGGTCTACTCTGAAGTCAAAATCATGGCCATTTGCTGGACCTTAGAGCACCGTCTTTTTTGGTTTCACTATGTCACTGTGATTACGCATTCAAGATATTGGCTATAAAATTCAAGTACTCTACTAGCTTAATGGGCCTTGGCCGAAAAAAATGGGCAGTCAATATTCAAGTACTCCTAGGAGGGCAGATGCTTTTTTAAGCTCTTGATAGCCATATACTTCCAGGCTTGAGAACACCTGTCACTGTATTTATAGACAAGCATGAAGCATCATATCTTGCAAAGATTTGAAGAATTTAATACTAAAAGGCCTATGGCCATTTGCACAAGTTGGTGAAAAATTGGATGCTTTCCACCTTGACTCTCTCTATCAAGATGCCCATGAATGATAGATAATAACTGATAATTGAAAAACAGAGTGCTTCAGAATTTTCACATGGGGATTCTAGGCATGTGATTACTTTTCTTGGCATTTTGCTTCTTTCATGTCTGGTATATATATGTTCAGTTTAGTCATTCTCTTTCTTTTATTCTTTCTTTTCCCAGATAAAGTATGGAAGTTGTAAACTTGTCTAAACATTCCAGAAATGTTCACCTAACAATGAGGAATTTATTTAATCCAATCAAAGCTAGAACCTCATTGTGGAGGAAAAGTCCCCATTAACTAAAATTTAAACAGTGTACCTAGATCTAATGTCTTTTTCTAACCCACCAATTATTTGGTTTAGACAATAATTGCAATTGGTCGACCTTTTTGACACAGTTAAGCATATTCATGCATTTCCACGTGTTACGTAGCTGTTCTGCATATTAATTTATCTTGTGCCGTTTTTTATATGATAAGTTAAGTAATTTTGGGATTTAGTGTTAGGTGGTTCCTCATTGTCTGTAGGACCATTTATGATACTATTAGTACTATGATTAAGTTCAAATTCTCTAAGGAAGTAAGGATTTCTTGTAATTCCCCTCTCTCTCTTTTTTCTTTTTTCTTTTTTTGTTAAATGGATAGTTGGAGAAGGAAAGATTTAAACCATGAATTTATTCGATAAAAATACCAAGAGATGCCCATTGAGTTACAAAACTCTTGACTTTCTTATTTTCACTTTTAAGTAAATTAATACCATATCAGTTTTTTTTTTAAATGTTGAAGTAAATAGGTTTATATTCAAATACAATCTTAATAAATACCTAATTATTTATGTGGATAGAGTTTTTATCAAAACTACTTTGAATGAAAATTCATTCAAACCATTACATGGTAGTTTAAACTCTCATCCACTTCTACTTTTTGTCACGCGGCTCATTTAATAATTATATGACTTATTTAAATGATTTGATGAATTATGTGAATTAATACCCATTGATGGTCTTATGAAAAATCATATAAAGAATTGGAGGAGATTCATAAGATTCTTCTCTGTTTTTTCCTTCTTTGTCAAAGAGATTCCTCTCTAATTCTGTTTGAAGGAAAATTTTATCTTTAATACATTTGAGCTCTTTTTTTTTTTTTTTTCCTTTTTTTTTTTTTTTGTTATCTCTTTTTTATTTATCTGTTTTCCACTAAATTAAAAAAAAAAAAAAATCAAATCTTGTATATCCTCAAAAGCTTAATAATTCTTTTCTTTTATTCTTCCCTTCTCAAACTCTTTCTGGTGGAATGCATGGAAACTGATCCAGTCGACATCATTAAAAATCTATGCAGTCGTTGCTTTACTTGTGTTTCACATTTCCATTGGTTTAATGGTCAGGCATTGATGTTTGATACACTTGGAGTACTAAGAGCACCATCAATTCAGCACCACAAATACTAAAAAAAGCAAGTTTACAATGGTGGTGGTATATCTAAATTTTTTTGCAAATGGTAAACAGTAAATTGCCATCTTTAGCACTAGCATCTAGGATGCAAAAATATATATATATATATATATATATATTTATTGCATCCTCAAACACCATTTTATTTATTTTACCAACTTATTTCACAATTCACCGAACATCCTATATCTTATTTTTACATACAACTTAATAAAATAATATAAATTACCTAATAAAAAGTATTCTTCTCTCTCTCTTCCCTTCCACTCTCTTTTTCTCTTTACACACAAACACAAATTTTTTTTTTCTTTTTTACAACCTATGAACAATAAGATTGTATATATGCAACCCTAACTGTAGTAAGGTTGCAAATTTTTTTAAGTATACAAATCCGAATGAAGTGGATTTTAGGTGTCTTGGGTTGTAAAATAGCAACTAGGGGTGTTTACACCCCCTCAATGCTAGTGTTCTGCAACCGCATTGGTGATCCTAAAAAATTTAGCTTTTAACAACTTAAAAATCTATTTTATCTATTTTAACACCACACTTTATACACCTAACATCAATGGTTCTATTTTTTTTTACTACTTCATTTAAATTTATTCTTTTTTTTATTCGTACTTTATTCTTTTCTCTTTATCTCTCTTCCTTTTTTTCTCTTTACCACCCACAAATGCCAAAAAAATAATAGTTTTTTTCCCCTTTGGAGCTACTGTGAGCTTTAAAGATAGCAGTTCACTATTCACCATTTGCAAAAAAAAGATTAAATAAACCACCACCATTGAAGCTTGCTTTTTAGTATTTGTAGTGCTAAAACTGCATTTTAGCAATTTTAGCACAACCATTGTTGGTGCTCTTAACAAGCTCACTATAGCTCCAAAGGGGGGGAAAAACTATTGTTTATTTGGTAGTTGTGAGTGGTAAAGAGACAAAAAGGAAGAGAGATAAAGAGACAAAGAATAAAATAAGAATAAAGAAAATATTTAAATGAAGTAGTAAAAAAAAAAATATGATCCTTGATGTTGGGTGTATTGTAAAGCATGGTGTTAAAATAGATAAAATAACTTTTTGAATTGTTAAAAACTAAATTTTTTAAGACCACCAATGTGGATGCTCTAAAGGTCAACTACCAATCAATTCTTCAATAGTATCAACTAATAAATATATATATATATATATATATATCAAGACTACAACTATATATAATTTTTTTATAAATAGAGAATTTAATAATTATATTAATAGATTTTTATTAACATCATAGCTATACGTGAAACTTATTTTACAATTTGCTCTTAATGATAGCTCTTTATCATTAGACCAAGATACCAATCAATTTTTGGTGTAGGCAGGAATTGAAACCCAAATCTCTAATACAACCATCAGAAACTTTACCAGTTGAGTTAACTGAAACCCACTGACATGACTAGATTTTTTTAGTGTATAAATAGGGGCTTTTATAAGAAATTCTTATAGAATTTAAACTAATGTAGAAATTTAACTGACACACCAAAATTCAAACCCAAAAAAAAAAAAAAACACACACACACACACACTAGCGCATAATATTTAAGTGGATGTTTATTATTTTTACCTATTGCTTACCTTTTAGTATGAGTTTGGGGCTTACAATTAAATGCCTTGTATCTAAGAAAAATAAATAAATCGAGAGTCATTATAATAGCAAATATTCAATCTATTTCAAAGATGCATAGAATGGAGTCCAATGTTTTGGCATTACACATTTGAAGAGATTTGGAAGAGCACATGGTTCATTTAAAGATACTTTTCTAACAGACTCTTTGATTTTGTACATTAATAAAGAAATTGCTGCACAATCTAGTAAAGAATCAATCATAAATGATTGTAATGATTTAAAGAAAATTTAACTCTGTTTTATTTTTTAATAGATGATTGAGTTAAAATATATTAAGAAACGATTATTTTGTGTCTTTCATTTGTTTATATTACATTGATTGATGTTGCCTAAATACTAGTTTCAATGATCATATATTAATTTAGTTTTAAATCTTATTATATATTTATTCTTAAGAGATGCAAATTGTTTGTACATACTTTCACACCAAAGATGAAATTTTGATTGCATCCTTCCCTCCACTTATAGGATAAAAATAAATAAAAAATAAAAAAACAAAAGAAGAGGAGAAGTTGGGGGAAAGAAAGAAAACTTAGAAGGGAGTTAAAAATTAGATAAAGGCTTCCGAGAATGTATACATTTTATGCGTTTGGTGTTGTTGATGAGACCCATGAACTTATTCAATGGATGGATAATTATAAAATGCTACCTGCTCCACCTTTACCTTTGCTTAACATACAGTTCCACTTTAATCCATTTTCTTTTTTGCTGTTAAATAATTAATTAACAGTTAAGCTAATAAAGGATGGATTGTAGCTTAATTTAGAGGGAAATTAAAACCATCAGTTGACCAACTTATTACTTTTAAGTGGGTCGTTTCCTTTCCTTCTTGATGCCACGTGGCGAAATGGGAGTGGTTAGTGTGTACTGAACTCCATCTTCCTCGTTGTTCTTTGGAGTGGGCCACCTAATCAACTATGTAAGTTTCCGGTAACCAAAAAGTGCTGTGGTTAAAAAATTATTAATATATATATATATATATAATTTTTTCATCTCTATATCCCACACGCACACAGCACACTCGACGAGAGACAGAGAGAGAAAGAGAGATTGCTTAAGAATCCACTTCATGAAACAAAGTGTCCCATCAAACAAAAAAAGAAAAAATGAATAAATAAAGAAAGGAAGAAAGAAAGAAAAGAAATGAGAAACTAGCATCAGTTTTAGGCCTATAGAGACAGTGCACCGTGACTTCTCTCTTGTTTGATATTCCATCCAATGAGAGAAACTACTAATTTTTTCATTCTTTTCTCAAGAAACTAAACACATAGCCTGCATCACCAACTTGCAGGCCAGAGGTAAACAACAACTTTTCATTCACATCCTGACTATTCTTTCAGTTTTATTTTCATTTGGGTATATATCAAACTTGACAATAATTATCCTATATGAAAGCTGCTTGAATCTTTGCTTTTTTTTTTTTGGATAATCAAGTAAAGCTGCTTGAATCTCATTTTCTCAGTTATAGACTGTTATATAGATATATCTTCAATAAGAAATGCATGGTCTTAAGCTAGTAGAGAGATTCAAGAGCACCCAAGTTCATGCTCTTAGTCCCTCAGACACTACCGCTGGTGGTAAAAGTAGCAGAGGAAAATTTATCAACCATAAAATCAAATCCTTTTCAAAGTCCAAACCTTCCAACTGGGTCTCAGTATCTGAGTCAACTCATCTTCCTTATGGACTCCCTACAACTGACCACCTTGAACCTTTCATAGACCCCCACCTCAAACCCATTGACTTTATAGGGACTTTAGCTGACCTTTATCGCCGCCTTCAAACTTGCTCTGCCCAATCCAATGATAAGTCAATGCTATGCATTGAGCAGTACTCACTGTTGCGCAGCCTTGGTGATCCCAAGCTGCTCCGGCAGTGTCTCCGTGCTGCGCGTCAAAACGCTGGTGATGTGCACTCAAAGGTTGTGCTTTCAGCATGGTTGAGGATTGAGAGGAGGGAGGATGAGCTTGTGGGTGTATCAGCTATGGATTGTAGTGGTCACATTCTTGATTGTCCTAAGGCTGCTTTAGTATCTGGGTATGCTTTTAATTCAATTCATGATAATTGCCAATGTCTGAAGGACCACTCTGAGGTTATTGATACGTCAATGTTTATAGGGAATGAGTGTTTGGGTTTGAATGAGGATAGTGATGTTTCATTTTGTATTGGTAATGAGGAAATTAAATGTGTCCGGTATAGAATTGCAGCATTGTCAAGAGTACTTAATGTTATGCTATTTGGTAGTTTCTTGGAGTCAAAAATGGATAGAATTGATTTTTCACAAATTGGGATATCTGTAAAGGGAATGAGAGCTGCGGAAGTGTATAGTAGAACTAGAAGGTTGGACTTTTTCAGTCCTGAGATTGTTTTGGAGCTACATTCTTTTGCAAATAGGTTCTGTTGCGAGGAGATGAAGTCTGCTTGTGATGCCCATTTAGCTTCACTGGTTGGTAATATGGAGGATGCATTGGTTCTTATTGAGTTTGGTTTGGAAGAGACAGCGAATCTTGTTGTGGCATCTTGCTTGCAGGTAATGCTAAGAGAGCTCCGGAGTTCACTTTATAATTGGAAGGTGATGAAATTTTTTTGTAGCTCTGAGGCTACGGAGAGATTGGCCAGGGTGGGGCATGCTTCGTTCTTGCTGTATTATTTCCTAAGCCAGGTTGCAATGGAGGAAAGCATGGTATCTAATATAACAGTGATATTATTGGAGAGATTGAGAGAATGTGCAACAGAGAGGTGGCAGAAGGCGCTTGTATCACATCAATTAGGTTGTGTGTTGCTTGAGAGAAAAGAGTATAAGGATGCTCAGCATTGTTTTGAGGCAGCTGCTGTAGCAGGTCATGTTTATTCTACGGCTGGTGTAGCAAGAGCAAAACACAAGCAAGGACAACAGTATTCGGCCTACAAGTTGATGAGCTCTCTCATCTCTGAAAATAAACCAGTTGGGTGGATGTACCAGGAGCGGTCTTTTTATAATGTTGGGAGGGAGAAGATCTTGGACTTGAAAACTGCAACTGAATTGGATCCTACTCTTTTGTTTCCATATAAATACAGAGCTGTAGCAAAGGTGGAGGAGAAGCAGATTAGGGAAGCCATTTTGGAGATTGACAAAATTATAGGGTTTAAGCTTTCACCTGATTGCCTTGAATTGCGGGCTTGGTTCTTCCTTGTAGTTGAGGATTATGAAAGTGCTCTTAGAGATATTCGAGTACTTTTAACTTTAGAACCCAATTACATGATGTTTCATGGGAAGGTTACTGGGGATTACTTGATTGGGCTCCTCAGCCATCGGGTTCAGCAATGGAATCAAGCTGATTGCTGGATGCAACTCTATCAGCGATGGTCTTGTATAGATGATATTGGCTCTCTGGCTATCATACATCAGATGCTGGCAAATGAACCTGGAAAGAGTCTCCTCCGGTTTCGGCAATCTCTGCTTCTTTTGCGGTTAGTTTTTTGTAATTTGATTTAGAGTTGTCTATCTTATTCATCTTCAATTTTAAGTAGTAAATCACCATGATGTTCTTTTCAAATATATAATTTTGACTGGATTATTACAAATTCCAGTTTAAATTTATGGGTAGAAATCACATTCTTTTTGCACAAAGAATAAATTCTTATCTGTAAGCAGCACATGGAATCATAACCTCATATCAAATTATATAGATTGCTGCATGTACATTCTCATTTTCCTATTATTGGGGATTCAAATTATCAGCTTGCTTTCATTACTTATATTCCCACAGATTTGATAAATTCTTAATGTTTTATATTTTTATACAATATCTAGAACATAGAGGGTTTTGTCTTCTCTGTGTAAAACAATAAATGCTGCTGTGTGGCTGTTTCAGCTCTAAACTAACTATATTGATTCCCATGAATAATTCTAATATTCATTGATCTAATAGGCTAAATTGTCAAAAGGCTGCAATGCGCAGTTTGCGATTGGCTAGAAATCATTCTATCTCTGAGCATGAAATTCTAGTATATGAAGGATGGATTTTGTATGACACTGGTCACCGTGAAGAAGCTCTCTCTAGGGCAGAGAAGTCCATTTTACTTCAGAGGTCATTTGAAGCTTTTTTCCTTAAAGCATTCATATTGGCAGATAAAAGTCTGGATCCTGAATCTTCAAGTTATGTTGTCCAAATTCTGAAGGAAGCTCTTAAATGTCCTTCAGACGGTCTTCGGAAGGGGCAAGTGAGTATTATCTGTATTGTGATCCTTACCATTTTTTTCCATGTGTGCCTGAATGTACTCTTTTGATCATGTATTTGGATATTTTGCAGGCTTTAAATAATTTAGGGAGTATTTATGTGGATTGTGGTAAGCTGGATCTGGCAGCTGATTGCTACATGAATGCCCTTGACATCAAGCATACAAGAGCCCATCAAGGGTTGGCGCGTGTTTATCATCAAAAAAATCAACGGCAAGCTGCATATGATGAGATGACCAAGCTAATAGAGAAAGCACAAAATAATGCATCAGCATATGAGAAACGGTCAGAATATTGTGACCAAGAAATGGCAAAATTTGATCTTGATACAGCAACGCAATTGGATCCACTGAGGACATATCCATACAGATACAGGGCAGCAGGTAATTAATTTTTACCCTTCAGTAATTTTCAGTCTCTGCAATTTAATTTTGTTCAGGAGTCATTGCCAATGATAAAATCTATTTCTTCCATTAGATCACTTGCTCCATGCATTATACTCTTAATATAAAACTGATTTACACTAGGTATGAAATTTAAGCCCTTTGGTGTTTTGATTTGGTGCCTCCTAAATAATTAGTCTCAATATCATTATATATCAGCAATTAAAAAAAAAAAAATTCAGTCATTTACTTATTGGACCTGGAGGGATCAAAAAGCACAAGCTTTGATTTTATGTTCAATCTTTAGGCAGTTGGTTATCTCCAAAATATTAGTCAATTAAGCTGTGGATATCGGCAATGAAACAAGAGATACTACTTTTTGACTTTAACTGGAGGAACTGAGTATTGTTTTGACGGTCCATAATTTCTTGGTCATAAATCTTCAAATTTTTGTGATAATATCACACTGTCAGCAACTTGGTCAATTGAAAGAAGGTGACTTATCCCCCAAACCCTTCCCCCCACCCCCCCAAAAAAAAATTCTTAGAGCTAAGCTACTAGATGCATTGAACCTTATTTTTATTTTTTCCATCAACCGCTATGTGCAACTTTGTTGAATAAAAGACTGGCAATAAATATAAGTGATAATTTTTGAACTTTGTAAAAGCTCTAATCATCTAAAGTTAACTAGTTTGAGGTATTCAGGCTTCTACTACTCCTGGATTCTGCTTCACTGTTACAAACAAAGCTGTACATATTACGATGAGCACTTCTTAGTTCTGACTATTTGCTTCCATAGTTACTTCAAAAGTTTCTAAAATAATTTTTCCAACAGAAGGAAGTGGAAATCTTTATATTTTTGTATCTCGACTCTTGAGTACTAGTTAGTACCATATGTCATGGAAGCTATTCAGTAGCCTAGCTGTCTTTCTTCGAGAAGGGGGATCACATTCTTCTGTTTAATTTCAGGACATAATATGAAGCAGTCATATTTACTTTACTTCAAATCTGATAGGAAGAAAAAGAAAGAAAGAAAGAAAGAAAACAAATAACAATCTGAATTCAAAATGAAATAAGAGTAGGAAGGGACCTCTAGTTTCATAGCTTTCACTTAAGAATTTTATTCTTTTTTTGATTGCTCTGAATGGGGTGTGTAAACATTTTCATCACCTGGAAAATCAAAACTTATGTACTAACATACAGAATCACATATCACCAGTTCTGATGGATGACCAAAAAGAAACTGAAGCCGTAGAAGAGCTTACAAAGGCCATCTCTTTCAAGCCTGACTTACAGATGCTTCATCTTCGAGCAGCATTTTACGAGTCAATGGGGAACCTCACCTCTGCTCTCCAAGATTGTCAGGCAGCACTCTGCTTGGACCCTGACCACAAGGAAACACTTGATTTGTATAATCGAGCACAGGATTGAGCTGTTTATCGAAAACTTAAGCAAGGCACCTTATGTTCCAAATGAAGTCAGTATGTGGCTGACTTTGTCAGCTGTGGGGTAAAAATCATGGTAACTTTCCATATATCCCAATTATTCCCTGGAAATTATGCTCTTGATGAGCATCCAGCTGCATACTGACCATTGCAATGATATGGAATTTGTCATGGGAAAAATGAGCCAGGGAGTGGTATGCATATATAGAATTTTGGAACTGATAATAAGGAAAGACAAGAACAAGGAATCCATCATGGGGATTCTGCAAGAAGCCACATAGACCACTCTGGTGAAATTTGATCATGTAAAAATTATTCAAAAAGATGTCCATATTATCAAATAGGGCATGGGATGAGCATTGGAGGTTTAATGCTAGTGGAAGTTTTTGTAATTCTATTACGCTATATGCATCCCAAATTGTCTCTTGATGGAAGTAGGAATTTCACTTTACAATTCTTGTACATAAACAAGATTATAGAAACATCTGTGTCTTATTTGTCATAATTTTTTTTCTTTTTCTTTCAAATATAAGTGATTTTTTTTTCATGTCATGGGAAGACTACAAATGATGCCTTAATATAACATATATGGACTTCATTTAACCCAAACATTTAAGCCTATGGATTTGGACCCAATTATATTATATTAATTCTTCAACTTCTTTACTTTCTATTCACATGGGACTTCCACTTATGTGTGTATAACCAACAACCTCTTTTTTGTTTATGAGTAATTGCCTCTATGTGGATTTGAGACCTCCCCTTCTCTTTCTAAGCCACAAACAAGTTCTATTAGCTCCCATTTTTCTCTTCACCATGCTCCATCCATGGGCTCTCTCATATGTCATTTATGGTTTCCGCATGTCAATGCCCCACCTGCCTCGCTCCAATTGCGAAAGGGACACTTCAAATGAGGTCTTTTAATATGACATGAAGGGATTTTATTTAACCCAAAAGTTTGAGTCTTATGGATTCTGGATCAATTATGTTATATTAATTCCTTATCTTCTTTCTTCTTGTTTAATTTCCAAAAAAAAAAAATCCTTAACTTCTTTGTGGAATTCCCACACGTATATACCCAACAAAAATAACCTAACCCAAAAACTTTTTTTTTTTTTTTTAGCTCATCTAGCGTGAGGAGATACAATACAAAGTCTGTCAATGTATGTGTCTTTGAGTTTTCTCCTACACAACATCTGCAATGGAATAGATTGTCCCTAATCTAATTTCAGGAAAATTTGGAACTACCAATGCCTCTTGGCTTCTAGAATTTATGGAAAAAGTATGGGAGAAGTGTGGGGTTGTTGCAGGGTTGAATATAAAACCGGTCATTGACTAGAGTGAGATAGCCAACCATAAATTTCAACTGGCTAATTCTGGAAAATATCAACATTTATTGATTTTGAAGTTAATTCTATAATTTTCTTATGGTGAAATTTTACAATAAATCATGTACAAACATCTTCCTCTGCCTTACATCAGACACAAGCATTATCTACGTTGCAAGCCAGTGCAACTTAAACAAAAAAAAAAAAAATCAGGGAAAAAGATTAGATAAATTTTTTTAAATATTTAGACTCAAGCCTCAATTTCAACTCTCAACTTGAATCTGAGGACATTATTTCAATCTCTGCCCACCAAAGTGGAGATAATTTTGGTGTTGCTTCATCAGGCTCCATTGCTGTGATCTCTTTCAACTTAGCTGTGATCTCTTTCATTGTTGTTCTTTGCTTTGGATTAGGTTGTAAACAATCTTTTATCACTTCAGACAATTTCTCAAGCTCATCCACTCGAAAAGATTTTAGAGTTGGATCCACCATTTCTCTTAAAGGTTTTTCTCCTTTTAGATACTCTGCTGCCCAGTCTCCAAGACAACCATTGTCTACGGAGTCTAGAATCCTTCCTGTTATCATTTCAAACAAAATTGCCCCGAAGCTGTAAACATTTCTTTCTGGTTCCACTGATGGGATTTCCCAAAGGTCCATGACAGTTGCTTCCTTCTTTGCTACAGATGTATCATTCCAAAAACTGAAATCTGATATTTTGGCAGCATAGTCTTCAGTCAGGTATATAGAAGAGGATTCCAGGGTTTTGTGTGTTATAGGTGGAGTCAACTGGTGCATATACTCCAGACAGTATGCCATGCCCATAGCTATTCGTAGTCTCATTGCCCAGTCCAAGTGCTCTGCTTCTTTTACTGCAATACATCCAAAATTTAATATGGTCAAAACCATAAAATGGTTCTTCCAGCTTTAATTACTCCAACATTTGTCTTATGTATCATAACAAATTATATTCTATGATCCATGCATTTGCCACAATATAATGTATTGTATTTGGCCTCTTAAACCATTTCCCTCACATGCATTTGTGGTTTATCTATAGATGCATTATTGCAGCTTGCATGTACAGCATGAGTTCATGCTCCTAATGCAATGGAGAGAACAAGTGAAGCTCTACGTTTAGCCAGTCAATCAATTAGGAAAATGTTAAATGTATGAATTGATATTTTCAATAATTTGCTTTTTCCTTGGATATGGAGGGAAGAGTTAAGGTACTCACTGTGTAAATGCTCAAATAGTGTTCCATTTGGAGCATACTCAAACACCATCATTCTTGTAAATGGCTTCTCTTCTTCACAAAACCCGATGAGATTCACAAAATTTTTGTGGTTCACTTTTGATAATATTTCTATCTGAAAAATAAATATAAGTGGCCTTTAGAAACTATTCAGATCGAATGCCTAATGTTTGGTAAAATTTGATTCTTCTATACCTTCTTCCTGAACCGGGCTTCCAACTTTTTTGACCAGTCTTCAGGAGATGTCACTGCACTTGATGTTACAGCTATTTCCACCCCACTTGAAAGAGTCCCCTTATACACAATTCCATCTGAGAAAGAACCAATTATATTACTGAAATCTTCACAAGCTGCTTCAAGTTCTGGTCGATGGAGCTTTGGTACACCTGAATTCAAACTGTCAAGTATCAGTGTATGAACCCGTAGTTTGGAAATATAGCAAAATTTAAAATTGCATCAGATTAGAAGGATCATAAGATGAAGTCTAGTATATCTGCTATGCGTGCAATTAGGTTGAAAACTACTTTCTTTGTTCTTAATCAAGGAGTTAAATAAAAATTTTGACTTAAGAAGATAATCATAACCTTTTAGTCAATAGTTACATATAGGAAACAACAATAAGTGTGTTTCCTTGGACTCTTGTCCCAATGGTAGTCAATTTATAGCTGAGAATGCTCCTGGGGTGAAATAGTGGATGTGTGCATGTTTGCTAAGTATTCAGCCTTGCTTTTGTATATTAGTCCTATTGCCTGAAGTGTATAAAACATAGAATTTTGTTCTCATGAGAAGAAGAATGACCTGTTACAAATGCTTTCTGCAGCTGCCCACTTAACCCTGTTGCCCAAGGTTTCACAGTAACAACCTCACTGCTTCTGAAGAAAACAATGCTAATTGCTGAAATCAAAATGAATGAGCAACTCCCTACAATTCCAACCCAAAGTAGAACTAGATGATGCTTTCTCTTGGAATTCTTGCTGACTTCCTGGCTTGGAGTTGAAACAGGTGAAGGATTTAGATTCCAGAGAGATTCGTTTGGAACAGATACTGCAGGTGGATCTTCTGGAATTGTTGAAGCTGGAGTTGGAGCTAGAATAGGTGAGGGTGAAGGAGTCAGAAAGATATTGGAGGGAGATTGTGATGGGGAATATACTGGAGACTTGGATTTAGATGGGGAATTTGATGACGGTGATGACGACAATGGTGAACCTGATGGTGCCAAAAATGGTGAAAACGGTGATAGTGATGATGACGGAGACAGATAATGGGGCGGTAAGGAAGAGGGAGAAGGTGATGGTGACAATGAACCCCTCTCCTTGAATTCATTCCTTTGGGATGGATTTGAGGCATGCATCTGCAGCAGCTGCCTTCGGTAAGCTTCATTTCCAAATTTGGCAGCGTTCCTAACATCACAAAAAGTTGTAAGCATGGAGTTTATATAGGCAACAATATGCTACTTCATTTAATAAAAATGTTGTAATAAATAACTTTCATATGTAAAAAATTTCCAATGCCAGAGACCAAAACTTTCCTTGAACTATGTATTAGAACAGAACCATTGCAGTAAACCAAGAGTGATGATCCGCCATAAAGCTTATATAAGAAAACTCCTGACCTTCTATCAAAACATTGTGGCTAAAGCTTTCTTTAATATTCTTTAATTCCCAGAATAACAATTATTCATGAAGATTATATTATTGAATCTAATCATGTACAAGTACAATCAAGATTCTCCATTATCACCCTACATGTTTTGGTAATGATATTTACAGGGTCATTCAGTATTTAAAAATTAACATAAAATAAATATCCTCAATCTTCTTAGTACAACCAAGGTTGCTGTGTGTGTGTAATTCACACCATCCAAAAATTCCAGATATATTTATCCATATTTAGCATGACTAAACTGTGCTAAGGTAGCAACAACGTGTAAAATTTTCTTTCACCAGAGGCTAATGTACTAAGGCAAGTTTCACTAAAAATTATTTCTTAACGCCTTATCAAGATAGTATTGCCAAACTTGTTTCTACTTTTCGTGGAGATTGTTATTACTAGCAGCATGATAGAACCTCAACCCCAAGTCCTGCCCCTATCATTCCAAAATCAAAGATTTAAAGTATTATTGTTGTAGATTTACTAGGAGGATTAGATAAATGAACTTGCTTACCATGTCAAAGATCTGCAATTATAAGATGCCCTCAAAGGAGTACCAGTTAGCTGGTTATCATTCATCTGAAATTCAGAAAATGTCTTAAGCTCGTTGAGTTCAGGAGACAAGTTACCAAGGAAGTCGTTATTGTCAAGTAAACTGCATAAAAAATCACAAGATGGACTTAGTAGAAGCTCATTAAAAGAAGGGACTGGTGAAAATGACTATGTGAAAGGTTCATATTACAGGGTAATCAGGGAAAGATTATTGCTGAAATCAGATGGAAATGATCCACTAAAGTTATTGAATCCCAGGTCCAAAACCTCCAGGTTCTTCAAATCCCCGATCTCTTTTGGGATATTTCCAGAAAAAGAATTGTTGCGTAAAATGCTGTAGAAATTAAGCACAAGTAATTAGTTATATAATTACTTAGACCAATGTGAGTTTTCAGGCCAAATACATTCTTACATAGATTTTATGTAAGCTAGCTTGCCAAGTTCAGGTGCCACGGTTCCTCCAAGACAAAGATCCTTCAAATTCCTGCACATTGACAAATTTGACTTGAGGGTTACAAATTAGAGCACATTAAAATTTTCAAATATTACAATAAGCAGGAGTTGCTCAATCAGTAGGATAAGAAGCACAACAACAAAAATAAGGACAAAGCCAACAATTAGAAGAGCAGCAAAATAAGTGTTCCATCAAGACCGGCACATACAGCTTTAACAATTTTTGTTTTCTCTTCAAAATTGGCTATGTATCACTTCAATTATTTGTAAGAACGTGGTGTCAAGCAATAATGTCTTTGTTTCTTTTGTGAAAGCTCCTATTCTTGCAAATTAAAATTTGGATCTTAAGTAAGATCCTATAATTGACTTGATTCACCTTAAACAAGGAACAAAATTCCCCAGATATGTATCTTTTATTTAAGCAAAAGAAGTCAGATTAAGTACAAACTCGTTGGTACTGAAAGAATGAGAGAGTATGAGACACATTTGTGTTTACAAGATCACATTACTTCGAGTTAAACATCGTAAGACAATTCCATATATGATTATCGCATGTATGGAAACGATTAACAATGAAAAAAGATTTATAAGAATGAAATTCCTATGCATCTTTAGCTCCATGAATCCCATTCTAAGTTGCCTTCCAAAAAAAAAAAAAATTGCAGCAGACTAATTTTAATCGTTTACTAAAGAATACGCTTTTTTTATCTACTGTACCAAAAATGTCCACAAACTCTTAGCTAAAACAAATTGATAGTCAAATTTCATTTAGCATAAATTTTTGGTTTTAGTTTTAAAACAGCATTACTTCCTTGCTCTTTGGACCAAAACTCAAAGACCCAGAAGCAGAAACACATTTATACTCAACAAGTAAAAGAGATTTTTGCATAAAAACGATTTGAGTTTCACTCACAAGATGACTACATTTCCGTCCGAACACTCGACTCCGAACCAAGAACACGGATCAACCACTCCCTCCTCGTTTTCATTCCAATCCAATAAAGCCCCAAAAGGGTCTCTCACCACGCTCTCCCTGAACCTTAACAACGCCAAACCTGCGTCCAAACACACACACACACACACATATATACACTATGTCATAAAGCTTTTCCTGTTTCTTTAAAGAAAAACTTATCAGCTTCCGAACTGTACGGACATGCAGAACTCAATGGTTTATACTAAAAATATATATGTACCTTCGGTGTTCAGAGACGAACATAGACTCAGATTCTGAATAAACAGTAATAGCACTACAATGAACACTGCCATGCGGATCTTCAACGCTTTAAATCTCCACCGTTCATCCATCCCAAGACGACCGAACTCCAAAAAAAAAATCTCTGAAAACTGAAACACAATAATCCTCCTTTCTCTCTTCTAGTCGTCAAAACCAATATTTACGCTACAGAAATAAAATGCAAATAAAAATTATAGAGGGAAAGAGAGTCTCTGCAAGCTACTATATTAGACAATAGACGAGCAACGAAGAAAGCGCGTACTAATCGGTGATTTTTTTTATTTTTTTATAATTGTTTTACTTGTTTTGGTTATTAGCATTAAATGTCCGAAAACTTACCGAAATATCGGAGAGAGGAACGCGGAGAGCGGAATATCGGGGAAATGAACTGAGATAGATTCCAAAAAAGCGGCTTGTTAAAAAGTGAAACGTTTCGGTTTTGCCGCGGCGACTTAGTAATAACTTTGGATTTGGTTTTTGTTTTTTTTTTTTTTTCGGGGGCAATCTGAGACTTGTAAGCAAGCTGGCGATTCTTTCTTCATATATTTATAGCGCTGTCCTATCAATGCCACATGCTATTCACGTGCTCATTACTACTTTTCTTAACTCTCATTTTTTTTTTCTTTTCTTTTTTTCTGATTTATTACATTTTCCTTGTATTTTGACTATTTTCGGTTCTGAAAATCTGAATTCTTCTTTTTTGGTTGTTGGATAAATACTCTCTCTTCTTTCTTTCTAGTACACTTTCCTTGTATTTTCCTCTTTTTTTGTTGGAAACATTTTTGTGAATCTAAATTATAATTCATCGATGCATGAATCATGTGAGGTTTTAGTGAGAGTTCAACAGTAATAACTCATTTGCAGCTGCTTGATATTAGTGGTTTGAATCTCATCTCCCCACTCTCAATATCTATTTATCAAAAATAAAAGCAAATACATGAACCATATGATCTTGCATTTACTCAAAGTTGTATGTTGATCATAACTCTTGATTTCATAAATTTGGCCTCAAGAGGGGAGTGAATGAGCGATTCAAATTAATGACCTCAGATTCATGAATTATTTCCTTATTGATTATGTTACCTTTTATCTAATTCATAAATCATAAAGTAATTAAGGCCTTAAATACATTTTTTTTTTTTTTGGAGAAAAAAAAAGGCCTTAAATACTTAATGAGCCGTAACACCTAGGTGTTACGGCTCATTAAGTATTTGGTGCTATGCATCCTTTTTTTTCAGAGAATGATGTATGAATTGTGTTTTGTAATCTTTGGCTAGGTAACGAGATGTAAAACTTTGTTTGTTCTTTCTTGTCATCATAGTTTGATTGGCCTCTTCGCAAGTAGAATTTTAATGGTATTATTACAAATCGTAAATCAATAGTTTAGGAGTCAAAGCATGATATTATATTCTACAAAACTATTCCAGATATTTTTATATACACTTTTTTTGACTATACATGATGCAGTAGACTCATACATGGGCCAATTCCTGATCTAATAAAAGCGGCAACTATAATCTTAACCATTCACATGGAAAAATTATTTTATAATCCCACGCAGTAGCTTTATATTGAATTGGTCCACATCCTCTCACTTAATTGGAGGATCCATTCTCCCCCAAAAAAAAATGGAGGATTACAAACCTAGAATTTTTTTTTTTTTAATAAATAGAATTAGTTGAATTCTGACTTGCACAAAATAACCTCATTAAAATACACTGGATCTTAGTTGTTATATTTTATTGAAACCTACCATACAATGATTAACAACAATATTTTATGTACATTAAAGTAGACAACTTATCAAAAAAAAAGTAGACAATAATATTTTGAACCGATTTCGGTTGTGTCTAGTGCGAGAAAATGGGTCCTCCAATACATAAACATAATGAAAATGAAAACAATAATATCATACTCCACCGACTTGGATGTGTGCCATGTGGACCCATATATATTAAACTACATGTTTGATTGAAGATGAAGTGTTAGTAAACAAGTTAAAAGGGGGTGCCCTCAGCCTCATGTATATAATGATAGTTCATGAAATAGGATTGTTGGATGAGAGAGAGTGTTATGGCGTGGAAGATAAGTAGCAAGGTTGGAGAGATGGGCATAATCCTTTAATTAAAAGGTAAAAGAGTGAAGATGGGATAATGTATGTAACATATCTTCTGTAAATATATATGGCCAAGGTATCTTTTTTTTTATTTTTTTTTTAATATCTTAACTGTGTTTAAAAATAAATTAATTAATGAATTTGTTAGTTGTTCTTTCCCTGGTGATTATGACACTAAATGCTAACATGTTTTGCAAGTTACAATGACTCTAATTGTGCATTTTGATTCCACTGGCGAAGAAGCTGTCTATTGGTTTCAAAGAGAAGCTCATTAATGAATAATTGGTATTTTCTCACAAAAGATTCTCATTCATTTCTATTAAGGCTCCATTTGTTTTCAGCATATCCACCATTTGAGTCTCCAACAACTATTCCAATAATTAGATATCCGATTTGACTTATGAATTACACAAGCATACGTTTCATGCTTGTTTGATTCAATATATTCTTCTTTTCTTCTTTTTCCAAAAATCAATTCAATTTTTCAAAAATCAATCATTAGATTATATATTGAACAAATTGTATGAGATTTGTGAGATCATTTTCTCGCAAGAGATAATTAAAATAAAAAGAAATTATACAATAGATGATTACTTATGCCTATATCATATCCTGTACTGTATTAATTATTAAAACTTATAAAGTTCTCTTTTTGAAGATCTAAGAAATTCCAAGGTCTAAATCTCAATTTCAATAAAATACAACTAGATCTAGTATGAATTCACGATCATAACATGTATGAAAAGAACTTATAGCAGGGTCTTGAAAAACAAGTAATTAATGCTGGGCCTTGATTCTTTTTTTAGGGTGAAAATATTTTACATATAAAACATTTCCAATAAAATAGTTTCAGGTGTTTGGTATGACAAGTAAAATTTTTTAGGTAAACCACCAAAATCAATGGCTCAACCACTAGAGCCTCTGTGCCGAGGTCCAGTGACCAAACCATCGGCAAAGTGGTGTCTTTGGTGACTAGATTTTCAGCACCTATGGCCGAAATGGTGTCTCTAATGACTGCCTACACTAGTAGCCAAAGCAGCGGCTGGCACCAATCAATGAAGTAGTAGCTCCAACCACCAGACCACTTGATCGTTGACCTAGCCACTAAATGGAGAGAGGGGAAGACACTGTGTGTTTTTTTAAAATGTTTTACCAAATTTTTAAAGGTAAAACATTTTACAACTTTTTATAAAATATTTTATGATTAACAAAAAATATTTTGCAAGTTTGACCATATTTTACATGAAAAAGAAACACTTGAAAATAAGAAAATATTTTCTGGAAAATCTTTTACTTCAAAACAAACAGAGCTAATTTGATTTACTTCTTCTTTGAGGCTGCCTTTAGATTGATCTCTTGACTTTTAAAACCTGCAATTTACACATGGATTATTACAAATAACAACAATGTTAATGTGCCTCTTTCATTATTGATCCATCACATTTTCACCATAAATCCTATAATAAAAGGAAGAAATTAAACGATTTAAAGGAGAAAGGATTTAAAGGAGAAAGGAGAGAGCAAAGGTAAGATTGTATGTATTTTTATCCTAGTAACCTATGTCCACAATGACAACTTTTAGTGACTTCATTTTTACTATTGTGAATTGTGTATTATAAAAACCGAGTACAGGGCGAGTATATATATTTAATGGTTGACCTATAGGGGCCATTCATGATTATGTCTAAATCAAGAGTAAATGAAATACTATTATTCAGGTCATAATAAAGGGCCATGACTAAGGTATGTACACAATAAAATATAAAGAGTAAATACTTAAATCATATAAAACATATTCACATACACTAACATTCCCCTCAAACTCAACCGAAGGTGGAATCTTTGGAATTATAATCTCATGAAAAAAAAAAAAACTTTCATTGTGAACATTTGAGTTGGATGTAGAATGAACTAGGAACAATGTGCAATGAATTGTGCCAATGTTGGCAATGGCAACAAATTAAGACGATCGGCGACTGGAGAACAGCTACACCAGCAACCGAATAGTGGCAACCGAGGCAAAAGGGCACCTACGCTGGTGGCCTAAGGAATATTGGCAAAGGACAATGTTGTGGTAAAGCACATAAGCAACTTGGCAAATTTCACATTGATTGAACCTAAAAGGAATGAGTGATGCACCAATTAGTGTGACTTGGGAGTCTCAAATGGAAAAAATACCCCAAAATCAAAATCTATAAATAAATAAAAAATTAAAGCGGAGTAGGAAAGTGCTTTGTCTAGAAAGAGGTAGTTATGAAATATGTCGAGACAGTGGGTAGCAATGACTAGTCCAAACAATGGTCAGCAGTGCTAAGCCGAACAATGGTTAGTAGTGATAAAGATGAGTGATGGTCGGAGATGGGCTAATTGAACCCTATTGAAGATCAAAAGGTGACCCTCATACCATGTTAAAAATAAATAGAAGAAAATAAAAGATTTAGAAAGAAGGAGAAAGCAAAAGCAAAGATTCACATGGATCGACTTGATGTACTATGTCCATAACAAAAAACCTTTAGTGGTCACATTTTTACTATTTTGAATTATGTATTACAAGAACCCAATATATTGTTTCTCAAAAAAAAAAAAAAAAAAAAAAGAAAAAGAAAAACCCAATATAGGGTATATATTATATATACACACAATAGTTGTCCGATAGAAGCGATTGATTATGTTCAAATCAAGAATAATTGATGTGCCTTGATTCAAGATATAATAAAGGGCTATGACTAAGGTATATACCTAGTAAAACATAGAGGGCATATACATTAAGTCATATAAAACATGTGCATTTAATAACAAACTCGCTTAAAATTGATGTCGTTTTCCTATCTTATGTACAAAATGACTTTTTTGTGTAGGTCAGTGACAAGATTCTAACGGATATTAACAAAAAGAACACATTGATATTGTTTTAATATTTGATGATCTATATTGTAAACTTTCATAATTAATAGACAAATTTACAAGTAACTTAAACTTAGAGAGTGTAAATAGTATCTTTACTTACATTTAAAGGGACTGTGCTTAACTAGTTCATAGTATGTCCTCTGAAAAAATGCATAAGTAATTGTCTTTGAGGTATAATTTCATTTTACGAGCAGAATCATTAAATGCATAAAAGTGCAAAAGGTTAATCGGGATTTGAAGGGCTAGGGGCTAGCTCCCTCCATTGAAGGAAGAAATTCATTGGGTGATCATAACAAGCCATTTGGAATGGGTATTGAGTACAACATTAGAAATACCAAGAAATCGACAGTCCACCTCACATATGTAGAATAGCATATAGCACACTTTTGTTTACGTACGTTTGGATGGTAATGGGGCAATCATAATATCTTTTATATATACATGTCTCACTGTTTTTGTATTATAACATGTAATTGCACGTGGACCCACTGGCACCAAGTCTGAAGTTCATACGGTTGGTCTGGTCAGGAGTCAGGGCCACAATATATTCACTTACTCCTGAATTTTTGTTGGTGTTGCTTTTGAGGGTGGAGTCAGACTCAAGACCTGAAGTGGGGCTCGTTTGGTCCGGCTTGAGAAAAGACACGGCAACCTCTCCAATTCAATAGAAAATGCCGCTTGACCTATTCTTCCTAGTGAGTAGTGACATTCAATCATACTCACCCCACTTGTGTCTACTTTACTTCCTTCTTTGCCCAAAACTTTTAGTGCTTACTTTTTGCTTTTGGGGCCTCTCAGAACTTACATTGTAAATGCTGTATCCTAATTGTTGTTGTTAGTCCCGTACGTTTAAATATTCTTCCTAAATATCAAATTAAGTTGGATTCCAGTTGTATAGTTTGTTAGATTAATTAATTACTACTATTTATTAGATTTCCTTAATTAGTTAATACAAGGGCAAAATAACATTCTTGTTAACCAAAGACAAAATTGATAAAATTATAAAAATGTTAAATGTGGGCTAGAAAGGAAAACTATATAAATCCATGGCAATTCTGGTTTCAAGGATTAACGGTGGTCAATTCCTTTAGCAATGTCAACGGCTAGGATACACAAAATGCCAGTTGTTACCAAACTTGCATGCTCAACAACCTGAAGGCTTCAACTGAACCGACTAAATCTGAAGTCCAAACACGGCACCTGTGTCATGTCCTCATAATATCATTTCTTTAATGCCTGAATTTGAGATGTTCAAATTAATGTATGCTGATCGATGTTGGCTATACTAATCTCCTAGCTAGTATTAGGTTTTGAAATGGTTGTGTCATCTTGTGCAACTGTGAGCCTAGCTTATAATGCGCAGGGTTGCCATAATTGGTTGTACACACAATTTCTCTGATCTTTCAGTCTACAATTTGCTAGTTTGGTTAGTTGGGTACCATGTGAATGAGGACCAATTCATATAATGACGTTCTAGTAAGTCATGACATCCATCACATATTTGGGCCTACTCCTTGTAAATATGATAATTCCTGTCGGAAAATCCAGCCTCTAGATTGAAGTGAATTACTGTTTACCAGTACGAGTGCCGGCCCAAACACATGCTAAGCCTAATTCTACATTGGATTTTTTTTTGTGCCAAGACCCAAGATAGGCTGTTCTGTCATATATCAGCCTAGCTAAAAGGGCTATCCAAAGCTCATACAAAGTTCTAAAGCATTTTACTTCTCTAATAATAAGAGCTCAACTGCTCAAAACTGTATTAGGTTTGCAATCCATACAGGCTACAGCTGTTTCCACTTTCCACAATTTTGTCAATTGGTCCTAACGGAGAGGCTACAATGAACTTTTGGCTGTAAGCTGGACTTATCGTGTTTATAAAGGGCTCCACGGACAGGATAAGATGTCCGAAAAAAATGGTGTCTCACACTTGCACATGTAATATGCACTATAATAGGCCAACCAAGTATTGGAGATTCGAATGAATTGTGTTTTTTTTATTTTTTTTTATTTATTGGCCATAACATAAGCATAACAAATAAACAAAGGAACAATGCAAAAGAATAAAACCAAGTGGCAGGAAAGAAGAAATTTTCCAGCTTGCTTGGCCAGCCAATTATGTGCTAATTGGTGAACCTTATAACTCACTGAAATTAACTTGCTTGCTCAATTCTTTAGCAAAATGTAAGTCTTATAAAATGGAGTCGATCTCCCATGACTTTGAACAAGGACGTTCCCTTTACTGCTCACAAAAAGCAGCTCTAAGGGATTTTGCCAATCAAAATGCTTCAGGTAAAATGAAGTCTACTCTCTAATTTGACATAAAAGATGCATTTTTCAAATTCCCATGCTTCTTCAATAGAAAAAACGTGGTGTCAATTCTAATTTAGCTCTTGATATGCCCAATAAATTACCATGTTTGTTCAAGAAAAAGGGTTAGCCTAGCCACATTTACACTATACCTGATAAGGACAAAATTGTAAGTATACGCTCACCAAAGGGAAGGCATAGACCAACGTTCCAAACCAACCTGTCGGCTTTGCTTATGTCCATCAACAAGGCAGTAGGAAGTCTACGGCTTTAAGCTGACGAGGTCAATGAAGGGAGAATGGAAAGCTGACGGTTCTGACATAATCTTGACTTGATCATTACACATAAGTATATAAGGAAATGTCTTGTACCCCACATTTAGTATTAGTCTCCTACAAGGAAAGGATTTCGCAATATACGCTTATAAGGATTCCTATAAGGAAAAGACTTCTAATCCAAAGAAGAGATGTCAACCCTCTACTACTATAAAACCCCTAATACCCTCACAAACCAAGGAACGCATAATTTCCCTCAGGTCTGGCACTCTAGAGTTGTGAAAAGAAATCTAACTTGATATTCGGAGGGTATTTGGCCAGCACCACATCGATGCCCTTTGTTAGGTCTTTTCTTTTTGTTGTGCATGTGTAGTTTCAAGCGTGCGAGTACTGTATGGCTCACTGATTATTTTTCGGCATCATCAATACCCAAGAGAACTAATCTAGTCGTATCAAGTATCAACTATTAACAGTCAACCTAACATATACTCGATGTGAGATTCAAAACACACCAACCCAATGCACACTCAGTTATCAATCCAACCTCAACTAGGCTGAAGGTAAGTCAGCAAGCTCAATTAATTGCAACAAACTTATGCTTGTCTCATTGAGTAACAAAGAGCCCATTAAGGATGATGTCCAAGCGAATATGGTTTGGGACACTGTTCTTCTGCGAAATGCGAGTCAATTGATTTTGCAAAGCCCATTAAGTGAAAATAATGTTGAAATTTCAATTTCAATTAGGATTTCTATAATCATCTGGATTACTGAATAAATTGTAATATGCAGTTGCAAACAAATTATCAAGTAACAAAGTTCGGTTAAAGTATCAATTCATTGACACTATGTCTGTCCACGCTCTCCATGAAGCAAGAAACTCAAAATAGTTCTCTTCAAAAAAAAAAAAAAAGAAACTCAAAATAGTTGAGAAATATGTTCACGACATATATGATGTATCTAACGCTTATAAACCTGCCTCAGTACAAAATTTCTAAAATAATCCATTACAGCACGAGATAAAATGTATGTAAGGCCATTGTGAGTGTCTGTCTTGGCCGTCTATACTTTTAATTGTGTCACTAGAAACTTTCACTAACAAAGAATCCATATAGCAATTAAAGTCATTTCCATATAGAAATTGTTTTTATCTTAACTTCAATTGTTACAACTTACAAATTACAAGTGGGAAAGGGAGAATTGTCACAATCCTTTCTTATAAAGGAGACCAAACAATGTCATAGAAATAAAACTCTTAGCACATTTTTGTATGTATATTGTTTTATATAGGGAAAATAGAGTCTTAACTTATTACGTCCCCTCTATAATAATTACTATTTATCATTAAGTCAAGACTGATGAAGTGTAAGTTCGTAAGTAAAAAATGAGCAGATGGAACCAATCGTCAACCTGTATGAATGTACCCTCAAAAATGGTCACCGGTGTGGTGCCTGCCACAAAGCCTCCGATGCTAAAGTCAGTACAGGGTAACTCTTTATAAAATGAAATTAGGACTGTAGAAAATAGCAATGAAATTATCCTAGTATGTTTTTTTTTTTACCTTATGTTGACACTGTAAAGGCCTTTTATATGTCTTCCCAGCTTCTTCTAGCCGTTGGGGGTAGTTATGGTGGCTTTAATGTCCCTCTTGGTAACGTTTTTGTGTCTTATAATGTGGTTTCAATGTGCTCCAACGGATCATACAGTTGGTTCTGTAATCGTTCCATGTTTAATTGGTTGCATTGAATGGTCTGGTTATCCTCGTCAGTAGCGTGGATACTTACCTTGCCTGGCTGAAGGTGTCTTCGTCTATATTGATGGGATCGTCCATATGTGACGGACTCGTCAGTCCTGTCAGCTGCCCCCTGATTCTGTGTTCGTCGTTTCATGACGATTATAGAATATGATGGGTTACAGGTTGCAAATGACTCTTGGGGTTTTGTTCTGTATTAAGTGCGAAGTGGCGACGCTCCACAGATCGTGGCACACGTGGCACGTGCTGACTGGTGGAGTTAACGCTCCAACTAGTGGGACTATTGGGTTTCCCGCCGGTCTTTCCGTTTTTCAAGCCTTTGTTTTTAAACTCTTCCCCTTCCCATTTTTTCTTTTTACTTTTCTCGAAAATTTCAATCATTGCTTCTTCTCGGTTAGTCTCCTTCTGCTATCCTTCTTCAAATTGGTGTGCTGTTTGGCAGTGCTTCCTCGGTCCGCCATTGTTCAAGGTACGTTCTCTTTCTTTTTTTGCTTTTCTTTTCTTCGTTTTGCTGTGATAATGTTTCTGATTTCCCTCTTTTTCTTTCCTTTTTCTTTTTATTTGCTTTCGATTTCCTTGGGGTTTAGTTATATTGTTCTTCTCTACGCTCCTTTTTGGGTTTTCATGGTTTGTAACTCTGAGGTTAGAGTTGCTTACCCCTCAGTTTCTTTTCTTTTCGCATGTTTAGGGGGGTCTTTAGGAACTTTTCCAGGCCTTGAAAGCTTTGTTTTTTAGAGTAGTGGTCTGAGTGTTGCGTTGACTGAGTTGTTGCCTCTAATACGACAATCAATTGACTAGTTTGAGGGTCAGGAGAGAGAGGAGAAAACGATGTCTGAAGTTAGGTCTAGTGATCTCGAGACTGGGTTATCGTCTAGCGGCGATCCAGTGGAGGGGGATACAGCTGTCTCTACTCCTCGTGTGGTTAGGGTTTTTTATGCCCTTAAGGAGGTTTGTGGGCTAGATGCCGAAACGGTGGGTAGATTCAAGGATAGGTTTCAGTTTCCAGAGAGGGTTCGTGTTCGTCGGCCTAGTGACGAGGATAGAGCTTGTCACTTTTTTCCCGGTGAGGTGTTCTTCTACGAGACTGCCTTCACTTGTGGACTTAGATTTCCCGTTCATGCCTTCCTGATGGAGCTTTTAAATCATTTTGGGATTGCTCTGGGCAGCTAATGCCCAATTCGTGGAAGATAGTGGTTAATTGTATGGAAATATGGTTGGCTGCTAACAAGGATTCGATCAAGGTAGGTGAGCTCGTCTACCTATATCGTTTGAAAGAATCCAAGGAATATGGATACTACGAGCTGGTACCTTGGAGAGGAGGACCAGGATTGTTAGAGGGTTACCTTCGTCCTTTAGGTACTGGAAATCAAGATTTTTCTTTATGTCCGGGGATGATTTTGAGACCCCCTCCAGCTAGGATTGGGGTGATATTCCGAGGTTGCTTCATCGGTGGGAAACCCCGACTTTAGGTGCGTCAGTCTTTCTTTTTGTCGCTTTTAGCTCTGCTGTATTCGTTGTTATCGTCACTAACTTCTTTATCCTTTATCTTTCGTAGTGAAGAGATGACCTAAACTTAAGGGCAAGTACAAGGAACGGGTTGGGCAGCCAATCGAGTACGCCAAGACAATTGAGAGCTGGGACGACTTGGTAGATCCGCGGACTCTTGTTTTCTACCATCTTGGTCCTGACCCGTCTTCCTTCGTCTTGCATAACATTGAGATTAAAGGAAAAAAGAGTAAGTGTTGAACTCGTCGGCACCATTTTTTTTTTTTTTTTTTTTTAACAAGTGTTTCTTTCTGGCAGAAATGATGACCAAATTTAACAAAGATCTTTATGCGAAAATGAGGTCAAAGAAAGATGAGCCCCTATCGAATCTTAGGAAGAAGATAGTGTGTGTCACTGGGTAGGGTGCCCCCGTTGCTCCAGCTGCCTCCGTCAATCCAATCATTTCTGTAGGTGAGACGACGAGGACAGCTTCTCCTACGACATCCCTGGAAGAAATAGGTGGCACTCCTGTCTCCAAAAGGCCACGACTGTCTGAAAAGGAGAAGGAGAAGGAGAAGGCTGACTCTCGTTCTTCTACAATTTGGAATGACGAGAAGATGACTGTGGACCGAGCCCACAAGGTGATAACGGCTGCCGATTTGAGGGCCTTGTCAGGCATCCCTTTCTATGGGGTTGCGGCTCGCCATGTCCATAAGCTCGTCCAGGTAAATTGTCTTGGGTAATTTTCTTTCTTTTTCTTTTTTTTTTTTTTTTTTTTTTTTTGGCTGACGTCTCTGACCTTCTTTTCAGGTGTTAGGAGAGAGTCTTCACCTTACTTACGAATATTTTACTCAGGAGGCTAAGGTGATGTCCCTTACATCTAGGATGGAGGCTTTGGAGGTGGAGAACTCCACTCTGAAGAAGAACCTTATTGACTCCATGGGTGAGGCCAATACTTTGAAGGAGCAAGTCACGAAACTACATGATGACCTCAGGGTTAAGCGTCAATTGACTATAGAGAAGGACGAGCAACTTCTTCGAGCCAGGGAAAGTCTTAAGACCATCGCTGCCAGGTCCGTTGAAGCCTTTCAAACTACTGATGAGTACAACACTGTGCTCCTCAGTTGGTATTTTAAAGGTTTCGAGCTCCTGAGGAGATACCTTGTAAAGCATCCTTCTGGAGTGGATATGGAGAGGCTGGATCTAGAGGAGGTGGACCAGGAAATGGCTGCAGACAAAGCTGTTCAATCTTCTACGACTCAGCCTGATGCTCCCGGGGACGCTCCTGCTACTGATGCTCTTGCTGACGAGGGTGTTGCCCAAACTTGATACTTAACAAAAATTTTCTCTTCTTGGATGCCCTCTATGTTTTGGGCAATTATGTAAATCTAATTTCTAAACGATTTTATTTTCATCTATTTTGGAAACAATATTTTCAGCCCAGTGTTTATGGGCTTTTAGTTGTACAAACCATGGTAATTTGCCTGCTTGTTTTGGGCTTTAATTTAATTTGCACTTACTTGCACTTCATGTTCTTTAGTTTGAGATATGCTGGTGAACATCTTTTGATCGCCCACGTCGTGCACTTGACAAAACTTTGACTCTGTTTGCACCTCTTTGTCTATTGTTTCGTTAGTCTCTCATAACTGGTACCTCGGCAGTACCTCATATCCGTCCAAGGATCCTCTAATCGTTAGTAACTTACCTCCGTCTTGGCGGAATTTTGTTACTTAACCATTTTTGGCCTTTACTCCTTTTAGGGACCTTTTGATCGTCTGTAACTTACATCCGTCTAGGCAGAATCTTGTTACCTAGCCATTTTTGGCTTTTACCCCTTTTAGAGATTTTTCGATCGTCTTGAACTTACATCCTTCTAGGCGGAATCTTGTTACTTAGCCATTTTTGGCTTTTACCCCTTTTAGGGACTTTTTTATCGTAAGTAACTTACAGCCGTCTAAGTGGAATCTTGTTACTTAGCCATTTTTGGCATTTACCCCTTTTAGGGACCTTTTTATCGTCAGTAACTTACATCCGTCTAAGAGGAATTTTGTTACTTAGCCATTTTTGGCCTTTACCTCTTTTAGGGGCCTTTTGATCGTCGATAACTTACATCCGTCTAGGCAGAATCTTGTTACTTATTTTTTGGTACTTCCTACTGAATTAAATCTGCTTGTCATGGAATCGTCAGCTGAATAATTTATTTATTAATTTCAATAACGAATACATTTAACCGTTACATCTATTGATGGTATTTCTTCAAGTGTTCAATGTTCCATGGCCTCGGGAGTCTTTGTCCGTCTAGGGTTTCCAGGTGGTAGCTGCCCTGTCTGGAGTAATGAATGACTTAGTATGGTCCTTCCCATGTAGGGCTAAGTTTTCCTTGAGTTGGATCTTTGGTTGCCGGGGTTACTTTGCGTAGGACGAGGTCGCCTATGTCAAGTTGTCTGAGTTTTACCCTTATGTTGTAATAGCCTGTCATCTTCCGTTGGTACTCCGCCATCCTACTGCGTACGGTTCGTCACCTCCGTCTGTCCATTCACCTGTGGATGTCCTGGTGATGAGAACTGGTTCTTGATGCCCAGGCCTGAATAGAAGTCCTTAAAGCCTTGGCAGTTGAATTGTCGTCCGTTATCTGATATGATCGTCCTCAGAATCTCGAACTTGCAAACTATATTCTTCCACACGAAACTTCGGATCCTTGCTTCGGTGATAGTCGCCAGTGGCTCTGCCTCAACCCATTTTGTAAAGTAGTCAATAGCAACAAGTAAGAATTTTACCTGACCTTTGCCTAGGGGCAATGGGCCGACAATGTCGATTCCCCATTGTGCAAACGGCTATGGGGACGTTATAGTCGTCAGTCTTTCTGCTGGAAGTCGTTGGACATTCCTGAACCGTTGACACTTGTCACATTTCTTGACGAACTCCATTGCGTCCACCTGCATAGTAGGCCAGAAATAACCTGTTCGAATAATCTTGCTTACCAGGGATCTAGGGCCAGCATGGTCCCCACAAATTCCTTCACGTATCTCTTCCAGGATGTACTTAGCTTCTTCTTCGTTAACACACTTTAAGTAAGGCATGGAGAAGCCTCTCTTATATAGAATGTTGTTGAGGATCGTAAATCTGGCTGCCCTCTTCTTAATCTTCCTGGCCTCGTCTGTATTTGAAGGGAGGTGTCCGTCCTGGAGGAAGGATACGATGGGCGTAATTCAGCTGTCTGTGCTCTAGATTGCGAAAGTTTGGACTTCTTCAATGCTAGGGTTTTTCTGGATTTCTATCATCAAGTCCACGCTCGTCGTTTTGAACTAACAAGTTTTTAGCCCCAAGCACCTTTCTGAGTTTTAATCCTGTCAGAATTCCTTCATATTCGGTCTCGTTGTTGGTGGCCAAAAATTTTAGCTGAACTCCATACTTTAATACTTCTCCGTCTGGGGTGATTATGACGAACCCCATTCCCCCCCTTTTTCGGGCTGACGAACCGTCGGTCTGTATCGTCCATTTCTCGGCCTCGTTGGTGAGCTTGTCCTCATCCGGGGAAGTGAACTCGGCGATGAAGTCCACCAAGGCTTGTGCCTTAATGGCTGTCCTGGGATGGTACTCGATGTCAAATTGGCTGAGTTCAACTGCCCATTGGAACATTCTTCCAGCTACTTCAGGCTTGTTCATGGACTTTTTGATAGGTTGGTCTGTCATCACCAAGATTGGATTTGCTTGGAAATATTGTCTCAGTTTTCGTGAGGCAACTATTAACGTAAATGCAATCTTCTCAATTTTTGGATACTTGGACTCAGCCCCCTAGAAAGCTTGGCTGACGTAGTACACTGGGAGTTGTTTCTTGTCTTCTTCTCGAATCAGAGCTACACTCACGGCCGTATTTGATACTACCAAGTACAAATACAGGTTTTCCCCTTCTTTTGAAGGACTCAAAAGGGGTGGCTTGCTCAGGTAACGCTTTAGTTCCTGAAATGCTACTTCACACTCGTCTGTCCACTCGAATGCCTGTTTCAAAGTCTTGAAGAAGGGGAGGCACTTATCTGTCGCTCTAAAGAAGAACTTGTTAAGAGCTACAATTCTTCCTGTGAGCTTTCGAACTTCCTTGTCGGTCCTGGGTGATGTCATGTTGATTATGGCTTGCACCTTCTTCGGGTTTGCTTCTATTCCTCTTTAGGACACCATGAATCCCAAGAATTTGCCTGAGGCTACACCAAAGACACACTTATTAGGATTCAGCTTCATCTGGTATTGTTTGAGGGTGGCGAACATCTCCTTCAGGTCATCCTGGTGGGCAAGCTCTTCCTTACTCTTGACGAGCATGTCATCCACATAAACTTCCATATTCCTGCTGATCTGTTTGCTAAACATTTTGTTAATTAACTCTGGTAAGTAGCTCCTGCGTTCTTTAATCCAAAAGGCATTACCTTATAGCAATAGAGCCCCTGGCTTGTGATGAAAGCAGTCTTCTCTTGATCTTCCTCTGCCATTTTTATCTGGTTGTATCCTGAGAAGGCGTCCATGAATGTCAACAACTTATGTCCGGCAGTAGAATCCACAAGCTAGTCTATCCTTGGTAGAGGAAAGCTATCCTTCGGGCATGCTTTGTTTAGGTCCATGAAGTCTATACACATTCTCCACTTCCCATTTGCTTTATTTACTAGGACAACGTTTGCAAGCCACTCAGGATAGTATATTTCCCGGATGAACCCAGCCTCTAACAATTTGTTACCTTCGTCTGTAATTGCCTGGTCTTGTTCTAGAGCGAAGACTCTTCGTTTCTGCTTGACGGGCTTCCTCTCTAGATCCACGTTCAACTTAGGTTGAATGAGTTCTGGGGATATACCTGGCATGTCCTCGTGACTCCAAGCGAAAACATCTTGGTTTTCTTTTAGGAATTGGACGAGCCTTGATCTCATCTGAGGACTTAGCGTTGTTCCTACCCTCGTCGTCTTGGTTGCTTCTTCTTCATCCAGCTCCACTGTTTCTAGGGCTTCTATTTGGCCTCCTTCCTTCTCTTCAATCATCCATGTGTGGTTTTCCTTTGCAGCCACGACGGCCTGGTAGAATTCTCTGGCTAAGACCTGATCCCCTTTTACTTCTCCGACCCCGCTATCCGTGGGGAACTTCATCTTCAAGCAATAGATGGACGTGGCTGCCTTCCATTTGTTGAGTGTGGGCCTTCCAATAATCACATTGTAAGATGAGGGGCAATCTACCACCAAGAAGTCTATCTGACGGGTTAACTGCCTTGGGTAAGTTCCCACTGTTACCATCAATGTCACTATGCCCTTGGGGTATACTCTGTCTCCACTAAAACTAACGAGAAGAGAGTCAAATGAACGCAGTCTCTTTGGATCTAACTTCAGCTGTTGAAAAGCAAGGAGGTAGATGATATCTACAGAGCTACCATTGTCTACGAGGATCCTTTTGGTGTTGAATCCTTCTATAGTCAGCACTATAACCAAAGAGTCATTATGAGGCTGCTTCACTCCCCTGACATCTGTTTCATTGAAAAACATATCCTGGTCTGTCCGCCGTTATTTGCACGGAGGTATCATGTAAACGTTGTTCACCTGCCTTTGACATGCTTTCCTGAGGGACTTGAATGACCCTCCTAGGAACGGTCCTCCTGCTATGGTATTAATTTCCCCGATAATATCCTGGGAAGGCTGGGGGGTGTTATCTTTATCTTTGGACGAGGGCTCCTTCTGATTTCTGTTTTCGTCCCTGAATCTGCTAGATTCCCTTTTCTGCACATATCTTTGTAACTTTCCTTTCCTTATCAACTCTTCTATTTGCTCTTTAAGGTCCCAACAATCTTCGGTGTAATGGCCATGATCCTTGTGAAATCGGCAGTACTTGTTCTTGTCACGGATGTTGGGAGATGAATGCAAAGGACTTGGCCATTTAAGGAAATGCTCGTCCTTAATCTACGTTAAAATTTTGTCAACAGGCATAATTAAAAAGGCAAATTTTACCGTTCGAGAGCCTTTATCGTCTGTCCTTTTGTTCCCGTCATTGGTCCGACAATCTAGGCGTTCCCTCTTCTGTCCCCTACGCTCGTCGTCCTTCCTTTCTCTGCCTCCTGGTTTCTCTACATCCTCTATGGCTGCTAATGCGTCTTCAGCATTCATGTATTTTTGGGCTTTCAGGAGCATCTCCGCCATTGTTCTCAGAGGATTCTTCGCTAGTGAAGCCACGAGTTCTCTGGATCTCAATCCTACTTTGAAAGTCGTCAATTGTACCTTGTCGTCAGCTTCATCCACCTCCAAGGTCTCATGAGTGAAGCGCTTAATGTAAGACCTCAGGGTTTCCTTCTCTCCCTGCTTATTGGTAAGTAAGTAGTCTGCTGGCCTCTTGGGACACTGTCCCCCAATGAAGTGACGTAAGAAAGCATTGCTCAACTGGTCAAAGTTGTCAATGGAAGACGTTGGCAACTTTGTGAACCATTCCCTTGCCGCTCCTTTGAGGGTAGTAGGGAAGGAACGACACATGATCTCGTCAGGAGGCTGTTGGAGGCCCAACGCCGTTTTGAAGGTATTAAGATGATCCCGAGGGTCCTTTAGCCCATCGAACGGCTCAATTTGAGGAAGGCGAAACTTCGTCGGTACCGGGCATTCTAGGACTACCATAGTGAACGGTGAATCCGTGGCTCTTACCAGTCTATCTACGCTCCGGTCTGTTCTCTCCTTGATGGCATTTCTTAACTCGTCCATCTCTTTCCTTATTTCTCGTAGAAGATCTGAATTTTGTTCGTTAGGAGTAGCGGTCCTTTGCTGACTATTTCTTCTGTGGCTGTCTCCCTCATCCTCTGGATTGCCCTTGGACCGATTCTCCTCCTGTTGAAGCCGTAGTTTCATTTCTTGATTCTGTCTAGTAAGTTCTTCAGCGGTGGCCGCTAGAGCTTGGACTTATTGAGCGAAGGTTGCAAAATCTTGATTGGATTCCATCTGAAAAATAGGAACTATGTTTTCGAACTGAAATATGAAAAATGTTTAACGTTCCCACAAACGGCGCCAAACTGATGAAGTGTAAGTTCGTCAGTAAAAAATGAGCAGATGTAACCAATCGTCAACCTGTATGAATGTACCCTTAAAAATGGTCACCGGTGTGGTGCCTGCCACAAAGCCTCTGATGCCAAAGTCAGTACAGGGTAACTCTTTATAAAATGAAATTAGGACTGTAGAAAATAGCAATGAAATTATCCTAGTATGTTTTTTTTTTACCTCATGTTGACACTGTAAAGGCCTTTTATATGTCTTCCCAGCTTCTTCTAGCTGTTGGGGGTAGTTATGGTGCCCTTAATGTCCCTCTTGGTAATGTTTTTGTATCTTATAATGTGGTTTCAATGTGCTCCAATGGATCATACAGTTGGTTTTGTAACCGTTCCATGTTTAATTGGCTGCATTGAATGGCCTGGCTGTCCTCGTCAGTAGCATGGATACTTACCTTGCCTGGCTGAAGTTGTCTTCGTCTATATTGATGGGATCATCCGTATGTGACAGACTCGTCAGTCCCGTCAAAGACGATAATCAATTTTTGTTGTAGCTCTCTTGCTCAATCACAATAAACTTTACACACATTCTTAAAAAATAATAATAATAAACAATAAACTTTACACAAAAACATACTATTACACTTTCTACCTGCTCCAAAAATAAATAAATAAAAGTAGAGTGATTTACAACAAGTAGTACTAGAGCTGTCTACGGGTCGGGCCAGGTCGGATTTGTGCCCAACTCGGACCCGACCCGAAAGAGTCAAGTGGATGAAAATATGACCCGAAACCAGCCCAGATGATTTGGTTGGATTTTTCGGTTCGGGTCTCGTCGGTTTCAGGTTGTATCGGGTCAATCTCGGGTTTTATCACTGGGGCCGAAATCTGGCTAGATCCAGCGAGATCTAGCCTAAATCTAGCCAGATCCAACGAGATCTGGCCGAAATCTGGCCGGATCCGTCGAGATCGGGCCTAGATTTCGTCAGATAACGATGAGATTTTACTAGATCTCAAAGAATCTGGACCAAATCTCAACGAATCTCGACGAAATCTCGTCAAATTTGGTCTAGAATGCTTAATATTTCGCTGAAAACATTAAAGGTATCAATTCGGGTCGGGTTTCACAGGTTTTTAAATGAAAAACCGACAACCAACCTGCTAGGGTTGGGTTAGACAATTCGGAACCCGCGTTTGACCGCTGGAATCATTGGATCGAGTGGCGGCAGGTCAGACTCAGGCAGGTTGGCCGGGTTGAGCAAGTCGGCAAGTCTCTTGGACAACCCTAAGTAGTACTATCGTACAAGTTACAACATCCAAATGAGCATGGGCCTTTCATGTATATACCTACAAGGCTACAACTAAACTAATATTCTATCATTGTCATTTAGAAATTTCTTCCACAAGCCGGTTCTTTGGTTTCTCCAATCTTCATGGCCCATATAAGCCACAAGCAAAGGAAGAATATGAGTAAGACTAAGCAACATGGTCGGCTCTTGGCCTGGGTGTATCCCTATATGCCCAAAATTTTATAGAAGGGTCCCAAAGCCTCCTTGAAAAAAAAAACAAAACAAAAAAACAAAAAACAAAAAAAAAAAAAAACAAAAACAAAACAAAATTGAACAAAAGTTATAGGGTGATTTATTTTTTATAGGGAAAATATGTAAGTGGATATTTCATTATTTCTCCCAACTCCAAGAAGACCCCAAAAATACTAGACTAATAAAAATTCAACCCATTTGAAATCCTAAATTGTTTCACTAAAAAGGAATTGTTATGAGTGTGTAGATTAAGTGTGCGTTTGGCATGGATGAAATTTGCCAGCTTATTTTACTATTTAGCTTATTTTTGCTATTATTTATGGGCCCCACTACATTTTTTGGTACAATTCATAGGTCCCATTGTACTATTTCAGCTAACTTGTACCTTTATTTATAATACTTTCAGTAAAAAGTTTTCAATTTCAACAAAATTATCGTCTAGGTCTCAAACTTTATTGAGTCGGCCCTACAAAGCAATACTAGGGTGTTGTTCAAACCTGTTGGATTTGGGCCTTAAAGATCCTCTTGTTTGACATTGGTCTTGGATCTTGTTGATCCCCTTTCATCCCTTCAATAACCTCTCAAAATACTTGTCAATATTTTTCAAAAAACCTCGTGAAGCTTGTTGTTGGTATAACAAAGTTTAGGTACTATACATTAAATTCCAACATATTTTATATTGATCAATATAGAACAAAATTTATTATTTTTCTTAAATACAATTAAATTCAATCTAGTTTTGAATTTTATTGGAGAAACTAATGTACTGCACCTGAAATTCTTCTTACTTTAAGTTGGATTTTCCATTTCACCTCTTGCTTTTCCATGCTTCCCAACTAAATAATAAGAGTTTTTTTTTTTTTTTTTTTAAGAAAAACTACATAATAAGAGTGATGCTCGGGAAATAAAAATTTTACATTGAAAATTCCTTAGAAACTGACATGGATTCATACAAAAAAAAAAAGGAAAAAAAAAAGTATGATATTCATTTATTATGCTAGTGAAATCCATTAATTACATTTATTGAACTATCAATTTGTATTCCATTTTTAGTAAAATTTTAAATTTGTAGAAACTTTAGTAATAAATACGTAGGGGTGTGCGCGGTTTGGTCGGTGCAGTTTTTTCCCAAATTTATCACCGAACCGATAGAGATCAATTTTCTCATTATTTGAACCAATACACACCACCTAGTGTCAGTTTTCTGATCTATAGTGGTGCAGTTTTTTATGGTCAGTTTAATCCGTTTGAAATATTAACATCCCTATAAAAAAAAAATTTACATACAAAGATAAGAACATAAAATAACAAGGAATTCATTATATTATTCTCAATATAAATATAAAATAAAAGATAATTTTATAATATATATATATATATATATAAACTTGAAGTAGTTGTTACTGAATATTAAAATCAAAACGCGGAAATATAGTGAGTGATTACCTCTTGGTGAAGGATTAAAAGCAGGAACTCTCTCAATTTCTGTCTCCCTCAAAAATCAAAATGCTAGAAAAAAAAATGGTTAGTACTTAGTAGACCGTGACACACTGAGTCACTAATTGAAGCTAGGCCTATTTAGATTCTACCCACAGCTGACAAAACCGATCTGCACCAATCCAAACCGCACCCATTTGAGCTTCACCGGAGATGGATGGCGCGATGGTCGGAGACGATTTGCGAGTACCGACGACAGTCGGTGTGGCGAGCGGTTATGGGTTTTGCATTTTGATGTGTAACCGAACTGACCACCATGTATGTGTATGTAAATATATATATAGTTTAACATATACATATACATATATGTATATGTAATCATGTTTTAGTTTTAAAATAAAAGAAATTTCTAGAGAGAGAGATAGAGAGTACTAGTGCAGTAAAGAAGAGAGGCGTGAAAGTGAGACATATCAAAGGCATGAAAGTGAGAAAGGAGAAGGAAGGAAGAAGGAAAAAAAAAAGTAGGGTTAAGTTTAGTGATTTAAAACAACATCGATCCATTTAAAAAAAAAAAATTAATCTAATACAAAACGAGGTCGTTTTGGAACGACATCGTTTTAGTTAGAACTTAGGTTAAATTTCTGAATCTCTTTAAAATTTTGTCTTCTCTTATCTCTCGTCCGCCTCTCCCCTTTTTGCCCTCTCTCTGTCTCTCTCTCTCTCTCTCTCTATCATTCCTCAGTCCCTGCCTTCGACACCAGGCCCACCACCATCATCCACTGGATGCCACAGTTTCCAAGGTTTCCCCTCTCATCTCTCCTCTTTGTCACAATTATTATCTAGAAATTTCAAGAGAATGTTTTGATGCTTAATACCTAGCTACTATGTTTCTCCTTTCTATGCTTTCTTCTGGGTATGAAAATTTATATAATGCTCAATATATACCTGCTTCTCCTTGCAATGCTTTTTAGAAAGATGGAGCATTTTTTTGAAAATTTTGTGAAAGATTTTGAACATGTTTGTCTTTTCTTTTTTCTTTTTCTTTTTTTGAATATTTGGGTTGTTTGATTTTTCTATGTGGGTTGCTTGATGATTCTTTTCTTTTCTTTCTTTTTTTTTTTTTTTTTTTTTTGGTGCAACGAATTAACCGCACCGCCGTTCTATGGTCAACCAAACCTGGTGTAGACCGGTTCTTACCCTTCACAAGTGAAGTGCAACTAAGTATGAGGTGCAAAATCCCCCCCCCCCCACCAAATAATCGGCCGCACCACACCATGTACAGGCCTAATTGAAGCTAGCTCATGCAATGCAACTATGCAAGTAAGTTACTTAAAGACTAAAGTGGGAGCGAGCAGACAGTGAGACAACTAGACATGAAACATGATGGAGGTGTTACTTGAAGTTGAAGTAACAATGTAACACTCCAAACTAAATATAACAATAAAAGACATGAAGTAACAATATAAATAAACAAGTGTTGATCATCCATAGTATAAACTTAGTTTGGAACTAGAGAGAGAGAGAGAGAGAAAGAGAGCTTTAAGGCCAAGAGGTGAGAGAGGAGAAAGGGTTACCGGTGGTTTGCCATGGATTAGGCAGAGTGACTAGCAGCAATTGCTTAACTGGTGAGTGGTGAGGCATTTGCTAATGAGACTTGAGAGGTAGACTGCAAAGGCCAGCCAAGCCGAGAGGCGAGAGCAAGAAAGAGAGTTAAGGGTCATATGAGAGAATAGAATCAATTTGTACTAGGGTAGAAATCAGAAAACCTAGCATAAAACGGCACCTTTTTGCTTCTTCTTTTTTTTTTTTTTAAATAACACCCAATTATAAAAATAAAAAATAAAAGAAATCCCTAGTAAAATGATGCCGTATCCAAACCTTTTTAATTATTATGCAAGTATTGGTTTGGTTCGACTTTAATTTGGTTTTGGACTTCTGCTCTGCTGACTACACCGCACTGGCATCGAAAATCCCCTCGTGCTTCGCTCACCGACATCGACTCAGTCAGTCGCTTGCAGTGGTAGTACGGGATGATTGGCACCAATCGGTTGGGTCAGTAACGGTAAGCTTTTGCTCACCCCTAATAAATAGTACAAGACTTTTTTTAAAACCACATGTTATTATAAAATTTTGAAAAATGCTAAAAGTATTACAAATTTTACTACATAATTTACACAACTTAATGTGGTTATGAATGTGGTTGGTGGGCCTCAACCATATAATAAATGAATGTTTTATTTTTTTGTGATTGATGACACATCAATTTGTATGTTTTATGTAGTAAAAATTGTAATATCTCAAGTGTTAAGGCATATTTTCTATGTAATTGGGTAGATTTAAGTTGGGTTTAATGTATCAAGGAGTATGTTGAACATAGCAAGTGATCTCATTAAAGACATGAATGTTGATCTAAGAAACAAGTGAAGAAAATATTGTTTCATTAAGTCTTGACACTAGCTCGATACTAGCTACTATCAAAGATTAATAAAGAAGCTCAACACAAGCTTGATTTATCAAGAACTATTATTTCAAATTTCTAAGATCTGAATTTCGGCTTATGATGACTTGAATTATTAGGGTTTCTCTTCTTACCACCCTAGTCATATATAAGGCTTATTTTAAAAGTCATCATACACGGAAACAGAGACCTAGAACTCGTATATTCAGTAAGAAGCTATTGCATTTGTGCACCTGAGGGTTTTGTAACCAAGTGCTTCCTAATCTTCATCGGTTTTTGAAGTAAAGAACTTTGTAGCCAACAACAATCAATCAAGTTGCTAGAATATCGAGATTCGTGCAAAAGAGTTAGTCACAAATTGGATATTTGTGCAACAAAAGAAAGAAAGCTACTACAAGATCAAATCCAATTGGGTATTCGAGCAAAAGTTCAACTGTAGGTTGGTATTTTGGGATATGCCAAGATAGTGGTAAGATTCCTCATACATGTAATCCCTTGATTATTGATTAATGGGTTCTTGGGAGTGGTGACCTTAAATTCACCCAGTGAGGTTTTTGCCTTGCGAGAGGTTTTCCCCATTTGTCAACAAATCACCGTGTCAATTTAATTTCTGCTATATTTAGTTTATTTGGTGATTTGTTGGTGCCTCCATGATTTGTATGTAATTTGACCTAATTAATCAACTTAGATAATTGAATTAATTAACTGGGGTTAATCTATTTTAACCCAACATCAAGCATCACTCTATGATTTTGGGCATTTTTCTAATTGGATGAGGCCTTTTATAAAGGGTAAAAACATTAAATAATGCATCTTGATGAAAAAATTTTGATTTGATTTTGGCTTAATAAGCAGGGGCAATTTTTGCCTTAGATGAGTTAGGCGACCACCTAAGGCCCCCAAATTTTAAGCAATTATGTTGGTTCTTTGATTCCAAAAAAGAATATTTATTTTTTAAAATTGAATAAATCAAACCTCCAATTACAGCCAAAAAATAGGAAACAAAAACGTCAAAGAAAAAAAATGGGAAAGAAGGCACCAATCTAAAAGTAATAAATTTTATCCAGTATATATATATATATATATATTGGTAAAGGGGAATATCATTAAACACTAAGCAAAAAGGAGACATCCACCGCAGGGGGGTGGGGGGGGGCCTCTAAGAAAATTACAAAATCTTGGGAAAGTAAAGCTCCCCTTCTAGCAAGAGCATCGACGCACCTATTGGCCTCCCGATAACAATGTTGGATTTGGACCCTAGGAATGCTTCCTAACTCAATCTTACAGTCACTCAAAAGAGCACCAATACAATTTTGATGGCCACCTGCCTTCTACAGTAAATCTACAATAATTTTTTAATCCAATTCAATGATCACAGCAGGGAGTTTAAGGGCAATACATAATCTGATACCGTTACGAAGGGCCCATAGCTCCGCAGCTACGCTGGTGGCATGTCTGACATTCCTCGCATATCCTTTGAGCCACTCTCCCTTATCATTTCGAATTAATCCACCACCTCCTGCCTTCCCCAGATTGCCAAGTGAAGAGCCATCCGAATTAAGTTTGCACCAGCTGAAGGGGGGATTAATCCATCTGATTTGAATCTTCCTACGGTTAGGGATTTGCTTCCCATTGAAGCCTAAGTAAGCAAATTCTAAGGCTTTAGCAAGGACTTCAGCCTTCAAAATCCGTTGAGCACTCCCATTATGAAAAACAACACCATTCCTATTCAGCCATAAGAACCAAATGCCAAAAGCAAAGATGATATCCTATCTAATGTTCGATGTGGAATGAATTTTAGAAGTGCAACAATTTTGCCACAGCCAATCAGAGATATTTAACCCAAAGAAGAGTGAATAAGGCATTGGAGGAGATAAGGAGACCTAAAGATTTTGGGCTACTTGGCAATCTCTAAGCACATGAAGAATAGATTCAGTACCTGCATTGTATAGTTGGCATAGCGCTGTAACATTCATCCCTCCCGCTACAAGAACAGATCTGACCGGAATGCTCTTATGGCAACACTGCCACACAAAACACTAGATTTTCAAAATGTTGGGCACCTTCCAAATCTAGCTACCATCAAAGTTATCTATGTAAAACCCCTCCAAATCCATGGTAGCCAATTTATAAGCTTCTTTAAGATCAAAGCTCCCACTTGGAGAGGAGAACCAAGTTATGCGATCAGTGTTGCAGGCGGAAAAGGAGATGGGGGTAGCCTTAATCTCTGCGAGCAACCTAGTTGGGAAAGAGAAAGAGATACCCTGCCAATTCCAACACGAGAACCCAGCAATATCTTGTAAAGAAATATGCTCTTCCCCTTGGTTAAGAGGTCCCTTAATTAAACCATGAAGAGGCCCTCTATCCAACCATTTATTAAACCAGAGGGACAGTTGGCTATTTTTTCCAACAATCCATTTAGAACCTTTATGAAAAATACCTTCACCTTTGCAGATAGCAGACCAAGTAACTGAGCAAGCCGATCTAAAGGAGCCCAGACTGAAGGTCCTCTGTGGGGTGCAATATTTATGATTTAACACTCTGGTCCAAAGAGAAGATGGCTAGAATCGGAGACACCAATTTAACTTGGCAAGATTAGCAATATTCTTTGCTTTAGCAGCTTGTATACCTAAACCCCTATCCATCTTGGGTTTGGCAATTTTCTTCCAACTTACCAGGTGGAATTTCTTCTTGCTCTCAGACGAGCCCCATAGAAAGTTGCGACTAAGCCTATCAATACTACTCAAAATCTTAGTGGGGAGAGCTAGGCATTGCATAGAATAATTGGGGATCGTGGTAGTCATAGATTGGGTTAAAATAAGTCTGCTAGCAAAAGAAAGCAGATTTGCTTTCCACCTGGCTAGTCTACTCTGAATCCTCTCTAAAATAAACCCAAAGTCTTGAGGCATGGACGAGTGTTTAATCGGAAACCCCAGATATTTCCCAAGTGAAGGAGTAGAGCGAAAATCCAATATGTCACACATCTCTGCCCTGGCATCAGCAGCCACATTTGAGGACAAGAAGACACAGGATTTCTCGTGGCTAACCTTTTGACCTGAAATGCTACAAAATGAATCCAGCACGTCCCTAATTGCCATACAGTTCTTGCAGTCTACTCTTGCAAAAGGATTAAGTCATCTATGAAAAACAAATGGGAAAAGGTCGGACCACTCCGAGAGGCCTTAATGGGATTCCAAAGCTTGGAGTTACACTTATCAGCAATGAAAGCACCCAAAACTTCCATACATAAGTTAAAAAGGTAAGGGGAGTGGGGATCCCGTTGCCTAATTCCTCTAGAAGGGAGGAAAGACTCTAAGGCACCTCCATTAAACAGGATGGCAATCAAGGAGGAGGAGACACAACTCATAATTAAGTTGATCAGATGGCTAGGAAACTAAAAGAGAGAAAGCATATCTCTAATGAAACTCCATTCTAGCCAGTCATAAGCTTTTTCCAAGTCAATTTTAATTGCCATGCTTCCACCCGTCCCCCTTTTCCTAGACATGGAATGGATTATCTCTTGGACAATAATGGCGTTATCAACCTCTTTCCGACCCGGTACAAACACTGTTTGAAGAGGGGACACTAAACCAGGGAGTAAAGGCCTCAGTCTAGCTACAATAATCTTAGAGACAATCTTATAAACCGCGTTACACAAACTGATCGTGCGGTAATGGTTAAAAGACTCTGGGTTTCTAGATTTAGGGACGAGAGTGATGATTGTTCGATTGAGATACTCCGGCATCTTCCCCGAGGCAAAAATACCATTCTGTTCCTCTCGTATCGAGTCACCCACCAATAACCAAAACCGATGAAAGAACCCTCCATGAAGGCCATCAGGACCAAGCACTTTAAACTCCTTTAAAGACCATAGACCAGCAGCAATGTCTTCGTTAGATACCGGCCTAATAAGGTTTTCAACCTCTGTCTCATTTAGACAACTGTGCCAAAAGGAAGGGTCCCAAGCAGACCGGAAGGCAAACCTGAGACTAGAGGTAAATAAGTCGGAGTACCCATTTCTAATAAACTCAACTATCTCCCTTTCCCCTTGAATCCAGTTGCTTGCTCTGTCTTTCATGCATGAAATATGGTTTCTTCTCCTACGGAATAAAGCCGAGGTGTGGTAGAACCCAGTATTTCTATCTCTTTCCACCAGTCAGGTGATTCGGGCTTTCATGGCCCAAAAATCCTCCTCAAGCTTGGTGATTTACTAAAATTCAGCTCTCAAATCTCTTTCCAAATCCACCAGAAAATTATTAGGATTGACAGACAAAGCATCTTGAATACCCCCAAGTCTGGCAAGATTCCCAAAGATGGTTTTATTCCAAATCCTTGCTTTAGTCACAAAGGTAGAAACGGCAGTAGAGAGAATAGCTAGGGTAGCCAATGCCTCTCTCACAATAGCCAAGAAGTCCGGGTGAGACAACCACATTGGTTGGAAACGAAAGGGGCGAGGAAGCCTAAAATCCTGATTTCTATCCAAGCATAATAAAATAGGGCAATGATCAGAATAAGCCCTTTCAAGGTGCTGAACAGAAGCCTCAAGAAATAAGCCATTCCATTCTGCATTGACAAAAACCCTATCTATTCTCTCTTGGATGAGATGAGCTAAGGGGTGATGATTTGACCATGTGAACTGGGTGCCGGAGAAACCGATATCAATCATCCTACAATTGTCCAGACAGTCTTGGAAGTGCAAAGCTCTAGTAATATTCACTACTCTCCCCCTGAATTTATCCTCTCCTATCAGTACCTCATTAAAGCCTCCCGCAATCACCCAAGGAAAGGAGTGGAGTTTGGAAACTGCCATCAAATTTTCCCACAGGAGACACCTCTCAGCAAATCTTGGACTGGCATAAACAGCAGACAACAACCACAGAGAATTGGCATAGATTGGAGTGACCATAGCGTGAATTTCCTGTTCTGTCGACGATAGTTCAGCTATATCCACATGACAACTATCCCAAAGCAACCATAAACCTCCAGAAAGACCAATGGTGTTAGCAAAAATCACCCCATCAAAAGGCAATCTGCCAACAATCCTTTTTGCCCTATCACCACTAGCTTTAATCTCTGTCAGAATCAAAATAGCAGGATTATGAATACAAACCAAATCTATGACATTACTACAAAAGGTGGGGCTGAGAGAACCCCTACAGTTCCAAATAAATAGATTCATATTTACAAAAAAGGGAAATATAAATCAGCAACCTAGGAGGAGATATGAACCTCACCTCCTTCACCACATTGCTTATCCTCAAGTGGGGCTTCCAGAGCTCCCAGGAAAGCATAGCTTCTGCTAGGACTTCTGCATCACCCTCACCTGTTTGTCTTAATCAAATCGCCCGGTCGATACGCTTCAAAGAGCATGAAGCAATACGCACTGATGTCGCCTCAAGGGAACTCAATCCTGCCTGATTTGTAGACACTGTTAGAGAAGGTTGCCCCGGGTCTGGGTTCGGAATCATTTCCCTTTCCTCCCCACTTCCTTCTATTCTCATATTAGCTTCCTCCCTATGGTTGGATTGGACACCACACCTCCCCATGGCCTACTCCTCCTCGACAGCACCAACCACAGTTAGAGTCTCAAACGGCGCCACGGATCCTCCCGCCCTAAACTCTCTAAATTTCGACAGAGAAAAACCCAGAGAGCCCATAGAGCTTTGTTTAGCATCACCTACCACTGCCGAAGGGAAAGGGTTCACACCCACCTCTTTCCAAATTGGGAATATCTGTATGAAAGTTTAATTCTCTTTTGACCTAGAAGCTGAAATCTCTCTCTCTCTCTCTCAATAAAAGAGAACAAAATATAAAAATCCCCAAAAAATAAACTCAAACATCATTTTTCTGGTACACATCGGTGACAGAAAGTTTCTCTTCTTAATCTTTCTTTGTATTTGCTATCACTTAATTTGATTTCATAGTCATTCGTTGATCTGCCATTTCGTTGCTTCCTTCAAGTCCGTTTGAGACTTTAAGATATTTTCACAGATCTGTTTGCTTTATTAGGAGTTTAGATTGTCTTTGTTTGTTTCTTTGGTACTAATGAGTGATGTGTCTAGTCTGCTTTGGCTTTAGTCTTAGGGCATTAGCATTTGGATTCTTAAAAAATTTGTCATGTTACACTTTAAAAAATTACTTTATTTATTTTACCATATAATTTTACAACTCACCCAACATTCCAGTTTTTATTTTAACATAAAACTCATTAAAATAATATAAAGTACTCAATTAAATAATATAAATCTACAAACCATGAACAGTATAAATAAGAGAGAGAGAGAGAGAGAAGTTAATAAAATAAAGAAATTTAAGTTTACAAATCATGAATAGTTTTTTTTTTCTAAAAGTAACAACTTACTGTAGCTCGGCTGCAATTTTTTTTAGAAATAGCAATCTAGGTTTTTTTTTTTTTTTTTTTTGGTTGTTGTTGTTGTTGTTTGATGGTTTAAAATAGCAAATTGGGAGATTTTACAACCCCGCCACCCACCGCCCCCCCCCCCCCCCTCCAAAAAAAATGCTAATGCTCTTATTCATGTAAGATGGATAATGGACCTCTTTTATTTGGTTCACATCCTTCTCCACAGACCACACGTTTCACCTTATTAAAATCCTTTTTTATTTTATTTTATTTAAGAAATCCTTTTTTTTCTTTTTAAGAAATCCTTTTTTTATGTTCAAGCAAAAGCCTTTATCCTTTTAATTTATAAATAATAAATTAAGTTTTGTGAAAAATAAAATATCACATAACTATATAATTAATTACTAATAAATAAATTTATAATCAAAATTAACTTATGAAAAATATAATTTCATTATAATATTTTATTGTGTTGTTCTTTTTAGTTGTATTGTATTGTTTAATCTAATTTATTATGCGATTTAATGATATGTTGTTATTATTTTTATTTATGCAGGTTAAGACTACAAGATATTAAATACAATATCAACAACATTGGTAAGAAAACTCCAAACTACTTCACCATCTAAATTTTCAGAGCAGCTACATTGATGGAGCCATTAATTTAGCAATTTGGCTCTACAAAAAGCTATTTTATCTATTTTACCTCTTCACTTTACAAAACACTCAACATCAGTGATCTTACAAAACACCTAATATCAGTGGTCTTATTTTAGCTTTCAACACAATAAAATAATATAAATAACACAATAAAATAATATATTCACTACAATAAAATTACATATACTATAGATTGGTGGCTAGGCATGCGAGAACAGAGGCTGGGCAGGCGAGATCGGCAATATCAACGAGGTATGATGGAAGAGACGAAGAGCAAATGGTTGTAGAGAGTAAGAAGAGAGAAGCAACGGCAAAAATGGGAAAGGAAGAAAAAGAAAAACAAATTATTAAAATATTCTTAATAGTGTGAACACAACATAATAGTTTGGCCGTGCATTGTGGCTGAGAAGCCGAAAATTTTGGTTTTAACTCCACCAATGGAGCCCCAGTTTTGTAATTGATGATGCCAATATGGTTTTTTAGCACCACCAATAATAATGCTTATCAATTATTTCTACTTTTTCTCTACTACAATACGTGGTGGATGATGCTTTATAGCTAGCCAGATTTTGCTGCTTCTAAGTGACTACATATTTTAATTGTTGTCTTCAATTTTGGGTCCTCATCTTCTTCAGTTCTTCCTTTATCACCAAAACACAAAATATAATTTTGTCTTTTTGCACGTGACTGCATTAATCCCAATTTTGAGAAGGTGTTTGACATGTAGCCAAACAATAAAGTAGTAGTTGAATAATAGACGCATTAACAAACCTGTTAATTGAACTCTGGCCTCCAGTTATCGTCCTTTATTGTTACAACGTATGTGCCGAATGATCAACAGGGAGAGAAAAGGCGATCTTTCAGGATTTGTTCTGCTTTATGCATAACTATTACTTTTTCTAGTTTGCTAGCCTTGATAGAGATCTCTACTTCTTGAGGTGTGACAATATAGAATAGAGTTTCATTATGGTTACAATGCTGATTCACAATTTCAATCACTTTCATGGCTGTGTTCGCTTTGTAATCATCAGAGTAATTGCACTATCCAATTAGAGAGAGAGATGGGAGGAGGGATTATGAGCAGAGAGAGGAGAGGATTATCCATCATCTGCATGAATCTTTTAGAATTTGTATTTACATACATGATATGTTCTCTCATAATCATAATTATTTAAATACTATATTTTATATTTTTTTCAAAATTAAATTCAACTATCTAATAAAATTTAATGACCAATGCAAAACAACTATATGAGGTAAATAACACCATATAGTTGATTTCAATAAATTCAACACGTTAGTCATATTTTCAATAAGAGATATAGATGATTTCAAACCCAAAAGTGATGTTAGACCGTATAAATTTTAATACATAAGCTTTACAAATTAATTAATATAATATTTTTTTTTTATGTACAAACAAAATTAATAATTAAAAAATAATGAGGTAAATAACACCATGCGCCCTTAAGCTTTTACAAAATTACTCTCTCCCAAATATTTTATGAGATGACACTCCCCTTTAAGATTTGTATAAATGCAATATTGAGCCCACGCCATCTCAAACTGATATTTTACCAACAAAATATTTTATTTAAAAAAATTCTTATCCAAATTATGGACAAAACGGCACTCCCCTTATCCTTAATAAGAATATTTTTAGTAAAAATTGTTTCATAAAAGCTTATGGGAGAATGGTGTTATTTATCCAAAATTATTTATAATGTTGTTGATGTGACACCAATCACATTCATTGTCACTATTAAAGATATCAAGGCTTAATCCTAGTCAACACCTAAGGTTGTTATATAACTCTAGTCCAAATTAATTGTATCTATCCTTCTTGAAATTAATGCAAACAAAATAATCTTCATCTTACTAGTAGAAGTAATCATATCCTCATATTAATTTAAGTATTGTAACTCTAGTTTGTTTATTGTTAGTTTAAAATTTAACTACTAAAAATACATTTTAATAGATTTATTGTAATACATTTAGCTTAATAGTAAAAATTTAGTTATTAAGAACTTTTCACTATCGATGTAGGCCTTCAAGGCCGAACTATGTTGTTAATTCCCTACATTCTAACTCTTTCTCTTCCTCTCTTTGAATTCTTTTTCTTTTTCATAATTTCTCATGTACATTATCCTTATACGATAACTATGTCTCACCTTTTTCTAACATGGTATTTATAGACATACCTCATCTATTAGTTATGTTTTGTGTTCTATAATATGGAGTGTTTCTATCAATATTACCTCTAGCCACTCTGCAGTCTGCACGATTAATCTTGGTTTATTCCTGGTTGTGGACAACGTCAAGGTTCTCACTCCTGCCATCGTTGTCACTTGTCAGCCACTCACAAGCTCATCATAATTTATGCCAAGTTAGTGCACAATGTACCTACAACCTTAGAAGCGTCTTTCTTACATATGATATTTTCTTACAAAATGATTTGGGTGATATCAATTGGTGTAGTGCCTATTTCTTCTACATCTGATCTTCAGCTTTCGTTATGATCATACATGATACATCATCAACCATCTTGGCCAGGTATCACGAACAACGTTGATTAGTAACCTTCTCTATTGGATTTCTTTCTGATCATCCATCTTTATCGTATTTAAAATGTGTTACTCGAGTTATTGAATTGACAGTATGAAAAATATTTGTGGTTTTCCTTTTTTGGGCTTAAGGTAGTGAAGATGAAAGGTTCATAAAAAATATAAAAAAAGGGTAGTGAAGATGATAGGATCTGGCCAAAAAATTACTAGTTATTGGTGGTGCTTAATTTTGGGGTTTGATTTTTGGGTTGGTGGTGTGGCTGATCCAAAAGTTTTGGATTTCGTGTTAGGTTTTTTACCAACTAACTGTAAAAAATTAAGTTTATCCAGATTTGGTTTGATTTTGCTAATGGATCTTAAGATATGTATATTTGGTTGAATTTGTGTACAAATTGGATAGAAATTTTTGGTTGAATATTTGATCTATGCATAGAAATTTGTTGTTGACTATGATACTAGGCTTTTTTTTTCTTCTTTTCTTTTCCTTGTGTTCTTCCCAATCATAAATAAAATAAAATAAAATAAATAATTCAAATTAATTTTTGGATTAATTTAATTTAAGAAATTTATTAGGGAAAAAAAGTAAACTATATCATTTTTTGGATGGTAAACAAAACCTACCTAACAAAATCAAGCTAAAGGACTACATTAAATGCGGATTAAAATTAGAAGATTGAATTATATCTTGAACAAAATTAGAAAGTATAATTTGTAATTTAACTCTTTCTTTTTAATTCTTTGTCTTCTCCAAACATTTTTTTTTTTTTTTAATTATCTTCCTCATTTATCAATTGCAAGTCTCACTAACTGTCCTAACGTTAAAGTTATTGTTAAAATAGAAATGTAAAAGAAATAAAGTAATTTTTAGAAATGTAAAATGCATTTTTTTCGCATTTCTGGATGAGAATGCTTTGAAACTCGGACTAGATTTAGTAAATTGTCCGTGCTATTATTCAATATTTAAAAAAAAAATTTAAATATAATTCTATGGTATATAAAAGGAGGGGAAAAGAACAAATAAACAAGAACCATATGTATTAATTTAGCAACTGAAAAAAGGAACACTATGTATTAACATGCAACCTTTTTATGAAAAGTTTTCAATATGCTAACATTATTTATTATCAAAAGAACAAACATTGAATTTCTATAGTTCCCATGCCAAAAATTAAAAACGTATTTCATAATATCAGTTAAAGAAAACCCACTCTTATCTCCACCAAGCTCTGGGGCCAAGTCAGAATTCAGACAAAAAGAGAGTGGCAAAGACGAAGGGGTTCACTCAATCGAGATTCCACGTTCACATTGATGCCACCTTCTGCCAAACCACAAATCAGCAGGACTTTTTACACGCCCATGTGCCCAATAGGCCAGTATTCAAAGCCTCCATAATATTACACGTAAGGCGGCGCTGGAATTTTATAATTCTCAGATGAAGTTGATGACAATCACAAATGATTCTGATCTGAGACTGAGTGCGATGAAACTTTCATTTATTAATAAACCATGGCACATCATTCAACCCAATTGTCAAAATACTAAAAGATTTCTTTCTTTTTAATAACATAAAATTTAATACCAAAAAAATAAATAAATAAATAAATAAATTTTGTACAAATTTGCTAAAAATATATATATACAAACAGTCTTTCTCTTTTTCATCTCACCACACTACCTTAATTCATTAAAAAAAAAAATAAATAAATAAATAACCAGAGTTAGCTCATATAATCTTTGAACATCATTTCAATGGGCACATGTTGTGTGGCTGGCTCCTTCTATGTTTTCCAACCAAACACATGCTTCCACACCCAACTAAAACTTTTAAAAATAAAAACACAAAAAACTACAAAACTGAAATATCCCAACAAAAAAAGAAAAAATAAAAAGAAAAAGAAATACAATTTTGCTATTTTATAAAAAATAAAAAAAAAATTAATAGAGTCTAAAGCAATTAGACGGATCAGAGAGGAGCGCAAGAACAAGAAGGGCACCTGATGAGACCGTTCTCATTGCACGCGATACAACACATGAAGCCAGTTTTGTCGTTGTACAGCTTATGGCTACCGTGGCACTCGTCACAGAGAATAAAACAATAACCGCCACACGTGTCACAGACGCCAGGTTCCACTGCGGGCAAGCCTTGTACGATTTTCTTGAGCTCGCCGGTCTCGTGAAGTTGGCGAATCTCGTCCGCGCCTCCGACGTACCTACCGCCAATGAAAACCCTCGGTAACGTCAACTTTCTTTGACCGAGGATCTGCTGTAACTCGCTTAGAAACCCGGAATCCATGGATAGATCTCGTTCGTCGATCGAGACGCGAAACCCTCGGAGAATAGATCGGACGGCTCTGCAGTCCTCGAACGTGCGCCGGACCACGCGGAGGCTGGTGAAGTACAATACGATTCGTTTCTCTGCGCCAGGGAATGAAATCGACGGCCCGGATTGGCCATTATTGAAAACGGACTCGGGCGCGCGAGTTGACCAGGAGCGGAGGAGCGAGCTGGCGAGTCGGACTCGGTGGAAAATGGAAGGTAAAGGTTTTTTTGAGTTGGAGAATTGAGAGGAAGAGGAAGAGGAGTCGGACTCGTCGTCGTCTAAGCAGAGGTCAGGTAGGTCTTTGAAGGAAGAGCAAGCGAAGTGGGTGGATGTGGATGGAGATGATGACGTGTCGTGAATCTTAACCGTTGATTTGCCCCACGACCGCCACATTTGTTTTGTGGGTAGTGATTTTGAAATCTGAGGAATTCGGATTCCTGAAAATGCTGAATACAAAAGAGAGACTTTTTATTTATGTGTTTTTTATTTTTTTGGGGGGGTGGTTTGGGAAGCTGAAAAGCGGTTTTGGTTTTTGGTTTTTTTAATAATATATATGTATGAATGAATGAAAGTATTGGAGATTGTTTTGTTGGGGGAGGCGAATTTGGAGCCTTTGGGTTGGTTAAGGTAGTTGAGGGTAGAGAGGTGAGGTGGGTTTTGTTTTTGCTCAAATGGGGCTTATGAGTGATGCCATGGGAGGTTGTGATTATTAGATGGGATTACTTAGCCTAATTATAGATGAGATGTCCTGTTTAGTGGATGGGATTATTTACCCTAAATTATATTTTACTATATTCTTCTTTTTATTCTTTTTTGGGTCATGGGTGACCTGGTCAATGTTCAGTCTCTTCCTTCCTTCCTTCCTTGTGTAATATTTGCGGACTGGGATTTCTTTCTTTGCATTTCTCTTTCTACTTCTACAATGCTTTACTTTACGTTATGAAAAATTGCAATTAATTAATGCCTGGCCCCCTGGGTCCATTTCCCAAATTTAATGGTCTCCACGGTGACACGATTGCATTTAGCTACACAATTAATAAAGGGCATTTTTCAATGAAGCATTAAGAACTACAGTATTTTTACCCCCAAAATGGGTTTGTATTTAATCATATACCATTCGTGCAAATTATTGAACATCTTTTGTTTTTTGTTTTCCTGGGAAACTTGAATAACAATTCTGCATCATACTTGTAAATTTGTAGCAATTGACTGCAGGCTCCTCTGTGTGACATTATAATGGAGTAATATTGAAGCGGGTCATACCCAAGGGGTTGGCCGAGTTGATTGGGCTCTCGGTCTCAAGGTGCTTGTACTGGACTTGACTGAGTGTGCTCCCTAGTTCGAGTCCTGCTACCTGCACTTTGAAAAGAATTTCCTGGACTATCGCTTTACCCCTTCATAGGCCCACTCGATGTGAACAGTTATTAATATCTGATTGAAAGTGTTGAAGATACATTGTGGGAAATAAAAAATAAAATAAAAAATAAACATTGAAGCGGGTCATAAATGGGCTACGCTTAACAACATTTCACTCGTTGAGTCAAGATGGGAGCGTGATAGTTTCCATTCCTCCCATTAATGGCACTTGACTTTGTGCGGTTCCCCCTGCTGACAGTACCACAAATTGGGAATGAATATTACTACTAGTTTGCTACGCTACACCTTACGCCCTAGCCAAGGCCCAATAATAAATGAAAGAAAAATCAATAATAAAACAGAGCTGCAATATGTGTTCTGGGACCATTGATAATTACTGTAGGGGAGACAAGGCGTGTTTTGTAGTTCTGAATCGGTTGTTTCCAAAAGCTAAAGGTTAAAGATGAAACCCACCACCATGTGGGTGGATTCTGAAAAGTTTCACATGGTCTCAGGGTAAGAAAGTGGAGAATAAAAAAAATAAAAATAAAAAAAACCCACCCACATCCGTCCACATGCTGATTGATTGGGCTGGGGCATGGAATAGAAGAACCTAGAAATCCCCTGTGAAACCAGAATCGTTATTCCTTGTTTTAGGCATCTTCTCATTACACAGTATGCCATCTCTGCCCATCTTTGTTACACCCAACAGTCTCACTTCAGAGCTGTCAAAATCCGTGTCTCAAAGTCCAACTTCCATACGATCACAGATTGGCTCCGGCTTTTGATTCTGTTTGACTTTTATCTGGCATCTGGCTGGATCTACAATAATAGTAATAATAAAATTAAATATTAAGAAGTATTGATGTTTATTAGTGCCTTTCTTTTTTCTCTTTTTTTTTTTTTTTTTATCAGTATTGTTGCTGTCAATATTTTATGTCTCTATAGCAAGATGACTCAAAATTGGTGGAAGCATGGTAGTTATTTATATGTAACTTTAATATGGAAGATTTTTGTATTGTGTTTGAAAATACAAATACATTACCCCTTTTCATAAATATAAAAAAAAAAAAATTATAAGTGATTAGTTACAAAATTGAGAGCATCCTCATTAGGTTAATCAAACTAGCAATTGGTAAAAAAAAATATTACACATCAAGCTCAATCGTTTAGCATTCAAAAATAATAAATGAACAGTAACTCAAAACCTCTATTCATCAATACACTAAATTATTATTATTATTATTATTATTATTATTTTACTCTCTCAATGTTGGCCACCACCTTCAAACTCCTCCACTACCTTCTTTTTTTTAACTACCACCGACAACCAAAACCTACCTCTCGATCTTGCCATTTGAGAGCTACAACCACCACCTTGGATTAGCAAGAAGTTGATTACATGATGGTGGCTGTGTCGTAGATTGACAAAGATGGTTGTCATCCTTTGGTTGTTTGGTTGTCGTCCTTTAATAATGGGTTTTCCATTGCTCTTTACTTTTTTTTTTTTTTTTTTTTTTTTGATAGGTAGGAAATTATTATTAAGACAAAATAGGGAGAACCGGCTCATCAACTTCCTTACAAAAGACCCATTGAGGGATGGAAAAGATGAGTTGGGGTCCCCAATTTGAAGAAAAAGAAGCCCAACGAGCTAGAATATGGGCAAGTTCATTACAAGAACGATAACAAAAAGAAAATTTTACAACCAAGAAGCAAGGGATTAAGCTGCGAATATCAGTGATGATTGAAAAAATTTCCCAAGGGGGATCAGCTAATGAGAAAGTAATAGAATCAATGACAACCTTTGCATCGCCTTCAAAAATCACTAATTTATAGCCCAGGTTTAAGGCAGTGGAAATGGCCAAGAGGGCAGCTTTGGCTTCGCCCCAGGCAGGGGATTGAGGAGGTTTTTTGGCAGTACAAATAGAAATAATTTGACCATTGGGATCGTGACCAATAGCAGAGATGAAGGAGGCATGTGGGGTAATGGTAGCATCAAAATTGAACTTGGTCCAACCATGTGAATGGGGAGACCATTGAGCAGAGGACGTAGGAGACTTAGATAACCAGGCATTCGAATGAGATTTATAGACTCGGTTAATTTCATCAGCAAGTTGATTGGGAGGAGAGGAAATATCTTCAAAAATTAGTTTATTACGACTCCACCAAAGGCGGTCACAGGCTATTGCAGCTAAAAGGGGAAAGGATAAGCCAAAGGATGGGCAAAGACCAAGGAGATTTATTGGGTTATGGATAGACTTGACCCACTCAGATGCTGATTTTGGTGGGATGGATGAAAGGTTGATGGGGATGCTTGTGTGCCGCCAGACTATAATGGCAAAAGGGCATTCAAATAGGATGTGGACCACTAATTATTAGGGATGGTGACAACGATGGCAAGAAGTGTGCAAGTCGACAATTCTATAGCCAATGAAAGCTCTAGTGGGGAGAACATCCCATGCAATTTTCCAAAGATGGTATTTGAGTCTCTCATTAAACTTCATGGACCACAATTTCTTCCATTCAAAGGCAGTAAGAGGGCCAGAATTTGAAAATCTGGAGGTTTGGTTAGCAAGATAAGCTGACTTAATAGAGAATTTGCCACTTGAACTGATTGTCCAAAAAATGGAGTCTTCTATTGGAGAAAAAGGGATGTGAATTTTTTGAATGAGAGAAGTTGTGTCTTGGTCAAAGAGATTATGGAGGAGGGCACGGTTCCATTGCCTAGTTTCAGGGATGATAAGATTGGATACAAGATGATGGTTAGGCAAGGAGGATGGAGGGGAAGGGGTGAAGGATGGGATAAAGGGAATCCAAGGGTCATGCCAAATATTCACAAAAGAGCCCGAACCAATTGAGAAACAATAGCCTTTTTTTAACATAGGGATGCTTTTATGAAGGCTTTTCCAAATGAAAGATGAGTTCTTCTGTGGGGTGGAGGATAGAAATGAGCGACCTTGAAGATATTTGGATCGGAGGAGATTGGCCCAAGGTTTATCAGCACTGGATGCAATTATCCAGCCAAGTTTGGATAATAAAGCATTATTGAGGTCATGAGCACGACGAAAGCCTAATCCCCCAAAAGCTTTTGGCTTGCACAAAGAATCCCGAGCTTTTGGATATATATGGTGGCCAGGAGTAGTAAATCCCTAGAAGAAGTCACGAAGCCTAGCATCAATATGGCTGCAAGTTGATTTTGGAAGCTTAAAAGAGGATATCCAGAAGGATGGAATGGAAGAGAGCATAGATTTTATTAAAGTTGCTTTAGCTGCCTGAGATAGGATCTTTGTTCTCCACCCAGATATTCTGCTAGAGACCTTTTCAAGGATGGTGCTGAATTGAGCATGGTGGCTCCTTTGGATATGAGTAGGAAGGCCAAGATAGAAGTTCTTGGAGGTTGAATGATGCAGGCCAATTAGGTTGCACAGATTGGTTTTGGATGAGCTGGGAACATTTTTGCTAAATGTTATTGCTGATTTCCTCATATTGATAGACAGCCCAGACCAGGTTTGAAATTGAGATAAGCATGATTGTATTCTCTGAAGGTCATCTTGGTTAGCACGAGAAAAAACCACAAGGTCATCAACAAACATGAGATGTGATATTGGAGGGCAGTTCCTAGCAATCTTGATGCCTTGGAGAGAACCATTAGTTTCTTTTTGTAAAAATAATTTAGAAAGTACATCAGTAACCAAAATAAAGAGGAATGGAGAGATGGGGTCACCTTGACGAATGCCTCGACTAGAACTAAAGAAACCTTCTGGTGATCCATTGATTAAAATGGAATAAGAAGGAGTGGAGATGCACTGATTGATTATTTGAATATATTTTTCAGAAAAACCAAACTGCTTGAAGATGGAGAGCAAGAAGGACCATTCAACCTTGTCAAAAGCCATTTCCAAGTCGATGTTCAGGGCAGCCAATCCAGAAGAGCCAGTGCGTTTTTGGTGAAGGGTGTGGAAGATTTCGTGTGCGATGATTGAGTTGTCTTGGATGTTTTTGCCAAGGATAGAGGCAACTTGACATGGGGTGATGAGTTTAGGGAGGAGAATTTTGAGGCGGTTGGCTAAGGTCTTGGAGATTATTTTGTAGGATAAACTACACAGGCTTATTAGACGGAATTGATGAACAAAGGATGGATTTGGGGTCTTAGGGATGAGGGTGATAAAGGTGTGGTTTATCTCTTTCAAAATAAGACCACTAGCAAAAAAAGACTGGACCATGGCAATGACTTCTTTGCCAACCATACCCCAATAGGATTTGTAAAAAATGGCTGACATTCCACCAGGACCAAGGGATTTTGAAGAAGTAAAACTGAATGCAACAGATTTAATTTCATCATCAGAGGGAATGGCACATAGGGATTCATTTTCTTCAGGGGAGATGGAGTGAGGGATGAGGCTAGAGAGGTCAATATGGTGGCAAGGGTGAGGATGCTTGGATGTAAAAAGATTTTTGTAGAAATTGACAAAGCAGTCACTAACTTGTTGGTGGCCAAAAGTCCATGAGCCAAAGTCATCTTTTATAAAATCAATTGCATTCTTTCTTCTGCGAATAATGGTGGAAAGATGGAAAAATCTTGTATTGAGGTTTGATGATGTGTACCATTGGATTCTTGATTTTTGGCACCAATGCAAATCTTCACGAATCATGCATTCATTGAGTTCACACATAAGAGTGTTCTCAGTAGAGGTGTTGGAGGTAGAGGGAGGCAAGCCTTGGACTTTATTTATTTTTTCAGTGAGGATCTTGATCTTGGAGTGGATGTTGCCAAAAAAGTCTCTGTTCCATTTTTTCATAGAGGATTTGGGTTCTTTTATTTTTTGGGAAAGGCAAAAGGCTGGTGAGCCAGAGAAGGATTTGGACTAAGCATTTTTGGCAACTGCAAAGCTAGATGGGTCATGAGTCCACATTGATTCAAAGCGAAATGGTTTGGGGCTGTTACGATCTGCCCTTGAGGTACAAAGGATGATCGGGGCATGGTCAAAAGCAATAACGGGGTGGTGTTGAAGAATGGCTCGAGAGAACATAAGTCTCCAGAGATCATTGGCGATTGCTTTGTCAAGGCGTTGCCTGATTGTACCAATAAGATGATTTTCAAACTAGGTAAATTTATTGCCTTGAAAGACAAGATCAATGAGGCCGTTATTGGTAATAAAATCAGAAAAGCATCCGTCAGAGGACGATGCAAAAGGGCGACCTCCTTGTTTTTTAGATTGGGAGAGGATTCAATTGAAATCACCAATACCAACCTATGCACCACCGAATGAATTTATTGATGTTTCGAGATTTTGCCAGAAGCTAGCTTTAAGAGAGGAGTATGGAGGACCATAAACTAAAGAGAGCATCCAGGGAGTGTTTGGGGGGTCAAAATATACAAGGACATTGACAAGGTTGTTGTTTGATGAGAGGGGTTCTATATCCAGGCCATTTTTCCAAGCAAAGCAGAGCTCGCCAGCTTTTTGAATAGGATTAACATAAATAATGTTGACGAAACCAAGTTGAGAAAGAAGAGGGGACACTTTTTTTTTTTTTTTTGAATTTTTGTTTCTGAGAGAAATATACAATCAAGGTTGATATCTCTCAAAAGGCCCTTGAATTTTTGGATTGTCGTAGTTCGGACAAAACCACGGCAATTCCAAGAGAGAAGCTTCATGGGGAGGGAAGGGGCATAGGTAGGCCCGCCTCCTCAACCATTGGGATAATTATAGTAGAGTTGGAAAGAAAGGGTGGGGTATGTGTTTTGGTTCTGGCTAGATTTTTTCACTTGTGTTTGGGTTTGTTTAGCTTAGGGACAGAGCCAGGGTGGAAAGTGAGGGCATCCTCAAGGGTGGAGGGGCATGGGGATAGGGGAAGAATTTTTAATTTCAATTTTTTGTTGCTAATATTTTCTGGGGGTGATAGTAATTTTCATTTGGTAGAAGTGGAAGTGTCCATGGAAGTTTGAATTTGGAGGGAGGAAAAATCAGGGCAATTGAGGTTGGGTGATGTAGCTATTGGGGATGGATTTTATTTTTCTGTAATGTTGGCAAAGTTGATCCATTGGAGGACACGAGATTGGGCTTCATGGTATTTAAGCCAAGAGCTTAGAGGATTTGTGTCAAGGATGTTGGGCCCAATAAGTGGGATTAAGGATTCTAGAGAGAGAGGAAGGCTTTTGGTCTGATGGGTTCAGGTAAAAGGAAGGCCCAAAGATGATGGCAGGCTAGGGCTACAAAGGGAAATTTGAGTAGAGTTTGGTGGATGGAGAGATTTTTCTGATATGATAGGTTGGGAGTTTATGTGATTGTTTGGCTGTTGTGTGTAAACAACAAGAGCTTGGGAAGTGGTGGGATCTAGCGTGTGCTTTTAGGTTGGGGATTGGGTATTGATGGGTGGGGAAATGCGATTTGGGCGAGAGTTGTTAGAAAAAGGTGTTTTAGATGGGGCATTTTTAGGGTTTGATGTGAGAGGGTTTGGTGGAGTGTTTTGGCTTGTGCCTTGGGAATAGTGACTGACTTGGGAAAGGCTTGTGTCAAATGAATCAGCAGCTTCCTCCTTGAGAAACTCTAACCAGGTGAGAGCACGGTGCTCGGAGCTACCTGCCTTCAACTAGGGTCCAAAACCACGAGGACTAAGGTGAAAACGATGAAGTTGGCTTTTGTGGTGGATCGGTGATGAACATTATATTCTGACATGTCCAAGTTTGCCACATCCATAACAGAAATCTTGGAGTTTCTCATATTTGAAATCAATCCAAATTTCGGGTTTTGGGCTACAATCCAAGTAAAATCCACATAGAGGGGATTCATGGACATCTACCTGAACTTTGAGACGAAGGAATTTGTTCCAGCATAAGTTGCCTTTGCCTGGGAGTTCAGTTTCCAGAAGTTTCCCCAGTTGAAACCCAATGGTGTTGGCATTTTCTTGGTACATCCGATCAGGGGGGAGGTTGTGAACTTGGACCCAAAATGGAGATCAAGAAAAATCAATATTGTAGATGGGGGTGAGAGCACTACGTGGTTTAAGAACTAGAAGAAAACCTTCCACGAACCATGGGGCTAAATCAAGAATCCTTTGTCTATCCTCTTCAGAATTGAATCTGAAAAGGAAAATGTTGTCTCCCACATCATTTACAGAGACACCATTTGTTGTTTTCCAGGCTTTAGATAGGATTGCTCTTATTTTGTTTCTGTTGATGGTTTTGCGTGCTACTAATCGACCAGCTAGACCAAGAGAGGACAGCTCTTTGGCTGCTTCAGTTTTTGCTGGAAGGGCCAAGGACGAGTTAGAGTAGTGGGTGTGTTTGTGGTTGTGAGTTGTTGTATTTACTGGATTGTTGGTTTTCATGATGGGTGGCTAGTGGATGAAAATATGAAAAAAAAAAAAAAAAAAAAAAAAAAAAAAAAAAAAAAGGGAGTTGGTGGAGTAGAAACATAGACAGGCTATGGAGAGAGCCACCAGTGCTAAGCAGAGTGGAGTTTTTATGTGTATTTGTGTCCCATTGCTCTTTAGTTTCATTTTTGAGTGTTTAGGGCTGTAAAACTTAGTCAAAATGAAATTATTTTTCATTTATTAGGGAAAACATTATCTTTGAGACTGAAATTCATGAGGTATGATATCAGTAAGCCAGATGTTCCAAACGATGGTGGATCAACAACCTGAAAAAGAAAGAAAAACTATCGAAGTTGACTGATGTGGTACTATCCAAAGACCCTTCAACAGTTAAGTTAGTATCTTTCTTAAAGACTTAAGTATGAGAAGTTGATGAATAGTTGTGTATACTTTTGCTTGGTGAGGTTTGGTCCCTTTTATAGAGAGCTTAGAGTAGGTCTACTTGTTAGGTGCCACTATTATCGTGGGAGATGTTTGGATTTAGTGGGATGAGTGGAGCGAATTTTGGAGAATTCACCTCCACATCTCGGAATAGTTGATTGTGGTGTAACTGTCTCTGTTCTTAGAAAATACCTTAGAATTTACTAAGTCTTCATTTGTCGTCTATGAGCTCTTGTATTTAGACAACCTATCTTCTCCTTAGATGAACTCGTTTCTTCTTGGTACTTCTTCTTTCTTCTCTCTCTGGACGATGATCTTTATCTCTTGAACGACTCTTATGGACGATAATTTTACTTTTTAGTTACCCATTAAAAATGTTTTTCACATCTAAAAGAGTTTAAAACACTTTTAGACTTTTTATTTTTATTTTTATTATATATATATATATATATATATATATATATACACGCTTGTAGACTTAAGAAAACAAAAACCTCCAAAATTACCCAAAATCTCAAAAATAACAAAAATACCTTTAAAACCTTCGGAATATTTTTAAAACATTCAAAATTACCAAAATACCCTACACTTCTAAAATTACAAAATATATATCAAAATCCCTAAGATGACCAAAATACTCAACAAATTTCTAAAATGATTAACGAAAAACCTCTAAAAGCTTCTAAATGACCAAAATACCATCAAATCCTCCAAGAATCCTAAAGGTCTATTTGGATACTGTGCGCGCCCAGAAATGAAGCCTCTTGGGCTGGGCCTCACTCGGACCCACAACTTACTTGTATGATGGGTTTGGATTTCCTACACTGGGTCGTCCTTGGCATTGAGACTCAATGAGATCACTTTTCTCTTCTCAAGGGTCTGGATCACCTTGTTCTCACTCTGCTCCCAATCTATCTCCCCCTCTTTTACAGTCAATTTTCCAACCCCAATCTTCCCCAAACTTCTCATATTTATAGTTCAAAGTTGGTGGAGAGGTCATGATCACTTACTAGTTAGTGCAACAAGCAGTCCAGTATTATCGACCATAAGTGGGTGGTTAGGTGGGAGTGGGAAGCGGTGAGAATGGTTTTGGAACTTGGTTCCCACTTCCGTAACTATTCTCGGCAGCGGCACCTCCTGAGGCACGGCCGAGTATGTAAAGGACGGGGTGTTTCGAACGTCGCTTCTTCATCATTGCTCAGGACAGTATTGCCAAGAAATGATGAAGTGGCAAAGTTTGGGCCCGTAACACATGTGGCTTTGGGATGGGCCACTAGGTAGAAAAAGATTGGCTTTATGGGCCATACATCCAGGCCAGGGTCCCAGGCCCAAATAGGCCCTGGTGCGAGGGCCGTACAATAGCCCCCCTTGATTCGCTCCCCCTTCTCGGGGATGAATCAAGGATCACAAGGGGCGAAAATCCACCCAGGAAGTCGAAAAGTCAGTACCCGGCCGTTGATGAGTGTATTAATGCGCGCCTCAAAAGACGCGTTTAAACTTGATTGATGGCTTATCCGTCATCATTATCTGACGGTTCGTGAACCGAGGCGTTACGCGCGTGGCAGTTGAGGCGGCGATCCGCGTGGTCTCTCGCTAGCAGATTATTTAATGCTACTCATCTTGCTTCCTACACCTATAAATAATCGTTCCTGTCACTTTCCTTCACTTTTGCATTTCTCACCTTTCAATCTTTTACTCTGCCGAGCATTCTTCCTTCGTGGTTCATCTCCTAGCCCAGAACACACCTCCTCCTTAGAGCCCACAGTAAGTTCCTTTTCTTCTTCTTCTTCTTTCCGTTTGCTCCATTTCATTCTATTCTTCAATAATCTTAGTATTTCTTTTCTTTTTAAGAATACTCGCTTGTAGAATGGGTTACTCCCACCTCCTTTCTTCTGCAAACACCTTGGCTAGTTTTAGGGCTGCCTACAATGTTCCTAGGGACGTAGACATTGCCTCCTGTAACATGGGCGATGTTGACATCCAAAGGCGCCGTGGTGTAAACATGGTCTTCTTTCCCTTGATGGCTATTCTAGAGGGTGGGCTTAGGTTCCCGGTTGACCCTTTGATCCTAAGTACCCTTAGATTTTACGGCCTTTGTCCCGACCAACTCCCTCTCAACTTTTACCGGGTAGTGAGTTGCGTAAGTAGGTTGAACCAGTTGTTTGGGTTACAACTAAATCATCATGACATTAATTATATGTATAGTGTGTGGCAACATTGAGTCGGATTACTTTTTAAAAACTAAGGACGTAAGGATACGGCTTATTTCGTGCCTACCAGATTCGAATAGAAATTCGGCTAGAGATTTTGTACGGGTGAGCGGCAATTGGTTTGCCGAGGAACTCCCATGCGCATTTTCGCCGCGCGATGTCGGTCGGTACCAAACGTTTATCTATTTTGGCCTCTTTTGATTCTGGTCCGGGTAAGCAATTACTAACTAACTCTTATTTCCTCTGTGCAAAGAGCAAAAGATTCAAGCCGGATCTCAGAATGGTACATGTTCGGGACTTGAATTTTGTGCTCAGGTCGGAGATTTTTGTTCACTCGGACGGACAACTCTGAGCGTCTCATCTTATCCTCGGTGTAGATCCCGTTTACTCAACTTGACAGGGATTCAGCCAAGCCTTGTTAGTTGACAGCCCTCTCCTCTCATATATAGACGTCCGGCACGCGAACTTCCTCCCACCAAAGTTCACCGTAGGCGAGGCACATGATCTCGGCCCCCGATTCATTTGTTCGAACAAGCACCAGCCCATACGTGACGATTCAGCCGAGCGTGTGTTGTGAGAGCGCCAAAAGCGTGCTCACGAGCAAGTTCAGCCAGAAGCTCCCACCCAACCCAAGAACCCTATAATGTTCGAGGCTCCTATTCAGGAGGCAGAAGGTGCAGCCGCAAAATCAATCAACTCTTCTGAAACATAATCCGACCAGGGTAACACCATGGTGACCAGGAGGAAAATGACGATCAACCGCTTTGTCCCGGGTGCCTTGCCAGCTGCGCAGGAACATCGGACCCCTGGCCAAGATGCTTCACCTCCCGGTACCCCAGCAACCTGTGTTCGAAAAAGGCCACGCAGGGCTGATTAGACGCAGACGAGCTCAGGCAATGCGCCTCTCCGGCCGTCGGCGGGCATCATTATCCGAGAGCCGATAGCACAAACCGGGGTAAACTTGGCGTCTACCTCCCGGTCTTCGATGGAATGGCGACCCTCCTTCCAACTCGACGGCAAGCTTCTTCCTGCGACGGCCAGTGCACGAATATGGAAAAAAGGTTATGGGGGTCGTGTTGCCCAGAGTCTGGCGTGTGGCCTTCTTTTACCCGAGGATGTGCACGCTTTTGCGGAAGGGACGGACGAGTCTTTGGGGAGGCGATTGCAGTGGCACACCATAGCGGTAACTGTTCCATTTTACTTTATCACCCTCAATTTTCTATTTGTTCATGTATGTGTACTTTCCATTTCTCCTTACAAACGTCATTATTTGTTCATGTAGAGTCTTGCTGATGTAGTACACGGGTTGTTGGATTCCTTTGTCCCTCAATAGCACAGCATTCACAGCGTGCTCAAATACTGCCAGATACATGAATAACTCCTCACCTGATTCTGGTGCCGTAAGCATGGGCGCCCGCGCCAAATAATTCTTCAGATCCATAAAGGCTTTGTCACATTCTTCGCTCCACCGAAATCCAGTCCATTTCTTCAACAGTTGGTAGAATGGTCGACAGCGATCCGCGAATTTGGAGATGAACTGATTAAGGGCGGCTAGCATCCCGGTTAATACTTGCACTTCCTTCGGGTTGCTCGGTGGCTTCAGTCTTTTCACTGCTTCAATTTGGTCGGGGTTGACCTCAATTCCCCGCATAGTGATCAGGTACCCCAGGAACTTTCCGACTCGCACGCCAAATGCGCACTTCTCTGCATTAAGGCGCAACTTGTGCTGTCGGAGAACCTCGAAAACTACCTGAAGGTCCCCCATGTGCAGTACTTCCTGTTTGCTCTTCACCACCATGTCGTCGATGTACACTTCGACTGTACGCCCTATCTTGTCTCGGAACATTCTCGTCATCATTCGTTGGTATGTGGCCCCGGTGTTCTTTAGTCCGAAGGGCATCATCGTGTAGTGATAATTGGCCTCCGGGGAGATGAACGCCGTTTTCTCTTGATCCTCGGGCGCCAAGGCGATTTGGTGATACCCTTGGAAAGCATCCAGAAAACTCATCCTCGGGTGCCCATACGTGGCGTCCACCAACTGATCAATCTTCGGCACAGGAAAAGGGTCTTTCAGGCAGGCTCGATTCAGATCTGTGAAATCCACGCAAACCCTCCACTTACCGTTCTTCTTCTTCACCACCACGGTGTTTACCAACCATTCCGGGAAGAAGATTTCCCTAATCACCCCAGCATCCTTCAGTTTTTGAACTTCCGCTTTCACTGCCTCGGTGTGCTCCCAGGCCAATCTCCTCGGCCTCTGCTTCTTAGGAGTGAACGAGGGGTCGACTCTAAGTCTATGGACGATGAACTCGGGATCTACCCCGGACACCTCATATGGACTCCATGCAAACACATCGACATTCTGGATTAAGAGTAGCAACATTTCTACTTTTTCCTGGTCCTCCATGCTCTCCCCAATTTGGAAGTACTTGTCTACGTCCGGCAATACTTTTACCTTGAGCATATTCTCGGCGCGCGTGGCCCCCTTCTCCTCTTGCGGCTTCTGTAATTGCTATAAAGGAGTCCTCAATGACGGACATTTGAGCTCGACTTGTTCCTTTTGGTCAGTTTGCTCTTTCTTCCAATCGACCATTGCGACTAAACATTACCTGACCGCCCGCTGGCTTCCTCGTATCACGGTGATACCATAATCGGTGGGAAACTTGACTTTCATGTGTACAGTGGACGGGACAGCCCCCATTGCATGGATCCATGGTCTTCCTAGTATTGCCGTGTATGGGGAGAACGAGGCAACTATTATGAACTTTACCACTACCTCCTTGCCCCCCATGTTCACGGGTAGAGAAATCTGCCCCTCGGGAATTACCACTTTCCCGTCGAACCCAACCAAGGGTGTGCTGTACTTTGAAACATCCTCGTTCCTCAACCCGAGCCCCCTGAAGAGGTCTGGGTACATAACCTCAGCCCCATTCCCCTAGTCTATCATTATTCTATTCACAACAAAGCCGCCTATCCTGGCCGAGACTATCAATGCGTCGTCGTGCGGCTGAATTGTTCCTTCCAAATCACTATCGTCGAAAGCGATCGGCTCTCGGGTGGGTCTCATCTTCTTTACGGGAGGAGGCATGCCTGTACTTCCTTCAACTGATACTACTGTCAACACCTCTTTCCTCCTTGCTGTAGCAAGGCCCCTCAGGGCGACGTGGATAACATCAATTACCCCAAGAGGGGGTGGAAGGGGGTTCCCTCTCTGTGGGGCGCCCTGCCCTGCTCCTCGATTCCTGGCATCCGTCATGAACTCCTTTAGATGCCTAGCCTTAGCCAGCTGCCCGAGATGATCCCTCAACACTCGGCATTGCTCGGTGGTGTGTCCCCTATCTTTATGATAGGTGCAGTATAGGTTCTGATTCCTCCTAGAGGGGTCGCCAGCCATCTGGTTTGGCCACCTGAAATATGGCTTGTGTTTAATCTTGTCCACAATTTTGTGGACGGGCTCCTTGAACGTCACGTTCACCTCCCCTACCGGTGCTTCTGGTTCTTGAATCCTCAAATTCCCCCATGCCCTCGGTTGAAAGCCGATCTGCCGAGGACGATCTGTCATCTGCGCCTTGCCTTTGCTTTGTATTCTGTCATCTTCCAACCGTTTGTATTCTTCAATGCGCCTCATTAGTTGCCTCATATCCTCGGGAGGTTTCTTAGTCAACGATTCCCTCAGCCCTGATTCCTCGGGCAATCCCATTCTAAAAGTGCTTGCGACAATCTTCTCGTTCCCTCCGCCGATCTCGTTGTAGAGCTTCCAGTATCGGCTAGCATAATCACGAAGGGTTTCCCCTGCCCTCATCTTCATGGATAGCAGCACATCCACCGGTTGCGGCTCCCGGCTACATGTTACGAATCGGGTCCCGAACTCCTGTATTAGCTCTGCGAAACTGTGGATGGAGCCCTTGCGCAGCCCGTTGAACCACCTTAAAGCTGTGGGACCAAGGCTGGAGGGAAAAACCTTGCACGTCAGAGCGTTATTGTGGGTATGTAGAGACATCATCTAGATATAGTGGCTGACGTGCTCCACCGAGTTCGTTTTCCCACCATATGAATTGAAAGGTGGGCGCGTAAATCTGTCTGGCATTGGCGCCTGCTCAATGTCTACTAAGAACGAGGACCGAGCTGCCCTGCGTAGTGCACGGCTCATCGCATCCATGGCCGCATTCTTTGGCCGTCTCTCCTCTGAAGAATCCGAGCCCCGATTTTCATACTCCCGCGAATGAGAGCGATTTCGTCGCCGGCGAGATTCCCTTGAATGTGAACGGTCTCGGCGCCAACAGGACTCTCTCGAGTGTGAACGCTCCCGGTGGTGGTGGGATCCTGATTGATTCGATCCCATTCAGCGTCGTTCTTCCCTGGCGTCAGGCCTTCTCCCTCAGTTGTCTTGATCCTGCGGCGCTCGTTTCTTGCTTCCAACTCTAGGTCTTGTACTAACCCGCGCAGCCGTTCAAGCTCCTCATCCCTCTCGTCAAACTGCCTGCACCCCGAAGCATCTGACACTGTCCTCTGCGTTTGATATGACCCTTCTCCAAGGCCGGACCGTTCTTCCAATAGCTCATAAGCCCGATCTTCGCGTCTCTTCTACCTCTATTCCTGCCATGTGGATCCCCAGGAAGATCCTGCCGAGCCACTCTCGGCGTTACTTCCAGACATCTTCCTGCGCACGAGTCTTGGCGGAAACACTGCTTAGTAGGAGTTTCCCACAGACAGCGCCAGTTGTGCTCGCCCAGAAATAAAGCCTCTTGGGCTGGGCCTCACTCGGACTCACAACTTACTTGTATGATGGGTTTGGATTTCCTATACTGGGTCGTCCTTGGCACTGAGACTCAATGAGATCACTTTTCTCTTCTCAAGGGTCTGGATCACCTTGTTCTCACTCTGCTCCCAATCTATCTCCCCCTCTTTTACAGTCAATTTTCCAACCCTAATCTTCCCCAAACTTCTCGTATTTATAGTTCAAAGTTGGTGGAGAGGTCATGATCACTTACCTGTTAGTGCAACAAGCGGTCTAGTATTATCGACCATAAGTGGGTGGTTAGGTGGGAGTGGGAAGCAGTGAGAATGGTTTTGGAACTTGGTTCCCACTTCCGCAGCTATTCTCGGCAGCAGCACCTCCTGAGGCATGGCCGAGTATGTAAAGGACGGGGTGTTTCGAACGTCGCTTCTTCATCATTGCTCGGGACAGTATTGCCGAGAAATGATGAAGTGGCAAAGTTTGGGCCCGCAACACATATGGCTTTGGGATGGGCCGCTAGGTAGAAAAAGATTGGCTTTATGGGCCATACATCCAGGCCAGGGTCCCAGGCCCAAATGGGCTCTGGTGCGAGGGTTGTACAGATACTGCTTATTATACTGAAAACTGAAAACACTATAGCAAAATAATAAATGTGTGAATAGTATTGTGAGATCTAGTTTTAAATTTTTTTTTTTTAATAAAGTATTTACGGGTCCCGTGAATAGTGCATGAGACCCACTGGAAAAGCATAATCTCACGACTAAAAACGTGAAACGCTCTTCTCAAAAAAAAAAAAAAAAAAAAACATGAAACGCAAACGCAAGTGCTTTTCAACACTATCCAAACGGATACTAAATATCTCAAACTTGCAAAATGACCTAAATAACTTATGAATATCTAAAATAACCAAAACACCTTTAAAATCTTTAATATGTATGAAATATCCCTAAGACAAGCAAAATGACAAAAACACTCTCTATACCATCGAATGACAAAAATAGCTCTCAAACCTCTAAACGATCATGTTATGCCTCAAAACTTTGAGAATTGCCTCAAAATTTCTAAAAGTTGCACACAAAAAACTTTTAAGTGTCATCTTGGAGATTCATTATATGCATGTGAACATGTAAATTTATTTGATATTTTTTGGTTATTGATTTAGTTTTTTTTTTTTTTTTTTTTGCGCACCTGTTTTGATTATGCTTATTAGTGGAATTTTCAGTATAAATTGTATTAATGTTTTAGAATGGGTTTAGTTGTTTTATATTAATATTTTATTTTATTTTTAGAAGAATTAATATTTTAATTTAAGGTGATGAATTAATTTTTATTTATTTAATATCTATATAAAAATTCAGGGGGAAAAGTGAATTTTAAAGGTCCAAGACTCCAAAGTCCAAAAAAAAAAATATCTTTTTATTTTTATTTTTATTTTATTAATATAACCAAACACCAAAAAAAGAAACAGTGTTGCTTAAAAAAAAATATTTTAAAGAAAAGAATTTTCAAAGAACAAAAGATAAAAAAGTGAAATACCAGTGCAGCCCCTAGGCTCTCGGACACGATACTCCCTGAGACACAGACAGAGGCAGAGAGTCGATCACCACTGATCAGAGACCCTGCGACCAAACAAAGCACAGCAATGGAGGAGGGCGGCGCAGCCGATCCGAATGGAAAGGGTAAAGACGAGAGCAAGGACATAACGATCTCAATCAAATTCAGCGGCAGATCAATTCCGCTCACTCTCTCACCTGACTCCACCATCACTCACCTCAAATCCCTTCTCCAACCCCTCACCAATGTCCTCACTCGTGGCCAAAAGCTCATCTTCAAAGGTTCCATCTCTCTCTCTCTCTCTCTGTGAATTCTCGCTTTCTCTCTCTAGAATGAAACTTGTATCTTTGTGGATAGGGAAGGTTTTGATCGATACGATGACGTTGAGAGCATCGGAGGTCACCAGTGGTGCCAAGGTCATGCTCATGGCCTCTCAGGGTTTGCACCAAGGGGTACATACATCATACATTTCCACTTCATTTACGTGTGCAGAGATAAAAAATGGAAATTCGAAATTTCAGTAAACTGTTTAATTAAATTTAGGGTTTGTTTTTGAATGAATTAGGATGGACCAATACTAAAACAAGCTCAGAGTGTACCAAGGAGAGTTGACAATGCTAATAATAAATTGGAGAAGCCGCAAGTTCCTGTGGACAAGAACAGATTAGAACGATGGAAGGCAACTGGAGTTGTAGCCTTGTCTCAATGCAACTTGAAGGTACCAATCAATAACGGTTCTCCTTTATTATGGACTTGGTTTGCTCTTAGTTACTTCCACATTGCTGAATATCTCTTGGAATCTAATTAATATTTCTAAATTTGTTATAAATAGAACTAAATTTAGTTGCGTATCGGGCATCTGTGTTGTTGCCAATGAGTTCTAGCTCAACTGCCACCTCCTCCTTGGCTTCAAGACTTACTGGATGTGTGTGTGACTTAGCTATCAAAAATAAATTAAAAAATCAGGCATCAGTGTTGTTGGATGTCGTTGTTGATTGAATATGCGTTCTGTAGAAAAAAAATTGCACCCATGATGGCCTTTTCTGTAACAACTAACAAATGTGTCTCAACCATATCACTTGTATTGAGATCATTTTTTATGCTAATGGAAGTAGTAAGTCTGGTGGAGTTTTTTATTCTAAGTATAAAAATAAAGAGGTTTTTGGCTCTTGTAGGGAACATATTTTTGATGAGTAAGATAAAAAAAAATTCCATTAAAATCCAGAATATGGGGTGCTGCCCATGTACACAGGATGTATACGAAGTAGAGCGCAAGAAAGTTAACTAGAAAATTCAAATTATCAAGAAAAGCTAAAAAAATATGAAGAAGCAGTAGATCTGGCAGCATATCCCCACGTATATAAGGATCACAGAAAAATAAACTTAAATTGACTTACTGATGATTCCCGTCTTTCAAATGTTCTAGCATTCTGCTCTCTCTCTCTCTCTCTCTCTCTCTCTCTCTCTCTCTCTCTCCATATACATCACATTAAACATAACAGAATAATCTTCCAAGTCTATGAACTTGCTTTTTTACCAAAGGAACCTATTCAACAGCCAAAACTTCTAGAACAGTCTTCAGCTACCCAATGCACCCCAAACAAACACAAGATAAGCGACTGTAGGTCTCTTGCAACTTCACAATAAAGAAATAAGTGACCCATTGACTCCCCATCAGATTTGCACATAGAACACCAATCCATAATTATAATAACTCTTTTCCTCATGTGATCAGTTGTTAGGGCAGCTTATTGTCTTGGCCTGGATAAACCTTTGCTGAATATAATTCATCTAAGAAAAGAGCTACAGATTCTAACTCCACATCATGTGTTATTTGTTAAAAGAAGGAATCCAATACACACTGCCATTGGATGCATCCAAATACTCCGCCATTGTGGCATCTTTATTTCTAGCTATCATGATAAGCTCTGGTTATCTTTTCTTGAAAGCATCACCCTCACACCAATAAACATGCCAAAAACGAACCCTTATGCCACCCCCCACATCTAATCTAACATATCTTGCAAAAGTAGTCTATCCATGATGAATACGATTCCAAAGGCTCACACCATGTGGTACCTTCCCAACATCTAAACACCATCCTCCCCAGGCACTACCATATTTCTTATTTATTGATTTCATTAAAGAGATTCTGTTTCCACCATGCATTGCATAACCATTTGCCAAGAAAGGCTCTTGTTGGATTGGGGTGAAAATGGAGTTCCAATTGACTAAATGGAAATTGAACCATCCCCCATACTTCCTCATAAAAAAATCTCTTTAAAGTTTCTCCATTCTATTTGCTAATCCAGCTACTAGAGGAAATGATGACATGAGGCAAGTAGGAAGGCTAGAAAGCATACTCTTGATCAGGGTGAGCTGCCCTCCCTTGTATAAGTCAAACTTTTTTCCAGCCCACCAGACTTTTTTCCATTACAGAATGCCATCCCAAACAGTATGTGCCTTACGAGTGCCAAGTGGTAGTGCCAAATATTTCAACTGCAAATGTGACACTTTACAACCAAGTATATCTGCCAGCCCATCAACTTGTAGGATCTGACCCACCAGCACTAGCTTTGACCTGCCCAAGTTTATCTTCAAGCCTGTGACAGCGTCAAAAGCATAAGAGAATACGCTGCAAGAACCTAAGCTGGTAGGCAAAATATTGGTTTAGATTTTCTTTCATTTTTAACACACAACTCTCCAATATCAAATTATAGTTTGTCAATGACAAAAAGAAAAAAAATTATGACATTTGTACTTTTATTGAATCCATAAAAGTTGGTTTAAATGCTTCCTTGTGTTAACTTTTTCCTATTATTCTTGTATTTTAAAATTTTAAAGGCCATCCCTGATGAAGTGTGGGCTTGTGGACCTTCCGCAAGAGTCCTTGATTTGAGCAATAACTCTGTTCAAGATGTACCTGCTCAAGTTGGCTGTTTGAGTTCCATTCAAGTAAGCAAACTCCTTTCTTTCTTCTAAATTTGATTTATAACCACTTTGAATATTATAAACTTTACTACTTTATTCTCAAAATTTTGTAGAAATTGTTCCTCAATGCAAATTCTATAATGGACGAATCCATCAGCTGGGAAGCACTAACATCTCTGAAGTATCTAACAGTTCTATCTCTGAACCAAAACCAGTGAGTACTCTCTGTATTATATGACCTATTATTCACTCTAAAGTATAAACCACGAAAGTCTTTTGTGTTTCTATGTACATTCTAGGTAATGCCAAAGATATCTATGTATGATAGAATTATTTATCAAAAAAATCTATGTGTGATAGAATTATAAGTCAGTATATTGCCTGAAGTGTGTCTGGAAAGTAGGAGTAAGAAAGGAGTCCCACATCTTGCACTAATACATGCAATTGTTAAGAGAGAGACAAGGAAAACACATTACTATTTGCCTATGTTCTTCCTTATAAAATCATGAAGGGGCTGTAAGGCTTGATGGTTAGGAGGTACCAAAGTGCGAGAGCTTTTAAATATCTTGAATCAATAATTTATTAAGATTGATAGATCAAAAAGGTTGTTAGTCATAGGATAAGTGTAAGGTTTCTGAAGTGAAAAAGTGCATCAAGATACATGTGCGATTTAAGAATACCTATCAAGTAGAAGGGAAAATTTTATAAGATTGCTATAAGACCAGCTATGCTCTATGGTACTGAATGTTAGGCTATCAAGGAGATGAGTGTAGTTGAAATGAGAATGTTAAGATGTATAAATAGAAATATAAGGAATAATAGGATTTGAAATGAGGAAATTCGCTTAAAGATAGGGGTGCTCTTATTGATGAAAAGATAAGGGAAATTGCTTGAGATGGTTTGTTCATGTTTGGAGGAGAGCAATTAATGCACTAGTGAGAAAGAGTGGGTTGATTTAAGTTGAGAGAACAAAAAAAGGTTAGATGAAGACCAAAAATAACATTAATAGAATTAGTTAAAAAAAAAAAAAAAAAAACATTAATCAAGAAAGTAACATAGAGTATGAATTTATATAGAATAGAATGGCGGAGAAGAATACATGTGACCGACTATAACTAATCTATTGAGGATATATATTTGAACACAAAATTTTGAAACTTGAGCTTGGTTGTTGTCTTAGATAGGTTATTTTTATTGTCTTTCAAGAAGTTTACGATTGTCAAGCCTTATTCGGGCCAAGTGAAGCACCTTGCGTAAGCAATGGTTTGATCTCAGTAAAAGTAGGTAGTTGGTTATCTGATGTTGCTTGTAATGGTCATATTATTTTCCTAAAAAGTTGTATGAAGAGGTTATACCCTACTCCCTTGTTTTCTTTGTGATATCTGTATAGCCAATCCCAATTTGTTGGAATTAAGGTTTTTGAGTTGAGTTTGTGATATTTGGATCTCTTTACATCATGCTGCATGTTTAATTATTATGACTTGTATGGCTAATGCAGTTTGACAAGTTTACCATCTTCACTGGGTGCGCTGACTTCACTGAGGCAACTTCATGTTGCAAACAACAGTTTGACTAGCCTCCCAATTGAAATAGGTCTATTGACTCAGCTTGAAGACTTGAAGGTCAATAATAACAGGTAATGTGCATGCAGTAATTAATTATATGGGCAAAGATAAGTTTTTCTTAATGGGCATTGGAAGATGTCAAAACTGATTCATTGCTGTATTTTTATTGTTCTTTAAAAAAAAAAAAAAAAATTTAATTCCCTTGCATGATTTAACCTGTATGCGCAATGCTCTGCTACCTTTCTTAATATACATTTTTAAATATTGTGTCATTGATTTAATAGATTCGTGTAATTTGGTTGATTGAGCATTTGCGTTTCATTATGGTTTTTAGTTACTATCCCTGCAAATTGCAAACCAAAAGATTATATATTTTGTCAACGCGATATATATATATATATATATTTTTTTTTTTTTTCTTAAATTTTATAAGTAATGCAATTCTTATTGTCATAAAAAAAAAAAAAAAAAATAGTCACCCAAGTAAATGTGTTTTCATTGAGTGTCCAGAACCACCTCCATCAAGCACATCTAAGAGATTTAAATCAAAGCACATGTATACAGAAAAGACCGGGAAAAAAAAGGAAGAGATTGCACCAATAAAAAGAAAACCAGTGTAGATAAATAAAAAAGGGTCAAATGCAATAGAACCTCTTGAACTTTGGGTTAAAATCAAATTGACCTCTTGTTCTTCTAATTTGGGCCTTCCTCAATTTTTTTTTTTTTTTTTTTTTTAAGAAAAGCTTTGAGAAAAGCCCAAACTAATCCTTTTATTAGCCTTCCGTTGCTTGAATTGGCAAAAAATGCAATCATGTGCAACGTACATGATGCATTTTAATTCAAAAAACATTTTTTTTTTTTAAATAAGTAATAAGTTTTATAGGAAAAAATCAGAAAGCATGATGTACACAGGAAGTATACTAGATGTACATCATAGCTAAGCTCTAAAATTACAATGATCAATAAACTCTAAGAAGTTTGAGAAGGAGAAACTTCTTCATGCCAACACCCTTCAAACAAAGTTCTTAGGAAGTGAAATTTTAGATCTAGAATTGTCCTCTCATCTTAAAGTAATAATATTTATTAAATTATTTGTTTTATATTTAACTCCCAAAATTCATAATAATTGATCAAAATGTGTTCGACATAAAATTCATAATGAAAAGCATAGTCCAGGTCCAGGAGATCAATCTGCTATCATGCTTGAAGAGATTCTTTGCTCGCCTGATGACCAAAAACTAATTTCAGGTGTAAGAGGTCCCAGTTTCCATTCCAACGAAATGAACCAATACCAATCTTCAGATTCCAAATCTCATAGATTCACCAATTTGCAATTGGTCAAATAGAAAATTTCCAAGTTAAAAACTTAATATTGAGAAACTTTAGAAGGTATAGAACAAAAGAAAAAAAAAAGTAATAATTTACCTCATCTATGGGAGGCAGAGATCTCTGGAAGTAATAAAGAAATGGCTTCCTGTTGGTGGTGCAGATGGACCAGAATATATGGCCAGACTCTGTTCTTGGGTCTTTATCCCCTGAATTTTTTTGTTATTTTTTTCCCTCTCAAAAGATTATATTAGATTTGGTTGTTTACTTTGCATTGATTTTACTATTCTCAAATAATAGAGCAGCAGAGTTTCAGACTTTCAGTTATACCCAGATTGGATATTTGTTTCTGGAGAATTATTTTTGATGAATTGTGCTATTTCTGCCACTTAGGTTCATTAAACGTTAACTGTTTACAATAATTTGATACATCCCAAACCAAGCACATTGATATGTGAATTCAAATTTACAAAATTGAAGACTGCATTAATATTGTACACTTCTTTTTTTTCTTTTTTCTGTTTTAAATTGGTGCTGGCTGTGCACTGTCTAATTTTTACAGGTCAAGGTATATTTGTAAATGAACAGTGGTAGGTGAAAGTGGTTTGTAAACCACTCATTGGTATACATTACCGAAAACATTCAAAACAATTTGGGGGAAAAAAATGACGAAGCATTTATAGAGTAATTAGAATGAGTGTAAAGAAGAGTTTTATTTAAACTTTTTTCTTAGAGCAAAAAATTGTGGCAGCGCTTTAACTTTTTTCCCCCCTTATTCAACGTGTGTATTTTTAGGTGGAGGGTGAAGAAGGCCTCCATCCAGCTGTCAGTGAGATACCACTCTGGAAGAGTTGTGTATGTATATATATATATATATTAAAGAGTCTTTTAGTAGTAGGATAATTATTTCTACAAAGTTGGCTATGACACTTGGCAAATTTATGCCATATTAGTTATGCCACTTGTCATTATGTGACAATTTAGAGTTTCAAAATTTAACATTCCCTCAGCTTCTGCTTTAATATATTACTAGAAAATTAGTAATTCTTTACTTCCTTATTTGCATTTTGGGGTGGAAGCACCAAAATTGTTAATGTCCATATAATTTTCTTTGCCCAATGCCTTTTATGTCTTAAATGCAGAAATTTATGGATATTTCAAAGATCAAAAAATAAATAAACAAATAGTCTGACATTCTGGAATGTATAAAGTTTCTTGACTTTTACACAACGATGATGTTTTGAGGAAATAATTTTTAGAAGAGTATTTCGTGCTCATAACCAATAATTTGTGTTTTAATGATGTTGCATTGTCTCTCTGGATCAGGATAAGCATCATTCCTGCACGTATAGGGGACTGTAATTCTCTTATTGAGGTATGATTCTGGTGTCTTTGTCTTTATTCAATCCTCCCCTCCCCTCCCTTTTCTCCCCTTTCTTCCTTTGGGTTTAGGTGTAAAGTAGATGATCCAACTATTGCAATCCAGACAAAAGCATTGGCTCTTTTATATACTAAATATTTATAGTATATATCTTTCTTATATTGTTTTCTTGGTTTTTACATGGTGCAGGTTGATCTTTCATCAAATCTTCTGTCAGAATTGCCAGAGACTTTTGGCAATTTGCATGATTTGAAGGTCTGTACTTGTGCTATTGATTCTCTTCTTTCACCCTCTATTCTTTCTACGTCAACACTTTTCACTGTGAGCTGGATTTATATGGAAAATTTAGCCCCTAAGCCAAAATTTTCATGCAAAAAATAAGAAACCTCAGTTTTAGGAGGATTGTGCAACAACCTGTGGACTGTCAGAAATGTCAGTCCAGGACATTTAGAAATAAATATAAGTTAATTACTAATTTGTTCCTCCAACTTAAACTATTAATTGTGTCAGTTTGGTACTTCAACTTTCAAATCAAGTCAATGTCATCCTTGGATCTCCTCTCTATTTAAATTTTAACAAAATTGACTTGTTTCTGAAACTTTTACACCTATAATGACCTTTAAAAGTGAGTTCCATTTGCGCATCAAGTAAATTCATTAAAATTAAAACGGATAGAAGATCCAAGGATTGGATGGTTGTCTTGGCCACAATAGTCTTCACTAGTTGGAGATCAAACTAGTAATTGAGCCTAGCAACAAAGCAACAGATAGTTTGGGAATGTTGTCTTCACTACAATTGTCTTTGTAAGATAAGGAGTTGTTTTTCGCTTTATTGAAATTCAATGTATTCCTGTCACTAAAAAATTCAGGTATACACTGTATCTTTGTCAACACTGAATGTTGTACTTAACTATACCTGTCAACCTACAACAAAACCATTTTTTGTTTTTGTAATTGGTAAGTTACCCAAGCACACAATCTTGAACCCACAACCAACCTCACCTTCCACCTAGAACATGTAAGGGGAGGAGGTGCCAGTTGAGCTAGAACTTGTTGGCAACCCTACAACAAAACCTTTTAACTCCTATTAAGTCAAATTGTTACTCAAAGAGATGGAATTCAAAATGCATAAACATCAGGATAGTGCGGATACTATCTGGAAAGGAAGTTGGTGGCAACTTCTTGAGGCACTATCTTTTAAAAAAACACACGCACACAAACAAACATGAGGATAGTGCAGATATTATCTAGAAGAAAAGCTGGTGGCAACTTCTTGAGCACTGTCTTAAAAAAATGATATGTTTTCAGGTGCACGTGGTACAAAGTTAGTGTATTTATGATTTTATGCTAATATCCCAATCCTGTGCAGGCTTTGCATCTCAGTAACAATGGGCTGAAGTCACTTCCTTCTACACTATTCAAGATGTGCCTTCAGCTCTCAACACTGGACCTCCACAACACAGAAATTACAATGGATCTCCTCCGGCAGGTGCATATGCTTGATCCATTTGTCTAGTAGTCCATTTTATGCCATTTTTATCAGAATGCCTGATAACAACATGCTTCTTACAGTTTGAAGGATGGGAAAGTTTCGATGAACGCCGTCTCTCAAAGCATCAGAAGCAGCTGGATTTCCGTGTTGTGAACTCCGCTAAATTTGATGAAGGTGCTGACAAAAACTGAAGGTCCATTTTTAGATTGTAGATGGCAGTTTTGCAAGTTATTGGTGTGGACTGGCCTTTGAATCTGAAATTAATTAGTCATTTATTTTACTTGATTATACCGTAAGGTGGCAGACTAGATTTTTACGGATGATATTAAAAAATGTCATTTTATATGAATCGGTGAAATCAAGTTCAATGAATACAAGGGGAAAGGTCTCTCTTAAACATTATTTAGCAAGAGATTACTTGTTTAGCTTGTTCCGTTAAGTAAATATTTAGCATCTACTTGAGCTTTTCGGCAAAGAGCTGGACTGCAAAAGTGACTCTAGGCTAAACACAGGGCAAAAATAATCAAATAGCACTATTTGGCGAAATATTTAGCAATTTACCACTGTTTGCGAAATGTTTAGTAATCTACCACTGCTTTGTAACTTGAGTTCATGAAGCTCGAGTTCTACATGTAACATGAGTTTGGAGTCGGCGAATTCTGTTAATGAAATCCACGGTGGCACTCGATGACATGGAAATTCATAATTTAAAATGCCATGTGAAACTCAAGTTTATGAAACTCCAAGTTCCATGTGATGGTGAACTCGAGTTCCACTTTAGCGATACTGATTCGCCATGGTGCCATTAGCTTTCATTGTCACTCTCACTCTCACTCTCACTCTCCCTCTCCTTGACAAACCTTTCCTTCTCTCACTAGAAAACATAGTTGAGTTTGAATCTGAAGCCGAAATCCATACGAAGCTAAAATCACCCATTCACCCGTTAAAAATCCTAATCAAACTTGATTACTCAGTATCAATTCAAGGCCAATCTCGACTTTGACAATATTGAGTAAGAACTTGGTGATCTGCATCTTGAATTTCAAATCAAAAGGTACAAAACCCCTCTCTTTGTTTTGGATAATATTTGTTTGCCTTTAAGAGTTTGTGAGTGCACCAAATGGTAACCCATTTGATTGTGGTTTTGGGATTTTGGTAGAGGAAATAAATAGAGTTAGGATTTTGGGATTTTGGGCATTTGACTGCAGGGCGTGGTGGGCGAGGTGTTTTTCGCAGAGAGAGTCGAGGTCATGGCCACCGTGAAGGGCATTGATCTAGTCGTGGCCACACACACGAGCAAGATCACACCTTAGAAGAGGAGGTCCCTCAGGCATTAGATGGTATGTTGTTTGATAGTGATTATGACATGTTCTGTGATGACATCGTTCCACCACCATCCATGGCACACGATTATGCGGGTCCATCCCATAGTTTTTCCCACTATCACACTTGTCAATCCCCATCTTTGGTCCATAGTTTGCATAATTATTTGTTTCCCAATTTGAAATAGCTAGTGTTGCTTAACACAACAACATGTTGAACTAAATTCAACATAACCATATACATCTAAATTGCTACAACATAACATTGAGTTATACAAGTCCAAATTAAAATTAGAATTATTTAAATGAAATATGTTGTTTATTCAATAATATGAAGAATTAGTTTTCAACCATAAACATCCAAATTTTAACAGAATACACCCAAATAAGTTGAAAATCTGTTTTTCAACAACACTACAATGACAATGGTTTATTGTAGCATCATCTTCATATTAGCATCAATGTTAACAAGAAAAATTAAATTAAACCCACAACGCTTAAGAATTGTACTTTTTGGTGTTAAATCTGATGGATCTGACATGCTAGCAAGAGACGAACTAAGTTATCAACAACGTAGTGGGATTTGGGTTTCCGGTGAAATGAGAGGTAGAGAGAGATGAATGATTTCAATGGTGACCAAGCAGAAGGATTGCTCACAGACCTGGGCTAAGCTGCGTATGGGAAGAGTGACTAAAGGGGAGATGAGAAGCGTTTTATTTTTATAAAAACTACACAGTCCTCAATTTTCAAAAAATTGAGTTCCATGTATAAAAATTTATGTAGAACACGAGTTCTACATTAAAATTTACACAAAACTCGAGTTTTATATTATGAGGAACTCAAGTTTCATAAACTCAAATTCTATGTGGAATTTTTAATTACAAAATGCCAGATCACCAGGTGCTACCGTGGCACATTTTTAAGGAACTCGATGGCAAAAAACTTGAGTTACTGTAGAACTCAAGTTACAAAACAATGATAGATTGCTAAATATTTTACAAACAGTGGTAAATTGTTGAATATTTCACCACATAGTGCTATTTGGCCATTTTTGCTCTAAACACAGCTCCATTTCTAGGTATAGCAACCTCATAATTGAGGAGAAAGTTCATAGTCCTCCAAATAGGTCAGTTACCAATAAGATAAAAAGCAAAAAGCATTCACGAGGACTTCAGTTCTAGCTTACTCATTCTAACATCTTGAAGATTATGGCACGTTCATAATGGCACTAGTGGGGAGAGAGAGAGAGAGAGATTAGCGGCAAAAAAAAATTCTTTGATTGGTGAGCCAATGAGAATTTAGATATTTTATCTTTATAGGATTAAGGAATAGAAATTATATAACTTTCTAAAAGGAATAGCTATTCCCTGTAACAAAACACAACCAAACAACTAAATATTTATTCCACATGAATAGCTATTCTATCACAGTATACCATACGTGCCCTAAATATTATAAGAAAAGATGGATATTAGAGCAAAAAAGAAAGCGCATTTGTAAGAATGCCAAAGTTCATTTGTAATAACAAACTTGAAAAAGAAAGCACACAAGCCATTTAAAGGGTCATTCTAGAATATGCCCAAGTTCATTTGTAAGAACTAAGAACAAACCATCAAAGAAATTTAAAAAAAAAAAAAAAATTCTTCATATTCAGAATGCAAGGCCTTTGCTATTTCATTACAACGTCCCATGAATCCATTTTAATAGCGGGTCAACGTTTTTCCTAACATCTACAAAGGTGTAACAATTATTCTCATAGAAATCTTAAAGGGACAAAAGAATAAAAGTTGAATCAGCTAACTGCCTGAATAGCACACTTTCATTCCTGGAAAACTAACTCATTTTCCACTAACAATACAAAAAAATAAATAATAAAAAATCTAGAAAACTGACTCATTATTCTATTGTTTAATTGCAACCTTGAAAATAGGCTGAAAAAACTAAAACTTTCATTCACAACATGCAGGAAAATGCTAAAGGCACTATAAGTTTTACAACATAAAACTTATAAATTAATGTGGCATGAATATGATTAGTGCCACAACAACAAATAATAAATGAGTGTTTCAACTTTGAATTATTTCTTGTGAGTTGTGACTAGTAACACATCAGTTTGTAAGACATGTAATATAATTGTAGTATTCCTAGTATCACTCCAACATGACTAATATGTAGACTAACTAGAAAACTAAACAAAAATTAAATTTAAAAAAAATACACACATTTACAACTTCACAAATTTTTTTTTAATCAAAATATAACCTCTCCTCAACATGAAACCCATCAACAACATTTTGTTGAGGTATCATCAAAGAAACTACAAGAAACCTTGCATAATTCAAGCAACATGTATCCAACCATGCCAACTGGAATAGGACATTCACAAGTTTGAGAGCATCAATTTCATTTCAACACCAATATCATTATCTAATTGTACATGATCTTTCGATAAAAAAAAAAATAAAGAATGTATTAATCTAACGACGCTTGCCTTGTAGTAGGAAATAGCCTTGGGTAGACAACAAGGTTCTCCCCAAAGACAATATTCCTTCTGAAATGCAACTAAATCTGTCTGCGACAATCTTTCCAATTTATTTGAGACTATCCAGTATCCACTCATAAGAACTTCCAAAACAAAATAATACAAATATAATGATTCCAAGAACAGACCTAACTCCTAACAACCCAAGCTAGTAGCCGAGCTGTAAACAGGATAAGCTTCCATAGGATGAAGAAAAGAAATATCAAATTGCCTTTCTTATTAGAACTCAGTACTCACCTGGAATGTTAAAGAAATTAAGGTGAGTTTGGTTCAGCTTTTTCTAAAAGTGTATAATGAAAAAGTGGAGTTTTTAAAAAGTGCATAATGAAAAAGTGCATTTTCAAAAAGCTGAGTGTTTGGTAAAAACTGTTAAAAAGTGCTTTTTGAAAAAGCTGAGTGTTTGGCTAGCACTTATAAAAGTGGCAGTTTGAGGGATAAATTACCAAAAAAGACAATGTATATATAAGAGAGTTTATTTCATACTTTTTTTTTATGTGAGTTTATTTCATACTTAAATCAACTACTTCATATACTTAAATCAATTTTTCTCTTTCTAAAAAAATTATTTTTTTCTCATCAATATTAGTTAATAATAACCTACTACCTAAAATTTATTGTGAAAATATTGCAATAAAAATTCATACAGATTTTAATTTTAAACTACTTAAAATTTATTGTGAAAATATTGCGATAAAAATTGATACAGATTTTAATTTTAACGTACTATTAAAATTATTTTTTTCTCTTTCTAAAAAAATTATTTTTTTCTCACCAATATTAGCTAATACTAACCTATCACTTAAAATTTATTGTGAAAATATTGCAATAAAAATTGATACAGATTTTAATTTTAACGTACTATTAAAATTATTTTTTTCTTTTTCTAAAAAAATTATTTTTTTCTCACCAATATTAGCTAATACTAACCTATCACTTAAAATTTATTGTGAAAATATTGCAATAAAAATTGATACAGATTTTAATTTTAACGTACTATTAAAATTATTTTTTTCTTTTTCTAAAAAAATTATTTTTTTCTCACCAATATTAGCTAATACTAACCTATCACTTAAAATTTATTGTGAAAAAATTGTGATAACATTTCTTTTCTTTTTTTCCTTTCTTTTCCCTCTTTTTTTATCCTCCACACACGGCATTTCTTTTTTTTTTTTTTCCCTCTTTTATTTCCTCCACACACGTACCCTTCCTCTTTTCTTTTTTACCCTTCTTTTCTCCTTTGTTTTCCCAGCCATTCCTCCAAACGCCAGAACATTCCAAGCCTCCTTCTTCCTCTTTTTTTTTTTTTTTTTTTTCTTTCCCTGCCGTCGTTTACAACGTCGTTTACATTTCTTCGCGGTGGTGGTTGTGGAGGGGGCGGTGGCCGTGGTGGAGGAGTCGCAAGTGGTTGTTGGGATTTGGAGGGTCCCTCCGACGGCGATGGCGGGGACTGTTTCGGTGCCGGTCGCTGCGATGCTTGCGTTCTCGGCGTGTTCTAAGAGCCACCGGAACTCATGACTCTTCAACTTCTTCTCCACCGGAACTCATCCACTGCAAGATGGGTACAAAACTCCATTTGATCCTAATTTGCAATATTCTGATTTTTTTTTTTTTTGTTTTGCATTCTGAGGAATCCTAATTTGCAAGGGATTAATTTTATTTTTCCGTAGCCGATTTGGGAATTTGTTATAGATTTTTTGTGTTTGGATTTGGAAATTTGTTATTGAGAGGGCAGAGGATTTTTTTGTGTTAGATTCTGATTTTGAGATTTTTTCTGATCCGCCTGTGGATCTTTCCTATTCTGGAGGCTGATTGTCGTGGAACGTATTGCTATAGGCAGTGTACTGATTCTGTGTTCTTTGTTTAGCTTTTATGAAATTCCTTTTTCTTCCAAAAAAAAAAGCTGTGCGTGAGACTCTGAAGGGCAATTTGGTAATTGATGTCACCCCAACGGATATAGCTCAAACGCCCACACCAGCTTTTTCATTATGGACCGAAACTCTCCCATAACTCAAACGCGCTTTTCTTCAGAAAAACAAAACGCAACTTTTTCAGAAAGGTTGCATTTTAAACTTACCAAACGCCAATTTTGGTCTGGCTTTTTTAAAAAGCCAGCTTTTGGGCTCAAAACGCCCAAACAAACGGGCACTAACATAAACATATCAAAGCCACAGAATGAGAACATGAACAAATTAATTTGACAATTGTCGGTAGAAGGATATAGTTAAATGGTTTTGTTTGCACAACTGTTGTCAAATTAATCCCGACATAATCCACTAACACCAAATATGGTTACTTACGTTGATAGAGTGCCCGTTTGGTCCAGCTTAAAAAAATTGTACCTAAAAAATCAAATTTTAAGAAAGTTGTACTCTGAGAAAATGCGGTTTAAACCGCTTTAAAAAAAGTTGTACTTTGGCATTGCTATAAGAAGTAGAGCTTTTGCAATATAAAACTTTAAACTGAAGAGCTCTATAGCATTTGAGTGTGCTTTAAAATTTTGGATTTATAAAGTATGAACAGTGAATTATAAAGTTTTTTCTTAAAAATTGCAAATTTCAACTTTAGCTTTGGAGTATGTTTGTTTGGGGTGATTTTGGGGAGGATAAAAAAAGGAGAGTGGAAAATTAGAGAGAAAATGGGTGGGAAGGGTGTTTGGAAATGGGTGAGGCCCGGCTATTTTTCTCTCTGAGCCCACCAAAACTAATCTCCCCAAATTGGGGAGAAAACAGAAGAGATTTTGGTCTCTTTTTTACAATTACATTTTATCCTCTTTTACAACGTTCAACTGCACCTCTCTCCTCTGATTTGTTTTCTTTTCTTTTCTCCTTCTCATCATCTTTTGCTGGTTTTTTGTTTTTTTTTTTTTTTTTTGAACATTACATTTCTATCCTCGTATAATAACCGCTATCTTTACATTTTCATCCTCATACAATAACATTCACCGCTAGTCACTACTTGTATTTTCATGTTTTGTGCTCTTTCTTTTCCAATTAGCAAAGGTCTAGTTTGTCTTTAATTTATTTCATTAAAAAAAAAAGAAAAAAAAAAGGGGGGAAGCAAAGATCCAGGTTTAAGGTAATTCAAATTTTTTATCTCCTTTGCAATTAAGGTAATTCAAATTTGATATAAGTTGTGTAAAGAATGAAATTAAGGTAATTAACACGTGAAAAATTGGAAACAAAATAGAGTAAAAGGTACATGAAAATAGAACAGTGGGGACAAAAATGAAACCTTTGGGGTTTAATTGGTAAAATAAGAACCAAAGAGGGTTTGAAGGATTTCTTGACCCAGATATAAAGAAGTTTTAAAAAGAAAGGATATGATTCATTTAGAAGAGGATGGTGGATGGTGGTTGTTGGGTAAGAAGGAGTTAGAATTGGGTCTATGGCTCTATGCTAGAGGATTCCAATATCGTGTTTCTCATATTCTCTTCTTATTTAGACATTGTATAGTGTTTGAGAAGAAAGAGAGGGAGAAACATTATATTAAAATAATTAAAGAGAAAGAGAGAGGTACGCCGACCTTTGTTTATATGAATCTTAATTTTTGTGTAAATAAAATTAATAATATAGGCGTTTTAGTAATTTAAATATATAATTAGGTAGGGTTTTAGAACCTGATATATTATCTAAAAAAGAAAAAAAAATAAAGATATTACCTAGGTATAAAACCCAAACCCTTCCCAAATACTAACAAGTTTCGAAATTTGAATGCAAACCTTCCCCAAACCAATAAAGAAATTTCAAACCCTTATAACTAAGGTCAGTTCGGATCAGACAATCTACAAAACTCAACCCATTGTCATCCCCACCTACTAATATCAAATTGGTTAGTGGGGTAAAACAGATTAGAGGTAAACAAATCATGTATACATTGTTTGAGATAGAACAATGTGTGTGTGACATGTCAGGAGAATTGAGAGGAAAAATAATCCATATACTATAGCTATTATATATCAATAATAAGTGAACTATTTTTTTTTAATAATATTCCTAATAAGATGGTTCCGACATTGATGAGAATCATGGGATAGAGATAAAACATAAAGGAAAATGACAACTCTGAGAGTACTAAAAAGCTCTTATGATAATATAAAATAGTTCATATGAAATCAAATTATCCTTTCTAACTTGTTGATAATATAACTAGTCCATTCGTGGTAAAAATTATATATATTTTATATAATTTTTAATAACACAAGGTTGATGAATCTAATTTTTATAAATCCATAAATGAATTCATTTTATTTAATTAGGGGTAATTACATTAAGTCCACTTGTGGTTTGGCCCAAAATCACTTTGCAAACCCATGTTTTTAAATGTATCACTTAACCCACCTAAGGTAAAGTCCATTTGTATTCCGTAACCCACCTCACCCTTTAGATTAGAAAAACACATTTTAACCCCAAAACATAACATAACATGAATCAAAACACGCTCTTTGAAAATCTTTTCGTGAGATTGATCATTCGTGTTCTTCTCTCTCGAATCTTTGCTGATTGAAGTCACTAGGCTTGATGTTTTCAAATTTAGTGAATATCAAAGTTAGGGTTTGCAGTTTCAGTAAAGAAAAACAAGGTATGTGTGTTTGTTTTTCTTTTAGGGTTTTGGATTTTGTTCAAATTTCTACTTACTATCAAGGTTTTTAGATCCGGGCCGTTCATTGAACCATAAAAATGAGAGGTTCAAGATTTTTGAGGTCGAATCATGATCGAACCGTGATGACATAATAATTAATTAATATGAAATAAATAAAAATTAATGCATAAAAATTAATAATCTTGACTAAACATTTAAAGAAATTAAAGTATTCAGAGATTACTAAAAATAAAATGTATTTTTCACAGTTTAATATGGATTTTAAATATATATTTTCTTCTCATTTATAATATTTTAATAAATTTGTACATTAGAACATAACAATATCTTTAAAAGCCATGATTTATACCAATAAAATATTTTATCTATTTATTAACCATTGAACAGATTAGGAACGGTACAATTTTAAAGGGGTTATAAATGATAATTCCAAATCTCAAGGTTTAAAGTTTCAAAGTGGCTAGCTGTTAGGCATTTGAGCATCTGACCGTGGCTTTGAAAAATGAAGTATCAACACCACCTTTGAAAAACCAAAAAAGCTCCTCTCTCACCCAAACTCTATTTTGCAGAACCCATTCTCTCTCTCTCTCTCTCTCCGTGAAATCTCTTGTTCCTCTTTCCTCTTAGACCAAAATCACAAAGTAATTATGTCATCTAGTCCACTATGGAGCTGTGCTGTGAAGAACGAAGTCCATAGTGAGCTGTGACTGTAGATCTGGTTCTTTTGGACCACCATTTTTTAGGGGGAAAATGGTAGTTCTGTCAATTTAACCAATCACGAGACTCAGACACAAGCTTCAGCAGTAGCTGTCCTTCCTCCTCCATCGGAATCCCTCATTCCTTCGATCTCCTCTACAAAGACCGTTCGCTCCAACAATCGGCCCTCTCCACCATCAACTCCTACTCTGAAAGGAGCAGAATTTAAAGCTTTTTTTTTTTTTTTTTTTAAGGTTCAGATTCAAAGGGAAGTAGGGAACTATGAGAAGCGGTCTGATCACGGTTCGCACAGGTCTTTGTTTTTTTCCCATAGAGGGGTTCTTGAGGCTAAAAGAACTGCAAAAATGAGTGGTTCGAGGTTTTCCCGATCGGACCGTATGGTTCGATCCAGGTTTCAAAACCTTGCTTACTGTTTGAAATGGTCCATTTGTACAATTTTTCAATTTGAACTACCCAAGATGCGCATTTTTTGCTATGTCTTCATCAAGTGGTAATTACTCAGGTTCAAGTGGGCATATGCGCAATAAGCAAACGTGCGTTTTGAGAACAAGTTTGAGATTGTATAATTTCGGGAGGAGATTCTTGGGTTATAGCCATTATAAGGTTGGTCCAAAGTGTCCTTTCTTTGTTTGGGTGGATAGCCCAACTTGTAGTTGTGGGAATGAAACTACACCTTTGTTTCTTGAAAGGATATTTAGGCTTTAGAGTGTTGTCCAACTTGCCAATGACAAGGAAATGGCAGCTTAGGAAATGGCAGATGCAGCAAGGCAAATGGTAGAAAAAGCTCTACAAGAGGAAGCCAAAGCCAAAAAGAGGGAGAGAAAGGTTCGTGTTGTCTTTGTAAAAACTAAGGAAAAAGCCATAATTGCTCAAGAGAAGGAGAGAATGTACAAGATTGCATTAATTTTGTCATGGCTCTTTTTTGTTATTGTCATGTTGTTGTTGTGTTTTGGCTCAATCAATTGAGTTCTTTGGAGTGAAGAGACTGAGGTTTTCCTGAGGTAGTTAATTAGTTAATAGAATTAGATATGACAATGGTGTTAATGAATTTGCATTGTAATAGCACTTTCCTACTGATGTAATGTTTTGATGTGTCAATAGAAGAAGTGTTGGTCAATTGTGTGTTAAAATAATCTGGTCATACCATAATAACAACTTCAACTTCCATACCATAATAATAACTTCCATATAATTATACCATAACAACTATACCATAATAACAACGCAAAGTTTATTGTACCATAACAATTTATAACTGATTACAAAAAGCACATTCCCAGTGCATATTGGTATCTACCTATTCCCCAAAACAAATTGTCCGTTTTTGACCATTGGTCAATTTAACATTAATATAAAACTACAAAAAGCCAATAATGGCCTTCACAAAAAGTCTAACATCTTGTCCCCACTATTTGCACATTCAGGAACTGGTGTTGAGGCCATTACTTCATTTCCTACCCTTGCCTTTACTTCCAGTGCTGGCATGTGTACTCTTTCCACCCACTAACTTTATTTTTGGTGGCCTTTGTGCACCACTTTGTCCTCTAGTTCTCACACCACCAATGCTCCTATTTGCATGTGAAGGCTACAAAAGAAAAAATAGATCTAGTTGTTAAAAAAGAATCCTATTTGCACCACCATTTATGAACTAAACAACTCAACTCAATTACCTATGAAGAAGTTGGTCTAGTATCCCATGTCTGTTTAGGTGTGTGAAACTCTAGCTGGGTGGAAGAGAACCATCTTGCTCTACTATTAGATGGTCTGGCTAAAGCTTGATTTATTTGTTGTGATGTTGAAGGCTGAGTGGCAGATCTCATGTTGTAAGACTAAGCAGGTGGCTGAGAAGGTGGTTGAGAAGCAAGCTGAGAAGGAGGCTGTGAGGTGGTCTAAGAAGTAGATCTAGAGCTGGTCCTAACTACAAGAACCCCTCCACTTGCCTACAATCAAAACCATTTTCAAATATATGTTACTAATGTATGTGATGAAACCATTTTTTTATTGCAGAGGACATGGCTTACAGCTTTTTGTTTTTGAAGTTTCTACCTCCTCTCCCATAGTGTCTCACCAGTGATGTCAGCCTTACACCCTCTTGCATTGTGCCCTTCCTTTTTACATTTTCCACATTTCTAGTCTATTTTGTCTAGATGCTTTGTAAGGGTTCCTAGGTTCATCAGCAGCCCTTTTTCTTTGCTTGGGTGGCCTACCAAGTGGTATATATATGTGAGGTACCACAGGAGCAGGTTGTCCAGTCAGAGCCCATTCTAAAAGGCAACGCATAGGAGGAAGCAATTCCTTGTAAATCTCCATGTAAGTTTGCTTGAGGTAGCATGGATGGGTGTAATCTTTTGGTGTCTCAATGTTCTTATAAATTGTTGTTATTCCATGTTTGTATGGAATTCCATTTAAATCTCATAACTTACAATTGCATGTCCTATTTATTAAATCAACTACATGCCTCTCCCTCTGATTGTCCACCTCATACATGAACCTACTAGCTGGTGTAGCTAGGGGTGTGCAAAAAACCGATGACCCGAAAAAACCGGCCGAAACTGACCGAACCGAGTTCAATTTTTCGGTTCGGTTTCGGTTTGAATTTTAGAAAACCGAAATATTTCTGTTCGGTTTCGGTGCTAGATGTTTTCACCCCAAAACCGACCGAACCGACCGATATATATATATATATATATATTTATGTAACTTTTAGACATAACTGATCAGTGGCTTAGTGGCATGCTCCCTACGTTTTGGCTAATTGATCCCCAATTCGAGCCTTCGCGTGGGTTTTTGCTATTTAATTTTTTAAAACCCTAGTAGTAGCATGATATAAATACCCCTCTTTTCTTTTCTTTTCTTCAGTCGCCCCCTTCCCCAATTTTCTGTGTCTCTCTCTACCCTTCTCACTCACTTCAGTGCCTCCTCATTCTTTTTTTTCTTTTTCTTTTTTTCTTTATCCATTGTTTGGATGATAACAACTTATTCAAGACTTGATTTTTACTTCCAAGGCTGGAAGATGTCACAATTAGAGGCCAAATCAAAGGAGGCCACTTGCCCATCAAAGTGGCTGCAAGTTAACACTTCTCTTGAATCCTACTAATCCCTTCATTATCATCTGAATCCTCAATCTCGGCCATCAAAAACCAATGCACCTTCAAAGCAATCTTCAAGGACTTGGAGCATATATCGATCACAAACTTATCCAAAGAGGGGCTGGGCTTGTGCACCATGAGGTAACAAACTTGAAACAAATAGCTTTCTATACCGGCTCCTGCTATGGTGCAACAACGGTAAAGTTATGTCTGGACCCTTTTGCTAATTCAAAATATTTTCAATTTTATGTTGGAATCTATGTGTAAATTGTTGAACAAATATTGTTGGAAGTTTTTCTTTCTCTGTCATTCTGATTTGTTCAACAACTCTTTCTCTCTCTCTGTTGCTCTATTGCTTTGTTTTTTATATGTGATTAAAGTTAGGGACTTAGGGTTTTGAAAATCTCAATAACCCTCTCTTTGGAAAACTGAAAACCGACTGAAACTAAAATACACTGAAACCGATTGATTTCTAGCCATTTCAGTTGGTTTCGGTTGAGAATTTCACAAACCGAAATATTCGGTTTCGGTTGGCCATACCCATTAAAACCGACCAAAACCAAACCAAGCACACCCCTAGGTGTAGCACTAAATGACTTACACTCAACCTTCAATTTCTTCAACTTATCTTGTATGTTTGGACACAACTTTCCAAAATAACTCTTTATGCTCTTCCTTTTGGTGTAAAGTCTAGTCATAATCCTAACTCTAATCCACTCCAACATTGCCAGTATAGGCTTGTCCCTAGACTTCAAAATGATGGAATTAAAAGATTTACTCAAATTATTGACCAAACAATTTGTTAAGGCCCTAGAAGTAAAGTGTGACATTGTCCATTGGGTAGGTTCAATGTCTGCAAGGTACTGCCATGCCTCTTCATCCAATTCCTTCATATACTGCATACTTCTCTCAAACCCCCTAAAAATTGTGGCAGCAACACATCTCCTCAGTGCATCCTTCAATCCTAATCCCTTGTAGTTGACTTTGAAATTGTTGTGTATGTGCTTCATGTAATATCTATGCTCCACAATTGGGAATAATGTCTCAATTGTAGGTATAAGTCCCTCGTAAACAAAAAAAAAAACATATTAGTGCAACTAACTAGCTATGTTAACCATGTGTGGACTAAGGTACAGTTTCATACCTTCTGCTTATCAGAAATAAAGACCAATTGAAGCTCCTCTGGCCTCCCAATATCATTAGCAAACAACTCTAAAAACCAAATCCAAGAGTCCTTATTTACCTGTTCCACAATAGCCATGACAACTGGAAATATGTTATCATTTTCATCCTTAGCAGTGGTACGTAGTAATTGCCCACCAAATCTTCCCTTTAAGTAACAGCCATCCAAACCAATAAATAGCCTACAGCCATCTAAAAAACCTACCTTCTAAGCATTGTACCTAACATACATCCTCTTAAATTTTGGATTGGAATTCTCATCAACTGTTTCTGCATGTAATATAACCCTACTTCCAATATTTGTAGTGGTTATCATTTGTGCATAGTCCCTTAGGAAACCATACTGCAGATGCTCATCTCTATTGATCAAATCCTTGGCTTTCCTCTTTGACCTATACACTTGATTTACACTTAGGTTTACAGATATATTCCGCATAACATGGATGTGCACACCAAAAACCTCATAATTTGGATTTTTACCAAAATCCTTCAGGAACTTCTTTGCAACATAAGCTAATGTCACTTTGCTATTTTTAAATGATTTAGGGCAAGTAAAATCAGCAGTTAATGACTTTATCTGAAATGTCAACTCTCCACTTATCATCGATGCATAACATCTCCACCCACACTCATTCTTGCAATGAACAAAAATTTTTGTCCTCTCATTCAGCTTGAATTTGATATCAACAAGTTGTTCTCTTTTTTTTTTTCTTTTTTTTTTTTTTCTTTTTTGCATACTCCCTCAAAGCAACTCTGAACACCTTTGCATTAGGAAAGTTCATCTCCTTCTTCAATACAACATTTCTCATGTCACTCTTAGCATTAAACTGTGGCTGCTTAGGTACCTGCTCATCATCAGACTCATCCATGCTTACCAAGTCATCCTCCAGAGTTGGCTCAATCCACTCAATATCATCCACACCAACTAGCTTAATCCACTCACTATTATGTGGGGCTGTATGAGGTACATTGCTAGACTCTAGGGTTGTATGGGGTGCATCACTTGACTGTGGGACTGCATAGGGTGCATTACTTGACTCTGGTGGAATAGTGGTTGTATTTACAAAAATGTCATCACCAAAGTCCTCCCCCTCTAAGCCTTCATATATCCAATCATAATTCACACCACCTAATCCATTCTGATCTTCAACTTCTGAACCACTCTGATCTTCAACTTCTAAACCACCAACTTCATCATGTTCTCCATCTTCTTCTTCATCCACTATGCCTTCACCATCATCACTATCCAAAGTGTCATAAGCCACCCCTCCCCCTACATCAGCAGCTACAGGAACCCCTCCATCAGCAACTACACCTTCTCCTTCAACATCAACTACCCCTCCCCCTCCATCAACAACAGCTACCCCCACCCCCCACCTTCAATAGCAGCTATCCCTAATCCTTCATCTACAGCTACATCTCCCCCTTGAACATGATGATCAGGAAGTCCAACAGCAAGTGGCATCAAATCAATGTCCACATATAGTGTAATTGTGTCAGTTGGCCATTCCCTATGAATTGCACACATGTACAACACATCATCATCTGAAGTTATGAGCCTTAATCCATGCTCCAAATCGCCTCCAAGAATTGAATACTGATTCCTACTACTTCTAGGAGCCCCAACCTCAGAACATATATCTTGTATTTCAAAGTAACTTAATCTATCAGGGTCAACTTCTAACAATCTATGTACAATCCCACCCACATATTATAGGTCTGGGTTCCACACAAAACATGCCCCACCATTAACCACAAAATCAAATGTGAAATCATCCATCTACAGACAAAATAATGAGATTGTTTACATACAAATAAACAAATAAAGACAACAAGACCAACATACATATACATAAAGTGCATTCTAATAGTATTTATTTTGTTTTTGGGAGACAACACAAGGATAAGGGACCACATATAGCACATGCAAATGCATTTTCCCAACAAATTCCTAGGGACCACACAAACCATAGTACACAAACGACCATAATCATCAAAAAGTACTTTTAATATTGTCAGGTAGACACATTTAGAAACAACCATAATAGTATTTTCTAAACTTCCTAATCAATTCTACATATAAATAACCAAATGCACAAATTTAACCATGTAAAATTCACAAAATTTGCGGCAGGGGGGGGGGGGGGGAATCTAAGAACCTATGTGTGGGTCCAAATAGATGTTCTTCAATAATCTTGTTTTTCTTTACTGAAACTGCAAGCCCTAGCTTCGATATTCACTAAATTTGAAAACTTCAAGCGCAACGACTTCAATTTGCAAAGATTCAAGAGAGAAGAACACGAATGGTCACTATCGTGAAAAGATTTTCAAAGAGCATATTTTGATTCGTGTTATGTTATGTTTTGTGGTTAAAATGTGTTTTTCTAACAACAGAGTGTGAGGTGGGTTACAAAATACAAACAAACCTTATCTCAGGTGAGTTAAGTGATGCTTTTCAAAACACTGGTAGATAAAGTGATTTTGGACCAAACCACAAGTAGGCTTAAATTACCCCATTTAATTAACTCAAATAATATAATTTCATCTACAATTTAGTTATTAATTATTAGCATCGATTTGTGAAGGGTTAAAGGATTTTAATCTTAGTTTTTTTATATACAGAAAAAGAATAAGCTAATAAAATAGCTCACAAACAAACTCAAAACTTATTCGACAAAAAAGTAAACTAAGCTTAAACATATAATCTTATTTAATGTGTTTGAATTTGACTCGTGTTTGAAATAAAATTAATAATTAATCCTAAACTTTTAATACTCGACTCGACTTATTTACAATCCTATCAATGCCAATCGAGCAATGGCATGCACAGCACAATACCGAAAACCCCTACAACAATTCAGTTCAATTTAATCAAGGAAGGACAACTGTCAATCTGACAATCAGAAAGGGGTACAAGTGTACAACTGACAATTGAAAGAAAGAGGATCTCAATGGCACCATTACTAAATATGAGATATGAGAAAGAGAGGTATAACTTAAAAATAAATAAATCGATATCGATTTTCAAAATCACCACATCTATAGTGAACGAAACGCTGGGAAAAAAAAACCACCAATTAATCCCAAACAGGATTTGAACATGTTGAGATCCCATGTAATACCACATTGGTATTGCACGGTGCAATAGTTTTGAAGGGTTTAGATTTGAAAGTTGTTTTTGTAGCTTTCAACCTACACCCTTGAATAAAATTTTAAAAAGTAATAATAATAATAAGTCAAAAAAGCAAAAAACCATCAGATTCACCGTGCAATACCTCATGGGATCTTAATCCGGATTGAACCAACCAAAACCATCAGATTCAATCGGTCACAGCGATTGATTGGTGATTTCTTGCACCCTAGGTAACCGGAAACCCCACTTATTTCCCGTTACAAATTGCCCTTGCAAAGAACAAATCAGGAAGTCGCCATGGTAAAAGTACTTACAGAATCGTCATCTGCCAAGAACAAAATCAGGCACACTACCACAATGAATCACTAAACACACGTGGGAGTAAAAATAATCAATTATAGTAAAAGCAATTTGGTGAAACGGAAGCAGGCTTACATGACATACTAGGTAATATTAGAACACATCACAGGATTAAATCAAGCAAATAGAGAATAATAAGATACATGGAATCAAAGTTACTTCCAAATTTATATATGAAAATGTGAACTGTTTTGAAAATATCCATCCATTTGAGGTGTACTCGTTGTTAAATTTGACAGTAAAGTCAAAGACAGCTGTAAAAATAGAGTTTTCTCATCCTAAAATCACAATCCTATGAGGATTGGAGACAACCTAACGGTAGTAAATGGACACTTGAGGGATGTCAATATCATTGTCCTCTTCATCTTCGCATGCCACAACAACATCCAAATGGCGACGGTATTGAGGCAATTCCACTTTGGCCACTTCCCTGGCCAAATCCACCATTTTCTTGTCCATTCGGTCTTTGTGACGAGGGAACATACTATTATAGAGCAGGCAACTTCCGCATGAAATGCTATAAGCATTCAGCCCTTTCTCCTTGAGCCACTGCAAAAGTTCCCTCAGAGTAGGATTGCCTTTCAGGATCCACCTGTCCCAAACAGTCCAACTCAAGTTCTGATGCTTGATGACCTTGGGTGGAACTGGCTCAGCCATGGAGAACAGAGGCAGTGCAAGGTTAGCAAATGTGTTACGATAGTCCTCCAATTTGTGCCCTCCATCCAAAACCTTGTAGAGCTCCAGACAGACAAGACCTGTGGCCATAGCAGTGGTTGTTGCAATTGCAGGAATGATCCTTCCAGCAATAAACTTGGCTTTCAGCTTGTCAACCTCAGGAATGCTGTAATTTCGTGCCCTCATATTGGCAAGGCCAGCTATCATGTCCATATGGAAGTTAGTATCATCATCCTGCACATTTATGGGACATATTTTATGAAAATCAGAAAGTTGATTCAAAACTTTTTCTAGCAGAAATATATTTAGAATCTGGAATTTTACAAAAGGAACTTGAAAGGGTGGAGAAATTATTAATGTATAAAAATGGCACATCCTACTGTTTTTTAAGCCCACTCTTATCATTGGCATATGAAGAGTAACTTTCCAACTATGGTCTTACCACATAGGTTCATATGAAGAAAACTTTCCAAATATTATCTACTAAATCATGAGCCATACAAGCACATTAGCATAATTAAAGGTTAAAAGTTAAAACTATAGACAAGCATGGAAACAGTTCCAGAAAACAAATGAATAAAGGCAGAAGACACAGAAAGATATACCTTCTCGAATTGAATTGGTTTCATCCTGAACCCTGATGGCAGGTTCTTCCGACACTGCTCTAACTTCATAATTAGATCAGCAATGACAGCTGAATCATCTACTGAGGCAGTAGAGATACTGGTAGCCTTCTCATCGGTTACAATTTTCGCATCTTTCTTGGGCTCAAAATCTGGGACCATCACTTTATCAACAGCTTCAGCCAACTTCTTAGGATTCTTGACCCAGTCAGGAATTGGGATTCCAAATGTCTCTGCACGTAGAATGGCTGCTGCCATAACAAAATGGAGGTGACCAGGATCAGCAGCTGAGAATTGCAGTGGATGAGGGAATCTCTTGGGGGCTGACCAGAAAGGAGCCCCAGTACTGGTGGCAGCATCCTCAGGGAACGTATAAATCAACTGCTTCACACGGTTAACAAAATAATCTTCGAACCTGAGTAAATAAAAAGATGATATCAGGAACTCTGAGGAAGAAAATAAAAGCCATTATAATTGTTTTTGATAGGGAAACAGTGGGGAAGGGATTGGTAAAGAATAAGTGTCAAGGAAAGTACTTCAAACGAGCCCAGGTAATGCAATCTTGGAATATCTCGCATCTTTCTTTATCAAGGCACTCCAGTACTCGCTCCAAGTTATCCCTAGCCTGAGCATCGCCTGCATTCATCATTGCAGTACTATATTCACTCGGGTTGGACAAATATGCATTCACTTCAGCTGGTGTTTTCTCAAGTAAACCCTCAAACTCAGATCGAGCCCAAGTCAAGCAGTGATCAATGTTGTGTGGAAACGAGTGTACAGTGCACATAGGCGCTTGTTTCTCAGGTGGGTCTCTTGAGGCACCATAGTTTTCTGTGAGATGAGGAATGACCATCTGAGTGTTGCATTTGGCACCAAGAGTTCCTGATTCAAGAAGTGGCTTCTGGAAGTATAAGCATCTCTGATCAACGTACAATCTGGCATTCACATTGTCTAAAGCATTAATAACAACACTCAAATTCTCCCAGAAGGTATCGTCAAATACATTTTCAGTTTCAGGGCCAACTCGATTCTGCAAAGCTTCAATGTTTAGTCGAGGGTTTATTAATGCAGTAGCAGAAGCAGCAACAGTGGATTTGGCCTGACCAATGTTCCAATCACGGAAGAGGAACTGCCTACTGAGGTTACTCTTCTCAATTACATCATCATCAGTAATTGTTAGCTTTCCCTGATCACCACATGAAACTCCCATCAAGGCTACATTTTTTAAGAATTCACAGCCTAGTGCACCAGATCCAACAATGAACACTTGAGCATCCTCCAGTTTCTTCTGAAGCTTAGACCCAAAGACAGAAATCTGAGCATCATAACGGCTATTTCTTGGTCTGAAATCACTTGAATCCAGTGGCTCTGTAGGAAGTGACTCCACTGAGTCGAAGTAGAAGAACTGCAGGAATAAGTAAAACAAAATTAAGTTGTGAAAACCAGCATTCAAGGTAAGATGTAAACTCTCTCATCACACAAAAGCAGTCAAGATCTTGTTTTGATTAGTAGTTTAGTACATCTCAAAAGCAGTCAAGATCTTGTTGCGAATAACATAAGCAGGGAAACTTATAGTAGCCTAGGTTAGAGGCCTTATAGAGAGGCGCCTTCAGGCAATATAGACTAGAGAGCTCAACCATTCAAAGTAAAAAGAAATCAATATTCCAACTCTCCCATAACATGATAAAGAAGAATGTGCACTAACCTGATAAAGTGGATGGAACTTCCCCGAACATGCTTTCACAACCTCTTGTCCCACAATACCACCAAACATTGCAGCCATGGGATTCAATACCGCCTTTGCACCAAAGGCAAAGTGCCTCAAAAGTTTTGGATTGATATCTTCCACTCTCCCATCCCCCGAACTCTCATTGATGCCATTGGCAACAGATATAAGCTTCTGAGCATCCTCTTCAGAACCAGCAACAGGGAAGCGTCCCAACTCAGAGACAAACTTATCCAGCGCTTGGAATGCCAAGTGCAGAAGAGGTGGGCGATCAAACTTAGAGAAATCACTAAGAAGAAAATCACCAGGATCAGCTAGTGCTTCTCTCAATGGCTTAAATTTCAACACCTTGGGCTGTTTCACCTGTGTGACAATACCACCCTTCACATAGGCTCCATAATTTGTGGTATCCTCCTCAAGAGTAAATGAATAAGCCCTGGAACTTTTAATCTTCCTTGGTTTCCCGTCATTCAATTCTGTCATTCCGTGAACTTCAGAGAATACAACAAGATCCCCATCCTGAAACTCAAGCCTTTCATCATCAACACAGGATACAAGCGCAGGGTTGTCATTGCTGATCGATGCAATTATACCCGTGTGTGGTTCCTCTCCATCAATGTCAACAACAGTGAACTCAGGTCCAAAGTCACAAAACACAGAACCAAAAAGGCCTCTGACTTCAGTTTTGATAAATGCAATAGGAGGCTGATGAATACGACAGTAATCATTGAACTCAATGGCTTTCTCAAAATTGACATCAGTAAAGACAACAGCCTGCACCACCAGGGAATCAACACATGCATATACATTTTAAAATGAAAGATACAAACACGCCTGTTTGAGAGAGAGAGAGAAAGCAAACACAACATTGCATACAAAACAAGATTAGCTTATGGAACTTTAAAAATAAACAAACAAAAGAACCAATATTTGAAACTGCTGAAAGTGAATTGAGGTCACCCTAAAACATCACTAGCATTACTTTTATTTTTATATAAGTACATCACTTTCATAACTTAAATGCAACTACAACCAAGTGCTGCTTCCTACACTCTGCTGCTCATCTCATACCCTTCTTCATGCTTTAAACAAACAAATCCCATTTTCATTTTTTTTTCAGGAAGGGATGGGGGTGTGGCAAATAACTTGTTCATAGTAGAAGGCAAGTAAAACTATATTCTGGTGTCCAGATAGTTATGATGAAACACCATTCTCTTCTTACAATATTAGGGATGTTGCTAACTCTACATGAGTTGGCAACATCCCTAATATTACAAGAGAATTGTGTGTAGAGTTGATGCAGGGCTTTCTTGGCACCTTTCATAGGTTACTTGAATTATTATTGAGTCTTAGTATTAAGTTTTTTAGTCTAGAAAGATGCTTTTCGTTTTTTATTAAGTTTTACTAGAAAAGTTCCCAAGACTCAATAACCTAAAGTTCTTATTTCTTATATAAGAAATAATCTAAAGTTGTTAAGTACATGTTATTTAAAGGGCAAAACTTAGGTAGAGTTCCTAAGGTGAAGTACGTTAAGTTCCCGAACAAATTTCAAACACTTGCTAGCATTGACCAACACAGCACACACAAACAATATTATCTTGTTGAATTAAATTTAGTCTAGTCATGTGTTTGAATTTAATTGTTGAACATAATATATTGCACCTAAGGAACTGTATATAAGTTTTGTCCTAATTTAAAATTAGGAATCCAAGGCTTTCTAAGAAAAGCTAATTTAGGAGTCCTGGTCTTTCTAGGAGCATTGGCAATAGCCTATAAAAGAGTTTAAGGAAAATTACATTTTAAACCCTATAGTTTAAGGGTGTAACAAATTAAACCTTGAAATTTCAAAAATACCAAATTAAACCCTATGTTTTAAAAAGATAACAAATTAAAACCTATAATTTCAAAAGTAAAAAATTAAACCTTCAGCCCATATTAATTCCAAACCCAATGCAAGGTTTTAATTTGTTACTTTTAGAAACTTTGGGTTTTGATTTGTAGCTTTAGAAACTATAAGGTTTAATTTGTTACTCATAGGAATTTCTTTTTTTTTTTTTATAGATAACGTAAGAATATTATTAATAATAGAAAAATTGCCAAACCGAGTACATTGGGGATGTACTATGGGGGCACAAATCAAGAAACAAAAGAACAACGGTCAAGAAAAGTAGAAAAGGAAGAACAAGAAAAATGGGAAAAGACCACACTCCATTCAAAGAGAGTGTGCAAGAACAAAGACTTAAGCTCTACCAAAGAACGTTCACAACCCTCAAAGCTTCTAGCATTTCTTTCACGCCAAATGCACCAAATCAAGCAATGAGGTACTAATTTCCAAACATCCATGTGACGATGTCGCGCAAACTTTCCTTGCCAAGCCTTAAACAACTTGAGAACAGTATGAGGCATAACCCATTGAAGACCAAACAAGCAGAAAACCAAAGACCACAACTCCCAAGCTATGGAGTAATGAAGTAGTAGATGATCCACTGACTCCCCACACCTCTTACACATATAGCACCAATCAAGCACTATCACTCGTCTTTTATGAAGGTTATCTGTTGTTAAGATCTTACTTAAGGAAGCAGACCAAGAAAAAAAGGCCACACTTAAAGGAACCTTCGATTGCCATATCATTCTCCAAGGAGAGGAAACAAAAGTAGGAGGGTAGGAGCTGTAATAACCTCTAACCTCAAAAGGTGACTATAACATTTAATTTGTTACTTTTGAAACTATAACATTTAATTTGTTAAACCCCCTAAACTATAGGGTTTTAAAAGGTAACTTACCCTCTTTAAGTATTTAATAAAGGATAGTGAGATTGATTTTAATAAAATTCCAACAGCTTTTTTTAAGATTTGAGTGTGTGATTGCTACGCAAGTGTCATTGCTTAGGAGGAAAACCTAGGTGTGATTGCCTATTGCTTATCTTTCTTTATTTCGCATTCTACTTACTGTTTTAATACCAAGTCATCAAACATACTCAAGATCCAATCTTTTATTCACCTAAATCCTTAAATATCAAACCCTATTAAAAAATTCTTCAAGATCTCATCAAGAATTCTAATTTAGTGCTGAGTTCCTAAGGATACTACATCAAAATTTGAATCAGAGTCCATTCAAGCTTCTCTACTGCATCACAATGACACCAAATCAAACTGCTTACCAAAAGAGAGGCATTAGACCACTTTTTATTGACACCGAACAAGTTTTCATTCTAAATTAATTAAACAACTGGAGTTAAATAGGTTAAAACTTGAAAAGTGGCTGATGTGTATTTTTGTTAGAAACAATTGTTTGGAGTCTTTGGACAGCAAAAAGCAGTTTTACTAGAGAAATCATTGGAATTTTAGGATTGTTGAGATGCCTACTTGAGTAGGTGAGCTGAGGACTTTCTATGATCTCTATAAGATTGGTCCACTGGATTCAAGAGTGTTTTTTTTTATAAGTAATAAGCTTTATTGATATTAAAAAAAAAAAAAAAAAAAAGACACCCTAGTAAACAGGGAGTGTACAGGGGTCAACAATCAAGAATAAAAATTACAAGAATCAAGAAAAATGAAAAGAGAAGAAAATGATTGGTTTTGCAAAACAGACAGCCAATCCAATAAAATTCTAAAGAAAAAAAGCTTAAGGTCGGGTGGATTCAAGAGTGTTTTTATTCTTCTTGTATGGACTTCATTGACTTCCTTTGGTTGTATTCGGGAATTCTTTTGTATACATCATGGATGCTTATGCCTCTACTTTTATCAATAAAGTTTTCTTATTACTTATAAAAAATAACTTGAAATAGATTCTTAGAATTTACACACTATTGTACCGAGAAAATTGCTGAATTAGCAATTGTAACTTCTATAACAAGCATATATTAAATTAGCTAATTAGTTTCTAGTTTGTATGCAATAAAAGAAAACCAAAGTAGAGCTTATAACAGAAGGCCTATGTAAAGATCTGGAAATTCAGACTCCATTAATATCCAAGATTTAAGCAATGTCTGATCCCATAGGTTTAAAAACACAAGTAGAACCAGAATGACTATGAAAATAGATTTTGTTTAATAACAACTTAGCCTCAAACCCTAACCATAGAGACAAAAATCTGATCAAAATCCAGCAACATGACACAAATTTAACCAACATGACACCAAGAGAGACAAGGAGAGTAACTATTGAAGATGGAGCAAGAAAAATAACATCCATAGATATTTTAACAATGTTCAATCTATTGCATCCAAACTCCCATCCCCTCCTCCAACTATACATTCCTGCATGCATGCACGTCTACATGCATATATTCAAACATATATAAACTAACAAGATATAACAATGAATGTTCATGTTCATCAAATTCCATAGAAAGCAATTTTGATAATCATACATTTGGATTACAGATGAAATCACAATTTTAACTTTTTAAGCCTACACAGCTAAAGCCTGAATGGAACATGACTTAAGCATAAAAATCCAAATAGTTTCGGAAAAAGGAACACGTGTACCTTCAATGAAACTGAGATCTGAACTTAAATTCAGCTTCTCTACCATCATGATGATATCTAATACTGCATTTTGATTTGGGATACAATCTATATGATTCCTTGTCTTAGTAGCCAGATAGTACATATATGTGTGTGGATAGATATATGTTGGTATGCACATATTCATATATTTCCTGCCCTAAATCATGTACATTTAAATTATATTTTTAAAATGAAAGAAATGTTTCAAAAGGCAAGAAAACATTATGCAAAATTCAATTTTATATGAAAATTTGACAACTTGCATAAATCTGAAAAGCAAACAGTTGATTAAATCAAGAGAGAACGCAAAGAAATGGAGATGGAAGTACCTGGAAATCAGAAAGCTGTTCCTTAGTCAATTTTGTTGTTAAATACTGAACGACCACAGCATTGTTGAGCTCTTGCAGCTTTTGGACAGAAGCAACTGCCCTATTCTTACCAACATCATTCTCTGAGAAAATGAAATTACTGGACAAATCCCACAACTCCACTGTCCCTTCATCATGCAAGGTCACAGACTTGACACCAGCAAGAATGAGGTTCTTTGCTACAGGAAGCAAAGATAACATTGATTTGATCAGCAGCAAGATTACAGATTATAAACCCAACACCAGCAAGAATGAGAATCAAATCACATATATATAGACATGGAAAGAAAGAGATATAGAATTATTTATCAACCTTTTAAAAAGATAAAAGATAGAGCAAGACACTAGACTACCCAATTAAAAGATCATAAATCCAGTGAATATACGAGCATGAGGTTGCATCTTTATTCTAATAAAACTTCAGTTACTTATCAAAAACTAAACTAAACTATCCAGTGCATACAGGAGTTTGTATTAGATCATTAATAGGCTCATTTTGCATCATTTTCAGCTCATAAAATTCTCTCAACTGTAACCTTTTCAGGGAGTAAATATTTAATCAACATAACAATGTCCAACGGCAAAGAAGCAAAAGCAGAAAAGAATGACCAAACGATACCAATAAAACTGATACATAAATGTTTCACTTCACCATTATCTAATTAACACAACACAAAATCAGAACAACAAAACCAAATCATCAAAAAACAGATTCAAAACCAATATCCATTAGAGCTTGAATTATTTCCTAACTTAGCTCACACTTAAATCCACAAGATTTCACCACCACCATACAAGGAAATGAGAAGGCCAAAAAAAAAATTCAAAATCAAAATCAACCAGAGCTCAAATATAATTAAAGACTTAGAAAGTAGATATATACCTATCTCAGCACCAAGGCCCTGCAACCCGGAGATGAGAACATTCGAAGCGAAAAGCCGCCTCATCGTATCGCGGCCATACACGGCGAGCTGCCGGCTATGGAGATCTTCATCGATATCCTGCGAATTCGTGTTGCCAAAACCCATGATTGGAATCTCTTCTCCTTCTTCTCCTTGCTCTTGTTCTTGTTCTACAACTATGCCGCCGCTACTGTGACTGTGATTGTTGTTGTTGTTGTTGTTGTTGGTCGAATCGGCGTCTTCCTCGGCGATTCGAAGCTTCTTGTTCTTGCTGAAAGCCGAAGCGCCCTCACACTTCTTGATGGTGTTAAAGTTGCTGCTGTTGTTGGTGTTGTCTTCTTCTTCTACAACCACTCCTTCACTGGCTCTCTTTCTGGGAAGCATATAGTGCAGTAAGCTGCTGAAGAATAGGCGATAAAACCCCAACATTACCGAAATTATCACAACCAAAAAAGCAATCAAGTACCGCTTATCATTACCATTAACATATTTTCCAAGAACGATCTGTACCAGAGACAGAAACGAAACTAGTAGAAACCCTAACCCTAACCCTAATTTCAACATGATTGAATCTCCCAAAGGTTAAGATGTGAAGCAAAGGTATTGATTGATTGTTGATTTATTAAGAGCTGCTTCTTTTTGTATATTTTCAAAATGTAAAAAAGAAAAAAAAAAAAAAAAAAGAGTCAAAAAGAAGTAAAGAGACGTACCAATTAGGTCTGTTGGTTTAGAGAAGAAATGAATAATGGAATCTGAGAGCGAAAGTGAGAGAGATTTGTGGGTTTTTCTTTTCTTTTTTTGTATGATTTTGTTGGTTGGTTGGTTGGTTTGTATGTTTCTTTCTTGGAGAGGAATTTTTAGAATTTATATATGTGTATGTGAGCTGTTACTGTGAGGTGGTCGGTTCATATAGAGGAGAGGGGAGAAGGGCATTTATGGATTTCCATTCTTTTTTCTTTGTATTTTTGGGGGGTCAATTTAGGGTTTTTGGGGACTGTGTGGGTGTGTGAGAGAGGACAGGTGGTGATTGTGGAGGACGGTACCACATTCTCTCTTTTTCTCTTTTCTGCTCTGCATCAGAGAGAGAGAGAGAGAAAGAGGAGCATGTTTTGGTGCGGAAGAGAGAGAGAAAAGTCAGCCGAGAAATTGACTGGGACAGTTCGTGATTATTCATGAGATACAAATGAAGTATCATGTTGTATGAGACGTCGTCGTTTCCTGCCATTGATTACTCAAGACATTTTTTTTTCAACTCTTCTATTGTCTTCATTATTTTCCATAGTTTATTTTGAGATGAGACAAAATGCTAAAAATTAGTTTATTTTTATTTAAAATAAAATTTTCAATTTTTATTTTTTATGTAAAATTTTTTAAAACTTCATTTTTACTCACTTTAAATACATGTATATTTTAGTATACTTTCAGTAAATAAAAAATAAAAAATAAATAAAACTAAATATGCTAATGTCAAATGCACTCTAGTGCTCTGTGAATCCAAACACACTTTTTTTTTTTGGTTAAGAGGAACTAGATTAAAGAAATTAAAACAATAAAGTATAGGGTATATACTACCCCAAGCATTAGCTAATAATTGTATAAAATATAGGGAGGGAAATTTGAATACAAAACAAACAAATCACTACTAAGAGCACTCACAATGATGTGTTAAATTGCTAAAATGCTATTTTTGGCACCACAAAATGTGCTACATTGATGGTGCCATATTTAATAAAATTTGACAACTTGCTACAATGAACTGGTACTTGCTACTTGCTTTTAGTCTTTTTATATTCTTTTTCTCTCATTCTCAACCTCTTTCTCTCTCTCTCTCTCCTCTGAGTCTCAAACCTCCACTCTCTCTCTCATCTCAAAATTCTCACTTTCTCTATCAACCCTCTCTCCTCTATCTGATCGTCTCGTGGCGATTGGGATGAGTTTCGATCAGGCTATGGGTTGTTGTGGTGTTGATCAAGTTATAGGTTGCAGTTGTGGTGATGGGTCACGCCGTGGGTTGTTGTGGATGTGGTGGGCCATTGATCGACCATTGGTGGTTGGGTCACTGGGTCATTGGGTTTGTGTGGTGGTTTTTGGCTTACTTGGGTCATTGGGTTATGATGTGATGGTTGTCAATGGTGGTGTGGTTGGTGGGTTTGTGGTGGTTGTTTGTATATATATATGTGTGTGTGTGTGTGTGTATAGTTGCGGTAGTTTTTGGTGGGTTTGATATGGAATTTTTTTTGGGACAATGAGTTTATTGTCATGGGTTGTGACGGCTGGTTTTGTTGGACGTGGGTTGTGCGTGATAGTTGTTATTGCCAGCTATTATTTCTTCAAAAGAGAGAGAGAGACAAAGAGGAAGAGAGAGAAAGGGATGAAGAATAAAGAAAGAATAAAAATAAATAAATAAAGAATATTTAAATGAAGTGTTAAAAAAAATAGAATCATTGATGTTAGGTATGTTATAAAGCGGTGTGTTAATATAGATAAAGTGAGTTTTTGAAATGCTAAAAAGCTAAAAAATTTAGCTTCACCATTGCGAATGCTCTAAGGTTCCATTCTTTGGCCAAAAGATCCACCCAATGATTCCCTTCGCTGTAAATATGATTGATATGGACTTCTACAAAATTTTGGAGGAAGGACCTACAATCATAAATTAATGCACTGCATGGGTGAGAATCATCAATCATGGGATAATGAGATGTAATGAAGCAAATAGTTGCTTTTGCATCAAGTTCTATGTAAAGTTTCTGAATATTGAGATTGAGGGCAAGAGCCAAACCATCCTGAAAGCTCATAATTCAACTGCCACATAGAATTATACATACTTATTTATCAATACAAATTTATATTTGTGAGTTAATTTCAAAACTTGAAATTTTTATTTACATATATGTTGTGGTTGATGCTAATAAAAGTAGTGTTAGTAATGGAAACATGTTAAAGTATTGTTGTTCCAATAACAATTTATCATTTTTTTTTAATTCTATGAACACATGACTATTCCCTCATGTGTAGTTCTCCATCCCATATTATCAAATAATTGTAAGAATTGTGAAAAATATTTTGAAATTTTTGTTCCCCTCACATTACTCGTTTGGATGCTAAGGCCCTATTTGGATTTTTTTTTTCCTCGCTCATCACTCTTCACTCAATTTTCGTCACTAATCACTCATCACTTAAAATACCCCAATTTCCTAAACACACCTGTTTGGCAACTGTTTTCACTTCATATCACTCAAAATATTTCAACCTTTTTGTGGGTCCCATACCTGAACTGAGTGTCAGACCCTTCTATTTTTTCTAATTTTTTATTCTTTCTTTCTTTCTGACTCTTCACAACGGTGCTTCTTCTCTCTTCTCTGATCAAGCTTCTTCTCTCTTCTCAGCCATTACTCCAACAACCTTCTTTACTCCTCTCATCAACTCTCTTAACCTAAAATAAATTTGCTCCATTTGTTTTACTTTTTATATTCCTCATCATCTCTCAAGTGGTATGTTTGGAGTTTAATTTCTTCACAGCCGAAGAAAATGTGTCCTGTTCAAAGAACCCCAGCCCAGTCAAAACCCATCAGACACCGAGAAGCCTAGCCAAAACTGAGACACTCTTCGAATCTCTCCCTTGCTCAGCTCATGAATTTTCTGCCAAAGACTTTGCCTAGGTGAGAAGCAAACTTGTGCCCAAATAATCTATAATAAAAACCCATAAATTTTGGTATGCCAACTTCAAAAATTATATTCAATAATTATAGTCAAATGTCCCAAATTATCTACAGATGCTAGACAGAACCGATTCGGATTTGTGGTGGTATGAAAGCCCTCCACTGCTCACCACCACCACTCACCAAACCCATAAAAAACCCACACCCAAACCGGCAAGCAACCCACTGATTCAAGACCGAAATTTAAACCGTCCTTCAACACTGAACTTAGTCCGATTCAAGCAACCCACTGAACTCAGACCAATTCAAGCAACCCACCCCTTCAGCCCTGTTTCTTGATTTTTTTTTTTTTTTTTTTTTATGGGTTTGAGATGAGAAAGGTGAAAAGTAAGGGGGGGGAAAAAGAACGAATTGAGATGAGAAAGCCAAAAAGGAAGGGAAAAAGAAAAAGAAAAAGAAAGAACGAATTGAGATGAGAAAGGAAAAAAGGAAGAAAAAAAACAAAGAAAGACCGAACAGAAGAACATAGAAAGAAGAAAGAAAAGTAGAGAAGAAAGAAAAAAAATAGCGAGTCAAAAGTTGCGGCTGGTGGGTCCCTTGGTGTATGTTTAATTATGGAAATGCCACTCATTACTAAAAAATCAAAGAATTGAAAGATGGAAACAAAAACTAAGTTATGATACCAAACACACTTCTCAACCGTGGGACCCACATATTTTGAGTTATGGGTGATGGAAATAGAGTTATGAGTTATGGAAATTATAAATCCAAACAACCCCTAAGCCTCACATGCCTTTTATTATTATTTTTTTTTAGAGGAAAATGTGTAAAATACTACAATCACACAAAATGATACTTGTTAAAATTGAGATTTTACATAGAAGGAGGCCCTTTTGAAGAGAAACCAATCCAAATTATAAAATCCGACTTTTTATAAAAATAAAATAAAATAAGCACATATAATAATGATGTATTTAAAATTATCCACAGAAGTGATAAATTCTTCTTTAATATAGTAAATTAATAAATTAAAAAAAATTAAAAGGATACATAATACAAAATAAAATATTTTTAAATTTCATGGATAATATATATATATATATATACACATATTTTTTTTCCCCTGAATATGGATTATTGCAAAGCGGTGTGACTATAACTTTTTCATGCCATGAATTTTGTGAGTTGCGGACCTACAAGATATATATATATATATATATATATATATTTTTTTTTTTTAAGTGTAAAAAAATTGTACAATCACACATAAATGTGTCTAATTTCTTTGGCGGTTAGGGCCATAACGTGTGAGTGTCGGGTACATGTATATGGGCACAGTAGTTCCAATGTTTTATGTCCTCGATTATCAGTTTATCACTGCTTCATGTCACAGCATAATGATTACATCCATAATTTACCTTCTAATTAACTCAAAATTAGCATATATAATAATAAAAATATGGAGATGACATTATTATGCTAATTGCTCTCGAGTTTAGGTTTGAACAAATTTTACAGTAACCAGGGACCACCACCAAATGTGAAGGATTTAGGTTTCAAACCCATGAGATATATATTATCATTATGGCGGATATGTGGTAGGTGGGGCGAGGGTATAAATAATTAGGATTTAGCTTAATTTAAGTACTTTAAAAAAAAATATCTTTTTATTTTGATGAGAGACTGTTACATCACCCACTAACTAAATAAAAAGTAAAGATTAAAATTTACTACTACTTATTATTGTGTGTATATATTTTATATAAGATATAATTTTTACTCTAACCAAATCTACGTGTATATTATTGCATATTTAAAAAAATATATATATGTCCAATAAAAAAATATTGAAAATAATCCACACCCAAATAATTTAAATACATTACAGGGTCTTTCAATTCAGACGGAGTAATAATGTGATTTTCATTTTCTACTTAAGAATTTACTTTAGAATAGCAGGGGCCCAAAAGACGTCAAATCAAGTCTAGCATTCACGGAAAATAAAAGAATGGCCTTTTTGAGTAGCACATCCAATAAACAAACCATTAGCTATTAGATGGATTGTTGGAATGGAATCATGGAACTTTTTTTATATTTTTATTTATTATGAAAAACCTATACTCGGGAATCACATTCGTCTGCTGGCGCAAAAGAAGAAGACAAGGAAAATATAAGAATGGACTCATTAATAAATACAAAAGGATGCCCACTGGGGTTCTCGGGCTAAACCGTAATGACACAATTGCACTCATAGCCTCTTGGTGCTTTCGTAACATTCTTAACAATGTTTTGGGCCCAAATTGTAGTGCTTCACCCACTGTAGGTTCAGTAGAGGAAGCTTCCAGGCACCATATATGACCCAAAAGAAATTTTAAAAAATAATGGTAAATATAAAAGAAGTCACATATGGTTTCAATATATTATTTCCTTCTAGCATATGAAATTGTCTTTTTGTTGCTATAGGTATATGGATAGTGAATAGTATATTGCTCCAGTTTCACCTGCCCATCGAATGGTGTTTTATAAGTTTATACTTACGTAAGAGTCAAATTAGCAAGAAGACAAGCTGCCCAGAAACCCTAAAGAGATGAACAGAGAGTGAGAAAGGGAAAACATGGAGGTTAAAGGCTCGACCCACCAAGGAACAAACAGCCTATGGCTGAGAGTTCAGCCGAGGATCATTTCATCCTTGGTAGTGTGCCAAGGTTGCCTCATAGTTCAAGGAAGACCAAGAAATTACATGGATAGAAAGGAAAGTGTATCCAACGAGCCATAGGAGATAGTGCCTAGATTTGGCATCCTCCACCTTTACATTAAAGGTCTGTTTAGATACCACTTATTATTGAAAACTGAAATCACTGTAGTAAAATAATTTTTAAATGTATGAATAGTACCACGAGACCCAATTTTAAAGTTGATTTTACCAAATTTCGTACTTATAGATCCCGTGAACAGTGCATGGAACCCACTATTTAAAACACAAACGCAAGTGAGTTTGGATTTCAGCTGTATCCAAACTCACACTAAATGGGCTGCACAGGACCCACTTTTTAAAACACAAACGCAGGTGAGTTTGGATTTCAGCTGTATCCAAACTCACACTAAATGGGCTATACCTAATACCTACCGGTCATGCCGCACTTATTGGTTATTACCGAATAATCCATCAGAATAGTGAAGTGTAAAAGTGAGAAAGACAAAACTTGCAAGCACCACCTTGGGTTAAAACCGAGAAAGCCAAATTCATACTTACGAATGTCTTTTTCTCAAATCTATTTGTCCTTTGCATAAAATATTTTCTTCAAGCGCTTCCTCTTGTATAAAATTTTCTCCCATACTTTACTAATTAGTTGGGTCGATCCAGCCCCATGTTGAATCAGAGTTTTTTACCCACACACACTCAGAGGGAGAGAGAGATTGGTTAATTTGTTCATCACTTCATTGATGTCTGCATGGTGAAGAACAAAATATGCAGTCTTACTTTTGCCTAAATGAAAGTGGACTTGAAAATTGTAATCATAAACTTGATATAAACTTTTAATAATTTTGTATAGAGGTGTTGATACACTGGGTAAATTGCAAGGCTACTGGGATTTTTCCTTGATTTGAATAGTCACATGCACATGCTACACATATCCAGCGCCGTTTTATATATATATATAAATTCCTTTTCTTGGTCATGCATGTGCACCGTGCAGCCTTCGTGGCTTCGTGCATGATTAACTGATCCGGAGAATGCACTGGGCCATCAGAAATGGATATAAAGATTGGCAGACTTCAGCAACCAATGTCAATGCCATTTTATTTATTTTATTATTATTATTATTTTTTTTTTTTTTTGATAAGCTGCAATGTATTACTAAAAGAAGGGAGCACACAGGGGAAAATCTGCCTTACAACAAGCCGAAAGAGCAGGGGGCAGATTATCCTTATTAAAAAAACAGGAAATACGAGACTCTAAGGCAGACTTAGCTGCAAGGTGAGCAATACCATTACAAGACCTACTAACCCAAATAAAATCAACAGAAATAAAATAAACAACAAGAGAAAGGATGTTGGAGCGGGGAGTGAGCAGAGTCCACTGGCAGGGGAGGTTAGGACGGTTGATGGCATCAAAGCAAATTTTGGAATCTCCTTCGAAGATCACGTGGCTCCAGTTCTCAGCGTTGGCGAGTTTGACAGCCCATAGGAGGGCTTCCATTTTAGCAAGGAGTGGTGAAGATTTCTTGGTGATTCTTGCCCAAGTTTTAATTGGAACACTGAGGTGGTTCCTAGCAACGACTGTAATGGCGGCATGGGAATCAGCTAAGGCGGCATCCACATTGAGCTTAATCCAGTTTAAGGGAGGAGGTGTCCAAATCAGCTGAAAAGGCTCGGTTGCGGGGGCACTGATGGCAGGATGGAGTGAGGAGTATTCATGGAACCTGTTATGAATGAGATGGGTGGATGCGGACACATCTCAGGAGGTAGAGTTGTGTAGCAAGTTGTTCCTGGAGCGCCAAATTTCTTCTATGGTGAATGCCATCATAAGAGATGCCTGCCATTTTTAGTGAGCAGTTTCGAAACCACTTGGGGGATCCAGTACAAGTTTGACGATGCTTTCAGGGTGTGGAGAGGTGATGAGCTCAGGTTTAAGACCCCAGCAAACGGAGAACCATAGGGCCCTGGATGCAGGGTAGCTGAGGAATAAATGGCTGGCCATTTCTACCTCTTGCTTGCAACATATGCAGCTTGAATCATCAATTTGAAACCTTTGCATGAGATTCTCCCTTGTAGGTAAGGCGTTGACTCCTATTTTCCACAGGAGAGTTTTGATCCTTTCAGGGACATTAAGATTCCACAATTTGACCCAGTTAATTCCAGAGATGGGGGGTGTGGGGGTGAGAGCACGAGTAGTAAGGTAAGCTGACTTTATTGAGAACTCACCTTTGGAGTCGAGGATCCAAATGAGCTTGTCCGGTGAAGGTCGGAGTGGGAGAGGTATGGAGAGGATTGCTTGTGCTGAAGTGGTCTCAAACAGCTCTCTGACAAGATTGGGCTTCCAATAGTGAAGATCTGAATCAATGAGTTGGTTTACAAACATTGGCACCTGTGAGGCTGATTCATCTTTTGGTGTGGGACTAAAACCTTGTATCCAGGGGACCCAAGGGTCTTCCTAGATGTTGATGGAGGTTCCATCCCCTATGGAGTAGCATACCCCCTTTACTACAACCTTCTTTGCTTGTTCAATTACCCTCCAAATCGGTGAAGCACGCGTGGGGGGGTCGGAACGAAGCCAGTTATTGCTGATTTTGTATTTTGCTCTCAGTATACTCATGCAAAGGCAATCTCTTTTGGCAGCGATCATCCAAGCAAGTTTGGCTAAAGCATTGTTAATGTCTTTGGCTTTTTTGAAGCCAAGTCCTCCTTGCCTTTTTGGGTAGCAAATCTTATCCCATGACCTCCAGGCCATGAATCTACCATCCTGACTTTTAGGTTTCCACCAAAATCTCCTTGTGGCTGAATCAAGATTATTGCAGATTTTGTTGGGTATGCTGAAGGTGGACATGGTCTAGTTGGGGATGGTTTGGGCCACTGAGTTTATGAGAGTTGCTCTTCTTGCCCAGGACAAACACTTACTTCTCCAACCTGCAAGTCTGGTCTCTAACTTTGTTTGTAGATAAGCAAAGTCTTTAGATAGGGCTCTAGTTAGGAGGTGAGGTGCTCCTAAGTATGTGGCATCTTTTTTAATGGTCTTGATGTGGAGGGTGTTTTTGATAACCCTTCGTATAGGTCTTTGAGTGTGCTTCGAGAAAAAAATGCCTGACTTGTTCCTATTGACAAGTTGACCAGACCAGAGGCAATATTTGTCAAGGATCAGAGAGATGTTAGTTGCATCTCTTTTTGTGGCTTTTGAGAAAAGAACAATATCATCTGCATACATCACATGGGTGATAGCCGGCCCCTTTTGGCTTGTCTTGATACCACAAATCTTCTTCTGCCTAAGCTCTTGATCAAGAAGTCTTGAGAGAATCTCTTGTCCGAGTATAAACAAATAGGGAGAGAGGGTGTCTCCCTGCCTCAGCCCTCTATTAGGCTTGAAGCTCTCAATTTTGCCTCTATTGACTAGAATTTCAAAAGAGACTGATGATATGCATGAAAAAATCCAACTGGAGAAGGTCTCGTTGAAACCTAAGTGGAGGAGTACTGTTTTGATGAATTTCCAACTGACTCGATCGTAGGCTTTTTGGAGGTCTAGTTTGATCGCCATAAGTCCAGGATTGGTTTTGCTTGTTTTGAAGTTGTGAAGCATTTCCTGAATGATGACTTGGTTCTCCGCAATCCATCTATTTGGGATAAAAGCAGACTGAGCTGGGGAAATGATTTTGTCAAGGTGCGGTCTGAGCTTCGCAACTAGGAGTTTGGAGATTATTTTGTACACCACGTTGCAGAGGCTTATAGGTCTGAAATGGTTAACAGTGGATGGATTAGTAACTTTAGGAATGAGAACAATGAGAGAGCTATTTACCTCCTTGGGCATGGATCCGAAATGGAAGAAAGATGTGACTGCCTTGATGACGTCAATGCCTATGGTCGGCCAAAGTTGTTTATAGAAGATTGCAGGGTAACCATCAGGTCCAGGTGCTTTTAGGTCGTGCATGCTAAATAGAGTGGATTTTATCTCCTCTGGGATAAGGATTCTGGAAAGCTCAGTATTGTCATCTTCAGTGATGTATGGGAGAACCAGGTGTTCGAGATGCGGCGGGAAGCTGTCATCCCCCTGGTTAAACAAATTCTTATAGCTGTCTAAGAAAAGACTTCTGATAGAATTAGTATCAGTGAGCCACGTGCCATTGTCATCTCGGATTGCGTCAATGTTGTTCTGTTCGCGCCTGATAATCGTTGATAGATGGAAGAACTTGGTGTTTCTATCTCCGAGCTTGAGCCACAACTCTCTAGATTTTTGGCGCCACAAAGATTCACTTCTTAGAAGCCATTCTGATAATTTGGATTGAAGCGCTTCTTCTAGAGGACCAGTATTTTCTGAAGGAGGTTCAGCTTGAACTTCCTTAATGTTTTGTAGTAAAGAGTTTATTTTGTCTTGGCAGTTTCCAAAGACCTCTTTGTTCCACTTTCGAAGGGCGTCTTTGGTTGAGGCTTGCTTTTTGCATAATTTGATGAACTTTGAACTTGTGACATTCTCATTCCAAGCATCTTCTATGACAGAAGAGCACCGATTGTCTCTAAGCCAGGTTACTTCAAATCTGAAAGGGCGATGGGCAAAGTTGGACTGTGGGTTGGTGTCGTGTAGAATTGGCACATGGTCAGAGCTGATGGCTCCCAGATGGGAAATGGAAGCTCTCGGGAAGGCCAGTCTCCAAGATATGTTTGCTATGCCCTATCAAGCCTTCTTTTGATTGAGGCACAACCCCATTTGCCTTTTGCTCATGTATATTTACTGCCCGTGTATCCCAGGTCAATAGCTCCGAATTCAAACATCAACTCATTGAGGTAATTTGAGCCAGATGAGCTGCCTTTCTTCCCCTCTAATGCCTCATCTTCGTTGAGAATGAAATTGAAATCACCCATGCACATCCAGGGACCTTGATGGGCTTCAAGAAGAGCTGTAAGCCCTTCCCATGCCTTTTTCTTTTTTGAGAAATATGGAGGGCCATAGAATCCGACCATGAGCCATTCACAAACGGCGTCGGAGATGGTAACGGCAATAAGATTTTTGTTGAATTCTACCTCCCTGACGGACCAACCGTTCTCCCACAAAACACATAGACCTCCTGCTTTTCCATTAGCCTCAACAACTAACATATTATCAAAACCAATAGCATTTCTAACAAAATTCATCCTACTAGTGAGCGACTTAGTTTCTGATAGGAAAATTAAATCAGGCTTGGCCCTTTTTATTTGAGCCTTTAAGGCTCGAACTGTTGAGGCGTTGCCTATGCCCCGACAGTTCCAACCGAGGAGTTTCATGGTGACCGTGGGGGCATGGTAAGGCCTGCCTCCTCAGCCGAAGAATTATGAAAGATAGAGTTACCAGATGTGTGAAAACAGGGGGGAGATGCCCTTTGGAAGAAAGACTTACTTGTAGGTTCTCCAACCTTGAACTTTTGGCTTTCATTCCGCAAAAAATGTTCCAATCTCGACTAGGGGATGAGCGTAGCAGAAACAGGATCAAAAAAGATTGGTTCCGGTCCGTACACAGCTTTCTTGAGGCGTTTAGAAAAGGCTTCAGGTGCATTTGGTGTGCTTTTTCTCTTGAGGAGGTTTGGGAGAGGTGGTGTTGTAGTTTCATTTGTTTGGAGTATGGAGTTGTCTGACACAAGAGGTTGTGTGGCGTCTGAGGAAGAGGGGCTGTAAGAGGAAAATGTGGAGAGTGAGGGATTTAGGAATTCTGACTTATCCTTTGGGGAAAAGGGGAGGGTCGTGTCTGGCAGTTGAGCAAGGTTTGTATTGTGGGGAGAAGGCCTATTAAATGTTGAACTACAGCTGGGCTTAAGGCTTACTTGGACCAGAGTTAATTGGATAAGGCTGTGAGGACCAATGAAATGCTCTTTTCCTGGGGGGTTCAATTAGGCCATGTCTTCGAATAGGCCGGCCTGAGGATGGTGAACAAATCCTGGATAATTTTCCAATTCAAAATGCCAAGAATGATTTGTCGTGGCTTGTGTGACAGGTGGCACAGGAGTGGTGGGATTGTCGTGTGACTGCCATGTCCTGTGAGTGGGTACCCGTATAGTACTATCCGCTGGCATCGTACAATTTATTGTTGTATACGTGGCTCCAGGTTGTGTATTGGGTACGAATATGCTAGGTGTCACCGAGGAATGAGCTGGTGGAGGGTCGGTGTTGGTGGTGGAACTAGATGGAACTTCGGGGCATGCGAACACATCCGTCGGATAGTCATTGTTTCCTGGACGGAGCCACGGGCCAGCTGCGTTGAAACATAAACCGCTGGGGTTGCGGAGTTGGAAAAAATTTCGAGTATAGGACTTTTCTTCATGCCCAATGACGCCACATTTGTAGTAGCAATCAGCAAGTTTTTCGTATTTAAACCCAATCCAAGTGTCACTCCTATTCGGTCTGGGGAGGAAGAAGCCTGGGGTGAGTGGCTTTTCAGTCTGGATGTCCGCGCGTATACGAAGGAATTTTTTCCAACTGCCACCGGTTCTCCCACTATGTCGACTTCGAGAACTTGACCAATATGGGCACCTATCCTTCTCAGGTTGCTTTCTGATCTCCATAAGTCTGGGAGTCTGTGGATTTGGACCCAAAAAGTGGATGTAGTGAAGTCGACCTCTTGCCATGTGGTGTCTGGGCTCCATCTTTTGAGTATGAGGTGTCCACCCTTGCAAGACCAAGGTCTCATGGAGTAAGCTTTGTGCATATCCACTTCATGTTGGAATGAAAACGCGAAAAAGTTCTTGTCAAGCTTCTTTACTTCCATGGGGTAGACTGGCTTCCAGGCTTTGAGGGTGATGTCTTTGACGTAGGTAAGGCTTATATCTTTAAACGTGATAAGCTTAGCAAGCAGGGTCAACTTCGGGGAGCCGTTGGGGTTTTGGTTTGGAGGGAGCTCGAGCCTAGCGTCTTCACAGGATATACACTCTGCTCGGGTAACAAGGTCGAAGACCTCCATGTATGGGTAGGGGGAGTGGGTCGTATGTGAAGTTGGGTGGAGGTGATCAGTGGTGGGTAAAGGTGGGAGGTTAGTGTGGGGAAACAGGGGAGCGGTGGCGGCATAAGGAGAAGGACGGGAAAAGCTTGGGGAAAGGAGAAGGGAGAGTGGGTATTAGTGGGAGTACGGAGAGTCTTTTTTTTTAAGAAAAATATTTTAAATTTTAAATTTAGGTGCAATGCTTAGGGATAAGATATTTTTGAACTATTTTTTTTTTTTTACAACAGTTAACATGGCCTATTATGATTGAAAGCAGAGATCACTTTCCCTGCTCAATGCTTGTCACTAACATCACTATTATTGTGCACCCATTAAAACAAAAAAAAGTCAACAATTGTGAAAAAAGTTAGGCACCTAGACCTTTTTTGTTTATTTATTTTTAAATAATTTGATAGGTGGGGAGAGAAATTTGAATTCTGGATGTCTATGTTAGAAACATGAAGAAGTGATCTAGTTGAGTTACAAGTTTCTTGAGCCTTTGGCAGACTTATTGTTAGTATAATAGAAAGTAAAGCCAGACGCTAAACCAAATTTATTCTTAGTATATTTACTATCAAATATGACTAATGAAAACCAGATTGAGAATCAATGAATCTACAATATATTGATCAACATCAAACAAAATTGGCTCTTAGCCTAGGCCAATTAGGCCTTTTGCCTAGGACCCCATTTTGAAATAGGGCCCTTATCGTAGGCCCATAACTAATTTTGTTTGAGAAAAAAAAATACGAAGGGTCTGAACACTCTTTTTCACCCCAAAAAAGCCCCAAAAATTGTTGACCAAAAAAAATTCTACCCAACTGAAAAATCTGAAATGTTTCACCAAAAAAATGTGTTAAATCATCATTGACAATCAATAACCCCTAATGGCTTGGGCTTCAATTTTTGTCCTTCAATCTCTCACATGGCAGATGGTCAATATTAGTAGTACAATCTCTCACATAGTTACACAACAATCTCTAAAATTCCTTCTGAAAAATTATGTTAATCTCATTTCGTTGAGTTTTTTTTGAACCATGACATTTAATTCTTTATTTGAATCATGGTAATAGATTCTCTATATGAAATTAATTTTTTTTATAATATATATGAAATTAATCTTGATTTGATTAGTATTGATTTAACGAGCAATATGTTAAATTGTTCTTTGCTTGGCCATGCTAAGGTAATCATGTATATTGTTAAGCAAAATTGCAATAATGCCTTTGATAAATTAGATTCTATTATTTTACACCTCAAATTTTATTTTATTCATGCCATACTATAATTTTATACTATTACATATAATATTTCTTTTATTTGTAAATTTTTCCTAATTACAAATGTTTGCTAGTAAACTAAACATAAGAAAGAAGAATATTAGACAAATTAATCGAATCTTAAATGGAATATCTTGATAAATTTGTTACTTGCAATTTTAAAAATATAATAGAATATTTGCGTGAAAAATCTAACAAATTAACAAGAAATTCATTATATACTGTCCAATTCTCTATCTTGTTTAATGGGTCTCCAACCAATTTTTTTGGGAGTTCGAGAGGATTGAGACAAGGAGACCTGCTATCTCCCTTGCTGTTTCTGGTTATGATGGAGGTCTTCAGTAAGATGGTGAAAGAGCTGAAGGGGCTGGTTTGCTTCAAGGTTTTAGAGTTGATGGTAGTCGGGGTGGAAGGGTTTGTGTCTTGCATCTTTTGTTTGCGGATGATACGATTCTGTTTTGCGACACAGACGAGGAGTAGATTCTACATGTTCGGATGCTTCTTCTTTGTTTTCAGGCAATGACAGGTTTAAAGGTTAATGTGTTGAAGAGTGAGATGTTTCCCATTGGGGAGGTGCCAAATGTCCATGTTTTGGCAGAGTTTTTGGGCTGCCGGATTGGGTCTTTGCCTATGACTTATCTTGGTATGCCTTTAGGGGCGTCGTACAAGTCCCCTACTGTCTGGAATCCTATCTTGAAGAGAATTAAGCGTAAGTTGGCCGGTTGGAAGAAAATGTATTTGTCTAAAGATGGAAGACTAACGTTGCTTAAGAGCACTCTATCTAGTCTTCCTATATATTATTTATCTCTTTTTACCATCCCTACACATATGGCCAATAAAATTGAGAAGTTGCAAAGGGATTTCTTGTGGGGGGATTCCAAGACACATTTGGTGGAATGGGACAAGGTGTGTGCACCTTTGGAATATGGTGGGTTAGAGGTGAGGAAATTAACTACTTTTAATAAAGTCTTACTAGGAAAGTGGTTATGGAGGTTTGAAATCGAGGAGACAAGGATTTGGAGAAGGGTTGTAGCTCTAAAGTTTGAAGAAGAATGGGGGGGATGGACTTCCAAGCTAGGTAGCAGGGTACACGGGTGTGGCATGTGGAGAAGTATCCGAATGGGTTGGGAGGAATTTGGCAAAAATATTCGTTTTGAGGTAGGGGTGGGAGATAGAGTTAAGCTTTGGACAGATCAATGGTGTGGGGAGTCTTCACTTCAATTGACTTTTCCGAATGTGTATGGGATGGCTTCCAATAGAGAGGCGTCAATGGCCTCTTCTCTTGAACGGTTGGGTATAGAGGAATGGAGAAGCTGGAATGTTCATTTTTTTGGAAGACCAAATGATTGGAAAATGGGTGATGTGGATGATTTTCTCCTCACCTTGGGTTCAAATCTACCTCCCACTGAAAATGGAGATCGTATGTGATGGAAGTTGACAAAGAATGGGGATTTTGTTGTCCAATTGTTTTACAATAAGTTAAGAAGACCTTTGCCCATTATTTTTCCTTGGAAAGGTGTATGGAAGGTTAAGTCTCCTCGGCGGGTCTCCTTCTTTATGTGGACTGCTGTGTGGGATAAGATCCTTACAGGTGGTAATTTGAGGGTTAGAGGGATGCATTTTGTTGACTGGTGCATCATGTGCTGTTGTAATGGGGAGACGGTGGATCATTTGCTACTTCATTGTGGTAAAGCTCATAGGTTATGGAGTTTGGTGTTTAAATCTTTTGGGATTTCATGGGTCTTGCCAAGAACAGTTGCAGATACTCTCTTTGGTTGGTGAAATTGGCTTGGAAAACACTCGTCTAGCATTTGGAATCTAGCTCCTTTGTGCTTAATGTGGTGTCTTTGGAGGGAGCGAAATTGGAGGATTTTTGAGGACTTGGAAAGCTCGGATGACCAATTATTGGCTTCTTTCAATGGCTCCCTATTTGATTGGTCTAGGGCTTGGGGAATCACCTTTAGTGACTCTCTCCCTATGTTCCTTAGCTCTCTCCTTTGCATTTAGTATCTTTTCCTTTCTTTTTTCTCTTTTCTTAATCTGCTCTATCTGTATTTTTCTCTCTGCCTTATGTTTTTATGCATAAGGCAGTGTTCTTAAATATATATCCTTATTACTTATCAAAAGAAAAAAAAAAAATATATATATATATATTTAAAAGAGTTCAAAGATAATGAAACAATACAATAAAAAGATAACAATAAGAATAATCATAATGATATTCAAACATGTAATATAACAACTCTTGATTATATAAAAAGACTTTAAAAAAAAAAAAATACATGTACCACTTTATCACTTATAGGATTTTATTGACAATACTTGTTTTAGTTGTTTTTGTATAATTTTTTTTTCCTAAAATTTAAATTAGTAAAGTCCTAGTAAAGATGATTATGTAAAAAGAAGATTAAATGAATTAGTCATATTATCAGTTGAAAATGAGATATTAGCCAAATCTAAACATAAAAAAGCTATTAATTTTGCATATCAAAATGCAAGAAGAACGGATTTTGAATAAGAAAATTAAAAAAATAAATATATAAAGAAATGTAATTAAATTTATATTTAAATATTAAAAATGACCACTTATGTGGCCGTAGGTCTTAAACTGTATCAAACTGCCCTGTTGACAGAGCCTGATACTATTGTATCGTTTATATCCAAGTGTTACCACTTTAGCTGTCATTGTAGTAATTCATTTGATTGAGAAAAAGGAATTAAAGAAATAAAATAAAATGGTTGTTTCCTTTGGGATTTGAAATAGCTGATATTGATCTTAGAATTCAGACCCTAATTCTTTTCTTTTTCTTTTCAATTTCCTACTGCTAGATAGAATAATTTATAAATCAATCATGAATATCATCTCCACCAGTGTTGTTAATGCCTCAAAAGAGTTAAAATTCAAACCTCTCAAAAAAACTAAGTCACTGACACACCTAGGAATTCCTCTCTTGCCTTACTCCACACACTGGTCAGGAAAGCTATCCCATAAACACCTAATCATAGGACCAAAAACATAGAATTGAAAATTTTCAAGCATAACTTTATCTAAAAGATGTGGCCCTCAGGAAATGATCCGCATAGAAGTTGAACCATTAAGGTGAATTCAATGAAGAGGGGGGGGTGTATGTCCTCCCCAAATGTACTCATGGGACACAAAAACAAGGGAGACCACTCTTGGCCCCTCAGATAGCCACTAGACCAACAAAAAGATAACTTTAGTATGCAAAGTCCCTTGTATTAATCAAAAATTGTAGGCCCGCAAGGCCACACATGTACCACTTTTAAGCAAATATATCCTATTCTTTTACATGCAAACGGGGATTGCCTAGTTAATCATAATAACACGAACGGAAAACATGTTATAATATTCCCACCACCACTCATTACCATCGTGAATCATATGATAGCAAAACGCGTTTTACAAATATGGGTATTTCTTTTTCTTTTCTTTTTTTTTTCTTTTTTTTTTTCTTTCTTTTTCCCATATAATTCTTACTAATATGATATCAATAGAGAATTGCAATGGCAAAAAAAAGGACAAATATTATATCTTCATTTCTGCTATATAAGCTTCTTGGATCTACACTTGCGCTTAGCAACTCCTAAACCAGGGGCTGTTTTGCATTAACTAGTATCAACAGATGAGGTGCCACAGAAATTAAATATATGTTTTACCTGTTATTGTTATTGCTGTTGTTGTTTGGCCGCAGCAATATCGATAGAATATCAGAAAATTGAGGGCGCTTTGCAGGAATATTGTTCCAGCACTTTGTCATCAAAGATTTTAGAATTTGTGGGCAGTCCTTGGGGATCTCTGGCCTAAGGCCACAAGCAGCAATCCCAACCGCTGCTTGCACAGGTGAATATGCAGAATAGGCAGCCTCACCAGTCACCATCTCCCATATTACCATCCCAAAACTATATGCATTACTCATCCATGTCTCAGAAACACTCTCCGGGTCGCCTGCAATTATCTGTTCACAACCCCAAAAATAAAAAAAGATGGAAATGAGTCGAATGACTACCAGTTTCTGAACTTGCAAAACTCACTGAATTGGGATATGCTAAAGGAGGAGGCCAATTTTTGTATACTACAAGTCACTAAGCTTGGATATATAGAATTAAATATAGGTGAGTTGAATTAGATTTCAAAAAAAAAAAAAAAAAACATCCAATTAAGTTCTATTTTTTAAGTGTTTCATAACTACAACAAATACTATACTTCAGAATAACACAATGAGTCTAAAGATATTCAGGCTGCCACCAAATGGATTATTAAGTTAAAAGTTTCAATCTACACTCACATATTCTTTTCCTTCCAAAATAAAGAATGTGTACATAAGCCCTCCGAATATATTTGGCACTTATCAAAAGTTATTGATCCTTAAATTGCTTTCTAAGACATCAATAGCCTAAACATTTTGTAGCTAAAAAAGTTAGGAAAAAGTAACGCCCACACAGTGGGCTACAAATTATACTTTTTTTTTCCCCCTTCTTTGGCTTTTCTTTTCAGTGTTTTTTTGGGGTGGGGGAGGAGGTGGCTTCAAAAGGCAGGTTAGGAAAATGACTAATAACATTTGGACTAAAATCATGCTATAAAGCTAAAAGATGCATTATGTGGGCTCCATTAATTGAACCTAATTTGATAAAAGTGGCACTTTGGGACCAAGCTGATTTGTTTACAGAATATATAGGAGTGCTTAGATAAAGGTAAACACAATATTGAAATGTAAAGCAAATACAATTATGAAGACATGTTACGCATGCTCAAACAATGATGTTGGGATAATGACAGAAAGTCTCTTTAATAAGTATAGACTGATCCTTAGAACTGCAATCACATACAATGGATCTAAATATTTTTGAAGACAGTAAAATATGTACTATTTTTTCCTAGAAGGAAAAATGTTTACAATTGGATACCTATAAGGTTTATTTAGGTAAAGTTGCATTACCTTTTCTGGTTGGCAATTATTAAGATAGCACAAATGCTTTAATGTAATGGTTGACATAAAATTTAAATCAAATCTGGTGTAAAAGTTATATACCAAACATCCACCAAAACTTGCAAAAGACACTAAGTTCAAAATAGTAAACAGTTCTCCCTGACTGAATTAAGGATATAACAGTAAAATAATCAAACAAGCGATCAAGGTTTCATAAAATGCATTCAGATGATTGGACAACACATGGATGGATTTGAAAGTGATTCCATCATGTCAAATGATATTAGAACTTCACATAATTAAGTTTCTTAAAATCCTAAGGAGTATCGCAAAACACAGTAGTGTAATTAGGAAAGCAATGATAGTATTTTCTTTCAGCAGCGTTCAGCAGTCAAAAGCGCAATTCCCATCCATGCATTTAATGGCTCTATTGAGTTGTAGAATAACTTATTCTAAATGCAATTGATATAGAGTGGAATAATATCATTACTGTTTATGTGAAATGCTCTTAACTAATTAGATAAATTACTTTGACAAAGAGAAATCATAATTATATAGTTGTAATTGTCTTGCTACCCAAGGATCTAGGTTAATTGAAATCAAGGTCATAGGGGACAAACCTCGGGAGCTAGCCACCGATAACCATCAGTTTCATACTCCATGGCCTCACCAACACTCTTGCAGGCAGCAACAATACCTGTATCCCCCAAACAAGCATTTCCATGCCTGTCCAACAAAATCCTTTGCGTATTTAGGTCTCTATATGCAACACCATGATCATTCATGAAGTTAATACCCTCGGCTACATCAACCGCAATTCTGATAATTTCCTTACTCTGAAGCTTCTTGCTCTTTAGCAATAAGTCATGAACGGATCCACCTTCCATCAACTTTGTCACCACACACAACCCATGATTTTCATCGACACATACACCATAGAATTGCAGAATGTTTCTATGTCCACAAGTCATCAGCTCCAACAGATCCTTTCGGAGCTCAAATTCATAAGAATTCCCCTTGTCACACCCCTTAAGCTTCTCAATTCCAACCCTTTTGCCCTTGTAAACTCCCTTAAACGAATTGGGTCCAATCTGATCGATAAACTCAAGACTATCCGAGCTCAACAGCCATTTCCCAATCTCATCCCCTCCTGACTGAATTGTTTGCCATTCATCAACCGAAACAACGAAAGACGAAGTTGGTAATGGCATCTGAAGTTGAATCTTAGTGTTCAAATTTTCAATGCCATTTCTAAAATTCTGGTCACCAGGTTCTTCTTCAATCTCCCCAAAGTCTCTCCCTCTGGTGCTCTCTTCCTGACACCCACAAAGCCCAAATGGGAGCTTCACTGTACTAGTTTTCGGCTTCTTAATAGCATATTTAAGAGCATTTTCGACCCGGGTCTTAAAGGATTTCTCTTGCCCAGCTTGAACCAGAAGAATAACAACCCCAAGAGTAAACCCCTTCTTTTCAAAGATCTGTATCTTCTTGCAGCAAATGGACACATTATCCAATGCCCCCGACATAGCCGGCCATGAAATCGAAGAGTTACAAGCAAATGTGAGCTTATATGCACACCCTTGACCTTGAGCTTCATCATCTGACGCCTCTTGAATCAACATCGCTGGTTGGTCATCCCCTGATGCCTCCTCTATCAACTTAATATGAAGAAACACTTCTTTCATATCAAATCCCGCTTGAGCATAACTGTCCAAATTAATGGAACTTTTAAAAAATTGTAAAAAAAAAAAAAAAAACTAAATTCAACAACCCTATTATTGTCTATATCATTTAATTTCTTCCACTTTCTCAGTAACCAAACAGAGTAAAAGCTGAAAAAGAAAAAAGAAAATAAAAAGACTGAATCTTTGAGATTGATTAAACCCAAACCTGAGTGGCAATGAATCATAATGCTTGCGAATATTGGAGACGAGCTTCTCAGGGAGCTGGCTACCTGGGTACAACTGAGTGAGGTTCCTTACAACGCTACCCCACACCACCTTCCTACAGCTCTCCACCTTTGACGAAGAAGACGAAGACGAAGACGACGTCGTCGTCGGGGAAGAGAGAGGTGGCACGTCACGTGCGGAGTCCAGATTCAGTGTGTTCTTCAACGAAGCCAGTGCCTCCGACACGTTCCGGCTCAGCTTCTGTAGCCGCTTCTGCATTGCCGAAGACTCCTTGCTGGCTCCAGCTCCGGCTACGCCTCCCGAGCCAGCTGAGATCCCCTTGGGCGAGCCCTCCGATCTGTCGTTCGTTCTCATCAGCACCTGCTCCACCATGTCCTCGTCCGTACTGGCTCGGCTCGACCAGCACTCCAGCGCAGCAGCCATATATAGCTAAAAAACACCAAATGTGGCTCAGCTTCAGCTTCGGCTTCGGCTTTCAAACTCAGATTTCTCTCAAGTGTTTAGTTTATCATATCATTTGTTTCCTTTTCTGACAAGAATGGAATGGTGCCTGGAGCCTGGAGGTTTGTTTTGTATTGTTTGTTTTAGTAGTATAGTGAGTGAGTGAGTGAGTGAGTGTGTGAGTAATGTATTGTACACTACTAAATAATGCGCGGCCTGAATCTGATTGATGGAGTTGAAGCCTGAAGGTGAGGCGTGTGTGATTTATTTGACGACGGTGATGGTTCTGATGGGGGATGAGATGTACTACGTAAACGTGGGTCCCGCTGGACTCAATGAGAGAGATGGGGGTGTCGTGTGGGGTCACTTAGTACTTTGGTCTGCCATGTGACAATTTGGAAAATTTGGGATCAAGGGAATATCTGAGCCGTTGATTGGGGGGTAAAGATGTTGGACTTTGGTGTTTACAGCGGTTCAGATGTGCACACTGGCCTACGTGGTTGTGGTGTCTGTTTTTCCTTTTTTAAAAAACTGGGTCCACTGCCTAATAAAATCAATCTTCTTCCTTCCGATCGTATATCATATCATCCCAAATCCCAATCCCAATACTGTATAGTCTGCAGCGTGTACTGTGTACTACCAACCATTTTCGACGTATTACCGATTGATCAGTAACATTTTTCGACGATTTATTAGGAAAAAATGCCAAGGCCCTCATCAAATATTAGGTGATGGCCAAACTTTTATTTTAATTAATTTACTCTTTGGTTTATGTTTGGTAATATGTAAAATACTTTTTGAGTGTAAAATTGAAAATATTTTACGTAAAGGAAAATATTTTCTATTGTTTGAATGTGTTGTAGAAATCACATCGGAAAATTATTTCTTGTGTTTGGTCTTGTATGTAAAAAATCTATTTTCAGAAAATTTAAGCCTAAGCCAGCCACCACCACCAAGGACAAGCACAATCCATCACAACCCACACAAAATCCAGATCGAGAAGAGGAAAAAAACAGCCACCACTACTGCATTGCCACCACCACCCACACAAAACCCACCATCACCCACACCACACAAAACACCACCAAAACACCACCACCACACCAACAAAATCAGAGATCAAACAAAACAAAAATTAGACACAAAAATAAGTGGGGGGGGGGGGGGGGGGGTTTGATTTGGGTTAGAGAGAAAAAGTGAGATCAGAGAGAGAAGACCATTGTGGAGTGGTGTTGCCTGGGATTTGCTGCAAAGGGAGGGTGAGACCAATCGAGATTGAGAGTGCCATGAGTGAGAGTGGAAGAGAGGGTGTGGTTCTTGAGTGAAGGCACTAGATCGGTGACATGCAGTGTCCGATCCAACCTTGGTTGGTAGAAGGGAAGAAAGAAAAGGTAGATCGACAAAAGGAGGCAGGTGGGCATGGGCTTGACCGGCGATGGACATAGCTTGACCTTGAGTAGCTCTCTCCCTAGTTCCTTTGGTTTGGTGTGAGACAATGAGGGGAATGGAAATTGATTGAAGGTTAAATCAATGTGTAAAACAATTTTCGGGTCTAAGGACCTTAATTTACGGTCAACTGAAATATATTTTCAATTTGACTGTATTTTCACGTGCACCCAAACACACTCAAGGGTATAAAATATTTTTCAAATTTCCTTTTCACCCGAAACAAACACAGCCTTAATCTTTGCACATTCACCAAATTAATGTATCTATTAAGTCTTCTGTTCAAATTAACAACACTCACATTGACATGTACGTGCATAAGCCAAACACCTAAACCAATTGAGAAAGAGAGAAAGTCAAAGCTAGAGTTCAAGCTTAAAGAGAAGCTGAGAGGAAGAAGACACCACGATATTGTCGGAGTTCATGATCTTGCCACTACTCGCTGTACCCACCATTGATCTCACTGCTCCCCTTGTTGATTTTGTCATTCTTGGCTCCTCTAGACTTGCTTACTATGGTCTCTTCGATGGATTCTTAATCCTTTCTTGGATTCTCCGTGTAGTTGCTGTCGGTTTCAATCTTTTCAAAACATATTTTTTTCATTTTAATATGTATAATTGTTAAATATCCAAACTAGGTTTGCTTGGTTTCCAACGTTTTTCAATTTGTGTTTTGTCAGTTTGGGTTAATTTGCTTAGTTGATGTGTACTTTATTTGGGATTGTTTAGTTTGATTTTGCTATGGTGTGTTAGTTCTTGTATATTGGTAATTTGGGACGGACCCAGGATTTTAAACTAACAAGAGCCGGAGTATAAAGAAAAAAAAAACTCCAAATAGGTATCCATATAGTATTAAAAAATTATAAATACTCAAAATCATTGTTTCTAAATACATTAAAATGCAATCATTTACTTACAAAGACAAAAACAAAAACAAAATAATGTTTTTTTTTAATACTAGGCTAGCTAGGATTAAAAAAATAAAAATAAATAATTAGAGCATTCATAGTGGTGGTACTAAAATTTTTAGTTTTTACAACATCACTTTACAATACACCCAATATTAAATGTTTTTTTTTTTAATCACTTCATTTGAAATAATATAAACAACTCATTAAAATAATAAAGGAAGTAAGAGAATTTGAGTTTTTTAATTGAAAGAAGAGATATAATTTTAATAAAATATTGTATTTTATTTTTAACAACTTGCTACAGTTAACTGATATTTATACCAGTTTACTTTAATTGCAAAAAAAATAGCTTTAGCTTCTCCAATAACACATAATTTTATGGTTCTTTGGTAGTAAAATAGTTTTTCTTTTTGGTTGCTAAAATACAATCATTATTGTGAATGTTTTTATTGTTTTTGTTAAGTTTTTGGATTGAATAGTTGCTAGTTGGATGAGACTAGTTAGGCTTATTGAGGAGCAAAAGCGCCTGAAGTTTTTGAAGGTGCCCAGTTACATAAAAGAAATATATTATAACTATATATATATATATATATATATATATATAAAATAAAAAAATTGGACCCAGGGGAGGCCCGAGCCCCCACCTGGGTCCGTCCCTATTGGTGATTGATGGTTCCTATGATGGAAATCATAAATTATCCATTGATATTAATGGCTTAATATATGACTGAAACCATGATTGGTGGTGGAAGCCAAGGACAGTGAGATCGGTGGTGGTAATGACAAGCCGTGGTGGGACCTCGAAGTTTGGCAATGTCGCAACCCTTCTGTTCTCTGTGTGTGTAGTCTAGGGGTGGCAAAAATTATCCAAATCCATGAACCCGCTCGTTACCCACCTTATTTGGATAAGTCTTAACCCAACCCATTTGAATATTTGGGTTAAATAGGTAAAGACTCATTTGGTTATTTAATTAGATGGGTCTAAATGGATAAATCCATTAATACCCACTAAACCCATCTAAAATTTAAATAAACAACAAAAATTCTAAATTTCTAAAAAAGCTAAACTAAAGATTACAAAATTACTTTCACCAACAACAAAAAAAGTCCAAATCTCTACCTGTTTGGTTACTAAGAAAGTGCATAAAATTATTATAATTATTACTATTATCAATACCAATAAACAACAATAATAATATCAACCAATTAAAACTCGACAGTCAAATAATAATAATTATTATTTTTCACTTAGATCACATAATAATATCGTTAACGCTCTGTTTGGATGCTGAGAAAAATCCAGAGGAGTGAAATAAACTCAATAAATTTTTGAGATCTCACCGTCTTTTGCGTTCGTGATCAACATCCTTTACACCGACAACGAACAATTTCAATCACAAAAAAATAAAAAATAAAAAATATGAACGCAGAGAAATCAAATTTTGCAGAATCAAATTTTCTTTTTCTCTCAGTTTTCTCTGCAGCCAAATAGAGGGTAACATGTATCTACCAACATAAATATACATAGATAGATAAAACAAAGAGTAGGGAGAGAGATTACGCTGAGGATAGGATCTTTGGGAGCGTGAATGAGGTGAGCGAAGATGGAATCAGCTCCAATTCAAAACTAATCACTTATCGTAGCTCCAATTCAAGTATCTTTCTAAACTAAAACTAACACGGGTCTAAGAAAGCATGAAATATTTTGAAATCCAAACAGAGCTAGCTTAATAATAACATAATTAACAGTAAATGTGTTACCAAACAGGGACCGAAGCAATTGGAGCATATTTTCTCACCTAGCAAACGGCTCTCGCGAAGATTTTCTGGGAAAATTTGAGATCTGAGAAAATTAGTTTCAGAATCAAAAAGGGGAAGTGTTGAGAAAAGGGTTTGGGAAGAGAGGCAAGGTGCTCTCTTTGTCCAAATTCTCTCTGTGTCTCTGTAATTTTTTTTTCCACCCATTGGGTTAAATGGGTGGGTTATTAATTAAATGGGTTGGGCTGGTAATGAATAATTTATTTATATATAAACGAGTTATAAATGGATAAATAGGTAATTACACACCCAACCCATTTATACCCAACTCATTTATGACCCAACCCGCCCATTTGCCACCCCTAGTGTAGTCCCCAAACACACTATTTCTATCAGAGTTTTTTTTTTTTTTTTTTTTTGATAGGATATTTCTATCAGAGTTGAACTCTAGCTTGCGGTGGTTGGACCACGAAAGGCGGCTGTCACTCTCTCCTTTGAGCTTCACTTTCTATCAGAGTTGAGCTCAATTTTAATGGTTGATTAAAAAAAGATCTTTGGTAATTTAATTGCATGTGAGTGGCATTACTTTAAATAGAAAACTAAACAAATGACTTAGTGTCCATTTGGCATTATTAATTTTGCCAATTTATTTTACTATTCAACTTATTTTTGCTACTATTTATGGGCTCTATCACACTTTTTGGTACTATTCATGGGTCTCACTATACTATTTCAGTTAACTTTTATATTTATCTATAGTACTTTCAGCAAAAAGTTTTCAGTTTCAACAAAATAAGCGAATTCCAAACAGACCCTTAATGTAACTTTTTTTTTGGGTTGAGAATCAGCTTAATTTGACTTGTGTGTGAAGTTTAAGGAGTAAATTGGCTAAAATAAAAGTTCAAGAGTATAATGGCCACTACCTCACAGTCAAGGGGTCTATTGGCATGTGCTGGTAAAAGGATTTTTTTTTTCTTTTTAAATGAAGAGATTAAATTCTATAAGGACGTGGTCTCCAATCCCAACATGCCACATCATTTTATCATATATTTAAGAATAAACACAATTACACTTAATCAATTCTAATACCCATATATAAATCCAACCAAATTGGGAATTTATTGAGATGTTATTAGGTGTGGTAGGATGTATTGAATTTTAAGTAAAATGCTAATGTGTTAATCACTTATTGGATGGTGTAAAACATGAGTTTTACACCACATCCTTATAGAATTTAATCTCATAACTGATAAAAAGAAACGCGCTTTTAGTCTTTCACATTGTCTCGCAGTGTCGTAAACATGATTACTTTTATTTAAAAAAAAAAAAAAAACCATAATAAATAACATCAACAATTAAAAACAAGCCTTTTTTTTTTTTTTTTACCACACTTAGACTCTACGATCCATATATTAACTTACAACAAAAATCTTATATTTTTCCAGAAGTCTCCAACCATATGGATTTTCCATAAATGACACACACCTACATTCATGACCAGAACTTCTAACTGACTTTAAGAATCTCTTGACGATATACTTCATAATAGAAGTACTAGGATCTTGTGAATCTCAACATTATTGCTCGAACTCTTTAATCACCATGTTGAATATTTCTCAATCTGAACTCATATATGATATTTAAATCTTGATTTGTATGATTTCTCTCTTCAGGGTACAACAATAGCCTCTCGAGCCTTTTATGAAAATAATGCATAATAGATGTAAGTAAGGTGCCACATTCTTAGCACAACCGACTTTCTAGGTTTAAAACATGTTAATCATGATTTTTGATTAATTGAGTGGCAGTCAAACTTTGATTGATCGAGCCCCGATCGAAGGTCAGTCAAACACTATCAATCTTGGTTTTTTTCTTTTTCTTTTTCTTTTTCTTTTAGCCTTTTCTTACACAAACTATCTTGAACTTTATTTGATCTTCATGGACGCATATTAGAGTCAAAGAATAGTTTACATTGTCATGGAAATTGCCAATTCTACAAACACTAAACCTAACAAAAAGTTATGAAAAAATTTATATTCTAGACTTATTGATTTATTCTTTACAGAATAAAGTTATTAATATCATTTGAACCCAATCTAGCTTGACTTGAAGCACGTATTAAACTCAGTAAATATTTTCTTGTATTTCATTAATTTTTTTTCCATTTTTCCTGCTTTTCTAATACTAGTAGGTGAAGGTTAAGTATTTATTTTGATAGTTAGGATAAAATTTAAGCATATGGCATTTATTATTCATAATTACTCTTTGCCATCGGTCTAAAACACCAATTAGCCAAAGGTTTTGTAGTTGAATTAGTATCTCCCTTTCCACTAAGTGCTTGAGGGTCAAGAGGGAGGAAAGGGTTCGAACTGCAGTGTTCGAATTATGAGATTAATAACATATTGTAATTATTACTAAAAAAAAAACCAATTAATTAATTTTTAGTAAATATGAGATTCTAATAATTTTATCACAAGTTCAATATACTAATTGGTTTCTTTTTAATCTAAAAAATATCAATAAACATTATTTAAATAACAATTTCCTACTATTAGAAAATTCAATGATCTTGGATTAAGAGTGGTGCTAAATGCACCGAAATTTACACGTGTATTTTCACACCCCCTCGCATGCACACTTATGCTATGTTTGGATGTTGGAAAAAGGAGGGGGAGTAGAGTAGAGGGAGGGAGAGTGATTAAATTACATTGTTTGGATGTTTTTTAAGGAAGAAGAGAGAGGCATTTGGAGGGATTTGGAGGGGTTTGAACTACTTCTAACCCCTCATTTTTAATTCCCCCAAATTGGAGAGATTTGGACGGAGAGTGAAGGATAAAAATGTTTGACAAAATGAATTACCAAATTTGCCCTTACTATATTAACAAAATTACAAATGAAAAGACTAATTACTCCCCTTCCCCTCACTAAATTTTAAAAACATCAAAACAAGGTAGATGATAACTATTCCCCTCTACTCTACTCCCCATTACTTCCCTTTACTCTCCTCCCACTTTAAACTTCCAAACATACCATTAGATGGGCCCATCACAAAACACTAGGATGCGGAAATGTAAATTTTTTTTTTTTTGGTCCTTTTCACTGTCAAAAGATTTATAACTGGATAAGTTGGTCATCTACACTGCTTAGGCGCGTCACACAATCAAATTTCTTAAAAAAAACATTAGCTAAAATATATATATGAGTAACGAAAGTTTTTCAATATGTTGTTTTTATTATTTTGACAGACTTTTCAAATAAAATTCAAAATCTTATAATAATTTCATGGTTTTATTTTTTAAGGGTTGTTTTGTTTAATCTTAGAAATTGTTTTTTTTTGAAGTCATTTGTGCACAATTTGAAGGTTTCATTTTTCAATGTATAAATTTACTTTTACTAAGGTTATCTTTGTTTTTCCATAAAATGATTTTCTAAAGAAAAATACATTTTATTTTTAAATGTTTGGTTGCGACCTGAAAATGCTCCAAAAAACATTTTCTAGAATATAATGCAACATAAAATAAGCTCTTTTTTGTTTCATTTTGTGGAAAAAATAAATTAAACTTTTTCTTAACAACTTAAAAAGCCCAATTTTCATCAGCAATTCAGCCAAATCTTCCCTATGTTCCAATCCACCACAAGGTATAATCAAAGTTAACTGTGATACAAGATTAGCGGGGGATATTGGTTTTTGCTCTCTCTAAACAAGTGGAAACCACTATCCCTGTCTAAGTGGAAGCAGAGACAATTAATTGGACAACTCTTCAGGTGGTGTCCCATGGTATTAAATCAGCAATTATCGAGAGTGATGCCAAGATATGTGCAGATGTTTTCACTAATCCCAATTCTGTAGTTCCATGGAGAATCTAAGTTCTAACTTTAAGGCTAAAGTGCTCAAGTTGCAGGCTGAAATATAAGTGGACCCTTAGAGAGTCCAATATTGTTGCTGATATTTTAGCTTCCTAGTCTCTCTATAATAGATTTTTTGGGTTGTTTTGTATTTGGTACAACTCCAGATGTTTTTGTTGATGCTACTGTAAAGGAGCAGACCCAACTGGCTATCTTGTAATACTTTTCTTGTTTCAATAAAATCTTTTTCAATGTGAATTTAAAAAAGAAAACCCCTCATTTTCAAGAATCATTAAACCACCATAAACCCTTGCCCTACGTTCTCATTCAACACCCAAAATACCTCAAGAACATCCAAAGTACCCTTGAAACCACTAAATACATTGGAACCACCAAATGACCAAAATACACATTGAACCTACAATATGACTAAAATACTTCCAAATCATCAAAATGGCAAAAATACCCTGAAATGTCAAAAATTGACAAAATAGCCTTGGAACTACTAAAATGACCAAACTACCATCTAAACCTCCAAATTGACCAAAAATACCCTTAAACCTCCAAAATGGCCAACATATTTGTGTAGGATTACACAATTTAAATTATAGTTTCTTTTTTCTTGTGAACTCATAATTTACTTTTAGATTAGTCTGTTTAATTCTCGATAACAAGCTTTTAACCAAGCCAATTTTTCATAATACTTTTACTTGGGCAAAATACATTTGAATTTGGTCATGTTTTAGGTTTTAGGTGTCTATTTTCCTAATTGTGGAGGTTTCATGTGGTATTTTTGGTGGTTCTAGGGGTATTTTGATGTTCTAGGGCTATTTTGAAAATTTTGATGATTTTATGGTATTTTGGAAGTTTAAGGGAGTACTTTAGTCATGTGGAGGTTGCAAGGGTATATTACTCATTTTGGAGTTTCTAGGGGAATTTTGTTAATTTTAAGTTTCTTTAGTTATTTTTTTGTCATTTCTTAGATAGCAATATCATACTTTTTTTTGGGGGATAATTGCAGTTAACCTACATGTGGTTTGGTCGGTTTTAACTAAGCCTACCTGTGGTTTAAAAGGTGTCACTTAACCTACTTAAAGTGTCATCCGTTAGACATTCGTAACCCACCTCACCATTTTCACTGTTAAAAACAAAAAAAACATAACAAAAACAAAGAAATCAAGATCTAAAGTTAGGGTTTTATAAAAATTAATATTCTCATTCCAACCTCAAAGCTCTTCCTAACAATAGTCACAAGAATCAAGAATGAAACAAATTCTAGCCTCAATTTAATCCTTTCATGTGAGAGTGAGTGAATGTAATTTTTTTTTTTCTATTTGTCTTTTCTTCAAAACCAACTATTTGTTAGCAATCTCCTTCTATCTCTCCCTTTCTCCCTTTCTATTTTCTCTCAACTGAACCAAATTTATCTCTCTTCTCTCCTCACTCTCTCTTCTCAAGCTACCATGACCAAGCACTAGCTTGGTTGCTTCGCCATTTATCGCTGCCGATAATCTTTGTTGGTTGTGCCGCTTGAACTGGTCTCATCTTTCTATCTTTTTCATTAAAAGAAACCCACAATTGAAGTTCTTTCTCCATCGATCTGCCATGGCTAAGTTCAAGTTCGCTAGGTCCCTATTCATTGCCACTGTTCTCCAAGTGGTTCCGTGGTTGTGTGTTCTTTTATTTTGTCTCAATCTGTTCATGGTGATGAATTGGAAGTCTTGGTTCTCCGTTGGCTGGTTTTTAGAAAGGGTGGTTGTTTCTTTGTATTTGGATTTGGATTTTTGGGGTGTATTTGATGAGATGTGGTTGTTTATTTGGGTTTGTGGGTTGTAGTGCTTGGCTGTTGGTGTGGATGGGGGTTAGTGGTGGAGATTGGGTTTGTGGGTCGTAGTGTTTTGCAAAGGAGCTCTTGTTGGTATTAAGAAAGCCTCTTGGTAGACAAACAGCACATACAAAAATGTAAGGGGGGGTTGTTTTAGTTTTGGGTTATTCTGTTAGATTGAAAGCTTCAAAACATCTTTTTTGTGTATTTTATTCCTAATTTTTTTTTCTCCCTCAACAATCACAACTGAGGACACCCAAATCCACACCAATGCCGTGACTACCAAGTACCTACCCAAAACATTTGTTTGCTACCCTTTGTTCAAACATTTGAAGAAGTTTTTCATAGTTTCAGCAGCATCATTTTCAAAAGTTTCTTTATCTTTGCCATTTGTTCATACATTTGAATTCAAAAATGGAAACCCAGAAGCACAAAATTTCAAAACTAACTTGTGCTAGGGGATTATTCATATTAATGGATGTGTTTGTGAAATTTTGATCTTGAGATTTTTAGTATAAATGGTTTTTTTTTTTTTTTTTTGGAGTTCTAGATTCAAAAGAGTAGACGAAGGAGAGAGACATAAAATATTATTGAAAAGACATTTTTAACCTTGTTTTTCTAATAGAAAATGGTGAGGTGGGTTACGGATGTCTAACAGAAGGCACCTCAGGTGGGTTAAGTGACACTTTTTAAATCACGAGTAGGCTTAGTTAAAATTGGCCAAACCATAGGTGGCTTAACTACAATTATCCCTTTCTTTTTTGTTTTGATAATTCGATAGTTGGGGGAGAGGGTATTTGAACCTTGGATGTTTTATTTGGAAACACTTGAATGTGCTAACCGGTTGAGTTACAAGGCTATATTATTGTTAAAGAGCATTGTCATACTTTTTTTTATTTGCTTTTGGAATAATAATAAATAAATAAATTTGTGCATTAAAATGAATTTTAATGCATGAATGTGTCTTTTTTGTAGGAGAATGTAGATAATTCCAGCAAGATTTACTAAGAAAGGCACTGGTTGATTTGTGTAATGAACATAGCCAATAAACTAAATTTTAACAAGGGCTATAATGAAGTTGCAGAAGGTCAGCCCAATTCAATTTGAGCCTAAATGGAATAAGGGATCAAAGGAAATTCACATAAAATCCAAGTCAAATTCGGATTAGGAATTCAACCTGCTCAAACCTTATGTTTTTGGGCATAACTTTCAACTTAAATATCGGATTGAGGTGATTCAAGTTGGCTGGAAGGATAATTCAAAGGGCTACACATTTTTAGTATATGATAAATCCAAATTCTGAAGTTTAAGGGGGTCAAAAAGAAGTTTAAGAGGGTTTTTGGTTTAGCCAAAACTCAAACTCAAAACTCAAGTTTCATCACCCAATTATCAAAATCTGTGGGCCCCACCTCAAAAAAATTGGTTTGGTTTAATTTTTGTTCTCAATTTTCATAACTCAAAACTCAAAAAATTGAGTTAGAGTAATGGAAATTGAGAAAAACTTGTTATCATCCAACTAAAATCATCACTTGTATGACTTTTAATTGAGTTATAAGATAAATTTGTCATCTACTCCCATGACCCACCAAAACACCCGCATCGACTTTAAAAGAGAGAGGAAAGTGAAATTAGGAGGAAATAAGATATTTGTTTTTCAAGAAATTATTTCTTATATTTAGAAACCAAATGAAATAATTTCTTTTGATTTTTTGTTTAAAATTTTAAATTAAAACAAATAAAAAACTATGTTGTTTTGGGCACTTGAGAGAAATGTAGGAAGGACTAAATTGACAATAAAAGTTGAGGACAAAAAAAAAAAAAAAACTTGGATAAAATTGAAGACATCCCAAACTTTCATTAAATTTCAGCAAATTATACCAAAAAATAACAAAACTCCTCTCATTCCCATGTGATAGTGTTGTACTGTTGTGCATGTTAGTATCTTAATAAGAAGCAGTCTTATCCCTGCCTACTGTCTTCCTGAAAATACAAAGCGCATCGCTCTCACACTCGTTAGGAAAGTAAGTTATTTGCCAACGAGTGTTGTGTTAATATATAATCGTGATAGGTGATCACATCATAATATGGTGCACCCTCACCTATACAATAACACCCACTTGGTGGATGGTTTTACTTCACCAACCAACATCAGAGAATTATTTAAGCGTTAGAATTAGTTATTTATAGAAGTGGTGTGTCTTTTAGATAAGATACAACTCTTGGTAAATAGACATATCTCTTCCCAAGATACACGAGGAGTCTATAAATACCGGGACTCCTCATTCATTGTTACGTTATGATAAGTAAAACTATAACAAGTGTCAAGGCTGAACCCGTCGGCTGTGTTATGAAACGGAGTCTACAGCTTAGGCTAACGGGATTAATTAATTAAGAGGCTAAAGACCCCATAGCTGACGGACAGTGATGTGATGGGACCAAGATGGAGGGAAGCCTGCTCTAAGGGGTTAACTCCATTTTAAGGCTGACGCTGATATGGCCGAAGGGTAAAAGATAAGTTGACGGTCCTGAAGCTGACGGTTCTAATAAAATCTTTGTCTTGGCCACCACGCATGAATATATAAGGAAATGACCTGTATCCCACGCTGAGTGTTAGTGTCCTACAAGGAAAGGATTCCGCAATCTACGCTCATGAGGACTTCTATAAGGAAAAGACTTCTACTCCAAGGAAGAGATGTCAACCCTCTACTACTATAAAAGCCCCAATACCCTCACAAATTAAGGTACGCATAATTAACCCCCCCTAGCACTCTAGAGTTGTAATAAGTTCTAACTTGACCTTCGGAGGGTATTTGGCCGGCACCATACCGGTGCTCTCTGTTGGGTCTTCTTCTTTTTATTATGCAGGTGCTGTTTAGAGTGTGCGAGTATCGTGTGGCTCACTGGTGGTTTTTTCGACATTATCAGTTGGTGCCGTCTGTGGGAACCATTTTGCTGCGATCCGTAAGCCATACAATAGTTTCCCGGATAAAAGAGTTGCATGGTGCTCACTCGCTCGATGGTAACCATAAATGACGTTCAAGAAGAAGAACCACCCATGACTGCCCTCAAGAGACAAGTTCAAACTCTCGCCGTTGCCGTAGAACACCTTACCAAACAAAACTGCGATCTGGAAGAACAGTTGCGTTTGAAGAATGTGACACCGAATAACCAAAAGGATGATAAAAAAGGGACCAGTGCCGAAAGAAGGAACCAGGAGGGACTCGAAGGTAGTAATGCTCCAAACCAACAGGAACGACAGGAAACCAGTCGTCCCTTCGGTTTTGACACGGCCCCCCCTTACATGGTCACAGAGATACAATTGATGAAGGAAAGGATGGATCTTATGATGAATGCCCTTAAAGGACAGGTGTCTAGCGACTTTGACAACTTGGTTCACCGGACCGATTCGCCATTCACTACGTCTGTCAACTCCTTCCCCCTGCCACAGAAGTTTCGCATGCCACAAATTGAGAGTTACGATGGAGTCAAGGACCCGTTTGATCATCTAGAAACCTTCAAGACCTTGATGCACCTTCAAGGAGTACCAGACGAAATCATGTGTAGGGCCTTCCCTACAACGCTGAAAAACTCGACGAGAATTTGGTTCGGCTGGCTGACACCCAACTCCATCAGCATTTTCAAAGCGCTCTCGATCGATGGGGCCGACGACAAAATACTCGTAGTAGCATTTACGAATGGGCTGAAGAAGGGTAAGTTCTTGTTTTCACTATACAAGAATGACCTGAAAACTATGTCGGATGTGCTTTACAGGGCCATTAAGTACATGAATGCCGAAAACGCTCTACTAGCTCGCGAGGAAAAGCCCAAGAAGAGAGAAAGACAAGAAGATACCCGTTAGGAAAGAGGATGGAAGATAGCGAGAACTGGAGAGCGAAGGGATGATAGGAGATCTAAGCCCCCAACGGGGAGGTTCACGAGCTTCACTCCATTGACCACCCCAGTCGACCAGGTCCTAATACAAATCAAAGACGAGGGGACATTAACTTTCCCAGGAAAGCTGAAGGGAAATCCCAACTAGCGGTCCAGAGACAAACACTGTCACTTCCACCGCGACCATGGACATGACACGGTTGACTGCTATGACCTGAAACAGCAGATCGAAGCCCTCATTAGGCAAGGGAAGTTGCAGAAATTCGTTAGCAAGGAAAGGGTAGACTCGCTTCCTCAAGAGCAAGCTCCCTGACGAGAAAACGAGTGTCCGAGATAGCCTTTAGGAGACATAAGGATGATTATAGGGGGCGCGACCGCCAGCGGCTTATCGAAAAGGGCTCGGAAGGCTTGTCTTAGAATGGTTCAGAACATTCAGCTCGCTGGTGCTATCCAGAAGATGCCACGAGTCGACAACCCACTTATTGGCTCTTCAAAAGAGGACGCCCGACGTCTCCACCATCCCCATGACGACGCACTTGTCGTTAGCATCCAGGTAGGAGACTACAACATGTACCGAGTCTTAGTCGACAACGGGAGTTCTGCAGATATTCTCTACTACCCAGCATTCCAACAGATGCGGATCAGTAGAGAGTGATTAACCCCAACTAACGCTCCACTCGTCGGGTTCGGAGGAACCAAAGTGTACCCCATTGGCGCAGTCACATTGCCGGTTACAATTGGAGATTACCCCCAATAAGTCACTAAGGATGTTACATTCCTCGTGGTCGATTGCTCCTCTGCCTATAATGCCATTATAGGGCGACCCACCCTTACCTTTTGGAAGGTCGTAGCTTCGACCTATCCCTTAATGATCAAATTCCCCACTGAGTACGGAATAGGAGAATTGCGAGGGGACCGAATAGCTGCACGCGAATGCTATGTTGCGATGCTGGAAATGGACGACCATTTGCCGACCATGAGCATAGAAGAACAACGAACGGGGGCAGAACCCGTGGAAAGGCTCGAAGAGATACCTCTCGATAGCTCTAAGGCGGACAGATCCACCAGGATTGGTACTCTCGCTAGCCCGGTGATTCGCTTAGCATTCGTAACCTTCCTTAAGGAAAATCAGGACGTGTTCGCCTGGTGCCATAAGGATATTCCCGAAATTGACCCATCGGTCATGGTACATAGGTTGAATGTGTCACCAACTTGTCCATCCGTCAGATAGAAGAAGCGAGTATGTGCCTAAGATCGCGCGATAGCAAAAGAAGTCGGTAAGCTACAAGAGGCAGGCTTCATTAGGGAGGTATACTACCCCGACTAGTTAGCAAACGTGGTAATGGTCAAGAAAGCCAGCGAAAAATGGAGGATGTGCGTGGACTTTACTGACTTGGACAAAGCGTGCCCCAAAGACAGTTATCCCCTCCCACGGGTCGACATTCTAGTAGACTCTACGGCTCAGCACAAGCTGTTAAGCTTTATGGACACTTTCTCTGGTTACAATCAAATTCAGGTGCATGAAGCTGATCAGGAGAAAACATTGTTCGTAACTAGTCAAGGACTCTTCTGTTATAAAGTAATGTCATTCGGCCTAAAAAATGCAGGCGCGACGTATCAGAGGCTTATGAACAAGATGTTCGCGCAGCAGATTGCAAAAAAATGTCCAAGTCTACGTTGACGATATGCTGATAAAAAGCCGAAGGGAGGAAGATCACTTGGAAGACCTCAAAGAAACATTCAACACTCTCTGCTCTTACAACATGAAGCTTAATCCAGGAAAGTGTGCTTTCGGAGTGACGGCCGGAAAATTCCTAGGATTCATGGTGTTGTAGAGAGGCATCGAGGCCAACTCGGACAAGATCCCGGCTATAATGGAGATGGCACCCCCGAAAAATGTGAAGGAAGTATAAAGCCTTAATGGCAAGATAGCGGCGCTAAATAGGTTTATGTCAAGGGCAACAGACAAGTGCTTACCCTTTTTTCGCACGTTGAAGAGATCTTTCGAGTGGAATGACGAGTGCTAGCACACATTCGAAAAATTAAAAACTTATTTCTCTTCCCCGCCGTTACTAAGTCCCTCGCAGCCAGGTGAAGAACTTTTTCTCTATCTTGCCGTCTCCCCAGCCGCCGTCAGCGCCGCCTTAATCAGAGAAGAAGAAAGAGTGCAGAAGCCTGTATTCTACACCAACCAGGCACTTTGTGGAGCCGAAGAAAGATATCCACCCATGGAGAAACTCGCCTTCGCACTAGTGACGGCAGCACATAAGCTCAAACCGTACTTTCAAGCCCACACGGTGATCGTCCTAACCGATAAACCTTTGCGGCGGGCCATGAGCAGCCTTGAAGCCGCTGGACGGTTGGCACTATGGGCCATAGAATTGAGCAAGTTCGACATTTAGTACCGCCTGTGAACTGCCATTAAAGGACAAGTCGTTGCAGATTTCAGAGCTGAGTTTATAAATGGCGAGGACAAGAGGGCAAAGGAACCTCTTTAATGGAGTATACATGTAGACGGGTCGTTCAACAGGCAGGCTGGGGGAGCCGGCATTGTGCTACTAACACCTGAAGGAGACACAGTTGAATGCATGGTCCGCCTTGATTTCCCTACCATGAATAATGAAGTGGAGTATGAGGCTTTAATAGCAGGACTTGACCTCGCCAAAGCTGTAGGAGCAGCAAATGTAGTCATTTATTGCGACTCTCAGGTCGTCACCAACCAGATAAACAGGGACTTTGAGTGTCGAGGCGAAAGAATGAAGGAATATCTTGACCAAGCAAAAAAGAGGGTAGATGAGCTGAAGGCCAAAATCATTTAGATTCCTAGGGGAGAAAACGAGCAAGCTGACCGCTTGGCCAAAGCTGCCTCAGTCGAACATATGACCACCTTGGACAGTGTGCTCTCCTTCATATAGCTCTCTCCACTGATAAATTCCATCTGTGTGTAGGAGATAGGCTCCGAAACCAGTTGGACTACATCGTTAGTCTCCTACTTAAAAAATGGTGCATTGCCAGACGGAAAGGAAGCTGTAAGAAAGCTGAAGGTCCAAGCAGTGAGATTTGTCCTAATAAGAGATGTCTTGTACAAAAGAGGTTTCTCCCGCCCCTACCTAAGATGCTTAGGTCCTGAAGAAGCAGACTACGTCATGAGAGAGGTACACGAGGGAATCTGTGGAAACCACTCAGGGTCGAGATCATTAGTACACAAGCTAGTGCGAGCAGGGTACTTTTGGCCAACCATGCAGAAGGATGTCGAGGCTTATGTAAAGACCTGCGACAAGTACCAAAGGTTCAGCAATGTTATCAGACAACCACCCGAAGAACTTACCCCGATGACGGCACCATGGTCGTTCGCACAATGGAGACTAGACATCATGGGGCCATTCCCTACGGCAATACGACATCTGAAGTTTTTGGTAGTGGGCATCGACTACTTTACGAAGTGGGTAGAAGCTGAAGCCTTGGCCACCATTACGGAGAAGAATGTACGGCGTTTAGTCTGGAGATGTATCATATATTTAGCATCCTTAGGATCTTTATCTCGGACAACGGAAAGCAATTCAACAACGACTCCTTCCGAGACTTTTGCTGGCAGTTGGGAATATGGAACCGCTACTCCTCCCCCACCCACCCTCAAGCTAACGGACAGGTTGAAGTCATGAATCAATCCTTGCTCAAGATTATCAAGACTCGGCTCGAGGGGGCAAAGGATATATGGCCTGAAGAGCTGCCAAGCATACTTTGGGCATACAGGACAACGACGAGGATGCCCACAGGGGAGACACCATTCCGACTAACATACGAAAACAAAGCGGTCATCCCAGCCCAAGTCAGATTCACAAGCTACAGGGTACACAACCATGACGAGAGCAAGAACGAAGAAGCTATACGTCTACAGCTCGATCTAGTAAACGAAGTCAGGGCGACGGCAGAACAAAGGCTTGCAAGGTATCAGGACCGCATGGCCAAGCACTACAATTCCCGGGTCCGACATAGAAACTTCCAGGTTGGAGATCTCGTTCTAAGGAAAGTTATAGGCGTTGCGAGAGATCCGGCCCAAGGAAAACTCGGCCCAAATTGGGAAGGACCTTACCGAGTCATTGCATGGCAGAGGAAGGGAACCTACCACCTGGAGGCGCTTGACGGACGAAAGCTGCCACATCCTTGGAATGCTGAACACTTGTGGAAGTACTACCAGTAGAGATGGCAACGTGAAGAACGACACCCCCTTTTTCACTTATAGTTTACTGCAGCGAATTTTAGTTATACTTCTCTAAATTATCATTTTAATTTTTGCTACAATAAGCCCAAAGGGCAAGTTTTTTTTTTTAAAGCTACTTTTTTATGAATGCATGACAATAAGAGGAGTTTATTCAAAGAGGCTAACTTTTTCCATTTACAAGCTCGCAAAAGACAAATAACACAAAAGATGAAAAATTCTAAATTGAAAAGTAGACAACCTTCAGTCTGCAACAATGGGCGACTGTAAGCCCTCGAGACTGACGAGTCAATCCCAAGGGGATAGGCCATAAAATTAAGTCCATGTGACAGACTCATCAAAAGAGACGGGCTCTTGAAAGAGACGGTTTCAACAAAGTGGCTCCATTAAGTTCATAATATGAACAAAGTCATAAAATTAAAAGTCCATGTGACGGACTCATCAAAAGAGACGGTCTCAACAAAGTGGCTCCGTTAAGTTCATAATATGAATAAAGCCATAAAATTAAAAGTCCATGTGACAAACTCATCAAAAGAGACGGGCTCTTGAAAGAGACAGTCTCAACAGAGTGGCTCTGTTAAGTTCATAATATGAACAAAGCCATAAAATTAAAAGTCCATGTGACAGACTCATCAAAAGAGGGGCTCGTAAAAGTGACGGTCTCAACAAAATGGCTCCGTTAAGTTCATAATATGAATAAAGCCATAAAATTAAAAGTCCATGTGACGGACTCGTCAAAAGAGACGGGTTCATGAAAATGATGGTCTCAACAAAAGTTGCTTCACTAAGTCCATAAGGTGGACAAGGCCGAAAAAGTGACGGTCCATGTGACGGACTCCCCAAAATAACGAACCCAACAAAGTGACGGTCTAAAAAAAAAAAAAAAAAAAAGAGAGGGTGGAATTTCAATAAGGGATGTCTAGTGTAAGAAGCTGACGGACACAATGTACCCTTAAAACAAGACAAGCCCAACATTAAACAACTTCGAAAATAAAGGAACGGCTAAAAATCCCCTAAAAGAGAGCAACGACTTTACTAAACTGACGAAGTCAATAAATTATAACCCATAGCTAGGCTGACGACCTCAACCTGCAGCTAGAAAATAAATTCAGTCTACAAAGCAAGAAAATAAAGCACACGGACAAAATAGCCATACACACATGATCAAAGGCGACGGTTACTAAAGTATTGCAAGCAAGAGTAAATTAATCATAAATCAAAGCCCAAAGGGGCACTTAAAAGTTGCTTAAGTATTACAAATAAAAGCCCAAGGGGCACTTAAAAAGTTGTTTGCAAAATGGAACAGAAGATATCAATTACAAAGAAATGATGGTTGAACAGAAGGGGCGTCATTTCAAGTCATTCTACTTTTTCTGAACGAGGGGGTCTTCCTTGTCTAGGACCTCCACAGAAGGATTAGAAGTGGGGGCTGGAGGGTTCGCAGCTGGTTGGGCCAAAACAACGCCACTATCCTCAGCCGGAGGAGCGTCCTCAGAGTCGTTACCATCAATGTCAACGACGTCATTAGCAGGCGTCATCGGCGGAGCGTCATCTAAGGTGATCCCAAATAGATCCAAGTCTGAGAAGGCTGACGCGACCTGCTTAAGGCAGTCGTCGAATCCAATATCATAGTATCCCCCGCAGGAATCGATAAAGGAATCTGATGCCTTGAATTTCTTGATTGCATCAGCCCCAGCCGTCTCCACTTGACTGCGTAGGACCGTCAGTTCTTGCTCTAAATTCTCCCTCTGACGGTCCGCCCCTTTTAACTTCTGTTTTGTCTCTTTCAACTCCATGTTCAAGAGACGAACGGCCTCCTTGTATTGCGCCTGTTGGTTCAGCAAGTTGGCATTGTGTTTGCTGACGCGGGTGGCGACCCCTTCCTTGGCCGCACAACGGTCCTGGAGCACTTTTACACGTACCAAGGCCTAAAAAGGACACAGCCGTCGGTCGTTACCAAAAAAAAAAAAAAAAGGATGTTGCTAGGAGAAACGACCTACCCGTGTTAAGTCAAACAAAGCTGACGCTCCCAGGTCCTTCGTCCCCAACAAAGCACAAGGATTTATGTCCGTCGGCTTTATGAATGATTCTACCTCTTGGACAGCATAGTCCTTATGCGTCAGCAGGCAACGGGGACCCTTAAGAACAGGACCGGAAGAGGTCATCACCCCCTTCCCTACTCCATGACCAGATTTGGGGGGCGACTTCTCTGGGGGTTCACTCCCAGAAGTGACGACCACCTTTTTAAGGGGACGACCATCCTTACCGTCAGTTTTCCTCTTCTGCGAACCCTTGGCGACGGTCTTGGGGGCTGACGAAGATGTGAGTTCTCCTTTCGCCCTCTTCTCTTCTTTCTGACGGGCAGCTGTAGCCCTTATCCGTTGCCTTGCTGCCTCAATTTCTGCAAAAGTAACATATGAGAAAAAAAAAAAACCGACAGCAGAAGTTGAGAGCGACGGGACTATAGAAAAGACTACTTACGACGGTGAGAAAATTCTTCCAACTTGAAAGCTTCTGGCGTTGATTCTGGACCCCGCAGTATGCGTAAAGAGCGTCAAGAGTAATTAAATTCGGGCACTTTCGCTCTTCCAGAGGAATCTTAAGAACCCAACGGATAAAGTCTCTTTGCTCGTCGGTTATAAGAGGGCGAATGTTGGCTGCAAAGGAAAACAAGCTGACAATGTTAAGACGCTATAAAAAATAAAAAATAAATAAATAAATAAATAACAATAAAATAAAGTATATGAAATAAGCTGACGGGGTTAAAAGCTGTTGGTTGAAACCTGAATCCCTAACGAAGGCCCATGTATTATCAAAATAACCATGGGGAATCGTTTCCCATTCTTCCTAACGGCACACCCCGTCTGTCCCTTTAACAAAAAAGTACCTACTCTTCCAAACTCTATTGGAATCTGGCATCTTAGACACTAACTTTAACTCCCTCTCCCTTACGGCAAAATGGTACATCCCTTTAGAAGAAGAAAGGTGCTGGGGTCTATAACAATAGAAGAATTCGTCTAAAGTAAGTTGACGGTGTCCTCCACTTAGACGACCCCATAAGATCTCAGCACTTATAAAGATCCTCCATGAATTTGGGGCAATCTGGCTAATAGACAACCCTAGAAAATCAGCTAGCTGACGGTGCAAGGCCGTTAGGGGCAGTTTGAGCCTTGCAGCAAACATGGCGTCATACATACCAACATCTGTGGTTCTCCCCATAGAGCACTTTTCATTCTCCCTGGGGAGACGGATAGGGATGTGGTCTGGGATTTGGAAACGAATGTGTAACTCTTTGAATACCTTTTCACTCATTTTTGGTAAAAATTTATTAACGGCCCATTCCTCGGGAAGGATGAAGGGATGGCTACCTCCGGGACTTCTTGAAGTTCCCTCACAGGACTCCTCGTCACCTTCATCTCTGTCACTATCCCTCTCTTCTTCCTCCTTAACATCACCCTCCTCACTTACTACCTCTTCCTGACCTTCATCACCGTGACTCCCTACCTCCCCGTCGGGAGATTAGGCAGACGACTCTCTCTCTGACGACCGGGAAAAGCCCTCGGACTCATCACCTGAACCAAATACCTCGTCGTAGCCCGCTCCATCGTGAACCAACGACTGATCACTCGACGCGTCACTTGACATCTAACTACCTACAAGTGACGGATTTATTCTAAGCACCTAGGATGACGACCTCGCTATAAAAAATTAATTGAAATAGAGTGTGTACAAAGAAAGAAAGAGGACTTACAAGTTTTTCGAAGCGGGTGACGGTTTTTGGAAGCAACGGTAGCAACTCAGGTGACGATGTTGGGAAATTGGCGGAACAAAGGCGACGGATCTTCTCTCCAAGAATCAGTAAAGATGAAATGGGAAAAATGGGGGGAAGAAGTGGGTTATATATAAGGGGAAAAGGCACAGAAGACGAAGCGACGCCCTCGTCTAAACGCGGAGCCAACCAGAGTATGCCACGTGTTCGAGCATTTAATATTGGCTGCTCGAGGAGTCACCTTTGAATTATTTTCTCTCTCCTGGCTAAAGTGAAAATTAACAACGAAAAAATGTAACTCCATAACCCGTCAGTTCGAACTGATGGAGATATGGAGTAGAGGGCAACTGATAAGTAAAACTATAACAAGTGTCAAGGCTGAACCCGTCGGCTGTGTTATGAAACGGAGTCTACAACTTAGGCTGATGGAATTAATTAATTAAGAGGCTAAAGACCCCATAACTGACGGACAGTGATGTGATGGGACTAATATGGAGGGAAGCCTGCTCTAAGGGGTTAACTCCATCTTAAGGCTGACACTGATATGGCCGAACGGTAAAAGATAAGTTGACGGTCCTGAAGCTGACAGTTCTAATAAAATCTTTGTCTTGGCCGCCACGCATGAATATATAAGGAAATGACTTGTATCCCATGCTGAGTGTTAGTGTCCTACAAGGAAATGATTCCGCAATCTATGCTCATAAGGACTCCTATAAGGAAAATACTTCTACTCCAAGGAAGAGATGTCAACCCTTTACTACTATAAAAACCTCAATACCCTCACAAATTGAGGTACGCATAATTAACCTCCCTCTAGCACTCTAGAGTTGTAATAAGTTCTAACTTGACCTTCAGAGGGTATTTGGCCGGCACCACACCGGTGCTCTCTATTAGGTCTTCTCCTTTTTGTTGTGTAAGTGTTGTTTAGAGTGTGCGAGTATCGTGTGGCTTACTGGTGATTTTTTCAACATCATCACGTTACATAATTTATTTTCTCTGTCTATATTGGTAATTCACAGTCTAACAACATTACCATACACAATAAAGGACTGACAGTGGTATCAAAGCCAAGTTTCAAAGAGAAAAAACACACCACCACCACCACCACAACAACGACCATCACCCTTACCCACAACTTATAATCATTCTATCGAGTTGTTGAAATTAATTTTTCAAACAATTCATAGACAGGTATTAGGCTTAGTGACGTTAGTGTCTTATTATAATTATCATCAAAACATTGCCTATCCTGATGAACCACCATTTTGTATGAGAATTGGTGGTTTACCATTTGTTGAGGGGAAAATTTTTGATGTTCCCAAATAGAAAATGGGGTAGCCAAGCCGAAACTCGACGATGGGCCCTAGAAATAAAGCCCAAAGGCTTTCGGTGTAGTTTAAGCCCTCCCAAGCAAGAGATGGAGGCTGCACCCTAACAAGAAGACAACAATAAAGCATAATAAACACGTTATTGTTGTTAGATTGTTATATTATTAGTACTTTTACTGTATCATAGTTCAAATCAGTCCTCTAGTGGTACGGTATTATCTCCAGTGGTAGGGTAATTTCAGGTTAATAAGTGTGTTTACATGGTAAAAATCATATATTTCCATGGTCAAAATTATATATTTTCCTTATTATTATTAAGTCAACATAAGGGAAAACTTCCATAGTTTCCAAAACATTATGATCTTCAAAATAATAATACTAAACAAGGATTAAAGGCTTTATAGTTACAAATACAAGAGGAAAAATAGGATGGAATGAAGGGAGAGAGAGATCCTAGCTCAGTGCAGCAAGTATTAAACTAAGATTTTGATGAGTATGTGTGCATAAGGCATGAATGAGGTAATATGGGCTGATTTGAGTGAGTGGGATGGGATTAACACTGAGGTTAAGGCTTTAGTGAGTAGTGGGCTAAAGGGGGATGAGTAGTGAGCTTAAGGAGAGCTAAATCACAAGTAAAATGGCAAATAAATCAAGAGTTTCAGAGGGGGTAGTTGTTTGTGACTAATTGTGAGACATTTATAAGCTATGATTGTGTAAAGGAGAGAAAAGAATATCTGAGGTTAGATGAGTGTGAGCTGAAGGGGATGAGTAGTGAGCTTAAAGAGAGCTAAACCACCAGTAAAATGGCAAATAGATTAGGAATTTTAGAAGAAGTAGCTCCCCCCATTGTGGGCTGAGATGCTTTTGCTTTTATAATGGAGTTTTAAAGAAGCATTAATTGACAAGAATCGAAAAAAACGTAGGCCTGATTCAGGGGAGCCAGGTAGCTGCATTAATAACCTGGACTTGGCCTAAAAATGGGAGATTTGCTTTTGGGGCTGCCTTGCTTCTTTGGGTAATAATGGGATTTTAGAGTGCTTTACATTGAATGCCATGTTTTCTGGGGCTGAGCTTAATCAATGTGATTGAGGCGTGTATCAAGCGCGAATCCTAATGTTGCAACTGAGATTTGGACTCCCAAGAAGTAAGATTCAACACTCCAAGTTAGATGTCAAGCTCTAAGTTCACTTTAGGGGGTTCCGCTAGAGATCCCTTTTTGCCCTTTAAATCACATGTTCCCAATTTTTCCCCTTTAGGATTCATGGGCTTGGGACATGAATCACGTCTTGATCATTTTTAACATTTATAGCATCAATTTGTTGAAGTTTCGATGACTTGGTTTCAGCTCCCCTTCTGCTGGAGGTGCAGTCTTGAGGAAGATGATGGAATCCCATCATCCTTTTGACTTCGGCTGATACGACTGCCCTTAGGCACTGTTCACGTCAGGCAAAGGGTGGTAGAAAATTGATGGGACAACCCCTAGTTCATCCTCAAAGGCTTGGTTCTCTTGTAGAGGTCTCTAGTTGTCTCTTGGTTAGGGATGAACAAGGGTTGCTTGCCCACTTTCAAGCCTCTTGCTGGGACATTTTGGGCTGGAACTTTACTCCATTTCAGCACTTTTAGTTGGGCCATATGGCCCTTTCTTTGCTTGGGCTTGCTCCCTTCTCCACGAGATTCTTAGGCCTACGAAATGGGCATTAAAGACATGCTTTGCCATGAGTTTTTTTACTCCTCATGGGCTTTAGTTGTTAGTAGAAATAAAATGAATACATAAGCTTTAATAAATATTTATGGTAGATTTTGGTTATATATTTCCATAACAACTTGTAGAGTTTCTCATAATTTTTGCCATGGATTACTTTGTAAATGATATTTTCTTTGGGACTTTTTAAATAATGACCTCCAATATTTTTCTTGAGAATAATATTTACCATGGGTTTTAAATAAATATGGTAACAATCACTATAATGGAATAATGTGATATTCTCATGAGTTTCTCTATAGATAATCATGTAGGATGAATAATTACCATGAGTTTTGGTAATAAATATTATGAATGTTGTGATGAAAGATAGATAGTGAACATGAGTTTATAATATGAAATAAATAAATGTCATGGGTCTAATAATCATAACTTTCCAATTGCTTTTATAAGATGATTGCCATGGGTTTTGAGAATAGATAATTCATAAATTCCATGAGCTTGTAATATTATAGTAATATGCTTAAGAATCTAAAGTATTGTTTATTATTGGATTTTTAAGTGAAATAATTATGATATAGTATTTTGCCAAGTATTGATGACCTTGGGCTTTCGATAAATAGTGCCAAGTAATTAGCTTGGGCTTTTAATAGTGCCAACATAAGTTGAGTTTTTGATATTGCCAATGAGAATTGGGTTTTGATATTGCCAATGTGAATTGGGCTTTGGATGAATAAATCGCCATGGTTTCAAACCTTGAGCTTTGATTATGGATTTGAATTCCATTGATAAAATTGTTTTGCCATGGATTTGAGTCATGGGCTTTTCAAATATTGCCAAGCATAAGTATTCTTGGACTTTAAATAGAATAAGATGTGCGTATTGGGTTCATAAGGCCAGTTTTGGGCTTAGCTAAATAATGATAATAAAATTGGATAAAATAGGAGTTTTTTGGGCTTTTTGTGATAGTTTATATCATGACCCAATTTAGATAATAAGATATGAAATAATTGTGATTAACATAATAATAAAGCCAAAAAAAATGTTTGGGAAAACCCAATAACTTATAGTGGTATAAATAGGTGGTACTCGAATAAAGTTAGGTGTTAAAAAAAAAGTACCCTAACACCATTCATTGTTGATATTCATCAAGTACATGAAAATTTTGTTCTTTAAGAAAAATATTGGGATTCTTATACTGAACAAGAAAAGATACAAGAAGAAACACTGAATCCACAGGAATCTAAGATCAACGGTTTGGAAATTGAAGAACAAGAAAATACCCATTTTTGGATCTGGAACATTTAGATCGACTTTATTTCAATATTGTAGTAACGTCATCTGTAATTTCAAATTTGGTTGAGAAAACTGTAATATTTAGAGAAGTTGATGCCAAAGAATTTGTGTTAGAGGACTAGAGAAGTGGAGAAAAAGAACAGTTAGAAGAACATTGCTACATGCAGCGAACCCATCAAGCACTGCTTCAAAAAGAAACTGTTGAAAAAGACACCGTTTCATGTTTTCCTAATTTAGATCTAAACAAATCATTGAGTGATTTTGTCTTGGACGAGTCTGCAACATTGACTCCAAAGCAATCTGAAACTATAGCATACAACTCTATCTCCAATCCTAATTCTAATCAACTTCTTATTTAATCCAAGTTAGGCCCACGTTTTAGACAAATTGCCAGAAAAACTATAAGACCTCAAACTCCACTTCCTAGCCCACTTCGTAAAGCCTTAAAGAGTTGGAGTTCATCAAGAAGTGAAACAAGTCTAAATACAAGTCCTAGTTAGATTCCAATTTGTGATACTTATCCTGAGTCTCCTAACTTCAAGCAAGCATTGGTAGATTCAAAGGGTAAACAAGTCAAAGATATTCTCAATCTTCATTACAAAAGAAAAAGGAATTTTAGTAAATTTGAGAGAGGAGAGTCATCCAGGTCTATAAGACAAAGACACAATTTGAGTTACCCACAATACAAGGGAATGTACGTAAAATCATTTAGAGGATATCCATGGCAAAACCCAAGAAGAGCATATTGGAAGGGATACAAGAATGACTATAAGCGCCGTTATATGTAATAGTTTTATTATTTCCTTTTAAATAGTGTGCTTTATTATACTTTTTAATTTTATTTTCCAATTTTGTGTGTTTATATTTAACAACGACAATATAAGTATTTTTATTGTACCTAATTTGTTTATATAATAAACAGTTTGATGTGTTTATTAATTCTGTTTTGTTATTGCATTAAACACATTTTTAATATATTTCTTGGGTGCTATATTTACTTTTCAATGACAATTAAAACCTCATTTGATTCTAATCGTATTGAAATCTTAATGGCATTAAATTCCGATCATGGAAGTGTCATATGAAATATTTATTGACGCATGAGAGGACTTTATATATATTGTCAACAACAAAGCTTGCACCAATAAACAAAAATGACAATGAGGGAATTAAAGCCAGAGATAATTGGGAAGTGGATAACTCACTTGCTAAAGCTTCTATGTTACACCATATGAAAGACAATATAATGCCTTTATTTGAAGATAAAGAAACTGCTAAGGAATTGATGGTAGCATTAATATCTAAGAATGGACCAAGATCCGACACACATGTACAATTATTATTGGATAAATTTAATAATACACGAATGAATGAAGGTGATTACATAGGTGATCATATTAATACCATGGAACTTTTAGCCAAAGAATTGGCTGATGTAGATGATTTTTGTCGAACAAGATGCAAGTAACAACCATTTTTAATAGTCTTCCACCATCTTGGAATCATATAGTTACCACACTTACACATAGTGGTAAAGAAGTCACTATGATATTATTACCTATTTTGTTAGTACTTGAAGAAGAATGAAAGGAAAGAAGAAAGACTGAAAATCAAAATCACAATTTGTTGAAGACTTAAATAGTTCCTAAATCAAGACCCCCTGAGTGAGAATAGAAAAATACATCATTTCCATATAAGAAAAGAAAATTTCAAAGACAATGGCCAAATAAGCAAAGAAATAATGGAAGACCAAAAAATGCTTGTTATCGTTGTGGAAGATTTGGACATATTAGGAAAAATTGTCCTTACTATAATAATGATAATTGTGAGAGACCACACTTCTTTTGAGGGAAGGGGTGCTCTCAAAAAAGAGATTTGGGCACTTTTAAGGGCACCTCTCTTTTTGGGTAAGTGGTGTGGAGTTGCCACTTATTTTTTATACAAAAAAATAAGAAAAAATAATATAATTACATGTTCGAAATACTTCAAATGTCATTGATTGAATAAAAAAAATACAATTTGGTAGATTAACCTTACAAGGCTTTGGTCCTAGTTACAATCTATGCAAAAGTTACAAAGCTTTGGTTCTAGTTACATTCTACCAAAATTAAAGACAAAACACTAGTCTACCTATCCAAAATCCTAAGTTCGAGGGCTAGGTTACGGAATGGGAAGGTGTTAGGTACCCATCCTACTCAGACAAAGTCTGGTCTTCTAGACTCTAATGACCATTATATACCCTTTTTGTATGATGTTGAACGATATGTTATAACACATGACAAACACTTGACAAAAATTAATTAAAACAAATTTGCCTTATGAACATGTCCTCTTTTTAAAAGAAAAATCAAATTTGTCTTTGAAAATAAAAAAATAAGATTTGATTTGTACAAAAAAAAAAATTACATCTGTTTTTGTAAGTTAAAAAAATGGGATTTGATTAGTAAAAATCAGATTTGTTTTTGTAAAAGGGTAAAAAGAAATATTTGATTGGTAAAAATCAAATATGTTTTTGTAAGTTTAAAAAAAATTGGGATTTAATTGGTAAAAATCAGATCTGTTTTTGTAAAGGGTAAAAAGAAATATTTGATTGGTAAAAATCATAAATTTTTGTAAAGGGTAAAAAAAAAGGGATTTGATTGGTAAAAATCAAATCTTTTTTGTAAAGTAAATAAAAAAAAAAAACTTTTAAAAGAGGATTCACATTCATGAGACAAACTTACTATGCATGCATCACATATTAAAAGGAAAGACTTTAACCTAGCTCTTAATTTCTTCTTTAAGATTTCAAAATCTGCAATTTTATAAAATTAAAAAAAAAAAATTTTAGAAAAAATTCAAATCAATTTTATGAACAGAAAAATACAGATCTACATCTAAGGAAAATACAAATCAGTTTTCTGTTTTAAGAAAATTTAGATTTGCATCTAAGGAAGATACAAATCTGTTTTGCTGATCATTAACAGATTTTGAAATCAAAGAAAAAAATTAAAACAGACAATCAACTAAAGAACATGTTGAAGAAGATTTCAACTAAATATCTAAGCATAGCAAATATGATTTTAGAACAAGGCACTATAAAACATATTAACCATATACAACAACATGCTAATTAATGGAAAAGAAGAGAAAAACAGAAGACATAATTAAATACCTCTTGAATGAGCGTGCTCTTCAAATGAAAGAATATTTTAGAAATCAAAGAAGTGTATTCACTTCTTTGAGGTCTAAAATACTTTACTTACAAAAAAGAAGTTCCTAAAGCAAAAGCCTCTAGATGGTTTTTAACGTAAGGGGAGCAGAGAAGTCAGAAAAGAAGAGCCCTTAATTCTGTTTTTTTTTCCCTTTATTTATAGAGGTTGGGATGCTTAAAAAATAAGTTGAATGAGATCAGATACAAATTGGAACATGTCCTTATCTCTAAGAAGTCGAAAAAGATAGGCTTTATCTTAATTAGGAAGCACCCGGGCCGGGCCGAGTTTTTGGGCCAATCAGCACTTGGGAAGTGCCGATAGGCACTCCAAGAGTGCTGACAAGCCCTCTTGGGTGTCAGGTCCGCATTTGAGTTTTGGTCCAATTTGGACTCCTTTTTTGAGAATTTTTTGAGCCGAAAATTGCACCCAGACGTGTTTTTGATTCGTATTCTAAAAATTAATCATTTTTTTTCTTGGTATTCAAGTTTTTAAAGTGATAATTATCTTGTAGATAAATATTATAAAAAAGACTTTGAATGTTCAAATAGCATTGAAAACACTATAATCGTTTAGACCCCCAATTACAAATTACCAATTCAAGCTTATTATCAAATAATAAATGTGCGGAACATGAACATAAACTAATAACAGAATTGATAAACAATCTAAACCAATTAAAATCACATCCACAACAGAAATTAAATGACAAAGATTAAAAGAAGAGAGATGCAAACACAAGGACAACACAACGATGTGTTATCGAAACCCTTGCCCAAGCGGTAAATAATCCACTAAAGAATGTAGTTGTGATACATGAACAGCAGAAGACCCTCCAAGCCTAATCTACCCAGTGTACCTAAGCCCTCCAAACTTCTTGCTCTAACGAGGTTACGTCGAACCTATTTCTTCTTTAGCTTATTGGATTCCGCTATAGCTCATAGCATCAACCAATAGTCATTGGTCCCTTCCTAATTGCTTCCTAAAACACCAAATAGCCTTCTCACAGATATGGGCATGGTGAGAAAAGGATTTGGGTAAGAACCTCTCAAGGATGTAACAATGGAGAGGGTGAAGGTAGAGGAATTTGAAGAGTCTCTATGTGAAGATTATGGATGAATCAATCTTGTTTTTCTCTAGGGTTTCTCTCTCAAAATTCTCTCTGGAAGCTCTCTACATTTCATGGGTTTAAGGGGTATTTATATTTGGGTGAGAAAGGAATGCGAAGAGTCAGTTTTTCCCAAATAGAGTGGTTTGGCGGCTTGGCCTCGCGACTTGACTAAGTCGCGAGTTCAAGCCGCGAGATAACAGAACGGTCAGGCTGGATTTTTTGTCATATAATGCTCCAACTGGCGCGACTATTCATCTTCTCACATGCTTCACTCGTGTGCTGCATTTGGCGGCTTGCTAGTCGCGAGTCACCCGCGAGTCTCAGCCGCGAATCTCTGCAACCTTGTACAATCTTGAGCATTTCTTCACACTCTCTCACTCACTACCCTTACATGATTCCCACCTAAATACAAGGTTACTAACTGCTAAATTACAAGCAAATTTGGCACGGAATAAAGCTAATAAGATGGTTGATTACATTCAACCTTACAGACTTGATTATCTATAACTTCTTTGTTATCTGATTATTTCACTTTATTCCCACGCAAGCAAGCCTATTTTTGACACTAACCAATAACCAATCACAAAATTATTTAATTAATTTTAATTGTTTAACCAATCAGAATTAATTTAAATTAATTATGCATGATCGGCTCCACCTAAACAAAAAGCATACAGACCACAAAAACTTGATCTTGTGATATCTTTCAATCCGATGGTCTGATTTGGAAATCAAGCATACCGTCGTGATCGTTAGAACCTCAAAATCATTTTTATGATATGGAATGAATGAATTAATGCATGTAATGCAACTCTAAATTTTGGGTATATGAGTGGTTATTCTAGTCATCTTCCAAGATTAAATTATGGGTGAAAAATTGAGTGTCTACAACAATAATAACAAGAATAATGGAACAAAGCAGATTATAATGACCATTTCTAAAGGAATGATAATTGAACCATCATCAGACAATTGGTGGATTGATTTAGTTGCGACTCATCATACAGCAAGAAGTAAAGAATTGTTTGTTGAACTGAAGGAAAAGAAAATAGGAGAACATAGAGTCTTTATGGGAAATAATACTTATAGTGATGTATTAGGTGAAGGAAACTGTAAATTATCCATTAATGGTATTTGATGAGTAAAAAATTTACGATCTTCATTAAGCCAAAACCGTCATTAACCAAGAGACGATGCTACACATTTATTATGCTTATTGATGACAAAGCATAATGGATGGAGCAACAGTCATAGGATGAGTTGTGAACTTCGGACAAGGATTTTGTAACACACTAATCGTTGAGCATAAATACAACAATTCATTGCCCATTAATGAAGCACACGACTATAAAAGAAAAAACAGTAGAATTAAAAGGTACACACAAATACTCTACGAAAATCACTCTCCAGTCTGTTTTTCTCTAAAATCCTTCTCCTTTACTAACTTAAGCATCGGAGGCGGTTTGGCTAACGCCACATCGGCGTGTTACTCTTCCACCCAGTTTGTTTTGCAGGTTTTCCTTCGACAGAGATGACCCTAGTCACAGATTCGTCCATCCGCTATGACGAGGAGCTCAACTGCTGATTTTTTGCATCATCAATTTGGCGCCGTCTGTGGGGATCGCTAACCATTCAAGCCATCTTTCCCAGTGACAAAAGAGTTCCTCGAAGTATGAGATGGAATCAGAAATTGCACAACAGCAAGAAGCTATGCAACAACAACAAATCCAAGCCCTCTTGGTTAATGTGGAAGAGCTGACTCACCAGAATGAAGAGCTATGAAAGACAACGGAATCCCAAAATGCAGAATGTCGGCGAACAAGTGAAAACCAGAATGATGAAGAATCAAACTCTCAAGCCAACAGTAGGCGAGACAGGACCTCAGGAGAAGATTCTTCCAGGATGGAGAATGAGCTTTGCAATATGAGGAAGGAGATGGACGAGTTAAAAAAGTGCCATGAAGGACAAAAGCGAGAAGAATTTGGATGGGATGATTCGAAGGACGGACTTACCATTTACTACTGAAGTACTGAACCATTCCTTCATACCAAAATTCCGTCTCCCACAGTTGGAGTCGTATGACGGTTCCAAGGATCCCTTAGATCACATTGAATCATTCAAAACATTGATGCTGTTGTAGATGACCCTAGACAAGGCAATGTGCAGGGCATTCCCAACGACACTAAAAGGAGCAGCCAGAGTATGGTTCAGCAAGATACCCCCAGGAACTATTGCGGATTTCGAACAACTCAGCAAGGTTTTTGTTCGTCATTTCATTGGGGGACAAAGACACAAAAAGCCAACTGGTCATCTTCTCAACATTCAACAGGCAGAAGGAGAATCACTAATACAGTACGTGACCCGATTCAATAAGGAGCTATTGCAAGTAGATGATGTTGAAGATCAAGTCATCCTAACAACTTTCCGAGAAGGGTTGCTACCCGAGGATTTTTTCTTCTCAATCACCAAAAGCCCACCAAAAATGGTCGCGAAATTACTTCGAAAAACTTAGAAGTACATGAATGTAGAAGACGTGGTTCTTGCAAAAGAATGAAAGGAAAAAGGAAGAGAAACGAGGGAATAAGCAGCAATCACGATAAGAAGAAAGAGACATGAAGTGTTAGGCAAACCATAGGGAAAAAGAAGGAACTCCCAGATAGGAAGCCAAAGTTCACTAACTTTACTCCCCTAATAATGCCAATTGAGCAAGTCTTGATGTAGATATGGGACGATCCCTCCCTGCAATGGACGAAACCAATTAGTACTCTAGCAGAAAAAAAAGACAAGAACAAGTACTGTAGGATCCATCAGGACCATGGGCATCGCATTGACGAGTGTAGACATTTGAAAGATCAAGTGGAGACTCTAATCTGGCAAGGAAAGTTACAGAAGTATGTCAGGAAAATGGAGCCCTATAGATACCAATGGAAGAATGATCAGAACAGAAATCAGGGAGCAAGAGATAGCAAACCTCCTGCAAGAGAGATAAAGACGATCTCGGGAGGACTAACGATAGGCAGAACACTAAAGTCCCTGAAAAAAGCCCATGGCAGAGAAATAAACAATGTCCATTTGCGGCTCCCTCCAATGAAGATGCCAAAGAATGACGAACTAGATATTTTTTTCTTAAAGAGAGACGGTCGCGGCATCAAGCAACCCCATGACGATCCACTGGTAATCATGCTTATAGTAGAAGAATTCAACATCTACCGAGTGCTCATTGACAATAAAAGCTTAACAGATATCATCAACTTGCTTGCGTTTCAGCAGATGAAACTGGATAAGAAAAGGATCAAGCCTTTCACCTCGCCTTTGGTAAGCTTCACACGGGATAGAATCGTCCCTAGGGGCATCATCACTTTAACCGTAATTGCAGGAACTTACCTGGCACAGGTCACCAAGGAAATTGATTTCCTCATAGTTGATTACCCTTCAACATACAGCATTATCTTGGGAAGACTTGGACTTAATAGGCTAAAAGTAGCGACGTCAACATATTATTTGAAGGTGATGTTTCCAACAGCCCATGGAGTAGGAGAAATTAGAGAAGACCAAGTTCTGGCAAGAGAGTGCTACCAAGCTGCCTTAGCATGTGGGGAGAACCACATGTGGATGATTAATGAACCAGAGCCTATCCCCGAACCGTTAGAAACACCATAAGAAGTTGACATCATCCTAGGAAATTCAACAAAGGTACTGGAGATAGGATCAGCACTCCCAACTTTAGAGAAAGAGAAGATGATTTCCTTCTTGAGGGCAAACCAAGATGTTTTCATCTGGAAACACGAGGATATGCCCAAAATTGATAGGAAGGTCATATAGTATCGTCTCAATGTCAAACCAGAATGCAAACCTGCACAGTAGAAGCAGAGAATATTTGCACCAGAGCGCAACAAAGCTGTAACTGAAGAAGTAGAGAAGTTACTAGAAGCTGGTTTCATCAAGGAAGTCTTCTACCCAGATTGGCTAGAAAACGTGGTAACGGTAAAGAAGAGCAATGGAAAATGGAGAATGTGCGTCGATTTCACAGATCTGAACAAAGCCTGCCCAAAGGATAAGTTCCCCTTGCCGAGGATTGATCAACTGTTAGACTCAACTACTGGATACAAGCTTTTAAGTTTCATGGACGCATTTTTTGGATACAACTAGATCCTCATAGATGAAAAAGATCAAGAGAAGACCTCGTTTGTCACCAGCCAAGGGTTGTATTGCTACAAAGTTATGCCCTTTGGATTGAAGAACATAGGAGCCCCATACCAAAGATTGGTGAACCGCATGTTCTTTCACCAAATTGGAAGGAATGTGGAAGTATACGTAGACAATATGCTGGCGAAAAGTAGGGACAAGGCCAACGACTTGGACGATCTGAAAAAAACCTTCAGCACACTACGTAAGTACAATATGAAATTAAACCCTGCAAAATGTGTTTTTGCTATTACGTCAGGAAAATTCTTGGGATTCATGGTGTCCCAACGAGATATAGAGGCAAATCCAGACAAAGTGAAGGCAATAATCAAGGTCAAATCACTAAAAACAGTGAAGGAGGTTCAGAGCCTAACAGGAAAGGTCGCAGCTCTAAAAACATTCGTCTCCAGGGCAACGGACAAGTGCATGCCGTTCTTCATGGTATTGAAAAAGGTCTTTCAGTAGACTGATGAATGTGAAAAAGCCCTTACAAAATTAAAAAAGTACTTGACGAAGCCACCATTGCTAAGTCCCTCGGTGATGGGAGAGAAGCTGTACATCTACTTAGCAGTGTCTAACACCGCAATGAGTTCGGCCCTGATCAGAGAAGAAGAAAATGTCCAGAAGCTAGTCTACTATACTATCAAGGCATTTCAAGGAGCAGAGGCAAATTACCCAAGGATGGAAAAAATTGCTTTTGCATTGCTGGTCGCTTCCAAGAAACTCCGTCCTTACTTCCAAGCACACTCCATCATCGTCATGACAGACTAGCCAATAAGAAAGACGATGAACAAGATAGATGCAGCAGGATGACTCATTTAATGGACAATTGAACTAGGCCAATTTGACATCGAATATCAGCCTCAAGTAGCAATCAAAGTCCAAGTACTAGCAGATTTCATTGCAGAATTCACTTACCCCTATAAGGAAGAAGAACTCCTCATGGAAACATGGATGGTCCAGACAGATGGGTCTGCTGCTAAGAAAGTAGGAGGAGCAGGAGTAGTCCTTATATCTCCAAGATGATTCTCAGCTTATAATTGGACAAGTGAAGTGAGATTATGAAGCCAAAGAAGAGAGGATGCAGAAGCACCTGAAGATCGTCCAACAACTCTTACAGCATTTTGACAGCCTAGACTTTGTGCAAATCCCTCGGGCCAAAAATGCAAAAGCTGATTTCCTAGCAAGATTGGCCTTGTTAGACGACTGCAATGCGACCTCCGAACTATGTATAGAGATAAGGGGGCAACCAAGCACAGAAGGTAAGTAGGTTCTGAAGATAAAAGAACAAGATGAGTGGATGACTCCCATCATCCGTTACTTGAAAGAAGGATGGCTCCCAGAAGATAAGACGGAAGCAAGGAAGATACAAATTAGAGTAGCCCGCTTTGTCATTATTGACAATGTGCTGTATAGACGAGGGAATTCACTCCCATATCTAAGATGTGCCAACTCAGAAGAAGCAGATTATATACTTTGTGAGATACCCGAAGGAATTTGTGGAAATTGTGCTGGGGCAAGATTTTTAGCAGGAAAGGCATTCAGAGCAGGATATTACTGGCTAACCTTACAGAAGGACACACACGACATCATTAGAGTATGCGATAAGTGTCAACGCTTCACAAATGTCCAAACGAAACCAGGAGAGACAATGACACCCATATCCTTGCCATGACCCTTCACTTAATAGGGGATTGACATTATGGGCCCATTCCCTTTAGGGAAGAAGCAACTCAGATTTTTGATTGTCGCAATTGATTACTTCGCAAAATTGGTAGAAGTAGAACCAGTGACAACGACAACAGAGGTCAAAGTCACAAGCTTTGTATGGAAAAACATCATTCGCAGGTTTTGAGTCCCACGTGTCATAATATCAGACAATGGAAAGCAGTTCGACAATCCCAAATTTCAAAAATTTTGCCAAGACTTAGGAGTCAAGAACCACTACTCTTCTCCAAGACACCTTCAGGCTAACGGGCAGACAGAAGTGACGAACAGAAGCTTGCTCAAAATTATCAAAACTCAGCTCGAGTGGGCAAAAGGGGCATGGCCTGAAGAACTACCAAATGTCCTTTGGGCATATAGGATGACCACAAGAGTTCCAACAGGAGAAACACCATTCAGACTAACATTTGGCACTGAGGCCATCATACCAATGGAAGTGGGATTGACGAGCTTCTGAGTCAAAACTTATGAAGACCGGAAGAATCAGCAGGAGTTTAATAGCAACTTGGACTTAATTGATGAAGTCAGAGAAGAAGTTATGAAGCGAATGGCCAAACACAAGGAAGTAATGGCCAGATACTACAACAGAAAGGTTAAGGTAAGAAACTTCAACACAGGAGACCTCGTCCTTAGGAAGGTATCGCAAGCAACAAAGGACCCATCACTAGGAAAACTAGGGCCAACCTAGGAAGGCCCCTATGAAGTCATCCGTCACTCCAGGGAAGGCTCCTACTACCTAAAGTCGTTAAACGGCCAGGAATTGCCTTGTCCATAGAATATAGAACACTTGAAGAAATACTACCAGTAAGGAATACTTTACATTTCAAGTTGCCTAGTCTTTATATCAAGTATGTACGATAGTTATTACTTTTGTCATTCGTAGATCAATAATACATGAAACTAGGGCCAACCTAGGAAGGCCCCTATGAAGTCATCCGTCACTCCAGGGAAGGCTCCTACTACCTAAAGTCGTTAAACGGCCAGGAATTGCCTTGTCCATAGAATATAGAACACTTGAAGAACTACTACCAGTAAGGAATACTTTACATTTCAAGTTGCCTAGTCTTCATATCAAGTATGTACGACAGTTATTACTTTCGTCATTCGTAGATCAATAATACATGAAAGCATTATCCATGCGTATTTATTAATGACTATCCATGAATTATTTGTCAATAAAAATATGTGCAACACTTAGGAGTTATCCTTGGGAGACGTCCCAAGAATCTCCGTTACTAAAATTTCAAATCAAAGGCTGTTCATACACAGCCAACAACGTCATAGTCATCAAAGTCACTAATACACGACTACCAAAGTCGACTAAATCAAAAATTGTTTAAACACAACTAATATGGCCATCATTCAAGCATGAATAAACAAAAAAAATGGTTAACCTAAAAGATGCTCCAATAGCATGACTTTAAGTCATGAATACAGTGCAATATCGTCATTCAAACATGACTCATAAAAAATTGTTCAAACACAGCTAAAAATAATAAGTTGTTCAAGCACAACTAACATCGTCATTCAAACATGACTAAATAATAAGTTGTTCTGTAGACACTCAATTTTGCACCCATAATTTAATCAAGGAGAATGACTTGAATGACCAATCCTTGTACCCCAAAAATCATAATTGCATTACATGCATCAATTTGTTCTTTCATTACATGCATCATTTTGTCTTTGCATTACATGCATTAATTCATTCATTGCATATCATAAAAATGATTTTGAGATTCTAACAATCACAATGGTGTTTCTTGTTTCCAAATCGGACCATCGGATTGAAAGATATCGCATGATCAAGTTTGCACTGTCAGCATGTATTGTGTCTAGGTAGAATCAACCACACATCATCAATTTAAATTAATTCTGATTGGTTAAATAATTAAAATTAATTAAATAATTTTGTGATTGGTTGATAATTAGTGTTTAAAATAGGGATGCATGCATGGGAATAAAATGGATGATTGGATAACAATAAAACTGTGGATAATCTGAACTTTATCAAGATTTATTTTAGGGTATTTATCTACATGATAATTGTTCTTAAATATCCTGAATTATCCAAAAAAGAGATGAAAAATCATAGGCGGAGGATGAAAACGCTTCTAGGTACAAGGACCGGTAAAAAAAAAACCCTAGAAGAGGAGTCTAAATGGCATCCGAACACGAAAGTGCATTCGAAGCCATAGGGCCAATTCGGCACTTTTGGAGTGCCAAATGGCACTCTAAAAGGGCCGAATTTCCCTGATGTGGGCTTTGGCCCAACGGCCTTTGGGTGATGATTATGCATATCCTTTCGATCTTTTCACAAAAGGATGCATCCGGATTCAAACCCTAATCGTTCGTACCTATTTTTTAGAGTCTTCTAGCCTCTATAAATAGAGACTGAACCTCATAGTTCAGCACTTTTTTTTACGCTCTAGGAGACATACGTTTTAGGCTCTCAAATTGCCCATATTTTCTGATCCCTTCTTTGAGTCTTGCTGCTTAAATTAGGGTTTTTAGGTTTTAAAGATAATTGCATAAATTTCTTTGAACCCTAAAACATCCTCTCAAGAACAAAGAGTGCTTATGCAAGAGGTTGTTTCTTAACCCTTTTTCTTTATCATAATGATGCATGTTTAATTGTTTTTGATATTCATATTTTACCATGTTAATTTAGTTCATGAAAACATGTTCTTGATTTCTTTATTGTTGATATAATCTGTTTCTTAATTTTAAAGATCTACATGTAGTAAATTATTTTTCATCAAATAAAATGGATCTGCATTTTTTTTAGATGCAAATCTGAATTTTTCTTCAAATAAAACGGATTTGCATCTTTCTTAGATGCAGATCTGGATTTTTCTTCAAACAAAAACGGATTTGCATCTTTATGAGATGTAGATCTGAATTTTTCTCAAATCAAAACTAATTTATATCTTTCTTAAGCTACAAATTTGATTTTTTTTAATACATGCAAAATTTTGAAATAAAGAAAGAGATCATGTATTACCGTGTTTGTATTTGTTTTAATTCATTATTGCATAAATTCATATTATGAGTGAAACTCTCTTATTAAAAAAAATATTTTTCATTCTTTTAAAACATATAAAAAATAGATCTAGTTTTTCTATTATCAAAAAACCCTTTTTATTTTTCATAAAACATATCTGATTTTTTTTTTCTATTATAAAAAACCATTTTTTTAGTTCCTAAAAAACAGATCTAATACTTTTCAAACCAAGAGACTTTTTTTTATGTAATAAACACAGATCTAAATTTTTATCTCCAAAAACCACTTTTTTCTTCATACTACAAAACAGATCTGATTTTTCTGTTATCAAAACCATTTTTTTACCAACCAAAAAGATCTGAATTTTTTAAACAAAAGAAGAGACTTCATTCATAAAGAAATTTATGTGATTTAATTTTTCATTCACATGTTCAACATATCATTCATGACATGCATAAAATGGTACATTGGTCACAAGAGTTTAGAAGACCAGACTTTGTTTGGGCGGAATGGGTGCCTAACACCTTCTCATTCCGTAACCTAGCCTATGGATTTAGGTTTTTGGTTAAATAGATCTAGCATTATCTTTGTTTATTTTGGGTAGAATGTAACTAGGACCTAAAGCTATGTAACTTTTTAATTTTCTTTCAGATATGTAATTTTATTCAATCAATGAATGAAACTATTTAGTCATGTATTTTGTAATTAGTATTTTTTTTTTTTTTTTTGTATAAAGAAAAATAAGTGGTCACTCCATACCACTTACCTGAAAGAGAGGTGCCCTAAAAGGTACCCGAATCTCTTTTTTGAGGGATGCTTTTCATCGAGGTCTCTTACAGTGGCGACTCCACTGGGGATGTCGAGGGCTAAGCTTCGTATTAGACTTAAGTGACTAAATATGTACCTTTGTTTTGCATGGTCTTGCATGATATAGTTGTTTGTTTGTTTATTTATGTTTGATGGGATGTTGCATAGTATTGTGGTGTATGATATTTTGTTGTTTATTTTAGTTGTTAAAATCTTTCCCTAACTATCATAGTGTGTGCCATCCAATTAACAATGTATGCACCCCTTTCAACAATTTGTGGCAGTAGTAATCATGGATCACCTGTCTTCATTAGATTCAGGTACCTAGTGGCGAACTCACTAACTCGTACATTTTCTGTTGACTGTAAAGGACAAGCCATGCCGTTTGGACCAACGCAATGTTCATTACATTACAAGTTAGGAGGTGTAACGTCCTAGCTATGGGAAACAATGAAACAACAAACCCACCCTACTATGTAATGACTTAAAACCTACCTTTAGGTCGATCCTGGTTAAAATTGCATTGCATGTTGCGTGTGTTTGTTTTAATTGATTGATGGATGTGGATGGGGTCTTAACTTTGATTAACTTGACCAAGCCTGTCATCACGGGAGAATCTGGCCAAGATCTGAATGAAGGCTACAAAGAGAACCAAAGCCCGATACTTAAGCCAGTAGCTCCAGCTCCAAGCCTATCACTCCTATCACAATACTAAAGCCTTCAAGCATAGAAGAGACTCCATTGTTGCAACATCACAACCCCATCTTCGACCTCCAAGACAGTTCAAGTCACAAGAAGTCTAAATCTCTTAGTAACATGGCAGAAAAGGGAGAACACCCAAACACAAAGGAACCCATGAACACCCAAGAGCTACTCAACACTATGGTAGCTAGGTAGATTCAGCTAAGGGAAGACATGAATCGTATGGTGCAACAGTTTCTAAATTTAAAGAGTAATCAAGAGGGAGACAAGGCTGATCATGATCCACCAACCCTAGGGAATGAGAAGAAGATTAATGAGAGGATGAATTAAATGGAGGAGAAGATTAGAAGAGCCTGCATGATGGAGGAACTTATGGACTACAATTCACTCTCCCTGCTCCCTAATGCAAGGCTGCCACCCAAGTTTAAGGTGCCAACCCTAGACAAGTTTGATGGGACTGGCTGTCCAAAGTCCCATCTGAAGATGTATATGAGGGCTATGTAGCCCTTAGGCACAACCGAAGAAGTACTTGCCCAGATGTTCTAAAACACACTGACTAGAGCCACTTTCAGATGGTTCCTTAACCTGGATGATGCAAGAGTAAGAAGTTGGTAGGACATCTGCCGAAAGTGTCACAAGCAATACAAGTACAATATGGAAGTAGACATAACAAGAAGAGACCTTGGGACTACTAAGCAAGAGCCGAAAGAATCCTTCTTTACTTTCATTACCAAGTGGAGAGCCAAGGCTGCACGGATGATGAGTAGGCCGAGTGAAGAAGAACATTTAGCCATGGTTGTAAAGAACTTATTGCATGTATACCATAAATACTTGTTTGCACTATATATTCCCAGTTTTAAAGCTTTAATTGTTGCCGGAACTCAAATTGAGGATGCTATAAACAATGACACTATAAAGACTGATGACCTTCCAAGATTTAGAAAGAATGTAGGGCCTAATTCTAAGGCTGCGAAAATTTCTAATATTTATAAAAATGATCCTTATCAATTGATTGCACCCATTGCACCTATGCAAGTACCCCAAGGGCCTAGAACCAAGAGTGAATTTCATGAGTTGTACATGCCTATGAGTTAAGTGTTTGACAAGCTAAGAGCAAAAGGGTTACTGAAGCCCTTAGACCTAAGACCAATTCCAAACCCCTTGCCCTCAAAGTTTGATGTGAATAAAAAATGTGTTTATCATCAAATCCCTGGTCATGACACTGACTGTTGTTTCACCCTTTGTCATGCAATTCAAGACCTAATAGACAATAAAGTGATTGCACCGCCTATAAGGCCTAGCATCACTAACAATCCCTTGCCCAATCACAATTTTGGGAATGGACCGAGGGTTAATTGCTTAATGACCGAAGAAGAGAATAAGGAAGACTCGTTCGACTTGATCTATGACCTACCCAAGTGTTTCATGATGACATGGGAAGAATTAATGGATAGAACCTCTACTACCACCATAACATATGGAATGAAGTACTAGAACAAGAAAACAACAAAACATCCACAAATGGGGGGAGACACTTCAAATCCCAAGAGAATAACCAAACACCCACAAATGAGGGGAGACACTTCAAAACCGAAAAGAATAACCAAACACTTGTAAATGGGAGGAGACACTTCAAACCCCCACATTTAGAGATCGACAACCTAATGGAAGATCTGAACAGATCCACTCAACAAACACCCGCCGAAGAAGATGAAGTCCTCAAGCAACTACAGAAGACACAAGCAAACATATCCTTATGGGGTTTACTCATGGCCTCATACAAACACCGAACCTAATAGACTTGCTCAGCCAAATCCAAGTCCCAACAACCATAACCTCCCAAGATCTGAATGCTATGATTGGGTCCATAAATAGGGAACTTACTATTTCCTATTCCGACAAGGATCTGACTAAGAAGGGGAAGCACCACAACAATCCATTGCATATCACTATATATTCCATGGGGAAGAGAATATCTATGGTTTTGGTAGATGATGGAAGTGCCTTGAATGTCTATCCTTTGAAGACTACAAGCTGCCTTGGCCTGAGCATTGAAGACTTTGTGCCTACCGATCAACATGTGAGGGTATATGACAACAGTAGAAAAGAAGTCTTGGGAACCATAACATTAGAGCTTACCATAAGACCGATGGTCAAGAAGGTGGATTTTCAAGTCCTTAATATAGCCTCGTGCTTTAATATGCTCCTTGGGCAACCATAGATCCACGACACCGAAACTATACCTTTTTCCCCATATCAAAAGGTTCGGTTTCCACATGAAAGGGCTATTGTGACCATCTATGGAGATACTTTGACTGTGCCTAAACCCGTTTATGATTTGATTCAAAGAAAGAGCCATTGACCTCGGATGGCTTTGAGATAGAGAAGCCTGGCTTTGAAAAGAGAGGAAAAGAAGTTGAAAAGATCCTAATGGACTTTGCTTCTTATGGTAACAACAATGTGGTAGCAATGATGAGGAGAATGAACTACCTTCCTGGGATGAATTTGGGGAGAGTTGTGAAGAAACTAACCGTTCCAGACTTGGCAATTCCTACTGCCACACTACATTTTGGGCTAGGCTATAAGTCGACTGATGATGATTTGTTGGAAATGGAAGTAAGAAGGATGGCCCGAGCCAAAGCCAAAGCAAAATGACTTCTTTGTCCTCCAGAACCTTTAAAGCCCTACACTCTTACACTAAATGGGAAGTTTGTAAAAGTTGGAGAAAGTCAACATTACTAGGGATTCCCAGAACCGAGATTTGATCCTATAACAAAGACAATGGTGCCCGGTTTCGAGATACTACTTAATTGCAACAATGAGGTTCCTGAATTGAAGAAAGAAGATACCACATGGGTTCCTACTGACTGTTTACATGGATCCTGATGCCATGACTACACTCCTTTGAGATCATATCTACAACATAGAAGAAGAAGAATATTGGGAGGCCTGCCAGCATACATTGAAGAGCCCATATGAACTAAGAGCTAATGATGAAGACAAGGAAGGAGGAGTAGCCCCTGGTGATGATGAAGATGAAGGTGATGACAAGAGTGATAGTAATAGTGACAGCAACAGCAATGATGGTGGACATGGTGATGATGACAGCAACACCAATAGTGATGACAACAACAACAGAACTTATGATAGCCTGTATAGCGGAGATGATTGGGGTGAACCCCTTAATGAAAGAGAAGATGAAGATGCAGACCTATTCTATAAGAATATGACAGCGATGTGGACTACTATGATCACGATATAGAAGATAATGCTGAAGCTAATAGATGGAGCGACACTGATAGTGACCAATACTAGTTGATAAATGTGTTAGAGGATACAAGAGAGGAGAATGCACAAGCCAATCAAATATATCATGATGAATATCCCTATGGGCATCTTTCAGATTCGAGTGATTTCACCAATGTCAGTTCAAGGTCTAGTCCTAGGTATGATAAGCATGGAACAGAAGTTCCAGAATTGGGGTCATACTATAATTCAGAACCAAGTACACCAACCTTACATACTGAAAAGGCGGATGACATAGAAGCCAGGTTGGCTGCTCTAGACCAAAAGCTAATAGTCCACAGTCTCAAAATCATGACACTTAAGAATGCTGAACGTAATGAGGAGAAAATGGAAGGAAGTGAGCTAGAGCATCTCCCTCAACCCACTGATTTGGGCAACAGAGGTAAGTATGAGCTATTTGATGAATGGATGGATAGCATGGAGCGCATGGATGCTTTTGTGACTGACAAACTCACAGATATGGAGGTTGAAGAAGAAGCTACGAATTATATGGTTGTCGGCCCCACAGTACAGATGCTGGGGAAGAAGGAGCTTACTGGGAGCCACCTGCCATTGTGGAAGCCGCGACCAAGTTGAAGAATTGGGCAAGGGAGGGAGCCGCCCACCCCATAGAGGACTCTGTGAAAAAGATCAAAACCGTCGAACTAGTCACTCCTGCCAAGAATGTTGTTTCCATTCCTATTGAGTCTATTTCTGCTAGCATTTCTATTCCTATTAAGTCTGTTTGTGATAGTTTTCTAGTTGAGTCTATAGAGTCTGTTAAAAACTCTTTCCCTTTTAATATGATTTCTGATCTGCTTATTTGCTGGCTTTAAATGTTTTTATTTCTGAAATTGGTAAAGAAACTCTTAATAATAAGGAATTAAAATATGGATACCTAGAACCTATAAAAGAAGAAACCCAACCCATTAACCTAGGAACTAATGATGATATCAAAATGATCCAAGTTGGCAATACCCTAACCACCTCAGAGAAAGATGCGTTAGTGGCACTGCTGACCTAGTTCAAGGAGGTCTTTGCCTGGTCATATGAAGACATGCCTGTGATTGATACAAATATAGTACAGCATTGCATTCCAATAGATCCAACCATGAAGCCGGTCAAGCAGAAGTTAAGGAGAATGAAGCCAGAATGGACTCTCAAGATCAAAGAAGAAGTAGAAAAACAGTACAACGCAGGATTCTTGAGAGTGGTCAACTATCCAGAGTGGTTAGCTAATATGGTTCCGGTACCAAAGAAGGATGGGAAGGTCAGAATGTGTGTAGATTTCTGAGATCTGAATAAGACTAGCCCAAAAGACGACTTTCCTTTGCCTCACATTGATGTCCTAGTTGACAACATAGCAGGGCATGTGTTGCTCTCGTTTATGGATGGATTTTCAAGATACAACCAGATTAAGATGGCTCCAGAAGATATGGAGAAAACCTCCTTTATCACTCCATGGGGGACATACTGTTACAAGGTCATGCCATTTGGCTTTAAGAATGCTGGTGCTACTTACCAATGAGCAACCACCACTTTACTGCATGATTTGATATATAAAGAAGTAGAAGTTTATGTTGATGACATGATAGTAAAGTCCAAAGACCGTGAAGGGCACATACTGGCTTTGAGGAAGTTCTTTGAGAGAATCCGGTTCTACAAGTTGCAGTTGAATCCAAAGAAGTGTAATTTCAAAGTCACATCCGGAAAACTGTTAGGGTTTATGGTAAGCTAAAGGGGAATAGAAGCTGATCCTAACAAAATCAAGGCAATTGTAGAGATGAAGCCTCCAAGGACTGAAAAGGAGATCCGAGGATTTCTGGGGAGGATATAGTACATTAGTAGGTTCATAGCCCAACTCACTATGATGTGTGAACCAATCTTCAGACTGCTTAAAAAGGAGGTCCCAATCATGTGGAACGAACAATGCCAAGAAGCCTTTGAGAAGATCAAGAGTTATCTGATGAAACCACCAATACTTGTTCCACCAATTCCTGAAAAGCCATTATTGTTGTATTTCACCACTACAGATACGACAATGGGGGCTTTACTTGCTCAATACTTATAGGAGACTAGAAAGGAGAATGCCATATACTACATCAGCAAGAAGATGTTGCCTTATAAAGAGAAGTACTCGCCATTAGAGAAGACATGTGTAGCACTTGTATGGGCAACCCGTAAACTCAGACATTATATGCTTGCTTACATGGTTCTGTTGATTGCAAGAATGGATCCTTTGAAGTACTTAATGGAAAACCTGTGCAAGATGGAATGACTACTAAATGGGTTTTGCTTTTGTCAGAATTTGATATTAAGTATGTGACTTAAAAATCTGTGAAGGGAAGAGCAATTGCAAATCACTTAGCCCATTGTTCACCAGAAGAAGCTGAAGAGATCCAAGGAGACTTTCCGGATGAAGACATCATGGTGATTGAAGTAAAATCATGGAAGATGTATTTTGATGGAGCAATAAACCAAAACGGAAGTGGAATTGGAGTTCTCTTGATTTCTCCAAAAGGGGCACACATTCCATTTTATGGCAGACTCAACTTTCCTACTACCAACAATACCACAGAATATGAAGCTTGCATTATGGACCTATAAGCAGCCTTAGGCCTAGGAGTGAAAGAGTTGGAGGTGTACGAAGATTCGGCCTTAATAATCTCTCAGATACATAATAAATGGAAGATCAAAGAGGAAATGCTGATGCCTTATCATCAATGTGTCCAGAAGTGGTCATCAAAATTTAGCAAGATCCAATATCAGTATGTGCCGAGGATGCAGAATCAAATTGCAGATGTTTTAGCAACCATGGCATTCATGATGGATGGGCCAAAAGAAGATGAAGCCAGACCGATAGTGTTGGAACGAAAAGAAGAACCAGCCTATTGCATGACAATAGAAGAAGATGAGGAAAAGAATGGGGAATGTGAATGGTACTTAGACATCCTACAATACCTCAAGAATGGAACATACCCAAAGTCTGCAGATAAGAATGATCAGTTAACCATCCGGAGGTTGTCTACTAATTACATCATTTGTGGTGAAAGGTTTTACCAAAGATTATATGATGGAATTCATCTCCTTTGTGTAACTGGCGAGTAAGCACAACAGATAATTGAAGAGGTTCATGAGTCAAGTTATGGGCCACATATGAATGCGCTTATGCTATCAAGGAAGATAATGAGATAGGGTTACTACTTGACCACTATGGAAGCCGACTATGCGGCTCATGTTCGAAGATGCCATCAATACCAAGTCCACGGAGACCTGAAGCACATGCCACTCATGCCATTACATACCATGACATCACCTTGGCCATTCTCTACATAGGGAATAGACATTATTGGGAAGATCCACCCTACAACATCCAATGGCCATGAATTTATACATGTAGCCATTGATTACTTTACTAAATGGGTAGAAGTTGCCTCATTCAAGGTTTTGAATTCAAAGAGAGTTGCTCAGTTTATTCAGACCAATATCATCTGCAGATACGGGGTACCGCATGAAATTATCTTTGACAATGGGTAGCATTTCAAGGGAGAAATAGAAAAGTTGCTACGACAATTTAATATTCAGCACCACAAGTCTTCGCCTTACCGTCCTCAGACTAATGGAGCAGTTGAGGCTACTAATAAAAACATTGGGCGAATCTTGAAGAAAAGCACAAAGAACTATAAGGACTGGCACCTACAGTTGCCCTATGCACTCTGGGGGTATAGAACATCAATCCGATCTTCCACAGGAGCCACTCTTTATTCATTGGTGTATGGGATGGAAGTAGTCCTTCCCATTGAGATGGGTGTCCGTTCACTAAGGACAGTATTGGAAAGTGAAATCTCTGAAGCAGATTGGTTGCAAAGCAGATATGATCAGTTGTGCATGCTAGATGAGAAAAGACTCAAAGCCTTATATCACATTCAAGGGTATCAGACAAGGCTTAGGAAAGCTTTTGACAAAAAGTGAGAACCAGAGATTTGAAGTTGGGGGACTTAGTGTTGAAGAAATTCGAGCCTCGGTTCAAGATGCAAATGGGAATTTCAAGCAAAATTGGGTAGGCCCATACATTATCAAGCAGATATATTTTGGGGGAGCAGTAAGATTGATGGACTTGGATGCAAACCCCTTCACTGAGCCAACTAACATGGATCAATTGAAGAAATACCACGTCTGAGGTGGTCGTAAATTAAGTTATTTCCTTTCCTAAAATTTGACTAAAAAAAAGAAAAGCTCACTAGGCTGAAAACCCGAAAGGGTGGTCTAGGCAAAAGTTAGAGCAAAAAAAAAAAAACAAAAAAGGTAGGTTGAAAACCCAAAAAGGTGGTCTACGCAAAAGGAGAGTTAAAAAAAAAAAAGAAAAAGTGAGAGAGCCTGCTAGGTTGAAAACCCGAAAGGGTGACCTAGGCAAAAGTAAAGCAAATAAAAAAAAAACCATCATCATCCATGAACTACGTGATGACCTGATCCTTTTATCAAGGGGGAACGTTGGCAACCATGCATTGGTTCGGTCACAATTTCCCAAAACCCACCATTTGCCCATTAACCAAAATTACCAAAAATTCAACCATTCCATTACACAAAATCCAAAAGCCCAAACCCTAAACCAAACCATAAAAATTCCTAAAACCCCAGAAAGCCTACACTTTAAACAGAATCCCTAATTCCAAATCCTAAATAATTCCTAAACATAAGAGTTTTTACATCAACTTCTAAAATAAACATGATTAAAGCCAAAAAAATAAGGTCACTTTGTCTTCAATCTTTTCTTTTTCTGTTGATCATCAATTCCCTCTGTGATAGGTACTTTGTCAGCATTGTCCCTTCTTTTGAGTTCATAGTTGTCTTCATCGGGATTTTCCTGGTTGTCTCTGAGAAACTGTTCTCTCATAGCAATCCTTTCAGCTTCCTTGTCAACAATCTTGTCTATCAACCAGTTGGAGTATTATGTAGTCATCTTGTGGAAGTGAACCTTGACAAAAGATTGGTCCACTTGGTCAGCCATCTCTATACCCAATAGCATGTTCTATACAGAAATAGGATTTATATCCACAGGAGAGAAATGTCTTCTTCTTTTGCCACTAGGCATTCCTTGCTTATATTTGAATTGCCTCAAGAGTCTGTCTCTCTTATAGAAAGTTGCCCTCCGCAATCCAACAAGAAAAATATGATCTGATCCTGGAGACCTCAGTAAAAGGGGTGGGCACTTCCACCAATAATAGTCTCATTGAATTGAGGTACTAGATTTCTTGTCTAATAATTTCACCCAGTCACTCTCAGTTTGGCATCTAGTCTTGATTACAGCCCTACTAAGAAAATTGCTAGGCCCATAACTACCGGTTGTAGGCTTGGCAATCATGTCCAGTTGCTCCATTAGCCATATTTGCAAAGTCAAAGGACCCCCTAAAAAGGTGAGTTTCTCCACCATGAAATACAACATCCAGTCCCAGAAGAGTTTCTGCCAAGATCAAAGAAACAGGATTATCACCATCCTTAATCTGACTCACAACACTTATAGCTCGAGCATCCATAAAGTTCTGTCTTCCAGAGCAAAGCAAAAGTTCTCCCACAAAGCATAAAGCCAAACCAAAGTTTTCTGCATGTTGTTGGTCACTCTATAGGTGCGTTTGTCAATCAGCCGAGAGATAATGGCACAAAGATTCACCATATGACCTTCAATCATACTATCAATAATGGGAGTAGGAAGACCGAGAGCATCAGACAAAGATTCCTTATGCTTGGGATCACATGAAACCGCTATAGATTTTTTACCTGGATCATAGCCCAAGATAGCAGAGAATTCTTCAATTGTCGGACAGAGTTTAGCAGTGTTAAACCGGAACACATGATCTTCAGGATCCCAAAATTTCACAGCAGCATGAAGGAAGTCCCACTTGATTTTGACATTCCTTAGAGCCTTGATTCCCTCTAATTTAAAGGCTGTAAAATTGGTTTTGGTACTGAAATCAAAGCTACGAACCCATCTATTGATGTCATGAATTGTTGAATGAGAAAAATTATGATTGCTAGCCATGGATGACTTTTGCTTGTGATTATTGTAACCTTAATGCAGAGATTTGTCATAGGAAAATTCGTTTAAATAAGCTGCATCAATTCCTAATCAGGTTTGAAATGGGTTTCAGAGAGTTTGTAGCTGATTAGGAGAGAGTTTCACGATCACAAACGAAGTAAATGTTTTTCAAAAAATGCGAGAACGCGAAGTGCGCATTGGGAGACCATGAGTGTCATGGTGTGGCTCAGTGCAATTCGGCACTCTAGAAGTGCCAAACGGCACTTCAAAAGTGCCAAATGGCACTCTTCAGTTGCCAAGTGGCACGTAGCCCTCGATCCTACACTTATACAATTCTATGCAGTTTCATGTTCTCGTGTAATTTTTTAAGATCGTTTGACACTCAAAAAGATTTTTTTAATCAACCGGAGACATTCTAACAAGTTTAACATGCTTGTTTTCAAAAAATCATCACCCGCATCATTGTTCTCAAAAAGTGATCAACTCAAGTTTTCTTCAGACTCATGGATTTATATTCCAAACTAGGGGCATTCACCCAAGCCTCAAGCATTTTCAAAAAAAAAAAAACACACCATCATTTTTTTTATAAAAAAAAAAAGAGAAGAAGAAAATCATCATAAAGATTTCCAAGAATCATGCATCCTTTTGTATACTAGGGGCATTCGCCCATGGCTCATTTTTTAATTAAAAAAAATGCCACCATCATTTTCTTAAAAAAAAAAAAATCACATCAAGATTTTCAAAAATCACGCATTCATTTTAAACTAGGGGCATTCGGCTCCACCTCATGCAAGTAAGTGTAGATTCCAACAGAGCTAAGTAAGATAAGTTTAGATTAGTGCTATAAGATCTCATCAGGTGAATTCTAAACTTGTCTTAGTTGAAGTTTCTACATGATCCAAGGTGATACCAAGGACAAAGAGCTAAACATGGAAAATAATACAAGATTGTCTAAAGGACATTTCCTTTTGTTTTGCGGGAAAAATAAACATACAAGTTATGCATCATAAGGACTCCAATTCCGCCTGAGAGGATCTCCTTGATCCACCTCTAGAGGAGCCACCTTAAGTATTTCCTTCCTGACTTACAAAAAAGTGATGATCGTACTGACAATTTTCAAGTTCGAGGCTCCTGATCCTTTCCTCTAAAGCTCTCCTAGTTGAGTCAGCAGTTTCCATTTGATGTGCCTAAAAAGTCGGCAAAATCAAGTGTTAAAGACATTATCAAGCAAAGCTCAAGCCAAAGATACTCAAAAAACAACATGGCTTACTCAGTTAGAATCATTGATCACATATTGGGAGGACTGAGTATGAGCCAATGACTGCAAGCCTCCAAACATCCGCATGCTTTCTTCCACAAGATCCACATCAACTTGAAGCACAACTCTACCGAGTTATAATCTGTTCAAGAAATAAGGACAAAGAACTGAACATTTAAGAACACACCGAATCGGGCCAAGGAACATTTGGCACATGCTCTGGCCTAGTAAAAGGCATGGAACTATACGTTCCATCAAGATTCATCACATCATACTGCCATGGCGGAAAATGAGGATAAGTCTTTGTGTAAGAACTAGAAGAACCACCAACATGGTGAAGAGAGGGAATCTCTTCCTCTTCCTTTCCTTCAGAAGATGAAGGCTGAAAATCCAACAAGCAAATATTGTTACCAAGCAAAAATATGGAAAAGGAATTGGTAGAACTTTGATCTTAGTAGGGAAGGAAAATACCGATCTGCCAACCAGGCAGCCTTGCAGATGATCCCGGATACTCCTATAACAATATAGCCATCACGGGCCCGAGTAATCTCTTCATCAGCCAGAAAGTCAGCCAACTGAATAGTGTGACAAGGATGAGCTAGAATTGTGGCAAGAGGATACACATATTCAACTTAGGGTAGCACCCGATCACCAAGATACCAGTACTTTCCATGTCCACATTCAAACAATACTTGGCGGCTATTCAATTCTAGAGCCCGCTCACACTCAGCATACCCCTTACATCCAATCCAAGGATTTAAGTTCATTTGAAAGTTACAAAGAAACTCAGAAAGAGAAGAGACTGGATCATAACCAAGTGCTAAGGATTTAAAAAGGAGAAAGAAAGAACTCACATCATCAATTGTTAGATTGTCAATCACCAAGCGCCAAATCACTAAAGAACACCTAAACGGTGGAGACAAGCGATGTTTGGGCAACCAACAGAGAAATCTAGAAAAAATGCTAGTAACTTTCTCCTGAATTTTAGGGCCAACCCCAAAATACTCATACATCCAAACCTGAAAAATTCACAACACCATTACCACATAGCCAAAATAATTTCCACAACCTACACATAGCCACAATAAATACCAAACCTCACCTGCCAAACAAATGGAGCCCCACCCAAGCTTGAAAGACTCCGTCTAGAGAGTTAGGTCATGAAATGCATCAGAGTAGCATAGGCCATGCCGCCCCAATCATAATTCCAGATGTGTTCAATTTTTCTGAAGCTCCTTAAGTAGCGCAGATTCACAGTACTGCCTAAATCCGAACACAAGAAAGTCCCAATAAAAACAAGCATGAACATACGAGCACCCTTTGCTACAGTCTCACATTGGGGAATACTCTCACATAACCAAGACAAAGGAACATTGTTACTCCTCATTCTAGAAGGCATTACACCTAGAAGTTTCTTGAGCTCAGTTGAAGTAAGGGGATCATTGACAAGAATTCTTTTACCACCCAACCTCAAACCAGTGATGACAGAAAAGTCATAAGGTGTCAACATTACCTCCCCAATGTTCGGAAAATGGAAGGTACAAGTAGTGTCCCAGAAGCGCTCTGCTAAGGCAAGAAGTAACTGAAGAACCTTGTACTCATGTGTCTCATGATTTGACAAAGCTTCGAAGAAGGTGCCAAAGCCCGCTCATTGATGATGTTTTTGATGCTAGGAGACAATGCTACCTATGCACTTTCCAACATTTGGAGACTCCTTCGACTCTTGAGGCTCTGCAATAAAAAAATTCAGCTCATCAATTTCCATAACCTAAAACATATAACCAAAAAATTTCCATACCTAAGAAAAATATATCCTCACAATCAATACCCCACCACCACAAAATCAAATCAATACCCCACCATAATGTCACAACTACCAAATTTATCACATATCCATACAACCACCAAATTTTGCCATAGCCATGCAAAAAGAAAATTTCTACATGTCCAAGAAAAAATTCCCACAACTTCATGCACAAATAAATTCTCACATACCCAACAAAATTTTTCCACAATACCCACAAAATTTTCCAATACCCATAAATATATCCATGCACATACCCACAAAATTTTGCTATGTTCATAAAATAAAGTTTACACATGCCAACAAGTTTTCCCACATACATCATGAACACATTCATATAAGTCAAACACAAAGTTTTCACAATGCAATACTCCCAAAATCCAAACCAAAATTCATCCAACAACATCACAAATTACCTACATTGTCAAAATTCCAAAAGCCACCAACATTGCCCAAATTGCACCATGATCAAAGAAAAACACACTTCAAGGATGCTCCAAAGCCAACATTCCAAACATGATCAATCACACAATGCCCCCAAAATTTGAAAAGTGACAATATCTCACCATGAAACTTTCAATGAAACATGCAACAACATTTTTCCAAGCAAAGAAACCAAAGAAAAACTCACCTTGGTGTCCACATGACAATATGGAGCATGGGTCCTAGGGTCTTGAAAAAGTCCATCATCATCATTCCAATCAAATGTTGGATCATATTTCTTACCATGAGAAGCTAGAAAAGAAGATCCCTTGGAGGAAGAAGCCATTTTAATGCAAATAAAATGGGTTTTAGAAAATGGGTTTCACCAAAAATGGGTGTGGGATGAAAATGCCCAAAACACAAAGATCTAAAGAAATATTGACAAAGATGGATGAGGGAGAGTTGAGAAGCTTAGAAAAGTGTTTTTCGTGAGAAGAAATGGTGAAATGAAGAAGAAAAATCAAGGGGAAGAAGAAGGTGAATAGTGCCAATGGAGGAAGAGAAGTTGATGGAAGATAAAGCTAAAAAGCAAAAGGAGAGAAACAATGAAGTGGGGGGCCAAAATTTCGGCCCCCACACTTTTTAACTCAGCAAAAGCTGAGTCAACTCAGTCAAACTGAGTTGACTAGTCAACCCAAAAAAAAAAATTAAAAAAAACTTTATTTTTCAAAGTTCTCAAGTATCTTCCCAAATCCCAAATTTTCAACTAAAAAAAAAAAAAATCATTCCCAAGCTTTCAATTTCACATTCTCAATGCCCAATTTTAAAACCCAAATCTCTAGTTTTTTCTTTAAAAAAAAAAAAAAAAAAATTCAAACTTCAGATTTCATGATCAAAATTCCAAGCCTTAATTTTCAAAATTCTAAGGCTCAAAATTTCAAATTTCAAATAAAAAATTTCTAAGTTCCAAAATCTTAGAATTTGAAATAAGAATTTCAAAACTTCCAAGTTTCAAAGATCAAATGGTTCTCAAAAGAAAATTTTTTTGTTAATTAAATTTTTTTTGACAAAATTCAAATCAAGAGTGAGCAAATGAAAATCACACATCTCAGAAACGGTGTGACCATGAAGCACCTGTTAGTTAAAGTCTAATTTAAAATTTTGACTTTTTATAGAAAGCAAATCCAGATCGAGGTAGAGGAAACCCCTTAATCATCATTTCAATTCTAGATCAAAGTAGAGGAGATCCCTTTGATCATCATTCCAAAGCTAGATCAAGGTAGAGGAGATCCCCTTGATCATCATTCAATTCTAGATTATCAAAGTAGAGGAGATCCCTTTGATCATCATCCCAAATCCATATCGAGGTAGAGGAGATCCCCTTGATCATCATTTCAGTTCCAGATCAAAGTAGATGAGATCCCTTTGATCATCATTCCAAAGCCAAGCCGAGGTAGAGGAGACCCCTTTGATCATTATTTTAGTTCCAGATTATCAAAGTAGAGATCCCTTTTGATCATCATTTCAAAGCCAGATTGAGGTAGAGGAGATCCCCTTGATCATCATTTCAGTTCCAGATTATCAAAGTAAAGGAGATCCCTTTGATCATCATTCCAAAGCCAGATTGAGGTAGAGGAGACCACCCTGATCATCATTTCAGTTCCAGATTATCAAAGTAGAGGAGATCCTTTGATCATCATTCCAAAGCCAGATTGAGGTAGAAGAGATCCCCTTAATCATCATTTTAGTGCCAGATTATCGAGATAGAGAGATCCCCTTGATCATCATTTCAGTTCCAGATTATTGAGGTAGAGGAGACCCCCTTGATTATCATTCCAAAACTAGATCGAGATCAAAGTAGAGGAGATCCCTTTGATTGTCATCCTAAACAACTCCACTTTCAAGATCAGGATAGGAAAGTTTCCTGGTCACCCAAATTGCTAAGAATCATTTCCAAAGTCATCAACTACCAGCTAAGTCCGATATTTTCATTTTTTAGTCAAAAGATAAGGCTAGTTCTATGTTCCAAGGTTTTAGGTTCGAAGGCTTGGTAATCTTTGAAGATTCAACCTTAATTAAATCATGGTCGCTAAAATCAGTGTCTTTGTTTTACATTGACATTCGCTTTTCAAATTCTATCAATGAGGGGCATTCTGTAGACACTCAATTTTGCACACATAATTTAATCAAGGAGAATGACTTGAATAACTAATCCATGTACCCCAAAAATCATAATTGCATTACATGCATCAATTTGTTCTTTCATTACATGCATCATTTTGTCTTTGCAATACATGCATTAATTCATTCATTGCATATCATAGAAATGATCTTGAGATTCTAACAATCGCAATGGTGTTTCTTGTTTCCAAATCGGACCATTGGATCGAAAGATATCGCATGATCAAGTTTGCATGGTCAGCATGCATTGTGTCTAGGTAGAATCGACCACACATCATCAATTTAAATTAATTCTGATTGGCTAAACAATTAAAATTAATTAAATAATTTTGTGATTGGTTGATAATTAGTGTTTAAAATAGGGATGCATGCATGGGAATAAAATGGATGATTGGATAACAATAAAACTGTGGATAATCTGAACTTTATCAAGATTTATTTTAGGGTATTTATTTACATGATAATTGTTCTTAAATATCCTAAATTATCCAAAAAAGAGATGAAAAATCATAAGTGGAGGATGAAAATGCGTCTAGGTACAAGGACCAGCCAAAAAAACCCTAGAAGAAGAGTCTAAACGGGACACGAACATGAAAGTGCATTCGGAGCCATAGGGCCAATTCGGCACTTTTGGAGTGCCGAACAGCACTCTAAAAGGGTCGAATTTCCCTGATGTGGGCTTTGGCCCAATGGCCTTCGGATGATGATTATGCATACCCTTTTTGATCTTTTCGCAAAAGGATGCATCCGAATTCAAACCCTAATCGTCTGTACCCATTTTTTAGAGTCTTCTGGCTTCTATAAATAGAGACTAAACCTTATAATTCAGCATTTTTTTATGCTCTGGGAGACATATGTTTTAAGCTCTCAAATTGCCCATATTTTCAGATCCCTTCTTTAAGTGTTGCTGCTTAAATTAGGGTTTTTAGGTTTCAAAGAGAATTGCATAAATTTCTTTGAACCCCAAAACATCCTCTCAACAACAAAGAGTGCTCATGAAAGAGGTTGTTTCTTAGCCCTTTTTCTTTATCATAATGATGCATGTTTAATTGTTTTAGATATTCATATTTTACCATGTTAATTTAGTTCATGAAAACATGTTCTTGATTTCTTTATTGTTGAAATAATAAGTTGTTCGAACACAAGCTAAACGTAAAAAGTTGTTTAAACACAACTAATATCACCATAAAAGGTTGTCCAAACACAGCCAAGCATGAAAAGTTGTTTAATAAAACTAAAGTATGAAGATATTTGAACACAGCAAAGGTGTACTTATAAAAAAATTTTCATCAGTAGGTCATAAAATTACTTGTCATTATCACGAAGAGAATTTATGCCTAAAACATATGGGCCTAAAGATATCTTTCAGTTAAGATGCTCAAAACAATGAGCCCATAAAAAGATATTGTTTTCATCTTTAAAAAAAGGGTAAATTATTGTTCATCCGGAACTGGATCTGCAGGAGTTATAGGCGTGGCCACAACAATCACCTCAGCTACAGTTGTGGCTTCTTCCATTACATTCTCCGCTGTAGCCTCAGAAGGACGATCAAACAGGAGCTCCTTCTTAACATCACCAATAACAAGACCGGAAAGGTCCAAGTCAGGGTGATGCTTTGCCATCCATTTTCTAAGAAGATCAAAGCCTTCCACATAGTACCCACACAAATCATCTGAGTACTCGTCAGAGTCCTTGAATTCTTGCACTGTCGTGGCCTCAGCTTTTTGCAACTTCAACTCTAGATCACCAATCTGCTTGTCCTTTAGCTTGCAAAAATCCTTCTCCAGTTGAAGACTCTACTCCAAGGCTGCCACGCGTTCTTTGTCATTCTCAGCCTCGACAGCAAGGATGGTAACCTTGTTCTTCAGTGTCTCACACTCAACGAAAAGGGATTTGATCATGGGCTCAGCTGTGAACACCTTTCTCCAAGTCTAGAAGTTTCCCAGAAACAAACAAAGATTCCCCCATAGCCTACACATAAAATCTCTCTTAGCAAAAATAAAACAAAAAAGAAAAAGCAATCTACATTATCGACGTATACCTGCACAAGCCTCTAAATTTGAGACGATATCACTTCACTGGACGACTTTGCCATCAAAGGGTTTAGGCCGTCCACAGAGAGCGCCTCATGAGCCTTTAGAGCAGCAGTATCAGCATCGTCCCAAAAAGAAGGAAGAAAAGACTTACCACCCATTTTCTTCTTCTTCTTAGTCTCCTCCCCAGCAGAGGTAATTACCTCCAAAGATAAGGTGTGAGAGGCAGGACGCTTAGCAGGTGAATGGTCAAAAGGAGGAGTTACCACGGGATCATCCTTGGAGACATCACCTACCTTTGAACGCTTCCTAGAAAGAAGGCCACTGACGAGGCCACCCTTTGCTTTCTTCTCTTGAGCCTCGGCCAACCTCTGCTTGTTAAATCTGGTCTTCATTCCTGAAAGGAAGGAAAAACTATAAAAAAAAGAAAAAGGGAGAGAGAGAGAGAGAGAAGAAGAAGAAGAAGAAGAAGAAGAAGAAGAAAAGAAAAAGAAGAGAAGATGGAACACTCACTCTTTTTCACAACCTTACTAGACGGTTCCGAACCCATGAAATGAAGGAATAGCAATTGGGGAGAGACGAGCTCGTCAAAGTCCTTGATGGTCTCCAAATATTCCTTTACCTTTTCAACATGATGTTGATATCTCTTCTTCAAACGAGGACGTTGAGAAATTGCAAAAAAAAAAAAAAAACAAAACAAAAAACAAAACAAATATGTCACATACCTTAATCACTCACAAAGAATAAGAAATAATAGAAAGACGAGAAAGACGCACTAGACATAGGGGTTCCCTAACTACGAAAAAATTTGGGGGCTTCGTCCAGGTCCTTACAAGGGACGAACTTCTAACCATTGCCAAAAATAAAAAGAAGTTTAGTTTCCAATTTCAGAGAGATGATGAATAATCAAGTATTAGCCCATAAGCCCTATCCCACAACTTAAATTTATAGTAGCCGGGGTCTTTTGATTTTCTCAAACGATAAAAATGAAGGAATTCGTCCTTCTTGATGACATCACCATCATTGGCGAACATCCACACCACCATACAAGAAATGACGATCCGCCAAGAATTGGGCACTAACTACGCTGGAGCAAGATGTAAATATGCAAAAAGTTCCCTAACAAAAGGATGAATGGGAAAACGATGACCACTAGTAAAGTCTGCCTCACAGAAACAGACTTCATCAGCATAAGAGTGACAGGCCTATCCTTGTCACTCAGATTCCTGATCTCAATTGAATTAGGGAATTAAAACCTATCCCTAATCCGCTTCTCATCCTTTTCTAAGAGGCACGCGGGATGTTCCAACCTATCCCTAATAGCTGTTCAGTATAAATACAACGATTCATTGCCCATTAATGAGGCACACAACTATAAAAGAAAAGGCAACATAAGTAAAAGGTAAACACAAATACTCTATGAAAATCACTCTCTAGTCTGTTTCTCTCTAAAATTCTTCTCCCTTACTAACTTAGATATAGGAGGCGGTTTGGCTAACACCAGCGTGTTACTCTTCCACCCAATTCATTTTGCAGGTTTTCCTCCGACAGAGACGACCCCAATCACAGATTCGTCCATCCGCTATGACGAGGAGCTCAATTGCTGATTTTTTGCATCATCAGTATTGTTGTAATTTTAATTAATCAGATGTTCGTAGGAATCTTATTTTTGTTTCTGTATTAGATAAAAAAAAAGGTTATGAAATTAAGTTAAAGTCCGGTTGTGTGACTATTTGTAAGGGTAATATAAAACTCAAAGAAGTAGGAATTGATGATATGTATGTACTTAACAATAATATTTATAATAAAGATTCAGTTTGCTATTACTATGTTGTTTTAAAATTCTTCTTATTTATGACATCTTCGATTAGGACATATAAGTAAAAATAAAATAGAAAGAATAAGTAAAACTAGTATATTACCTAATTTAAACATTAAAAATTTTGATGTCTGCAAATCATGCATCAAAGGAAAGATGACAGCAAAACCTTTCGCTAAACATTGGCAATCTTCAGAGTTATTAAAACTAATCCACTCAGATATTTGTGGTCCTTCGAGAACCAAAACACACATGGGAATGAAATACTTTATCACCTTTATTGACGATTATTCCTCGACATGGATATGTACATCTACTCAAACACAAATCCGAAGCACTCAAAAAATTCAAAAATTATAAAACTAATGTAGAAAAACAATTAGGACGACTAATTAAAAGTATAAATAATGATAGAGGTGGTGAGTATGACGCCTTTGATGAGTTTTGTAGGGGGGAAGGAATTTGGCATATTTACACTACGCCTTACAAACCTCAAAAAAATGGTATTACTGAAAGACGCAATAGAACTCTAATGGAGATGTCAAGATCAATGATGACTCATTCACAATTTCGACTCACTTTTTGGGGGGAAGCTTTGTCAATTGCCAATTATTTATTAAACAGAGTTAATACAAACTCCAAGAATCTTACACCTTATGAATATTGGCCTAGTCATAAACTAGATTTATCAAACTTAAGGGTTTAGGGATGCAAAGCCCAAGTACTAATACTGAAACCATTGAGAGATAAATTAAAAGGGAAGACGTGGGAGTGCAAATTTATTGAATATGTTCAAAATGGTAGTGGTTATAGATTTTATAATCAAGAAAAATGATTGATAGAAAGCAGGGATGCTATTTTCCTTGAAAGCACCAATCAAATTACACCACTTGAAGAGATAAAGTTACAAGAAGACCTTGATAATGAAATTCAGGATCGCTATAAGGATGCTTCTGAAAGTGGGGAGCAAAAGAAAATCAGATAAATTGGTAACAGATCAACAAACCTTTGATCCTGAAAACAATGGGAGTAAAAGGGTTAGGCGACCGTCAACTATGCTTAAAGATTATCATTTGTTTAATATAGAGGAAAATTTAAGTGAGGACCCAACTAATTATGGACAAGCAATGGCATGCAATGATTCAAAACAATGGCAAGATGCTACGAATGAACTAGAATCCATAAAGAAAAATGATGTTTGGGAATTAAGAGTTTTACTAGATGGAAGAAAGGCCATTGGTTGTAAATGAGTTTTAAGAATGAAATTTAAGGCTGACGGTAGCTTAGATAAATATAAGGTAAGATTGGTGGCTAAAGGGTTTACTCAACAACCCAGTGTAGATTTTGTTGATACATATTCACCAGTAGCTAAATTTGCTTCAAATAGAATAATTATGTCTGTTGTGGAAAGAATGGATTTAAAATTGCATCAATGTCAAAACAACTTTTCTAAATGGTGAATTAAAAGAAGACATATTCATGTTACAACTAGAAGGTTTTGAAATGAAAGGACACGAAGATAAAGTTTACAAACTAAAAAGATCCCTGTATGGACTTAAACAATCTTCTAGACAATGGTATTTAAAGTTCCACCAAGCAATATTAGAGATTGGTTTTGAGACGAGTCCACTAGATCATTGTGTTTACATATGGAGGTGCTACGATGAGTTAACAATATTATCATTATATGTTGATGATATATTATTAGCTGGAAATAGTCCAAAGATGATGATAAAGACAAAATCTTTCCTAGTATCAAGATTTGAAATGAAAGATATGGGCCCTGCTACATATGTGTTAGGAATTAAAATAATTAGAGATATAAATACAAAATTATTATATCTAGATCAAGAGGACTATTTTGAGAAAGTACTCAATAAATTTAATATTGCAGAATCTAAAACTTTGAGTACGCTTGCAAGTAAAGGAACTATATTAAGTAAGAATATGCGCCTTAAAGATAAAGAAGAACAAGAATTTATGGAAAATGTCCCCTATGCCTAAGCTGTGGGTAGTTTGATGTATGCAATGACAAGCACAAGGCCATTTTTGTCATGCAGTAGAATTAGTAAGTAGATATCAATCTAATCCTAGATGGGCACATTGGCAAGCAGTCAAAAAAAATTTTAGATATCTCCAAGGCACCAAAGGTATGAAATTATGTTTTGGAATTAGTGATCTAGAAGTAATAAGATATATAGATGCTGGTTTTGCAAGAGATGTAGATGATAGAAAATCTAGTAGTGGTCATGTATTCCTATTTGGTGGAACAATTGTCTCTTGGTTAAGTAAGAAACAAGGTTATGTTGCAAAACATACCGTGGAGGCAGAATACATACCATGTAGCACAATGGTAAGTGAAGTGGTTTGGATTAAACGATTTGTAAGACATTTTAAAATTAGGTATACCAAATAGACCAGTCGATGTGTTTTGTGACAATAAGTCTGCTATCTCGTTAATAAAAAGTGGAGCAAATAGCTCTAAAGGTAAACACATCGAAACAAACTATCACTATATTCAAGATATAGTGGAGAGGGGTGAAATACAAGTCCAATTTATCCCCTCAAGTGAGATGGTGGCCGATCCTATGACCAAAGGGTTGACTCTAGATAGATTTAGAGTGAATGTAGGAAATATGGGGGACTTATGGATCCAAAAACCTAGGTGGGATACTGCATGTATTTGCATAGATGGAAGGACTGGGAACGCCTGGAGAACATGACTATGTAGCTTCTACTCTGGGGACACAATTGGTCAGCATTAAGTAGAATATCATTGTATAAGAAGTTAGTGCATGAATGTAAAATCCACTAATGTGCATCATACATAACACAACCTGTACAATGAAAAGCCACTGAAGTCGTATGAGAAAACCTTTAGTATATTGGCTTAGAGGAAGTATCAAGTGATTCAGTGTAGGTCAACACATGTCTGATATGTGTGGTTGAAGGACGTTAATGGGCAGTGCGAGTGTGGACTAAGATTCTTGGCTGCGTGTGGTAACAAACATTCCATATTTTCGATACTATTCATTTGAAATAATAGTGAATGATAAGACATCCGAAGTATACTATAGGAGTAGCATATAATGAAGAGTGCGGTTAGTGGTGTGTAACAAGATATGTACATAGTTTTGCCAGAGTCAGACACTGACGCCGATCTGTGAAGAGCATAGATGAGAATCAACATTGGGCAATACCGCGGTGACACCATAGTATATGTTGATTGTAGTTAACACTATTTATTATGGTGCGATCAAGTGAGAGATGTTAGTATATAATAGTGATAGGTAACACCATAATATGGTGTACCCTCACCTATATAATAACACCCACTTGGTGGATGGTGTTGCTTCACCAACCAACGACAGAGAATTAATTAAGTGTTAGAGTTAGTTATTTACAAAAGTGGTGCGTGTTTTAGATAAGACACAGCTCTTGATAAATAAGCATATTTCTTCCTAAGAGATACAAGGAGTTTATAAATATTGAGACTCCTTATTCATTGTTACGTTACATAATTTATTCTCTTTGTATGTGTTGGCAATTCCCAATCTAACAACGTTACCGTACACAATAAGGGACTAATCGTGCATAGTAATTCGTGGGAAATATATTGCAATTTTAGAAAATTTCAGGTATGATTTCCAAATTTATAACAAAGAACAGCACTTGTAGAAAAGTGCAACATTGCAACTTGCATAAAACAATTTCATAAAAAACAAGTCATTGATGTATCGTAGTTTGTTTAAATTTTATAAAAAAATTTAGGCAAAAATACAATTTTCATCTATATAAGTTTGCTCAAAACAAATATTTTGGTCCTTTCAAGTTTGAAACTTGTCATTTTAGTATTGTAAATTTGTCCAAAAAATATTTTAGCCATTTAAATTTGAAGTTAATTATTTTAATCTAATAATTTTGCCCAAAAATTACTAAAAAAAATACCAATTTAAACAATTAAAATAAATTTTTGGGTAAAATTAAGGAACCATTTTTAAACTTAAACAACTAAAATAATTTAGAATAAAATTATCAGACTAAAACGAGCAGAGTAGTAAATTGATTTTTAAGGCAAAGTTAGTTGTAAATTGCATTTTTGCCCCCCAAAAAAAAAATTTATTTTGCTCACTAAAAAGGTATTTAGTTAGTGTTTTTAAACAACTATTTTCAGATTTTAAACCATATTTAACGTATTTTAAGTACTTTTTAGCTCTAGTATTTTCACAAATATTTTTAAACCTAAATTTTCAATTTTTACGCCATTATACCAAACCTATCCTAAGGTACAGTATCGGATTTTTCTCAAAAAAAAAAAAAAAAAAAAAAAAGGGTACAGCATCGGATAGCGGCAGAATCAAATGCGTTTCCTGCACTTTTTAGATTCACTAGTCTTCGTCTTCGTCTTCCTCATACACAGATCAGATCTCAATTCGAAATTGTATTAAAAAAGAACATAAGAAACACAAACCTCAGTCTTGCTACTACTACTCTTCGACTTCGACTCTCTCAGATCTCTCATGGCGTCTTCCAGCAAGGTGGAATCTGATTCAGAAGATGAAGCTCTAGACGAGGAGGCATGCTCTTCATTCCTCTCTCTCTCTCTCTCTCTCTCTATATATATATATATTTAAATTTTTGCCACTCTATTTCAAATTCCAGTTCTTCATTCCTCTATATAATTCACATTCTTGCTTTACGAAACTGCTTGCTCCAAACGCTTTTTATCTAGTTGAGCGGAATTTCTGAGTTAATTTGAATTCTGAAAATTGAGTTTGGCATTGCACTATTTCACGAGCTTTTTATGTTTTCCAATTGCGTATATGTGCAGGTTGAGCATTTTGATGATTTCACGCTTGCTTCTTCGTGGGAAAGGTAATTTACAATTGAATTCAGCTTTTTGGATCCTGCAATTTAGGTCTCATATTCCTAATTTCATATTTTGCAATAGGTTCATTTCTGAAATCGAAGCGGTTTGTCGGCAATGGATGTCTGATGGCCCGAAAAATTTGTTGGTATGTTTGCTTGGATTGGAAAACTTAAATGTATATGTTGTGTAAATTGGAGCATGCACACAGAAATGCATGCATTTTGATACTGAATGATATGGACATTTGTTAGAGTTGCGTTTTGATGATAATGTTAGCTAGTGTTGATAATAAGTAGTAATTAGCATACTTTGAGGGGATTTTATAATCATTTTTATAATTTTAGCCATTGTTTTTCATTCTAATATAGTAATGCCAGGGAATTCTTGACTTACAACAAGCCATTACTTTGTAACGTATGCAAACCTTGCTTTTGTGCTTGTTTATATAAGGAAGTGGTGTTCTAGCCTTTAGCCGAACTATTCCACTTCCAGAACATGAGATACCCTGGAAACCCAGGGACTGATAATGTGGTGGATTGAACCTAGGACCTCTAGGTTTATGTCATGCCCCACACCAATGAATCCACCACCCAGTACCCCTGTGGGGATTTGCTTTTGTGCTTGTTGAAGTCATTGTTTTCTTGTTCTACCCTTATTGGCAAACCATCTAGGTATCTTGCTTTAGTATTATTCTGAGTTAAGTTGTTTGTGTGACCTTTAATCTGGTTGCAAAGGCAGTCAGTTCTCTTGCTTTGTGAAACTATGGATATGATTGTGGGTAGTTGTTGATAACTGTTTGAACAATAGGTATTTGTTTCATGGAATTTAATTTCTGTGTTTCTTTTAAGTTTATTGCTACTTCATATTGGAAGTAGAAAAATCTGGATCAAAAATCATAGCCGTTGAATTATGCTTCTTTATTATACCATTAATTTTCCCTACAATGCTTCAATTTTCTTTGAAATGACATAGAAGTTGGCTTTATTACTGGACACTGTGTGGTTTAGCTTATCCTTATAAGTGAAGCTGTGATTGATGTTAACCCCCGAATGTGGATTTTCTTATTATTTTTTTGTAGGAAAAAGGTGCTGTTCTCTTGGAGTTTTCAAAGAACTTATATAAAGTCAAATTTGAGCTAAAGTATGCCTTAAAAAGTTATCTCATGGAATATTACTTTGAGAAAAGCAACACTGATGATGGTATGTGGAGAGCTTTTTTTGTTGTTGTAATTTTTGGGTTCATCACACATTGTGGGAGAATAGTATCTATTCAAATTTTTGTTACTGGTTGACAGGAAAAGTTTCAGACTGGAACTTCAATTTGCATGATTTGCAATTGTGTTTTGGGGTAAAGGAGTTTTTGGTATGTTTTGACTTGCACTATGTACCACAATATTGAATGTTTTTGCTATGTTCAGTTCTTCACCCCTTGTAATTGCATCACCAGGTGATTGCTCCTCAAAGTGCTAGTGGTGTAGTTCTTGATGCACCAGAGGCTAGCAAGCTTTTAAGTGCAGTTGCAATTGCTTTGTCAAATTGTTCAAGGTAGGGTTCTCAGTTGAAATTTTTTCTATTTAATTATTGGTGAAGTATGGCTCTCGTGTCCTCCATAATGGCTAGGGGAGTTGGCCCATTGCAAATTAACCTCAGTGCTTCCAATATGGTCATGCACTTTTTTGAAGATGTGAAGAATTTATGATTCTGTTGGTATTTCATTCTGCTGTCCTGTTTTTAGAATACACTAACACATTCTTTCCTTTTAAATTAAATTAGTAAGTTTCTTGCAGTATTGGGTGACCTCCTTGGAATCCTTGTTTCGCATTTCTTCCTTTTCCAATAATTTAAAAAATAGTTTCTTACAGTGTCTTGATGAACAGTTTACCCCATATATATATTTCTTGTGATGACCCTCCCCTCAAGGTATGGACCAATGGAACCACCCCTAAGGGGTGAACCCCGGATGCCTATACATCCCAAGTGAGCAGGCATTGGGTAAATTGCGAAATGCCTTAGCTAGGAGTTGAACTAGAGACTTCTAGGTTTATAGTTAGTCTAGGCACTCTCCCTTACCGTTGGGGCACACTGGGTTGGGGCAAACTGTTTACCATGATATTGGATAATATAATATTATATTTGAATCATATTTTATGTGTATAACTTGAACTGAATTGCGATCTCTTGCACGCTTGGGGTATGCAGTTTGTTGCCAGCATTTGTACCAGTGCATGATCCTTCTCGGAAAGCGTACATTGGTATCCAAAATAGGGGGACTGTTTTCACCAGAAGATTTGAGTCAGATCATATTGGTAGCCAGGTTCCAGTAAAACTAATGCATTTGGAAGGATTATACGAATTGTTTATTTCAAAGTTTGTAAGTGCTCATCACTTCATATCAATATTTCTTTGTGATGTACTTTTAGATTAGTTATTTCATTGACATTGCAAAGTAGGGAGTACATTGAAGTTTCTTATGTTTGAAACCAATCAGATATGCTATACCATTTGTTCTTGATCTTCCTTCCCTTACTAGCTCTCTTATTTTGGTTGCTAAAGCATAGATCACCGCATCAACTAGATTGAAAGGAAATTAAGTATGTTATCTATGTGATATTCTTGGATTACACTTGCCTTCAGGGACACAACCTTTACTCTTTGTAAACCATAGTGTCTGTGAGTTTTTGTAATTATGGATGAAAAAAGTTAATTTTCTTTCTTATATTGTAAAGGCATCATTTCATGCGCTCTGTGCTTGCATCATTTTTTAATTTTTCTATGAGAATTAATTGGCCTTGCTTGTGTAACGAATTTCAGATTATTTTTCCTACTTATGATAAAATTTCATCTGATGTTGAAGGCCTACTCCACATTGGACATTTCTGTGCATCTTTTCAAAGTCCATTTTACAATGAAGCTAACCTACAGAACCCTTTCCTTTGACGATGACAATGATGTCCAAGAAACTGATACTGAAATGACAGAATCTGAAGGAAACCCTGCTAGTGACATTCACAGCAAAGCACAGTGGGATGATGATTGTCCTTGGAGTGAGTGGTATTCTGCAGAGGACCCAGTGAAAGGTACATTATGTTTAGAATATTCATACATGCCTGTTTTTTGTTTGAGGCTCTTGTGTTAGTTTCAGTTTTAAGATGAGGTCTGAGATGATAACTGACATTTGTTGATGCAAGGAGTGCAACCAAAATTATTTCAGATTTTTTGATTTTATGAACTTCTGATTTTTCTAGATTTCACTGTTAAATTTATAATTTAACATTGTTGAGGATTTTATGGAATGTACTTGTGGCTTGATGTGCTCTTTGAAGCCTATTAGAAAGAGGCTACAAGAATAATTTTAGGTAGTGCAATTTGAATATATATATATATATATATATATATAATTAAAGATGTTTCTCTCTAGCTTGGTAGTGATTCCAAGCACCCATTGGTGATGAAACCTAGGATTTTCTAATAAATTCTAATAATTTCTGTAAAATATTTTCACTCTCTTTTCTAAAGCTTACTGTTCTTTATGTTTCATAACCTTTCAAGGGTGGCCTTTTTGATCAAAGAAACACTTTGAGACTGGGGGATAGACCTGCTAATGGCTATGTGGCACAGTTTAAAGAAGATGAGATGAGTTTTTGCACAGTTTCCAGTCCTAAATTAGCTCCACTATCAATGTGTTAGAAGGATTCAAGTCTCCAGGAGGGAGTTTCATATACATATACACTTAGATTAGGCTAGAATAGAATTTCTATCTTATATATAAAAAATAAAAAAAAAGTTCTAGGAAGTTTCCTATTGTTGAGGTGTCCCTACCAATTGTCGTTACCAGCTGTCATATTGAAGGATATTCCTTGTCTTATTGTAATCTAATCACCCTTTCTATCTAAGGAATGAATGGTAACTGGGCTGATATATAGACATGTCCTCACTTTTCTATGTAATTGTTTTCATACCATTAATATGGTATTAGAGCATTAAAGAGCTCTTCAATTAAATGCTGTTGGAAGGTTTGTGAAGATGCTTGAGATGCTAGTCGTCTTCACTATCTGTCCTCGTTGGCATTGTTGCTTGGTATGTCAATGGTAGAAACTCAAAATTGAGTTGATGGCTGACTGTTCATCTGTTTTTGAAAGTTGAAACTGCAATCCTTGGTATATGTAAAGTTGTTTCAGGCTATCCTTCACCTATCTTGGCGGTCATCATTGTTCTTAGAGGTTGTTGTTGTTCTCAGTGGTTGGTTGGCAGATCTAAAGTTGTTTCCAACCATCCTCCGCCTATCTCGGTGGATGTTGATGTTCTTGATGGTGATTGTTGTTCTCGGTGGTTGGTTGTGGTTGCAGTAAGCGTTGATGATGTGGGAGGTGTTTTTTTGTAACTTGGTTGTTGATGATGTGCACTAGTGACGTAGTGGGGGTCGTTGACAAGTTTTGAGTTTGCCGGTGTTGTTGTCAATCAGAGTAGACAGGGAAGACCCCTGTTTGGTACGGTGTAGTCTATTCCCTATCTTGATAAGGACAGCTTAATCCTGGATGGGGATAACAAGTTGTTTGGCAGATATTTGGCTGTTTGGGTATTAACAGTTGGTCGTTCCTTATCCAGGATAAGGATAATCTAACTGAATAAAGTTTCTGTTTGGCTTTGCTTGGACGGCTTTATCATTTTTTGGCAGGTACATATGTAGTTTAGGCCGGCACAGAGAACTTTTTACTAGTACAGCTTCTATTTTGGCCAATTCAGGAAAGTTTCAGCTGGTACAACGTCTATTTTGGCCGCTTCAGGAAAATTCATCTCTATTGCTGATATCTTTACCAAGGCACTATGTAGGAGTCAGTCAGAGTCTATATGTTCCAAGTTAGGCCTATTTGGCATATATGCTCCAGCTTGAGGAGGAGTTTTCAGTAATAGAAAGATACTAGTATGGATGTACCCTTGTGATGTGTGGGTTGTACTCTTCTAAAAGGGTTAAAAGTTTTTAGGAAATTTCTTAGTGTTGAGGTGTCTGTACCAGCTGTCATATAATAGGATATTCCATGTCCTACTGTAATCACCCTTTCTATATGAGGAATGAATAGTAAGAGGACTGATATATACACAGCTCCTCACTTTTCTATGCAGTTATTCTCTTTCCATTAACACAGTGGAAGCCAGATGGAAGGCCATCCAAGAACTAACCCAAGAAACTATGAGACAAAATGCCTAATTAGGCCGAATAATGGCTTCCATCCAAAAACTGTCCAAAAAATCTCAAAAAGTAAACTTCACACATGGGAGACAATGATATTGAGGCACCAAAACCTAGTGCTAAAAGAGAAAACCAGTTCCAACCTATGTGTGGTAGAACCAATACAACTTTTTGGAAAGCCCTTACTTGATAAGGAGTAAGTTCAACAAGAGATCCAAGAATTGGTGGGAGCACATGATGTAAAACTTGAGCTTGATGCTTATACGACATATACACCCTCTATGGAGCATGTAGTGGCAAAGTTTCATCAAGTGAAGAAGTTGATACAATGATGCTTCCTATATAACAAGATAAGGCTGCATTATTTATTCCACCAATTGATTTTATCACTCCAAATGAATTTAATCTGGTGGAACATGAAGCTATTTACTTCTTAGTGCAGCCAGAAGTGCTTTTAGAGTTGATGCCTTATCCTTCACACTTAAAAACTCAGAGCCTTTACATAAATTCCTTTACTTATCAAAAAGGAAAAAAAAAAAAAAAATCTTGAGGTCAAGTTTTCTCAAACCAGGGGAGTGTGATGTAGGGAGTACAACCAAAATTATTTCAGAATTTACTATTAAAGTTTCTTTTTTCTTATTTGAATCTTTGATTTCTTTTTTGAATTTTGAATTTCAGAGTTTTCTTGATTTCACTTTTGAATTTAGAATCTAGAATTTAATGTTGTTGATCATTTTACGGAATGGAATTGTGGATTGATGTTCTCCTCGAAGCAAATTAAAAAGTGGCTCCAAGAATAAGTTTAGGCACTGCAATATGAATACAAATGTTCTAATTGGGATTTTTAAGCCTAGGGGTTTTAAGCAAATTCTAGGTGGTGAATCTTAGGATTTGTCATGTCTTCTTCTTTGCCCTTATTTCTATTTCTACCCTTCCCATCCTATCTCATTTGTCCTTCAAAGCACATAACTGTCTGCCAACTAAAATGACTTAACATGGACTTCAGACCAATATTTTTTTTCCATAATTTGTTTTTGCTTCATCTTGTTATGTGGGGTTGGAAAAACATAAAATTACATAATTTCTGTCCTGATGATAGCTTCTAAAGATTCTCTATTGCTTTAACCCTGCTCTACCTGGAGGATAATTTCTTACTTTAATTTTTATTTTTATGGATCAACTGCATACAGGATTTGAAGTGATTGCCATATGGTCAGAGAAGATGGTTGAAAGCTCTTCGGAAATGGCTGAATTGGAAAATGCTTCACCTCATGAAGCTGAGAAGTGGATATTATTTCCAATTTTTTCTGAGAATTTGTAAGAAATTCCCCTTAGATTGAATTTGTTAGTGTTAGGACAAGAATAATGTGCACATTCAACTATGCTTGTCATGGTTGTTAGCCATGAGATATCGTAAATGCTTGTTACCATTGGTTCTTACTATTCAGCATTTACCACGAGCTTGATAAAGCTAGAAACAGAGCATGCCACAAATTCTAAGATTTTATATCCTTCATATAAATAGCAGAAGTAATTGTTGTGTTAAGTCTCTACTAAATAGACGTATATGCAGGTTTTTAAAAAAAAAGACTTATGTGCATAAGCAAAAATTTAATACTTGGTGGTAATCGTTGTGTAACATGAATGGTTTTTGACAAACAAAGTTTCAAGTACCTTACTGTATCAGTGCATATATAAATATTTCCCCACTGGGTAATACAATTTATACAATTTTATAAAGGTATAGGTTAGTTTAATCTAATAAATTTTGGATTAATTTAACAAAGTAGTTTTTTTTCTTGCAAAATACTTATGTTTTGCACACATGTTACACTTCATCATGGACTTATATTTGATTGAATATATGTGTGGCAGTCTATTTTACTCCCCTACCCCCTTCTAGATACTGAGACTCCCATACTTTTTGCTCTTATACCTGAGATACTCATGATGTATGTGTTTTTTAATTTAATTTTTATTCCATGTGAGGCTCATCATTCAACTCTTTGGGCATTTGCAAATTTCCACCACAGATTATGTGATTTATCAGGAGATTCAATAATCACTTTTCTAGCATAAGTTTGGTAGTTTTGGTCAGCAGTGTTGAAAGCAAAAGCTATAACATAGGTTGCAGGATAATTAGTTCTGATTTTTTGCCCCTCCAATCTAATTTGATAGTATATCCTTTTCTATTGTAATGCCTTTCTAATGATGTTAACAAGTTTGATATGTACAATTTCTTTAAAAAATGATGTTATGTTTATCAGAACTGATGGTTCCAAAGGAAATCAAATTGGATTTGCTTCCCAATTGCACTTTTTGGTTGATGCGTTAGATATGTCATTTGAAGCTCAATTTATGGAAGATTTTGTTTCAGGTTTGAGACTTTTTTTTTTTTACTTAATCTATTTTTTATATATATCGATTCCATTAGCTAACTACATTTGTGATTTGTAGTTTTGAGTGGTTTATGTTTGTTGATGTCATTTTAGATTTGCGTTAGTTTTCAGCTCCATTTTTCACCCTTTTTTTTTTTTGGTAGCAGTTGAAAACGAGGGTCCTGATAATTTGAAGACCTCAATGGTTATACCTCCACCTACGGTTATTGATCGTATGCTTAAAGAACTTTTTCATGAGGGTACTTTCTACATTTTTTGGCTTCTGTTGCTTTGTATTTGATTGATCATGTAGTTGAGTGTGAAAATTTTCGATAATGAACTAAGATGGCCACTTTACAACGCCATGCTATAATTATTAATGGTCCTTGTACCATGTGCAGGAGTGCAAGAACCAAATTTTGCTAAGGGCGGGAATAAGAATTCTCGAGCTATTAAAGGAGCACCTCTTGAATCACTTTTTGCACAGTTTTGTTTACACTCTCTTTGGGTTGGCAACTGCAACATACGTGGTATGAATATTTGGGTGAATAAATGTGATAAAGATAGTTAAATTATTATAATATTTGGGGCAGCTACTCACACACACACACACACACACACACACACACACACACACACACACACGCACACATATAAATATATATCCCTAGGTGCAGTGTTATTTTCATACTTATGACTTGATTTGGTTTTTATTTACAATGTTATTAGCTATTGCGGTGCTCTGGATAGAGTTTGTTCGAGAAGTTCGGTGGTGTTGGGAAGAGTCACAGCCATTGCCCAAAATGCCAGCTAATGGTTCAATTGACCTATCCACTTGTTTGATTAACCAGAAACTACAAATGGTAATAAGATGCATATTTCTCTTAAAGAACTTTGGTGGAAATTGTTTCTTTACATGAGAACTAGGTTTCCAAAAATACAGGCTTTGCATCTTTAAATGTGTTGCTGAATTCCCTGGACTATTTAGAAAATTTTACCTTGGCATCAGTTATATTCTTATGAATTGGCACCATTTTTGCTTATATGTAACCATTAGTTATTTTGGAAGCTTTTGTTTTCTAAATTAAGAGACAATGCTATATATTCAAAGTGATGGTAAAATGACTTGAAGATCTTATATCTGTTTTTTTGATACGTTCAAAAAGCTTTTTCTCTAAGTGTCTTGTTGAGTTTTCCTCTGTATACTTTTGTTGTACTTTCATGGAATTTTTAAGTAAATACATGTGCATCAAAAAGAGAAAAATGTGCCTTGTTGGGTTATTTTTCTAGCATTTATGATGGCATGGCGAAAGTTGTTTCACTCTTCTTTTTTCTTGTTCAGCTTGCAATATGCATTGAGAGCAAGCGTGAACTGAATGAAGACTATCAAGACTGCATTGGAAGCATGGATCAAGCTTCTCCTCATAAAAAGGTCACAATGGTGTCCTTGTTTTCCTTGTTCTAGTGCTTCACTATTTACTCTGTTTTCTTTCATTGTGTTTGGCATGAAGTGCTTCCTTGACTCTATGTAGGAAGATGACCCGTTTGGGGAAGACTCAGACTCATCCATTATGCTAACACCGGGCGAAAATTTTGATGGGAAACGTGACAGGTGAACTAAAGCAAGTGAGAACTCCTTGTTTTCTTCATTAACAACTGGCTGACCTTAGATAGGGTTATTGAATTTTTCTTTTTTTAATACACCTTTTTCTTCTTTTGTTTTATTAGATTATATGCATCACAATTCATTTGGTTATTCTATAACTTTTGTCCTTTTAAAGTGCAATTAGACTGCATTAATACTTGCCCTTGGTTTGGAAGCATGAGGTGAGTCATAACTGTTGACCATTGAGCAAATACATTGCCTTTTGGGTAAAGTAGGCAAGTATTTCCTATTTATAGGCAAATAAGACATTGCCCTTCGACAAAATTTGTGGTTGTAGCAATATAGGTATTTTCAATTTAAACTTTAAACTTAACAAATTTTAAACTTTAACATGATTTAATAATGCTAAAGAATCTAAGAGGCAATGATAAAGCAAAAAACCCTAGAGCTTAGAGGTCAATTGTAAGTAGTTTGACTTCTTGGTTGGGAATAGTAGGCTTTTTTTTTTTTTGATAGGTAAGAAGGTAATATTATTAAAAAAGGAATAGAAGCAAAAATACATAGAGTTCATGATAGTGTATGTGTTTAGAGAATAGTAGGCTTAATGAAAGTGTTTAGTGATGCTAATTGTAACAATTATTGGAATTGCCCAACTTGCTACCTTGTGAATCATCTCGTCTAAGTCTGAATGCTTGCTTCTTCTTTTTTTATTTAATTTTTGTTTATTTTGTTGATAAGTAATAGGAAAGTAGGCTAAGCTTTATGGTATACTTTTTTGCTTTGGAGTTTGAGCTCTCTTTTTTTGGGCTCAAAATATGATTTTGGTCCTTAAACTATATGTTAGATTTTTAAAATTTATTTATTTATTTATTCTGAATTATCAATTGTTTCATTTAGTCCTTGAAATTTTTTTAAAAAGTTGTTTTTTATGTAATAGGGATACAATAGTAAATTGCTACAAATTACTATTTCCTTCCTCCTATCTTAATTTCCTACCAAATAAAGGAAAGATACACTAATTTTCCATTCCCTCACTTTTTTATCCTTCTCACCAAATACATAGGATGGAAAATTAGTATATTCTTTTTTTTTTTGATAAGTAAGAATGATATATATGCAAAAAGGTTGCTCTATGCATGAAAAGCACTGAGCAAACCAACATTTACAAGAAAAGGAAAAAGAGAAATGAAACAGGAAAAAAAAAAAAAAACTGCAAATTAATTACAAAAGAGAAGAGAACTAAGAAATGAAGGGAGAGAATCACTAGTCGTGAGTCCCCAAGTCTGAGACCAATTGAATAAAGTTCCACTAAAAGAAGCAAAGATTTGATCTCTGGAACTATCCAAGTTCTCGAAAGTCCGCCAGTTCCGCTCCTTTAAAGATATCATAGTAAGCACAATGGATAGACGCTTTGCGTGAATGACCGAGTTTATGGTCACATTTTCAGTTCTTTCAGGGTGCAATGAAATGTCGTAGGGATTCACGGAGAAGTCAAGGAAATTACAAAAAATGAAAAAGTGCTGAAACCAATTTTTTTTGGAAAAAAAAGTTTGGTGATTTCGGTTCTCCATGTACAGCAAATGAGCCATTTTCTATACATCAAATACCACAGTACTTCTCCCTCCTCCACATTTCCATAAAAAACTTCAACAAATGCCATAAAGTGATAACAAAAATTAATATTTTTTAGCAATAGTTGCTGATGTAGCAAACAATTTTTCATGCATGTATCCTTATAATGCTAACATAGTGCATTAGTCCACAGGTCGGTCTCACAAAACTTGAATATATGAAGATATGTGAATTTAATTTGTTAAAAAAAATAAAATAAATAACATTGTAGTCCCTAATGTTTGTGTTAGTTGCCTCCATATGTTCTAACTTGTGAGACCTACATTTAGTCTAAAATTTCATGTCCGCATTATGAGGATGTATGTATATTTAATGCCTATCATATTATCAAGTGCCATTCGCATAGTGATGGTAAGACCTGTAACTGTAAAATCAACAAACTTCAAGGACTAAATTGAACCAATTGGTAATTCAAGAATGAAAAATTGAAATCAAATACATTGTTTAGGGACCAGAATTATATTTTGATATCTTTCTTTCTTTGGTTGTGACTAATTCCTATGAAAAATGGAAATTAGTAGAGACTAAAGAGAGTATTTAGTGCATCATAGCCAGCAATAGTACTGCTACATTTTTTTTTAATGAATTTTGATAATATATATACTTTGCAAGGTTTGCTTAATTGAGAATGGTTAAGTTTTATCCTATGTATATCTATTTCTGCATAACATTGTTCTTCATACTGCAGCCCCTCGAAACCAGATGATTTACATGGTTCTGGTACAACTGTATCAAAATTCAGTAGTGAGCCTGAACATATGGTGTTGGCTGATCCAAAGCCTTCAGATTGTATCAGGAGGGGTTCGGCTGGTGTGGTGGGGTCTATGATGCTTCTGAAGTCCCATCAGAGAATGCATGCCCCTTTCACTCAGGTTTCTATAAATCAATAACTTGACAATCTTATTATTTGTCATTTTTTCTTTTTTCTTTTATGAATATTTTATTCTCACAAATTCTCAAGAATGCAACATTTAGCCTTTTCTTATAATCATTGTAGAATGCACCACTCATGACAGAAGACATGCATGAAGAACGGCTCCGAGCTGTTGAGGCCTTCGGGGATTCATTTGTAAGCTTATATTCTTTATATCTATCAAAATCTGAATTGATGGGATTGAACTAAAGATTTTCTCTCATTCTTTTGCAGAACTTTTCTGCGCAGTTGGAGAAAGAGATCTTGTCTACAGGTAATAAGCTTCAATTTTATTCTTTTATTAGGGGGCTGGACTTCATTGACTGTGTTAACCATGTTTTTGGAGAAAATTATGATTCACATAAAATTTGTAAACATGTTGGTACTCATACCCAATGATTTGCATCTGAAGCTCATATCATTGGAAAGTTTAATCTGTGACACAGCTAGGGAGTAGGGACATTACTAGAACTGGTTAGGATGCTCTATGGTATGCCATTTCAAGCACTAGTATGGGGTTATTTGGTAGATGGCATGAATAAGTAGGTGGAAACTTGCTGCCATCCAAATACCATTAGGCGCAAATAAGCTTCAGAATTTTTTTATTTCATTTTTTGGTAAGTAAATAAGCTTCAGATTTATTTTATTTTATTTTTTGACAAGTAAATAAGCTTCAGAATTCTCAGGATGGCATCCATTATGACATTGTTAATCTTAAAGACAAATCATGTATCTATCAAATTCTATTACAGGAGAAACTATGATAGTATGGCACTCATCAAAGTTGATGGGCCACACCATTTTTTATGTATAATGATGAAATTTTGATGTTATGTGGACCATTCAATATGTAAGCATCTATCATATGATAGATAATTAGGTGGAAACTTTAAATTTAACCCTTGTGTTTACAAGAAAATAAAGTTTTTTTTTTTTTTGGCTCTAAATATGTAATACAATTCAGCTTACATATAAGTAAAGATATAGATCATTTTACTTCACCTATTCAAGCAAACTTTGAAAATTGTTTGATAGGATGTGTGTGGAGCCTAACCTACTATGTTGGTTATGCCGTGGGTTTGAAGGCTAATAAGTGGCCCTGTTAGTGTCAAATTGGCATCCGTACTACAACTACAGGGGGGATTTCCTGTATTTGAGAATACATAAAAGGCTAATAAGTGGCACTATGATAATTTCACACATATATGTAGTCCTAGTAACTGCTGAATTGGGGAGTACATATACCTATGAGCCCCAAAAAACAAGAAGAGCCGTATAACTCCTTTTTCTAAGCTGTCATAATAAAAAACTGCAGCAACTCTGGAATCTGGATATAGCCTTAGTTTTGGTGAACCATGTAAATATGATGTTTTTGTATGTGTGCTTTGATCTTTTATTCTGTTTCTATCTTTGTTCTCAATTCATAGATCTAGGGTTAGGTTTCATGTTTCTAACATTGTTTACCCTTAATCATTATAGATTTGTTTGAATGGTTTAGATTTATATATAATATGATTATTATAAATAAAAAAAGGTGTGGCCTCATCACCTTTGATAATGTGCTGGCATAGTTTTTCCTCCAGTTGCATACCGTTTTAGCACTCTTAAGTGCCAAAAGTATTAAAGTGTGAACTTAAATCTGAGTTTTCTCAGCCAGCAGTTTCTTTAAATGAACATCAGTGATCTTTATGTTATTGTGGGACTCTGCTTTGTATGAACTATGTTATCCTGCTCAAAGTTCTGTTCTGTTTTGTTTTGTTTTTTGTTTTCAAACTCTTCTATATGATGTAAAAAATGAAATCATGTCTATTTTATTTCTTTTTTTCATCATAGTTCAGACCTTACAGCACGTGTAAGATATTTATTTCTCTTTTATAAGACCCTCTAATACTTTTTATAGATGCTCAGCATCTTTTTCTAATGCCACAATATACTTGTCATTGACAAAGCTTAGAAATTTTTATTAGACATGTCAGCATTTAAAGCAGCAAATCCAGATGCCATTTTTGAAGATTTTATTCGGTGGCATTCACCTGGAGATTGGGAGAGTGATGACACTCAAGAAAAGAGACCAATTAAAAGACTTGCAATGGAGGATTCAAATAATGATTGGCCTCCTCGTGGACGGCTTTCGCGAAGAATGTCTGAGCATGGGAATTTGTGGCGAAAGATTTGGAATGATGCACCTGCTTTGCCAGCTTCCGAGCAGAAGCCACTCCTTGATCCAAATAGAGAAGGTGAAAAGGTTAGTTTCTTTGGAGAAATTTGTATTTTGCTAGTTGTCCTCTCTTTAAATTGCTTATTGCCGCGGTACTTGTAGAGAAGAGCAGTTACTGTAAAGTTCCTTGCTGGATACTCTGGTTGATTATGCAACTCAACCATAGGTGCTTCCATCTTCAGCCTTCTCATTTGCTGTTTGTGATTGGCTTCATAAAATCCAGAAAAATGCTAGTGCTCTTGAAGCTTCTCTTCAGTTTATATATCCTGAGTGAGCAAATGGGTAATAGTGTTCCTCAAAAGATGGTTTCCTTGAACTCCCCAAGCTTGCAGAGTGCAAGGCTTAAGAAGTAACTTGAATTCAAATTCACCAAGTTACGAGGTAGTAACTCCCTTAAATAGAAGACACTATTTCAGAGAATGATTCAAATGTTAATGTTTCTGAATCCTCAGTGACTGACATCTAAAAGATGTTGCCTGATAATGACCTGGGCAAGAGAGGTTTCCTATGTTCCCCTTGCTTAAATATGACTATTTTTTACTTTCAATTGCCTTTCAGGGAGTGGTTGCCTAAAATATGATTTTTGGGATTCTTAGCTAAATATTATTATTATATAATCCATCTGGGACTAGAAAGTAACACCTTGTGATTTGACTTAAAGTTTATTATAAAAATGAGAGTAAACATAACATACAAACAAACGTGTTTGTGATGTATGTTCTAACTTTGCCCTAGCATTGTTGCCCTTGTTCTGGAATAAATGACTGTAAACTATAATGGCATATTTAGCTGTGTTTGTGTAAGGAGAAGAAAAACTGTATGTCCATGCAAAACTAATTCTACCAATGAGCTTTGTCACTTTGTCCTGCCATAAAAACAGGTGAAGGGTGAGATCGTGGGATCAAAACCTATTGGATGTGTATGTAACTTACCAATTAAAAAAAAAAAACTATTTTGGCTTATGATTTTTTTTTGTGTTTCATAATTCTTCCACTATCTACTCCATGCTTTTGTGCTTTAAGTTTGTTCATGGGCTCTTTTTAATTCCATAGATCCTTCATTACCTGGAAACATTACGACCACATCTATTGCTTGAGCAAATGGTTTGTACTGCCTTTAGAGCTTCGGCAGATGCATTAAACCAGACTAGTTATGGAGGCTTGAAACAGATGGCAACCAAAATGGAGCAACTTTACCTTACTATGGCATCCTCGTTAAGACCTTTGCAAGGTATACCTTGTTCTGAGTGAATGGTGTGAGATAAAAGGGTTCTGGGATTCACATTCACAGTTTTAATGTGCATTGCAGCAAATCGTTTGTCTTCTGGAAGTGAGATTATTGATGACCTAAGACAGTTATGTGGTGTTCTTGAACACGTTGAGAAGTTACTGACTGTTGCAGCTTCTCTACACCGTAAGTTCTTGCAAGCACCACGCCTCTCTGAAGCAATATTTAGTGACTACTACATCTTCTTTCTTCCAAGAATGGGAACTGCCTCAGTTGGGGACAATGCTCAAATGGTAAGATGCCTTTAAGCCATTACTACTGTTGGTTTAGCAATCTAGCTGATAACATCTTCAGTCTCTCATGAGTCATGACTGTTAATAAAGCACTGTTATTTTGGCCATATGCGATGGGTGGCTTCTGTGTGGATGAGGACATCATTGTGATCAGAAAACAATTTTAATTTAATTATCTTCTCAAATCCTGAGGGCTAAAAAAATGCCGTGGTATTTGAAACATAGCGCAGGAGTCCCTTCACATTGGAGTTACTCAAGGCCATCCCTTAAGCCGGACATTCAAACTATTGTTATAACTTGGACTGATTTATTATGCTTCTGTTATCTCAGGACTTTGACAAGAAGCAACAAGTAAGGAACCATGAGAGACCAGTTGTGTCAAATATGTTCACACCTCCCACTGCTAACCAGTCATGGAGAAAAGTTTTGAGCATGGGTAATAATCTCAATGGCCATGAACCAGTCCTCAGGGAGATCATATTTTCCATACGTGATAGAGTAAGCGATCACTATGCAGCCCATATTCCTAGTGTTTATCAACAGGAAATAGAAACATACCGTATGTATACATGTGGGACCTCAAATGATCTACGAGTAGCCCTTTCTGTTGTCTCATGTGATTAATCCCCTCAAAAACATTGTACAGTAATAATTTTTATCTAAAGCAAAAAATTATTTATCATTTCTTCAGAGTGTATTAGTGACCAAGTATTATGGGATCATCCCACAATTTTTGGCGAATCATCCTGCGCCTTTATAAGACTGCGAATATATAAATCCGATAGAAAAGAAATTGGTTTATTCTGCTTTACATTGCTATTATAATTTATATATTGCACTATTATTTATATCACATGGTCTATTTTTTGTTTCTGGGGGATCAATGCCTGGATTTTTTTTTAATGGTTTACAGTTTTTATGTGACTGAAAACTGTTGGTCATAATATCTGTTAAATTTTGTTGCAAATTGATGGCCTTCTTTAGTGTGATCCATTAGGCAGTATGGTACTTGTTCGGTTGAAGGAGTGGATGGATGTCATTTGATTTTAGACAACCTTCTTCGACGCACTATGGACGACATTGGAAAGCTTGTAGACTGTAGCGTCAATCAACTTTTTGAGTTTATTGCCCCACTCCCATAAAATCCAAATTTATATAATTCTTTTCCCCCTATTCTCCTCAAATGTGTACAAATTTACAGAACCCATTTAACGGATAATGCATTATAGAGGGAACAAAGAGGGTAATCTCTGAGTGTGACAAAAGACAATGCATTCAGTTGGATTTGCCTTACGAGTTCATTCATGATCACATTATGTTTCCTCAAATCTTCATTTTTGTTTGTAAGCGTAGAATGCGTTTTATTTCTTAAAGAAAACAATGCGTCCATTCATATGAATAGTAGTATACAAATGAAACCAGGGGCTTTATCTACGCAGCATTAGGGAATCATATCTCTTTTTCTTGGGCTATTCTTTTCCGTCGTGTACGGGTGGATTCTTTGTTTTTTTTGTTTTGTTTATATATTTATTTTAATTATGATGTGTATGGGTGGATTCTGACGTTTAACAATCAGAGATCCTATGTTCAGTTCAAAATTTGATCCAAATTTTATATGGCTAAAGCCTCAAAAAAAGAAAAAAAGAAGAAGCCTAAAGTTGTTAATTTCCAATGATTTTTGAGTTAAAATGGCCTAACAATGAAACAAATCATGTTCCTGATCATTTGTGTTCACATGAAGGATTGGAATGATCAAATTTCTAACATTAGGCTGTTTACTTTAAACCCAATAAAAAGGTTACAGAGTATTGGAATGGCGATTGGATTGAGGCTAGTTTGTTGCTTTTTTTATGCCTGTTTTTCCATTCGAAGATGAACTTGGAGTCACTTGGTCAGTGCTGGACCAGGCGAAATGTGGAGCCCAACATCTTTGATTATGACATGTGTATCTTCCCGAGATACTAACATTTTTTTTTGTAGAAATGCTTGGGCGAAAATTCTACCCTATTCTATTTTACCATTTTAAAAAATTACTTTATCAATTATATAATACCATTTTACAATATACTAAACATTTTAACTTTTATTTTACCATATTATACATTAAAATAATATATCTATACAATAAAATAATATATATACATAATAAAATAATATATTCTAAAGAAAGCGAGAGAGAGAAAATGAGACAGTGGCGAGAGGATATGAGACCGTGCAAAAGTTGTTGGGAGAATAAAATAATAATTTCTGGATTTGCAATATTGCTACAGTACCATCGCAAATTTGTGATGGTATTGTAGCAGTATTGCAAATTTTTTTAGTTTTACCATGCCAGCTGCGACCAGTTGTTGACCTTTTTTTGTGCTGAAATGGTAAATCCTAGCAAGATATGGCATATACCATGTCAGCTGTGAATGCTCTTACAGAGTCCAGCAAAACAAAATAACTCAACTACATTAAAACGAGCTTGTAACTTTTTTTGTTGCAACTTTGACAAAATAGACTGTGAATAGTTACTTATTATTTTCACATAAACAGCTAAATCCATCATTTTTTCTCCATTATTCATTATTAGGGTGTGTTTGGATAGCACTTATTTTGTTGAAAACTTATTGCTGAAAACAATAAAAAAAATAATTTTTGAGTTACTGTTTACTCCCCCAAACACTGTACGTTTGCTTTAATGCACTGTTTATATCCCATAAACAATGCAAGAAGTGCTGGTCAACCAAAAAAAAAAAAAAAAAAGGCAAAAACGTAGACGCATGAGTTTCATCCGTATCCAAACAGATACTTAGTCACATTACAATTGTGGTAAAAAAAAAAAAAAAAAATCATGGTCTAAACTTTTGTCTTAAAACAATATTACATTAATTTATACATGTTCAAGTTGGAGACAAAGGAAAAAGTGAGGCCTCCGGCACCGCACTTATGAAAATTTATACCCTACTCAGGTAAAAAAGTGCCGGAAACGCACAACTAGAAAAGACTTTAAAAACTATAAAGTTCATCAAAAGAAAAAAAAAAGAAAGGGGTCGTGTCGTATGGCAAGAATAAAAGAAGTTTAAATTTCAAACCCTACAAAACTCCTTTGTTGTTTTTGTTTATTTATTTTTATTTTTTCACATATAAGACGAGAAGCTGAAAAATTCTAAGAAAAAACTCTACAGTTTTTATTTTTATAATTTATGGTTTATGCTTTATAAATCCAAAATTTTAAAACACTATTTACTATAATTAAGCAATCAAAACACTAAATTTCTTTTACTCAAAAAAAAAAAAAAAAAACACTAAAGTTCTACAGCGTTTTATTTATTTATAGTTAAAGCTATATATTGCAAAAACTTTACCCCTAAAATTCCTTTGATATATATATATATATATATATATATATATATATATATATAAACACACACACGCACACAGAGTTAAACCTCTACCTTCTACAACAATATCAAATGGGCATAAAATCTATTTAAGTACTTGAAAATTACTATATAAACTAAAAAAATATATATACTCCCTCCGTTCCATTTTTTTTGTCCTCTATTCCATTTTGAGATGTCCCAAAATATTGTCCTGTTTCTAAAAATAAAAGTCATTAATTTACTAATGTTCCTATTATACCCCTATTAATTTACTAATTCAATTTTTTAATAAATTTTTTTAAGGGTAATTTTAGAAATTTATACATTTTTAAAAGGTAGACAAGACAATAAATGATGTTCCCTTAAAAAGTTTGACTTTTCAAATAGGACAAAAAAATTGGGACGGAGGGAGTATAAAACAAGAAAATAAATCATCATCAGCCTCATCTAGTTATTTCCTTCTTCCCTTAAGAAAATAAACGTATCACGCCTGAAAGATTTGTGAGATTAGGGGTTATTTCATTATTGACTTAAAAAAGAATAAAATAAAGGATTTCATGTAATCAATCACCTGCTCAATCGTTCGTCAATACAAAGACTAGTTGATGAATAGTCTTGTAAGATTAGGGGTTAGAAAAGAGTTGTGCTTAATGTAATACGAGGACATTTGCGTCAAACAATATAAATTGAACCCATATAAATTCTCACTCTATCTTCTCAACAAAAAAAAAAAAAAAAAATCATTCTCACTCAAAGGTTACTATTAGTTAAAGATACTTGTGGTTACATGTCATAATGTCATTTGATCAATCACACGATTCAATATCCATCAATCGAACGAATTATAATTGCTATATGTAGCTTTTTCCTACAGATAATATTTTAAATTAATATCATCTAATGCTTTTATTTTTCTGTGTTCTTGAAAGGGTCTATCCAATTAGTCATAATAATATCATATTTTTTCTTTTGTGGGGTTTATCCATTAGTCAAGGTAAGCTTCTATGAATTTTGGGTCAGCGTCACAAGGAAATTGACTCTTCATCAGAATGGGAACAACAGATAATAATGGTGGGTGAGAGTTAATAAATAAAACAAGGACGTGTACCACACATATGAGATACCCATTTATATGTTTAACATACAAACTTTTTTTTTGAATGAATTGTTTTGCATATGACTCTGAACCCAACGGAAAGAATTTTGATCATCTACTGATGACATTAGGATATAACAAAAGAAGTGTAAGAAAAACCAAAATTATTTTCTGTCTCCAATTGGTCCATTTCTCTCAAAATCGTATCAGAGATTCAGAATTGATCTAGGATTCTAACAAATTAATTTTTTTTTCGAAAATTACATTTTAAATCCTATAGTTTAAGGTTGAAACAAATTACACCCTATACATTTAAAAATCAAAAGTAACAAATTATACATCAAGCCATTTAAGTGGAATGATGTAGTGTACTTGTCTTTTGGATATAATATGGGCTAAGGCTTGGGTTTGATTTATACATTTTCAAATCTTATGATTTAATTTAATTAATACACTTTTAGATTATAGAGTTTAAAATATAATTTCTATAAAATGTTATATTTAGGTATTAAGGATGAATCCTTTCAGGGGAAAAAAAAGGTATTAAGGATGAATAACTTTCAGATCAAACATCTTTCACGTGTCAATTATTAATTGCTTCTTGAATAATCATATATTTGGCATTTTAGCAAGTTGGATTGAACTTTTTTTTGACAAGGCATTAACAAATTGGTTTAGGATCTTTTAAAATTCTTAGATAACTCCACTGTTAAGTTCCTAAAGTCTTATCCAACAATTTTGAAATGAATGGATGTTAGATTTTGTCACGTCACAAATAACGTAAATAGATATTAAAATGATGATAGGCAATGATTTTTATTTTTTTTAATACTGATGACAAAATTTAATTTACTCATTTTCAAATGAATGGATAAGATTTTAAGAACTCTAGGATGGAGTTGCACTAAAACTCTTGAAGATCCTTCCCTTTTTTTTTTTTTTTTTTTTTTTTTAGAATAACTCTTGAAGATCTAATCCCAACAAATCCATGCAAGTCCATATATTAAATCTTACAACTATAACTCTATGTCTTTCACAAATTTCACATATGGGATATTATAAATAAAATTTTTAATGAAAATTTGAACTACGAGAAAAGGAAAAGTTAGGATGACGTTTATGTATTAAGATTATTAAAATTTTCAAGTGCAGATAAAATTAATAAAAAAAAAGTACAGATATTTTTTTTTGTGTTATCTAAAGTATAACAATAATTTAGTAAATGTGTTTGATAGTTAATGGACAATAATATGAAGCTTTGTGGGGGAAAAAAAAACCCAACCCTCTCAAATGTGCGCATGATTCCTCCAACAGTCCTATTTAAATGAGCTGAAAGGAATAAGTATAACCACCATTGAATTCTGTCACTTTGTTCAGAAAACATACTCCACATTGTTCATTTGTTCTTAACTTAAATTTAAAACTCATCTTTTGTCATAAATTATGATAAAATTAAGAACTATTTCCTTGCCACAATTTAGATTATACTTGTAAAAATAATAATTATACTACTACACATTTTTAGTGCGATAGTTACTTTACAAGTACAAGTGTTTATGGAATATAGGAGACAAAGACTAGGATTCAAGTTTCAAGGAAAGTGCTTCACACAAATATAAGTTAGAGTAGAATTTCTATATTGTATATATATATAAATATATATAAATATATATATATATATATATATATAATTATAAATTAAGTATTCGAGAATTAAAAAATGTAACGGCAGTCTAAATCTCTAGCCTTAGGACATCCTATCTAACTTGGTTTCACTTTCTTAGCTATGATTTTGATTGCTCAAGGTGATGAATGATGAAAAGGAATCATTGGTAGTATCAAAAAAAAAAAAGGAATCATTGGTGGTGGGGCATGGCTACTACCTATGGAAAAAACTCTACAAATTAGTATAATAAAATACTACAATTTTATTTATTTATTTTTAAAGAAAGGGAAAAAAAAGGTGAGGTTGTGATGTTGATAGATTTTGTCTTCAATTTAGGGTCTAAGAAGAATTTGTGAGGAAGGCATTGGATGCGATTTCTTTTACATAACAAATTTGATTTTAAGAAGGGCAAAGAGATTGCATAGACCGTACGACTTAACCACTATCTCCTTCCCTGACGCTAAACCTTTCTTGTTATTGGGTGTTTATTTTTTTAATTATTTATATAATTATAGTTTACGTTAATTGAAAGATAATAAAGAGGTTTATGTCCCATAATATGCTTCCCACAGGTCCTAGTATGCAAAATGATGTGCTTCTTCTTAAGATCAGTAGCTTTCACTAGTTGGGACAAAATTTTTACTTTTATTCATGACCTACATTATCATATATCTGTCAGTTTTGTAAAGATAAATTTTGTACAGTTATCACTAGAGATGTCAAAATTTAACGGTACAAGTGAGAAAATGAATGAAATTAAAGGGTTTTTTTTTTTGTGGGGGGTGGGGGGTTGTGTGGAAGCATTTGATTTTGACGAGTCCTTTAGGTATGTGTAATGATTGTAGTCTCTATATTGAAACACTTCAAAGTGAGTTCAAAATGTTGGTTAAGAGAGTTGAACTGGAAAGCTCATAGATCATATATCTGAGCCCTTAAACACTACTATACTAATCCTTGAGTTTAACTTAAAACTAATTTGTGTCACTTGTGCATTAACAAATCTAGCCAGCTTTACTTTTGGCTTTTCCGACACACAGCTTGATCCAATAGGCTGTATATATAGATCAACACTAAGTAAAGTTTGAGCTTGATATTCCAAGCTCAGCTAATATAATTTCCCTCAGGGCTGCTTTGCATAAGCTTATCTTTGTTCAACTTGTTCACAAATTATCTAATCAAGTTTGTTCAGCAATCTAATAATTGATTTACTTTTACATCAAATGCAAGTATAAAGGTGCCTGCTCTGAACATTGCAAGGTACATACACAAAAAAAGAAAAGAAAAGTTAAGCTTACTGATAAAATCTATGTCATGAATCACTACTTTTGTATTAGGACAAAGCTAAGCTAGCCCCTTTACAATAATTGTATGGCAGCTGCTCATACGCATGATCGAGTTAAGCAGTACTCAAGCTTGGTACTTGAAGTTGCATGCAGTTTCCTTTTCAGAGGCTGAGCATTCACGCCCGCTGCTCTTAAATTAATATTTTTCTGTTGCCTGTTCTACACACTACTTACTACTGCTGCTCTAAAATCTAGCTAAAAACGACTCTACATCCGGTTTGCTGTTTTGCCAAAAATAAAATAAACAATGCTACAGTATAATAATTGTAGCATTGTGTATTAATTATTATTATTATTATTATTAGATATATATAATTAATTAGTTTTTAATATGATTGTATTGCGAAGTGAAGAATGAAATGTAGAGTGTATTGATGAGTTATATAATAGATAAAATGAACTTTTTTTGATGAGTTAAAATGTTTTTTTTTTAAAAAAAAAAATTACATAATGGGATGTCAATACTTTCATCAGTCGAAAAATATTGATATTTTAGACTTTTTTGGGGTGTTTTGGTTTGGTTTGTTTTGTTTGAATGTTGCCAACTATTGACAAAATTAACACTCCCTCTCTTATTGTTTGAGGCTTTATTTATTGTAATAATTCATTCCAAGATCATTATCATTGTTGATTCTTCAACTCGTGTCTAATCGATCACCGCCAATTCTCAAAGCCTTATGAAGATTACAACATTTAATTTTGCTAAAAAAACATACAAATGCAAATTAGAGGATGGATCCAGAGCCATTTTAATCCCCACCAACCTAACAATTAATTAACAAATACTACTATAAGATTTCCATTGATGGCTTTTGAAGCCTAAAAGAAAATATATAAAAGGCATACTTATGTAATTAAGTAACATACCCAAGTTCTAATCATTGATTGAGCTGGAACAAGTAGGGTTCACAGTCTCTAATCAACTAGAAAACAATTAAAAGAGTAAAGATATTAATATTAATGGACGGTTATAATTAAGAAGCACATTCATGTGTTAATTAACCTAGTGCTGATCATCCATCCTACGGCCTAGTTAGCGTGAATGAGCTTGGTGCATATGTGCGATCGTATCCTCTTTCGTTTCTTCACTAACATATCTTCAATCAGATTCACACGTAACAACTCATTCCCACTCCATCGCATTAACTTCTTTCCTTTTTTTTTTTTTTAATTAATTAATTTATTTTATATATATATATATATATATATATATTCTTTTGCTAGATTTCTTCCGAGTTCTGTCAATTTGAATCCCACTGCCAAAAAACCTTGGTACGACTGACCCCACAATTTGAAACCACGGTCCAATAAGAGCATTCCAATCAAAAAGTAATACTAGTACCATACTACTACCTTAATAATAATAATAAATAATACTAATTTTCACCCAACCTGGCCGAGTCAAGATTCTTACTAGCCAGCCTCATAAACATTTAAGAAGCGCCTAGAAATTAAAAAACCCTCTTTGTGCATGTGCAAGATGTGCCCAAAGATTATCAATTTTTAAACATAAATTTTACCACAACTTGATGGAGAAGTCAAACTATGAATCACTTTGGCATAAATTTGAAGTGTTTTCTTTATTACTCATAATTAACCGCTTTAGAGTTGTAATATAAAAGTTTTTATTGTTATACTTTCTTATAGAGAATATCATGGTTACATTTGTTCAGGTAAAAAATGTTATTGAAAAGAAAAAATGGTAAATTTTTGGTATTTGGTTACATTTTTTAATATATCAGATTTTTTTTCCCGATGTTTAATATATACAAAAAATTGAAAAAAAAAAAAAAAAAACCTATTTTCTTTCCACATTACTACCCTCAATTGACTCTAACACAATCTAACATAATGTTCACAAAATAGTGAAATATACAATAACAATTCATTAACATAGTGTAATCTCATAATATCTCAAGCAAAATACCATAAAAAAATTAGAAGAAATTAATTATATATAAAAACAATGATGAAAGCATGGTGGAGAGAGAGAGAGAGAGAGAGAGAGGAATTGGTGAAGCTGGGCTGGAAATAATGGTGGCAGTTGTGGTTATGCGGGGAAGGAGTGACAACAACAATGAGGTTGTGTATAGGATTTGTGACAACACCAAAAAAAAAAAAAAAAACACACACACACACACTAGACAATAATAATGTGGTTTAGCCAACTCTATGCCTGTGTTTGCAAGTAATATCAAATGAATTCACTATCAACAATATGGATTACAATCATACTTAATCAAACCTCACAACACTCAAAACTCACACAAACAATAGTCACAAACCTCATCAACATAAACAAAACCACTACAAACATAAACCCCCACTAACAAACCTTACACGCACAAACTCACAATCTCAAAACCCTAATAAACCCCAAAACTCTCCCACACTCACAAAATAAAAAACTCTCAAAACATAACAAATAAATCTTTCAACCTAAAAAATATAGAAAACTGTTCTCCCGAAGTGCCAAGGTCCCAAAAAGTGGTATCAGAGTCAATGGTTCAAGGGTAAGTGTTTATTAGTTGGTCTCACTAAGTAGAACAAGGAAAATTCTTATGTCAACTCCACCCATAGTTAAGTAAAAGGGTTCTACTAGGTGCGGGTAAGCGTTTATTAGTTGGACTCACTAAGTAGAAAAAGGAAAATTCTTACGTTAGCTCCATCCATAGTTAAGTAAAAGGGTTCTACTAGGTGCGTATTGGTGACTCCCACCCATGGCTGAGTAAAGGGCACTTTATTGATAAGTGTAATGCATGACACATTGATTTTTAAGGGAAAAAAAATCTCGTTCAAGGGGAAGACTAATTGAAGTGTCACAAGTGAGTTAGTAAAAGGCTCACACGTGAAGGGAGAGATTGTTGTAATATTCACGCTGAGTGGTGTATAACATAATTCAACTCAAATTCATTGGCTTAAACTTTTAGATCAAGTGGTGTTCTTATATATTATATTAACCCCTCAATTGTAGTTTCCCTCTTCTCACCTAATAGAGGTGAATTTTGGTTGGAAATTTCATTTTTGGGCTGCCAACTAATAGGGTTTTCCAAACATGAGCCTAGCATGGATGTAGTTTAGTTTAGTGCAGAATCTCTGCGGATATAGATAATTAGTTGAATTCAACAGAAATATGACTGGATTAGTGGTAAATTCGATTTAATATTATGATACCTGAAGAAATGTGAGTGATCAAATTTCGTGTGATATTATTCGCGACAATGCATCACGGGAATCGGTGACCCACCTTTATTATATATATAATATTTTTAAAAATATATATATACGTGTATGTATATGTATGTGTGTGTATATATATATATATATATTTATATATTTGATGATTAAAGAATCACAACCATGATTTATTTAATGTTAATGGTAAACTGAAGTTGTAGACAAATTTGGGATTCGCAAACCCGCATTAGTCAAGTTGGCACTAAAACGAAGTGACACCGTATATAAATGTGTGCCTATTCTCGTCTAATGGATGTTTGGTATAAGATTTGCAATTTCAAACATGTGATGCTGAGAATCTTGAACACCATCTCAAACATGTGATGTTGAGAATCCTTGAACACCGTCTCAAAGTGTTACCAATACCTGAAATTCAAATCTAAAATACTGGCTTATATTATAGGTTCTGATATGCAAATCTAGATTTATCTTTAAAAAAATATAAAATGAAAAACTATTGAGTTTCATATTCGACACTTATTTCTTTGGAATATCTCAAAGGATAACAACATGACTTGCAACACCATAATCAACTTTCACGAGATCATATAGGACTCAACTCTTAAGAATTAGAAACTTATAAAGAAATCATAGACACGTAATAATTAGAAGGCGGGAAGTTATTTCTTCCATTTATATATATATATATATATATATATATATATATATAGATAGATAGATAGATAGAGTAAGCTAAAGTGCTAAACCCTAGAATAACCATACACTAATTATGGGTTAAGAGACTTGTAGTATAAGCAGGGGCGGCTTGATGCATTTAGGGGTCTTAGGCAAAAATTGACTTGAGACTTTTCATATATTTAAATATGATTTTTTTAATAAAAAAATTAATATTACTTAAATTCTATTATCTTGTTTTAGATGCAAAATTATTAATTAACCATGTAAAATCTTTTTTTCTTTAGAAAATCTATAGACAAAAAAATTGACAAAACTTTGCACAGTTATTGATGTGGCAAATTGATAATGGTAAGTAAAAATGTGATGTTAGTGGTAGACCTAGATGAAAACTAATAAAAGTTTGCCAGCTCAACTGTTGTGAAATTCTTTTTATATAGCTTTTTTTTTTCTTTTTTTCTTTTTTGTGAAAAGTGTTATATTCACAATATTTTCATAACAAATTCTAAATATTAAGTTGTTACTGATTTCATTCTCAAAAAAAAAAAAAAATTGTTACTGATTCTAATTTAAACCCACTACTGAAATTACTTTTTCTCCCACCAATAACAACCAGTAACAATCTTCCACTTAGGATTTATTGTGAAAAATGTTGTAGACGTACCATTTTTCTCTCTTTTTTCTTGTTTTTTATTTGATAAAAAATGTTATTTTATTTATTGGCTAATATTTTTGGGCTTAATAAATAAGTTTATAATATAAAAAATTATTGTATTGGCCAAAATTTGGGGGCCTTTTTCTACTTGGGGGCCTTAGGCGACCGCCTCACTTGCTTTCATACTAGAGCCGGCCCTGAGTATAAGTAGGAGACTTTGCTTGGGTTTATGCTATGGATTAATATATCTCTAACAGATAGATAAAAACCCATTGTAGTGCTAATTTTTGTTGTTTTGATATATATATATGTGTGTGTGTGTGTGTGTGTGTGTGTGTGTGTGTGTGTGTGTGTGCGCGCGCGTGTGTGTGTGCGTGTGTGCATATATGTGTGTGTGTGTATATATATATATATATATATATATATATTGTACGGGCCATGGCTATCGACCTGCACCGAGCTTATGACACATTTCCTAAATGGGCCTATCCCGCCCTACTTACTAACCGAGCATCTAGCCCATTCCCTAGACGGACTTGGTCCGTGCTCATGGCCTACTATACCGAGATCAAGGGATAATGTCTTGGGGGAATCCGCCTGCCAAGCATTAATTGGCGCATGGTGCAAGTTCTGAGAGAGTCACATTAGTCACAAGTAATGGGTCCTATCTGGTCTAGAGTATAGCTCATAGGGACCTACCAACATGGGAAACCACCCTCTCATCATGATGACCCCACTAAGAGAAGTCTATAGATAAAGACTGATGGGTAGAGGGTAGGGGGTGGGAAAAATTGCGGAGAGAGAAACACAAGAGAGGTGAGGAAAATCACTTCCCGAGGAGAAAGAAGTCCAATCCGGATTTCATAGGGAGGGGCTAGTCACACTGTGAGGTTCTCGGGAAGGGTAAGGATACAAGAAAGGAAGCCAAATAGAAAGAAAAACTTCCTTCTATCTCCTATAGAAACTGCTTCGCCATCTTTGGGACCTCCTATTGTTGGATATTCTTGACCTAGAATACAAGTAAATTGGGGAACTCAGTCCAAAATATTTGTCCTATTGTTGGATATTCCTCGTATTCTTGTGTTACTCTATACTTTATGCTTCCGCTTCCACATCTATTTTAAGCATATTTAACATGGAATTAGAGTCAAACTTCATTCTTAGCCTCTAGCAAAATCTCTCTAACAGTACCAATGCCCAAAACACCTCTCAACCCTTTGAAAAAGAATGAAAACCATGTTATTATTATTCCATAATTAGAGTTGGAAGATTTGAAAATTAAGTACAGTACTTAGGTACTGTTTCTTAAGTTCATCTCTTAATATTTTGCCAAGTACCTTTTTTCTTATGAATGGAAGTATATTTTTTAAGTTAAATAAACACATGAGGAATTTTAAGAATGAAACTTAAGAAACAGCACTTAAGATACTATACATAAATTTTGTCCTATCAAAAAAAGCCAATAAGGCTCTTGAAAACCTTATTCGCTTTTAATTTAAAGGATTCACGACTAAATATCAGCAATGTTGTTGGCCTTTCTAATTTCTGAAAAATGACATAAACCCCACCAATTATGATTTAAAATCGGAAGCAGATAAATTCTGAAAGGGAAGCACTATTGCTGAGTTATATATATGGACCATTTCAAAACATGCTCTTTTTTTCTTTTTTTGAGGGATCAAAACATGCATTTTATGTAAAACTAACTAACGATCACCAACATATTTTTAGGCATAATCATCTAGCTTTAACTAGCTATATATTGGCTGTAACCACAATTAAAGCATCTTTAACAAAAGTGAGGCTTTTCGGATAATCCGTCATTTAATGCTCATCCTATTTAAAGTATCAAATGTACAAATATTAGCTTAGTTATGATTTTAAACCATCCATTATTTGCTAACTAGTATGTAACTCCGTGCTATCGCACGGGACTAATTAATTGTAATGATACTATTGGCCAATTTTTTTATTTTTGTTTTTTTAGGTTTATCACACGGATGATAGAATTAAATCAAACAATGAAAAATATATATTGCATTTTATTATTTAAGTAATGCTATTGGTCTTTTTTTTTTTTTTTTTGTTTATCATACATAGGATAACATTAGATAAAACAATGAATAAAAAAAAAGAGAATATTGCATTTTATTATTTAAAATATATAAAGGGACATTAAAAAATAAAAACTGATCATTGAGCTTGGAATCTTCTTGGAGGCGCCAATGAAGCGCTAATGTATGAGAGTGTGAAGTAAGGAAGAGTGGGATTGAACATTGTGTTTGAACCCGGCCTTGATCTGAGAAATCCGTAAGGAGGAGAAGAGGGTAGTGTGTGGATCTAGTTGGTAGAGGTTGAGAGAGGAGGAGATATGGGATGAAGATGTGGGATTAGGAGGAGATGATATTTTACTTTTATAGTCTTTCTCGTTGGACTCCTTGGTTTTGGTTGTGGGATTAAAAGAGCTCCAGACTCTATTGAGATCACCCATAAAAGTGTGCAGGTGAGATGTTCTTGCTTAGGCTAATGAGTATTATCATTGTGGTTTTCTTGGCTTCTGTGTTAAATGTTAATGCATAATTTATTTGAGCACAAAAATTAGAAAATTTAGATAAGATGCATGACACAAAATTGGAGTCCAATTTATAATCTCCATAAAAGTGTACAGATAAGATGTTCTTACTTAGGCTAATGAGCATTATCATTGTGATTTTCTTGACTTTCGTGTTAAATGTTAATGCATCATTTATTTGGGCACAAAAATTAAAAAATTTAGATAAGATACATGACACAAAATTGGAGTCAAATTTATAATCTAATTAGATTTTTTTTTTGAGTTTTGGTTAGGACAAGTGGCGCAAAATTGAGAATCCAATTGAAATCTAATTGGATTTTCCCTCTGCTTCACCTATTATTATATATATAGATATAGATTACTTCTTTGTTCCTCTCTCTCTGCCTATATATATATATATATATATATATATTAAGAAATAGGCAAAAATGCAAAACTGACCCTCTAACTTTCACTCTTTTTCATTTCAGTCCTCTAACTTTCAGTTTTGTCAATTCAGTTCTCTAACTTTCAATTTTTGTCAATGCAGGATTCCGTTAAACTCCAGTTATGGCTATCGTTAATTTTTTTTTTTTCGAAATTAAAAGAAAAAAAGAAAATTTGTTAAAAAAAAAAAAACATTTAAGGAGATTGAGACCTAAATCCCTAACGTACTAAGAGCTTGGAGTTTTCGAAGGAGATCTTGAGGGTGCGGTTGGAGAAGGAGTCGTGAATTTGGACGTTGGGGTTGGTGATTTTGAGCTCGTTGGCTATGGCGACTGCAAGATATATGTGGCCACCAGTGCGTCTTTCTTGCCTGGATTTGGGTTTAAGTGGTAGAGTGAGAGAAAAGGAGGAGGGTAGAGAAGAGTAGAATGACCATTAGAGCTGGGGGTTTTGGAGAAATGGAAATGGCCATTAGAGCTGGGGAAGAAGGAATTTTGATGGGTGCATTGGTGAAGGGTGGACTTGTATTGAAAGTCAGAGTAAAGAGTGTGAGAAAGAACACTGGGTGGTGAATTGAAAGTGGGTATCTCAGACACAAATCCACTGGTGGGAGTGGAGAACTAGCTTGATGCTGTCGAAGAGGATCGAGAGACCCGCGTCGGCCATGTAATCGAACTACTCGATTTGGTGGCAGAACATCTCCCGCAGCAGCTCGAGGTACTCCGGAGTCGGCATTGGCCTCTACTTCACGTTCTGTTTCGGCGACTGTATTCCGAAATATTGGGGAACAAAGGGCAGCTCCTGTCTTCTTGGTTTTCTTGCTTTTGTTGTGACATCTTTGCTTTTGCCTTTTTGCTTTTGCTTTTAGTACGTTAGGATTTGGGTCTCAGTGTTTCTTTGTGATTTCAGGATTTGAGTAAATGTTTTTTTTTTTTTTTTATTGTTACATTTTTTTTCTTTTAATTTCGAAATTAAAAAAAAAAAAAAAAAAGTTAACAGCTGCCCATAACTGGGTTTAACGGAATCCTCCATTGACAAAAATTGAAAATTAGAGGATTGAATTGACAAAACTGAAAGTTTGAGGACTGAAATGAAAAAGAGTGAAAGTTATAGGGTCAATTTTGCATTTTTGCCTAAGCAATAATTCAAAGATATATAGATTAAAAAGCAAGCTTGTCTCAGCCAATACAAGATTTTTAATATCCGATAGAACAAACTTCATCCAAATCATAAAGAGAAATACTATATCCACAACATTTTCATAACAAATTCTAAATGGTATGTTACTATTGGTGGGTTGTTATTGGTTATTACGGATTGATAAAAAAGTAATTAATTTAAGTTTTGAATTTAAATTAGAACTAATAACAACTTTACACTTGTGATTTGTTATGAAAATATTGTAAATGTAACACCTCTCAATCAAAAAAGGATAATAAAATCTAGCTCTCTTAGTTAAAGCATCTACAATAAAGTTGCCTTGTCCATAGACATGAGAGAAACAAAAACTTGGTTAAAGAGTTAACATAAGACATACTTCTGTGTTCCTCGCTCTCTGCCTATAGTTAATAAATACTTGTAGTATATCTATACAATATACTAATGTACACAACCAGGAAAACTATTAAAAAAAATCTCATTTGACAAATTTATCCTTTTTAAATTAAATAATATTTTTAATACGTAGATGTAACTTTGAAAAAAAAGAATACATTACATATCTGTAAGGACCAGATTTGAATTCCTAGCCCAAGGTATAAATGGACTTAGACCCAAAAAGCCCAAAACAATGAATTTGTAGAGAATAGGTTAGAAAACTGGGTTTTAGTTAATCAAACAATAAATTAGGTAGGCTTGATGACAAAAGAGTGAAAATAAACAAGTTTAAACTAAAGAAAAAGGTCCTCGGCCTTTGTTGAGGAGACTGGTTCTTGTATAATGGTTTTAAGTATGGTTACAAGTCTGATTCTAGATTGTTACAGTGTTTCTTTCTTGATTTCCCAATCCCCCTCCTTCCAAGGGTCTTTTACATTATATATCTGCCTCTTAATGATCTTGGCCCTCCATTTGTTGATCATTCAAGTCACTACTTGAGTGCTTGTCCCATCGGACACCCTCTCTAATTCTCTGTGAGTTGGGATAGCCAAGGCAGCACTGTTCAGGAGTCTTCTCCACATAAATGCGGCTAAAAAGTTAGCTGCAAAACATTTAATGTAGTGGCAGTAGCTTTTCCTTAGATATTTCTGAGCTTCCATACCTCTTGTGCGTTCACAATACACGTCCCTGTCAGTAGAACATCCTGGAAGGTCACCTTGAATGATAGGATATGTATTTGATCTGTGCTTTGCTCATCCGAGGAGGTGAGCCTCCTCGAACTACCTTTCCCATTCTCTCCGTTTGCATCTCACTCATGGGACTTTGAACTTGACATTTTTACTACTATTTATCGGTCCTTGAAACAGTCAACCTTTTCGAACAAAGCCCAAGGTCCAATATACAATTTTGGGCTCTTGTCCCTACAATATCCATTTTGTACTTAATTTTGAAAATCAATTATGAAGATATATAATATTTCTATAAGAATAGCTAAAGAACAGTGTACGTAGGGTTGGAAACTTCTATAATGTCTAACTAAAGTACAATGTATCATGTACGTAGGGTTGTAAATGAATTGAGCCGAACTGGATTTTAAAAGTTCGGGCTTATTCATTTAATTTTATTTCGAACATGAGCCAATCTCGAGCTTATAACCAAATAAGACTATATGTTCAAACTTGATTCATTTCCTTGTTGAACAAACTCAAACTTATTAACAGACAACTAGGTTAACCTTTTTTTTTTTTTCCAGCATCGTGCACCGTTGGTGCAGTGATCACTCCACAAGTATAAATGCTTGTGGGGTGTGGGGGGTTAGGGCTGGAGTTCAAGTTTCCAAGAGGGAGTTTCACACACATATACACTTAGATTAGGCTAGAGTAGAAATTCTATCTTGTATAAAAAAAAATAAAAAATAAAAACCTTTTTTTCCATATATAGTAATACTATAATTGTAATTTTTTTACCCATTCATGCATAAATCTATAAAATGGACTGTTTATATTATCAATTAATAAACTACAAATAATAATTTGATATTATATGAACTATTTACAAATTTATACAATCCAATCTCAGGTCCATATAAGTATATTTTTAAACAAATATACATACAAAAATAAAATATTATATACAGTTAAATTGAGTATCGTATTCACAAGCTTGTTCACGAATATATTGTAATGTTTGAGCTGAACTCGTTTAGTAATCGAGCTTAAACTTGGACTTAAATTTGCATGTTTCCTTTGGCATGTTTCCTAAACAAACTAATATAAACAAGTATTTTCTAAAGTCGAACTCAAATTGTTCATAAAGAGTTTGGTTCATTTATAGCCCTTTGAAATTCTTAAATAAATGAAAAATAATATCAACTCTCATTTTCCCGTTTCTAAAAAACTTATTATTAATGTATAAATATTTAAGTTTGACATCAAAAAATAAGTAAAGAAGCATAAAATTGGGAGTATCAATAGAGTCATCCTATTGTTGTTGAAGGGGAATTACATGTGTGGTTGAATTAGATTTTTATTAAAATGTACTGTATTTTTTTTTCTTTTATTGAAAGTAGATGGTAGTATAATTATTAAGGAAAAAAAAAAAACCTTCGAAAAGTTATATATAGATTTTCGATAGTGGGAGGAGTGAGATTTAAAAAGTATATACACAAATAAATTAATAATAGTAATGAAAATAAATTCTAATAAAAAATTTTGGTATAATAAAAACATTACAAGTGGAATAATACCCCAGTATAATAAATATTTGGTCCTACCCAAATTAAATCGCACGGTGGCTAACACAAAGAATATATATTATAGTGAAGTGCTCATGATCTATTGGAGAGAGAGTGTGTGTGTGTGTGTGTTTAACACGCTTAGTACAACCCACGTATGCATAGGGGTAATAGGGCAATCCTGGCCGTGACGTCCACGAATCGATGTGGGTATATAATTAAGAAGGAGCTGCCGTAGGGTTCCACCTGCTTGCCATATATGGATGGGGCACATTTCATAGAAAAGAGTAGCTAATCTTTTTCTCTACAGGGTCATTTCAATAGGTCATATCCATCACTCACCAGGGCATTTTAGGAAAATAAGCACCAATCAAGAATTTCTTAATCTAGTATGCATAAAGTGATGTTGTAGGGTTTCACACTTCTGTCTCAGCATGGGCAAAGACACCAAACCAAGGATCATGATTTATGAGGAATAAATAAAGCATATATTGCGTTTTTGTTGGATGGATACTAGAGGGTGCTTTAATTTTATGTCTTTTAAAACTATTTTGTATTTATTGGTTCTTTATTTACCTCTTAGTAAGAAAAGTTGGGCTTCAAATAATCACATTATCAACAATTTTGTAGTTTAATTAATACTTTTCAATATACAAAGTACTTGAGAATCTATGGGGAGATTGGGTTTGAGTTATAGGGTTAAACAGTATATTGTAACTATTTAAAAAAAAAAAAAAAAGATAACCACTTTGCTTTTTTTTTTTTTTAATAATAAACAATAGAAATAGAAGTGCTTGGAATAATTTCTATGTCACCAGTCTAATGTCTATTAGTGTTTTCGGTGAGATTGGGTCAAGTTATGGCTCAATTGATTTCTCTAATTCGCATGCTCGATTCCAACAAATAAGATGCTACTATGGTTACCTATGATAGGAAAGCCACTTTTGATCACCTCCTCCTTCCCTTTTTTGATTATCAAATCAAAAATCAATTTGCTCATAAATAGACCACTTTTTCCACATTATTCTAAAAACAATAATCCATGGTCTTGTCCCTGATGGATTTATGCATATGCACCACTCAACCCGAATGCTTAAACCTATGAATTTGGGCATTGTTATATTATATTAATCATTCATTTTTGTAATAATTTTATAACATGGGACTTCAACACTTAACTAACCACATTATATACAAGTGAAAATTCAAAAAATAAATCTCCCCCTTCATGTGTGAGCCTTCTACCAATTCACTTGTGACTCCCCTTGAATGAAAGCTTTTTCAAGTATCTTGCATTAACATTACCAATAGAGTGTCCTTTACTTAAACATGAGTGGAGTGAACATGAGAGTCTTTCTTACACAATTATGGGATTCACCAACATGCACAACCTTGACTCACCACTAGTAGAATCTTTTACTCAACCATGGGTGGAGTTAACATGAGATTCTTTCTTAGTCTACTTAGTGGAATCAATGGCGGCTTTAGGAATTTTTTTTAGGGTGGTCACTAAGAAATTTAAATTATACAAAATCTAATAAAGCGATAACTTAAATATTTGTTACAACTGTGAATCGAATCGCTAAGGAGGGCAAAACTGTTGCGATTGTAAAGCCAAAAAGAGTATAACTGTCGTCACCATCAAGGAAACTCACAACCACAATATTTTTCTTGGTACCATTCTTTAAGGAAAAATGAAATTAAATATTATTTTTTATTGAATAGGTTGAACGGGCTACAAATTTGAATGATTATCAAATTTATCTTTTTGTTTTATAATAGGCTTTTTGTTGAATAATTAATTTGTTCACTTGTTGTTGTTTGGTCTTATCTTGTTTTTGTTTGATTTATGTTTGTTATTATTTGGTCTAATATTTATTGTTGTTATTTAAGATTTTAAAAAAAAAAATTATAAAAGGGTTTAAGGATTATGTTTGGGGACAGAATTAATTTTGGAGTAGTGCTATGTCTACAACATTTTTACAATAAATTTTATGCAAAAAGCTGTTATTGGTGGATAAAAAAATAATATCAGTATTAGGCCCAAATTAGAATCAGTAACAGCTTACCACATTGAATTTATTGTGAAATTATTGTGAAAATGTTGTGAAATAGCATTACTCTTATTTTTGTTGAACCCAAATTTTTGTAATTTTCAAGTTAGGGTGTTCAACATTTTTATTAGGGGTGGTCACAATATGTTAATTTAGCATGTAAATTTTTTTTTGGCAAGTGTATATATACGTTTTTGCAAGTCAGGGTGGTCCTATGACCACCCTGGCTTGCATGTGGAGCTGCCAGTGAGTGGAATCTATTAACGAACACTTGCCCTCAAACCATTGGCTCTAATACCACTTGATAGAGAGATAACACCTTGGGGACTTTTAATTGAGGGGTTCATCCTATGGGTTTAGGTAAAATTATATTAACCACTCAATTAGAATCTTTCCAAGATCTTTTACTCCTTAACAAGTAACATCTAGAGCTAATGTGGTTAATTACATATTGAAATCCTATGTGGATAATTACCACAAGAGTGAGTCTTAATAAAATAGTTGGGTCAAAACACATTGGTTTAAACTTTTGGATTAAGTGGTATCTTTATATGTTATATAAACTACTTAATTGAAATCTCATCAAATTAAGTATTATTTTTCCAACAAGAAATCTATTTCAAATGGAGAGGAATGGATCTCTCTTAGAGAGATGAATAGGGGTGTGAACATTAATGTGGGACGAACTTGGGTTGAACTTGGGTCTAATTCTAGTTTTTTTTTCAGTTTTTATCGAACCGAATTAGTGTCTAGTTCTAGGTTGAACTAGCCGGTCCGATCCGGTTTGATTTTTAAAACAATGTTTTTAATTTATAAACACTAAAATTGTATTTTCCATCTTATAACATATATATTGTATTTTCCATCTTATATATTGTGTGGGTTCCAGTTAGCTCAACTAGTAAAGTCTCTGATGGTTGTATAAGAGATTTGGGGTTCAATCCCCGCCTACATCAAAAACTGATTGGTGTCTTGGTCTGATAATAAAGAGTTATTATCAGGATAGATTGAAACTCTCTTAAAAAAAAAAAAAAAACATATATATTGTTGATAATCAAGACAATCTTTATTGAAAACAAGCTGCCAAAACAGCAACGCATATTACAACAACATAGAATACAACCAGTTGATATGCCAGAAAACACTTATTCAATACTATGTTCAAAGTTAAACCTAAATTATATAATATATCGTGAAGTGAAAAAATAGTAAAATCTAAAGTAAAATATATTAATACGAGAAAGATTGAAAACCCATGACGTTTAGTATGTTGTCCAATCGCATGCATGTGTTCTTCTGACAAATATTTATCCCCTTTTGATTATCATTCTCTTTTTCCAAAATCATTAATCAAATCCAAAATCCTGTCTTATTGCCCTCACCTGTTATCTTAAATTCTTTATCATCATATTATTCATTCATGGATTGTATCAAATAGAACAAAAAGGTTTTTCTATCACCATGTCAGTCATTCACGAGCAGAGTTCCCAATTCCTAGTACACACATGTAAAACTAATTAATTACCTTCGAAAACAGCTTTGCATGAAAATCATATCCCACTTTATATGACTAATATCATCATTCACACAAAAAGACTTTACACCAAAACAAACCAGCAACCGTAAAAAAAAAAAAAAACCACAGGTGGCCTCTCGCTAGCTAATATGAACTCATAAAGTCGTTAGTGGCTTTGACCTCAGGCTCTGCTAAGACCCCATTCAATGCCCACCGGATCCACGACCAGTATTACACCCACGCTCCTCCGTGGATGTGGCCAAAACTCGCACTAATTAAGATTGTCATTCTTTAAGTGGGGGAATCCAAGAAAGTCTAGACACCCTTTTTGCTTGTCATAAGTATTGATTATTTTGAAGTGGCAGATTATGAATGGTCAAAATAAATGTAGCTAATCAATGTAAAATATGGTGAATAATTTTAGAGATATCTAATTGTATACTTAATTTTACAATTTGTTAACTTGTGTTATTGTAAATGATAGATACTTTTTATCTATTACTTTTCATCGATCATTCACAATTGGGTATGTTTATAAGTTGTGAAATTTGATATATAATTAGGTGTGTCTGTTGACAAATTAAAAAATAATTCTTTGCCACTTATAAATGATCACTTCAACTAAAAAAATTATAAAAATGGGTATAATGACCACAATAATTTTACAACAAAACATATGTTGTAGGTTTTTATTGACTATTACCGATAGGTAAAAAAATAATTTCAATAATAAATACAAATTATAACCAATAACATATAGTTTACCACCTAAATTTTGTAGTGAAATTATTGTACACCTAGTATTTCTTAATTAAGAGCACTACTATCAAATGTGCCAAATGCCAAATATTTGGCATTTGGCACACCAGACACCAAAAAAGCCTTCTCATCAAATGTTTCAAATTCTAAAACTTTTAGCATTGGTAAATAGTACTGTTTCAAATTTGGAATGATAATGTTGACAAATTGTAGAATTTTTATTGTTTTTTATTATACTCTCTCTCCTCTTCTAACCTTATGTTCACAAAAGTACCATTTTTATTGTTTTGTATTGGGATGAGTTTTAAGTACATATTATTTTAATATGTTGTATATATTACTTTAATGTATAAAATTGAAGAATAAAACATATAATATAAAGTATATTATAAAATAATGTGTTAAAATAATAAAATAAATTTTTTTAATGTGTTAAAATGATATAATTTTGCAATTGCATATGCTTTATAACAGAAGAAGGGGCACCACCACATTTGAAAACCCAATGGTAGCCTCAAACGCTCACAACAGCGAGTGAAGCTTTTAAGAAAGAGGGGGGGGAGGGGCCGCCAGGGGTGAATAGTAAACATGTCTTGTCCAATGGGGCCACCATGTGAAATGTGAATTCTCCCTCAATTCCCTCTCTCTATACTCTATAGTCTCTACCATTCTCCCCCTCTCACAAGTCACAACCAAAAGACTATCTTTTTTATTTTTTTATTTTTTTCAGAGATTACTCTTTTCTCTTTCTTTATGGCATTCTCTGATATCTCATTTCTGATCTCTCTCTCTCTTAAGTGAGGAGAGAGTCTCACTCGTATTCATTCATCTATACTTTTTACGTCCCATCAAACAAGCGCTCTTCTCTCTCTCTCTCTCCCTCTGTGTAAGTAAGACCATCTCCTTCTCATGAAAAAAGCAAAACCAAGACAAACTCTTTCCCGTGAAAAAGATCCAAGAAGCAGCCCCCCCTCCAAAATCTTTACACTACAATCAAACACCGAAAAAAGAGTAAGAAACTTCAGAGAGACAGCGTTTGTATAACACACAGAGAGAAAGAGAGAGAGAGAGAGAGAGAGAGAGACAGACAGACAGACCCATCAACAGAAACAGAAATTGAGGTTTCTATACTTCGTAGAGCAGACATGACCGTGTTCTTAGCTCTTGAAAACAGCGAAGGATGCTTTGATTAACCCGATCCTACACATCACCCAAAGACCCAACACCCATAAAAGCCAAAAGAACCCAAAATTAACTCTTGTTTATGGATTCAACATCTGGTGGTGCTGGTTCATCAGACCCGAATAGCGGAGAGGGTCCATCGTCGGCAACAGCCCCAGCTGATCAAAGCTCATCACCAGCACCACCGAGTCGGTACGAGTCACAAAAGCGTCGAGACTGGAACACTTTCTTACAGTACCTAAGGAACCACAAGCCCCCTTTAACTCTAGCAAGGTGCAGTGGCGCCCACGTGATCGAGTTCTTGAAGTACTTGGACCAGTTCGGAAAAACCAAGGTCCACAACACCGGGTGCCCATATTTCGGCCACCCGAACCCACCTGCCCCATGTGCTTGCCCACTTAAACAAGCGTGGGGTAGCCTCGACGCGCTCATCGGACGGCTCAGAGCGGCGTATGAAGAGAACGGTGGACGGCCAGAATCGAATCCTTTTGGAGCTCGAGCTGTGAGGATTTATTTGAGGGAAGTCAGAGAAGGCCAAGCAAAAGCTAGAGGGATTCCTTATGAGAAGAAGAAACGAAAACGCCCAACTGCTGTAACGGCCACAACTGTCGTAGCGACTCAAGGAGGCGATGCTGGTGGTGGTGGTGGTAGTGGTAGTGGTAGTGGTGCTGGTGCTGGTGCTGATGGTGATGGAAGTGGCAGTGTTGCAGCTGGGAGTGCTAGTGTTGCTCAAACAACTACACCTACTACTACGAGTACCACCGTATAGTTTTACTAATTTCTTCTTCTTATTCTTCTCTACTTTTTTTTAACCTTATTTTTTGTTCGATTTTCATTTCTGTTTAAGCTTTTCGATTGTGATTATTATGAGCTATATATATAAATCTTTATATATATCTGGCGATTCTCTTATAAATTGGATCGACCGCATGAACAACACTATCGATTTCAGGCAGCTAGTATAAAGACTTATTCCTTTCGTTTCCTTTCTTTTAAAATGGAGCACTCGATCTCATTCCTAGTCCATGAGAGCATATAGCAAGCAGAAGAGTAGTCAAGTTTCAAATTCTCGATTCTTTATTCTTCTTTTTGGCCTTGTGTTTTGGACTTTTGACAAAGAAGAGGAAGCTCCAAGACTCTTTTTTTCTTCCTCTCTTGTTTTATAAAATTTAAACTATAGCACCTAAGAAAACCAGCATTTGTATCATTCACTGTCAAGCCTCCGTCTCTATTTTTTTTGTCTTGAGCAGGTAAACCCCAATTATATTTAAGACTGCATATCGTGATTAGCTAAGTAAGAAAAATAGGAAATTATGAAAAGTACATAAATATATCTTTCTAGTATTTCTCTTTCCTTTAGATATCACTATATACACATTGTAGATCAGATTGACCCTTAAGCAATCCAATAAGCAAGCACAAATTGCTCTTTTTTCCCATTTCCTTTTTTTTTTTTTTTTTTTTTTTCTTTCATTGTTCCCTTTTTTTTTGTATACCTTGCTGTTCCATAACTGCAACTGTTGCTTGTGTGGGTTGCTAGCTAGTACCAAAACTCAGACTATGGTCACCACAGCTTGTAAGAGTAAGAAGGGTAAGCAAGACAATCAGTCACACTAGCCTAAAATCTTTATAAGTCATCAACAACTATTCATCTGGTCCCCGGCTTCTTGATCTGCTGGGGCTCTATTTATCTCTTATAATGCCCACGTGCGCCTCTAATTTAGGCATTTTGCGCTTTCAGTTTCAGGTGCTTTCTTTATAACTAGATCTTAGATTTTGTGTTCAGATTTTTAAGATTTTGAGTTCTTGGTATTTGGATTATTGGGATCTAATTCACATTCAGCACAACTGTGCTCTCTCTCCTCCTCATCCCCATATGAAAATTACATTTCTTTTTGTAATAACAACTATAAAAAAGATATACTATATAATAGTCTACAACAATCAATGAAATTAAAAACAATCCATTTTTATTGCTGCTCTTATTTTATTAAGGTAACCACCACCTCAGTGTGAAAACGACTAGTAGCCAACCCTTGCATCCATTTTGTTGTAATATCTTATTATATCTTGCAACTTGATTATCTTTTATAAATTTGTTATCATAACTTAGACCCACCAGGCACCAGGCACTCCCAAACAAAACCCCCATTTCTGAATATCAATATTTAGATCCATATCTACTGAAACGAAATGATGCAACATTTATTACCCTACTCATGATCTGCTAAAACAATTTTTATTATTATGTTTTTGTTTGGTTCTTCCTTTCCTGCCTCCTTTTTTCCTCTATACTTTATAAATAAATAAATGTTATCCTTTTGTATTTTGCAGGAACTTTACACTCTCTCTTTCTGCCTTCTTTCTTTCTTTCTTTCTTTCCCATTTATACATCACTCACTTTCATCATTTTAATTCCGAAAATTAAAGGTCAAAAATAATTTGATTCTAATTTGGCTATTTTATCCTCATTTTACATCCTTGTTCTTGGTCATGGAAGTCGCGATCTTCTTCTTCATAAGGTTGTACTAATTTGATTCTAAAAAAAAAATTAAAAAAAAAAGGTTGCAGTATCCACTTTGACTGTTTCCCTCAAGAAAATGAATTTATTAAAATAATCAAATATAAAGGTTTCAAACTAAACAGTGAAACCCTGGGGACGGCTACAGCTGAGATTATTTTTATGCAATATCTTAAAAAAAAAAAAAAAAAAAAAAACCAAACTTACATAAAAAAGACAATCTTGAATGTTTGAATCAAATAATAAAACTAAAATTAAGTTATGAAAAATTATATTTTGATATTTATTTTTGATTAATGGATTTAACTATAAAAAATATTTTCAGTGATGCGTAGATCGTGGAAGAAAACAAAAAAAGATAACGTCAGCCAGAGTTATTAATCTATTTTGTTTGATCATCTTTGTATCTTGCATGCTGCAGTACGTGGGGCAGGGAATTCTGAGCGTAGTTTAAGTGCAAAAGGAGAAATGTCACAAGATATATGGTAGAAAGAGCCCTCAGGTTCTTGGCTCTTTTGTCGTCACATTAACATTCATATCATATCCCCGTTATAGGCTACAGCGTGATAGTTCATTTAAGAGAGAGGTTTGGCTTGGGGTAGGGGTAGGGGTTTCTTAAAGCAACTGCACCGAGTGGTCACTGGTCTTGTCTAAATGCCACAGTATGCAGAGTAGCCAGTAGATATTATTGGCGTATTGACGTATGGTATGGCTATGGTTTGGAAGGAATATATGCTTTTAATTTATTTTTCCTATCTCAATTGGCTTCTAAAGTAGAAGAGAAGCACCCACATGCCCTTGCTTATATGCGCAAAAATATAAATAAAAGGACTGCTATGACAATGTCACCAAGAACCCACCATTTTGCACCATATATATTTACACACGCTTTCCTACTGTATGGATTATTTGTATCTTTTTGGCTTCAATGGTACATATATGCATGGATGGTATGCTATGCTGCAGAGAACCACTAGGCAATTTTGCCCATGCATTTTCTGATGATCAAACTTGGGTGCCAGCTTTATTACACTGCGAGCAAGTCACCTCTGGCATTGCTCTCTTTTCTAATTTTTGTACAGTACCCATAGGGTTGTGTATGTGGAATACATGATATGTCTTTTGAATATAAGATTGTCCGAGTTCCGATTATGGTGCAATGGCATGTTCCTATGCGAAGCTGTAAAAGTTGAGGGTAAAACATAGACTATTTATTGAAAAGTAAATTTATGTAAGGATGAGTAAAAGGATGTGATTGGAAACTTTCTTTGGACTAGATATATGGTTGAAGACTTGAAGCACAGCCAAAAATGCAAGAAACAAAATAGGTTGGTGCAGTAGGGGAGCCAGCTTAATTAGGAGAGAGAGAGAGAGAGAGATCATTCACATTAATTTACTCAAAAAATTTCTCTTGAACATTCAGATCAGCTCGTCAAAAATTTATGTTTATTTTGGCATAAGAATTTTCTTTTTTCTATTTTACGTGAAAACTTTTAAAAAATAACCATATCAAATTATATATTTTTTAAACTCTATTTCATTAAAATATCAATTTCTCTCATTTTTTAAATTGTTTTTCTTTCTTCACATACAACAACCACTAATCACTATTTTTCTTTATCCTTGAAATACATAAAGAAATAATAAAAAACTAAATACAAAATGAATAGTAACAGTATAAATTTATACGATTATTATAGCAATTTTGTAAATTTACACATCTTTAGAGCAACTGCATCAGTTAGTACAAAAATTTCATCTATTTTGCAAGAAAAAACCTACTTTTTCTATTTTACACACTCACTTTTACAAAACACCCACATCAGTTTATCTATTCTACACATTTATTCAATAAAATATTCATTTCTTTAACATTGTCATCTCTCTCACAGATCCAACACAACCCACACAGCCACCATCATCAAGCAACCATCATCATCAATCCAGCCATATGAAATCCCAAAACCCACTAATCAAACAAAGAATAAAAAATGGATCAAAACCCACTTATCAAGATTGATGCCTCGCCTTGAGCAACAAGATCGACGCCTCCGGCCTCCCACTATGCAACAAGATCGACACCAACATCCAAAAAAAAAAAAAAAAAAAAGGTCCACACCGCCGATACCAACCTCCCTACAGGCCATAACACACAAAGACAAACCTAGTAGAGGTGAGAGTTGAAAGAGAGAGCTGTAAGCCTGAGAGAGTTGATCTGATGAAATGAGAAAAGGAGAGTAAGGTAAGAGTTAGAGGTACAGAGAGGGGAGAGAAACAAATACTAAAATATTAAATGGAAGAGCTACAGTAACTGTGCATATATGCACGGTTACTGTAGTAGTGATGCATATTTGCACACTTTTACACTGATTGATGTGGGCATTTTTTTGGTTAAAATGTGCAAAATGATGCACTTTTTGTATTATGCAAGATTTTGTAACCGTTGATGCGGTTACTCTTAGCTTGACTGATGTGGGTGATTTCGAGACTTGGATGTGCAAAATTGAACCAGTTTTCTATTTTCCATTGTCTAATGCAAATGTTCTAGAATAACATAAGAACATATTTATTTTATTTATTTTAGCCAATCACTTGTAAAAATATACTATCCAATTTTCTACTTGAAACTCTATTTCATTTAAATATTAGTTTTTTATTTTTTATTTTTATTATTTCTCCCAACTGATCCCATTATCTCTCAATTTCTTCATTATTTAATCTCCCCCAGCAAACATATCATTCCACTAAAAGGAATTTTGAAATCCTTAAAATTTATGAACCAAAAGATCTATACAAAATCCATCAAAACTAAATATACATATAAAATTTTGAAATCCTTAAACAAGTTTGATATTATTTGTTGAACTTGAACCCATAAGAAAATGATCATATTGTTCCATAATCTCTATTTTCAAAAATTAAACCCTAAACATAACTCTAAATCTCACCTTTGATCCAATTTAAACAAGAGAACAACAGATACCCAAAAAAGAAAAGGAGGCATAACCAAAAGCTTGCATAGCAAAGTCACAAAAGGGGCAAAAAACTTAACTCAGCCTCCCCCTCCTAATCACAAAAGCAGTATCAAAGAAGCTCTGTAACCGCTACGTCAGTCCTTGGTGGAAGAGTGGAACTGGGAGAGGAATTTGTAATTGTTGTAGTACATGGAAGGCTCTTTTCTTGATCACTGCCACACTGGAATGAAGAATTAACCTTCTTGTACTCCAACAGATTTTGAGAGAGAGAGAGAGAGAGAGATGAATAAAAAAAAAATACAAAATTGTTTAGCTAAGCTACAATGTTATCTAGTTTTGAAGAAGCACTATCATGAAATTTTTAATTTTTTTGTGATAAAAGGAAATGCATATATTAAGATTTAAGAAGTCTATTATAACAAAACTTGGCTTTATCAAGAGTTAGGAAATTCTCCACCTTAAGTAGTGGTTCATCAAGGGTAACAAAAGAGCAGGAAAGAAAAGATCCAAACTCAGCAAAAGCATCCTCACATTTATTTGCTTCATGGTAGGCATGCTCAATCCACTTGTTGAGGAAAACTTTCATGAGGTTTATATATGTTAGGTTCTAAAGACTTAGGATTTCATATATTTAGAACTCTAATATGTATTGTTGGCAAACCATGATTAAAACAGGTTGTTTAGTCTTATTTAGACTTGCTCAAAGTTGGTTCTTTTATGTAAAGTTGGATTCGAGCTGATGCAGTAGTTATTGTGCATCTCGGCCAGGCTCGATTGATCGAAACTAAGGCTCGATCAATCGAATTTCGCACAGTATGAGTTTTTGCTGCATAATTTCAACTCAGCCCTAACTCCTAAAACGTTTAGGGTTTTATGTTTTTGCCTTAGGTATATAAGGCAAACCCTAGCCACGTTTTAGAGGTTGCTCATATTGCTGTTTATGTGAATCTCTTGTGAGATCTGAGAGGAATTTTCCTTCACACAAACTTAGGATTATCAAGGAGGAGATTTCTTCAAGAACTTGATGATCATTCAGTTGCTGCACTAAAGAGTTTAAAGATACACAAGTGGGAGTGCTTGTACTTGCTGAAAAATCCAAGAAAGAAGGAGTCTGTGGTCTCGGAGTTTGCACGTGGTCGTATCAGTAAGTTTCTACTGGTGGGTAGTAATAAGATGTTAGTGGTATAAGTCTTATTGTAAAACTTCGATTATTTCATAGTGAATTCAAGTTTACCTTAAGGATAGTTAGGTTAAATTCTCCACAGGTTTTTACCAGTGTGGTTTCCTAGGTCATCGTATTTTTGTGTTATTTATATTTCCGCTGCTATACACTTGATATGATTGTTTGATTGTCATAACCTAGATTTTTATAATTTAACTAAGTTATTCACTTGGCTAATTAACTAGGTTAATCCTGTTGTTGTTTAAGGGGTCTAACAACAAACAATATAGAAAAAAATAAATAAATAAAAAGTGTGTGTGAGTGTATAAGAGAGAGAGCGGAATAAAAACATAATTCAAAATGGTTTGGCTAAGCTACTATGATATCTAGTATTGAAGAAGAATTGTAATATAATATCATTTTTCTTCTTCTTTTGGTAAAAGGAGATGTGTGTGTGTGTATATATATATATATATATATTAAGATTTAAGAAATCTATTATAACAAAGATTGGCTTTATCAAGAGTCAGAAAATTCTCCACCATAGATAGTGGTTCATCAAGAGTAACAAAAGAGTAGGAAAGAAATTATCCAAACTCAGTAAAAGCAACTGCACATTTATTTGCTTCATGGTAGGCACACTTACTCTGCTTGTTGAGAAAAATTCAAGAGATTTATATAATCAGGAAAAAAAGTGTGAAGGAGATTTACATAATTAGGAAAAAAAAAATGAATGAGAGATGAAAAATATTCAAAATGGTTTCGCTAAGTTACTATGTTATCAAGTTTTGAAGAATCATATAATAAAATTTCAATTTTTTTTTTTCTTTTTGTAAAAGGAGATACATATATTAAGATATCAAATTTTGTTGCAAATCTTGGCAAAAGTTTGTTGAAGCTTAATGTTATGTTGTTTGTAGCATACATTGGGTTATATGAATTATGATTCTGTTAATATTTACTACTTTAGTAGAAATATATAGTATATACAAAAATTTCGGGATCCACCGTTGGGTTGATGGCAAATTTTTACACAGACCACACCTATAAAATTTCAAGCGTTATTATATATAAATTATGTAGATTATTGATTGGATTGATTCTTTAGTTTTACTTGTTGTAATTGCTACCCATCCGTTATGGGTGGGGGTACCCTATAACCCAAAGGTGCATGCTAAAGTTGACTCCACAATGGACAAACCAAGACTAACCACAATCATCCTAGTCAATCATAACATACGTTCAATTATTATTATTATTATTTTTTTTTTTTATACAAGATAGAATTTCTACTCTAACCTAATTTAAGTGTATATGTGTGTGAAACCCTCTCCTGAAAACTTGAACCCTGGCCCTTGCCCCCTACACCCCACAAGCATTTATACTTATGGAGTGACTACCGCACCAAAAGTATGCAATGATAATTACTTAAATGCCTTAATTTAGTTATAAATTTACGTTGCTAAGTTTGGCAAGTTTTTAGTTTTACAGCTAGCCATATATTTGTGGAATATCATTTATTTTATTATGTTATTCTCATTTTGTCTATGTTTCTCTAACTTTTTTTAAATTATATACACACACACACACACACACACACACACACACACACACACACACATATATATATATATATATATTACCAGCTAAAGCGAATCATACACGTGTATGAATGGATTGGCTTTTGACCTCGTGACAGAATTTAAAAAGAAACTGTACGCATAAGCAATTTCTTGTTCTCATATTTTGCCCTCACGTGAACGACCACCGCATAGGGAGGTGCAAACAAAAAATTGTTTAACCGGGGCTTGGGTTTTGGGTTCTGAAGGAATCCTAGATGTAAGTGTGGATTAAAACAAAAAACAATAGGGACACGTACTTATTCACAATTTTTTACTTGGCGAAAAAAAATGTAATTCAATAATCAATTAACTTCCAAATAAAGTGTGACAAAGTGTGTGTTTGTAGCTAGAAGAACTTGGATTAAAAATACAATTTTTAACATGACGGATTACATTAGTCTTTGCTGCTCAGTTAATTTACCAATAATTTTCTTCAGGCTGATGCCATAATCAACTACATCATGATTGTGCAACATTGTTGTTTCCTCTCTCTGTTCCAATTTGTTTGTCCTGTTTGAAAAGTCAAACTTTTTAAGGAAACATCATTTATTATCTTGTTTGTCTTATAAAAATGTATAAGTTTACGAAACTACCATTAAATAAATTTATAAGCTTTTTTTAAAAAGAGTTATTCTTAATAAGGCAACTAAAAATGTGCCCCAATTAAATTGATTTTTTAAAATATTAGTTAGTTTTCTTTTCAAATAGTTTTGAAAATAAAGTTGGGGTATAATAAGAACATTAGTAAACTAATAATTTTTATTTTTAGAAACATGAAAATATTTGGGGACATCTCAAAATGGAATAGAGGACAAACAAACTAGGACGGAGGTAGTATTATCGATGTGGAAAAATGCTAGCCAATCATATGGCACTCAAAATTTGTTCCCAAGTCAATGAATGGATTTTGCTTTTGGCACATTGGATGGCCCAAAAGTGTTTTTAACTTGTAAGAGCATCCATATTGATTATGCTGAAATTGCTAAAAAGTTATTTTAGCACCTCAAATAAAAAAAAAAAAAAAAAAAAAAAAAAAAAAAAACCTATATCAATGGTGCTATAGATTTTTTTTTTTCTTATTGCTATAACAATTTACTGTAGTTGGCTGCCGAAAATAAAAAAAATTAATTTTTAATACCCAACGCTTTCTCTTTCTTTGTTCTCAAGCCCAGCCCCTCTCTCTCTTTCTCTCTTTGGCGTCGTTTGCCTTGGGTTGTTGTGTTCATCGTTAGGGTTGTCCACGGTTTGAGTCGGATTGAGTTTGGGGCTAACCCGCACCTGACCCGATTAAATCGGGTGAATAAAAAATGAACCAGCGGCTGACCAAATGTTTGAGTCGGATCTAAAGACACGGGTCATCAGTTGAACGGGTTTTGGGTCTTAATTACAACAAGATAGAAATCAAAACCCAATGAACAAAGAAATCAAAATCCATATAACACAAACCAAGTCCAAAAACACCAGATCCGTGAGACTGAAACGAAAAAGAGGGAGATAAGACAAAACCCACACCACCACCACCATTCCTTCCCCCACCATCATCATATCCACAAGATTAGTACATTTAAAAAAAACAAAAAAACAAAACTTTTTTTCACTAACCCACAAACTACACAAGATCAAAGGAGGGATTCATCAAGATAAGGAGCTTCAAGTTGAACTTTGAGTCAGTGGCAGCAGTGACAACGACGACGACAACAATAGGCCCAACTCAGCGTCTACGGCAGTATGGAGCCTATGGTTAGGGGCGACAATAGAGCCCAACTTGGCGACAGTAAGGAGGCTAGGGTTAGGTATTTGAGAGAGAGATCAAAGAGAGTGAGAGAGAAAATTTTCTGAAACTAACAAGGGTTGAGGTTGAGGCGTGTTTTTTTGTTTTTGAGAAAGGTTGAGGGTCTGACTGTCTGAGGCGTATTCAGCGTAAAAGGCACCAGGTTCAAGAATTTCCTTTTTAAAATTATGGGTGATCGGGTTGGTTTATACGGGTTAGAATTCAAGGGACCCAAAAATGACCTGAAAAATCAATTCTTAAATTTACTCGTTACTCGACCCATTTGGGCATTCGGATTCGCCCATGGGTCTTTTGGTCGGGTGGGTGGGTCGAGTTTAACGAGTTGATGGACAACCCTATTCATCGTGGTTCATGCTGTTCACCGTGGGTCGCAGAGTTTGTGGTGGGTTTCGGGTTTGTTTGTGTTTGTGTGGTTGGGTGGTTTGGATCGGTGGTTAGTGATGGTGTGGGTTTGTGTCGTTAGGTTGTGTTGGTTTTGGTTGTGGCAATGGTTGGGTTGGTGGTTAGATAATTGGGTTGTTGTGGTGGGTTGCCGATCGTCTTGCAATTTGGGGTTGTTGGGTTTTTCTTGATGGGTTTTGGTCATAGTGGTGGGGTTGAATTGGGTTGCCAGTTGTTGCGGTGATATTGGGTTGTTGATCAGGCTGTGGGTTGCTGTGGATGTGGTGGATCGTTGATCGGCTTGTGGTGGTGGGTCATGCTATGGGTTGCGATAGTGGTGGGTTGTTGTGGGTCTGGTGGGTCGGCTTGTGGCTGTTGGTATGGATTCAGATTGAGGTGGTTTGTGATGTGCTGGTAGTCGGTAGTGGTAAGGTTGGTTGGTTTGTGGGTTTTTTTTTTTTTTTTTTTTAGTTATAGTTGAGGTGGTTTTTGGTGGGTTTAAAGATTTGGCCTAAACCACCATGCCCACAGCAGTTCTAGCGACTTTTCTAGATTATGGCAACATTGCTACATGCTTTAGGGCTTGGTAGTGTTGTTGGTGACTTTTGGGCTAGATGGTAGGGGAAGACATTTAGGGCGTTTAGTTTTAATTTCTTTGATTTTTTAATTAAGAATATAGATGTTGTTAGGTGTGGGTGAATTTGTTTTTGGGGACAATGAATTTATGGCCATGGGTTGTGGCAACTGCTTTTGCTTTTGCTAGTGGTGGGTTGTGCGTGATGGTTGTTCTTGCCTTTTGTTATCTCTTCAAAGAAGAGAGGGATAGAGAGGAAGAGAGAGAAAGAAATGAAGAATAAAGAAATAATAAAAAATGATAAAGAATTAATATTTAAATGAAGTGCTAAAAAAATAGAACCATTAATGTTGAGTGTGTTATAAAGTGATGTGTTAAATTAGATAAAGTAAGTTTTTAAGATGCTAAAAACTAAAAAATTTAGCTCCACCATTGTAAATGCTCTAAGCTATCTACCCCTTTGATATCAAATGCACTTGATGTAATTGATTTTCTCCCTCACAATTTTTTTAATTTTTAATTTTTTTTTTACTTTTCCTATTTTATTTAAGGGAAATGTTAACCAATGCCCTTAGGGCGCATTAGTTTAGAAACTATTTTTAGAAACATTTTACTGGGAGATAATAAAACAATAAATGTCGTTAACAGCTTTTTATACTTCCTATAAAAGTGGTGTCAAAACTTTCCTATTATGGTTTACTAACAGTTGTCCTAAGGGCATCTGTTAACATAACCCTTTATTTAGGGTCTGTTTGGGATCCGCTTATTTTGCTGAAACTGAAAACTTTTTGCTGAAAGTACTGTAGATAAAGGTAAAAGTTAATTGAAATAGTACAGTGAAACCCATAAATAGTACCAAAAAGTGCAATGGGGCTCATAAATAATAGCAAAAATAAGTTGAATAGTAAAACGTCTGTTTAATTTGGAGCCAAACACACACCTAATTAGATGATCGAGATTGAAAACTATGTTTTCTATGACTCTCTCAGCTGTGAAGAGCTCTCTCATCTATTGTGAGTAGGGGTGTGCAACCAACCCGCCAAAATCGACCCAACCCAACCCAACCCGGCAGGTTGGGTTGGTTTTTAGGATTTGGTGGGTTGGGTTAAGTTACAAAAATTTTTTTGATAGCGGGTCGGGTTGGGTTCGGGTCATAAAATTCCAAACCCAATCCGACCAACCCATATATTTAATATATATTTAAAATATATAATATAATTAATAAATTTTTTTAAATAACCAGTTCTTCCTCCTATGCTATATAAAAGCCAATATTAATGTATATTAGTTCATATATTAATGTATAACTGAGTTCAAATATTAGTTCATATGTTAATGTATATTTTGTTTATCAACTCAGGTGGTAGGTGTGATATATTTTTTTCTGCTCAATTTAATAATAATAGTGAAAAAAAATTGTCCAACCCATAGGGGTTGGGTTAGGTTGGGTTAAATTTTTTTAACCCAACATAATAGATTGGGTCAAAAAATTCCTCCTAAACTTTCCGGACCTCTTATAGGTCTTGATTAGACTATAAGAAAGATCACCCTATCTGACAGAATAACATGTGTTGTGTCATGTTAGTTAAAAGACAATGAAGATTTTAATTAGTGGTTACCACTTACCACCATCTGGCACTAGCGGCATAATCCTATAAAACTAGGCAGTGGAAACCATTGGTGTAGTCCTTGAAAAACAGAGAGAAATATGTATATATAAGGCGATGCTGACGAGTATTTTTAGGGTATTAATTAACAATTCACTTTAAAAAAGATTTAATATTATTTTTATGAAAAATAAAAAAAATTATTAAAGTATTAATTTTTTTTTTTTGTAATTTTTTTTTTAAATTGATTATTAGCGAACACTTAGCTCATTAGCTAGCATTTTCTATATAAATAAATGTCGGTTGTGCTGTACGAGATGATTAAAACGTAATCAATGCCTCCAACACTTAATTAAAGTAAGCTGTTAGAGCAATCATTGATGACGTATATATCGTTCTAGAAGAGAATTTTCGCATTTGGAATTGCGTACTTTGTCGGCTACAATTTTCACTCCTACCTCAACTGTGATAATTTATACTAATTGAAATGCATTGACACTGCCATTCATGTATGCAACAACCACATTCACTTTCTCTTTATTTGTTTATTCATTTATTTTTATTTTTAATAATGATAATAAAAATAAATAAAAACTGCTTCATTTTGTTGTGTGCGTGCAATGTGGGTAAAATATACCCAAGTCTATATACACATAACATAAATTAGATTGATAATTGAGTAAACAATTATACATACAAGAGGGTGACGGCTGTAGCACAATGCCGTAGTTCACACTTCACACGTTTTTAACTTATTAGATAAGATGATTTCAGACTGTATCTAAGAGAATTTTTCTGTTTTCTAACTCCATTCTCCAATAGGGTAGGGTTTTCTAATAAATTATGTAATATTTTAATAGTTGCTGCTTACCTAATTGCCATTTTATGTACAATTAAAATGAAAAGCAATAATGCTACTACCATGTGCTTTTACATATGTTGTTGGAATTGTTCTACAGGATAGATTATGATTCATTATTTGTCAATATTATATGGAGCTATCATTTTTTCTCCACCACTTATAATCTGTTACATAAGACAGTTGTAGTAAAATGTATGTGAAAGTGTGTGGTCCTAACATTGTTTAATAAAAACTTGAAAACTTAAAATATATTACGGTTTAACCTCTGAAACTTAAAATTTTGAATTAAAGCCAAGAATTTTGTAACTTAATGGTGTTGTTTTCTCTCTTTTATAAGGAAAACCAATGTTTAAATCCTCTTCCCACACCAAGAGTCTAGTAGTTCAACTGATTAGCAACTCCTAATCTTTTTAAGACATCCATCTAGGAGTATCAATGTTTGACACGACCCGCGAACACGACATGAACACGACATGAGTTTTGTGGGTTAGGGTTAAGCCTTAGTAGGTTTGGGTCATCAAATGGGTTAACTCAAAAGCGACACAATACGAAATGTGTCATAAGCAGGTCAACCCACGTGATTTGCAATAGACACGTTTGACACACCAATTTAATTTTGTCAACCCGAAATGACCCATTTAACACAACCCGTTTAACTCGTATAACAAATAAATATTCATTTTATTTTAGATTTGTCAAATATCCAACATATATTTTAAACTTAAAAAGAAGAGTGAATCATTACAAAAACTTATAAGTGATATAATTGTAAATTAAAACTTTACAAACCCTAGATCTCTAAACCATACAAACCTTAAATCTCTAAACCTTCTTATAAATATCTTATTTTATTTTATTTTTGTTAAATTATGTTATTTTTAATTTGAGTTGAATACTTGAAGTGTATGCACTACTTTTAGGATGTAAAGAACTTATTTATATATGAATGTTATATTTAATATTATGTGTATTGAAATAGGTTGAGTCACATTCATATCAACCCAACACGATCCGTTTATTAAGCGTGTCAAGTGGGTCAGGTTGTGTCAACCCATCTCATTAACAGGTCAGGTTAGGATTGAAGGGTTATAACACGATGATTAAATAGGTCAAGTTCGAGTTGAGCCATTTAGTTGAATATCCCTACCTCGATACTAATATGACACACTAATTAGCCCACATTGACACCCCTACATCTATGGTTCAAATCCCTCCTCCTCATTGTGATATCCAAAAAAAAAAAAAAAAAAATCCCCTTCCCCCGATATTGTAATTATCAAATAGAAAAAATTTTAGGTACAGTAATGTTCCTACTTCTTTAGCACTCTTATGACTATTCCTCCCCTTACTCTTTTGATTCTATCTCATTAATGTCAATTTGTTCTGTATTTCAATCTCATTAATGTTGGATCAACCTTATTAGGAACAAGAAGATGCCTCCAATTTGTTTTGTTCCCGCCCTGTGTTACTATGCAAGTTTTCCCCATGTAGTAGAAATGGGGCACCCCTAATTTAACTTCTCTTTATCCATTGTCATCCCTAATTATGGCCTTAGAGTCATCTTAAGATACTAGGGCCCGTTTGGTAAAAGATTTATAGTAACGTTGTTTAAATTTTATGGAAATACATTGTTTAAACACCATTACCAAACGGGGCCGCATATCTCTCCTTGCTCTGTGCACATTTTCCCCACATATATAGTAGAAACTGGGCACCCCTCATTTAACTCTCCCTACTTGTTGCCATCCCTTATTATGGCCTTACTTAGAGTCCTCTCAAGATATTACATATCTTTCTATCAAGTGGTTTAAGAATTGACAGTCATGTGCGGCAAGGTATGATGGTGGTAGATCTTCATATGGGTGGAATAAGATCGGGTGCATTCAACTAGAATAAAAAAGCCTGAATGACTCACATAAGAGGAGAGATTCTTAGATATATGCATGCGACTTGAAAAGTTCTACATCAAATATAACATGATTAAATCCAAATCATTAAACTTTAAGGTTTTGATTAAATAGTGAAACAATTGACTTTGTGTGACCAATTAGATCAAAATTAAAAACAAAAGGCAAAAAAAAATAAAGATAAACTTTTAATGCAAGTTGTTTTCCCCGTCTTTAGGCGCGGGATAAATGTGAAACCATTGGTTCCACATTCCAAGCGGAAGACAGATGGTATATTGCAGGCATTGATCCCAAATAGCTTTGAAATGATTCAAAACTATTTTAGGTCTACAAATTAAGACTTGCTTTTATAAGGCAGTTGATAAATTATCGATTCCTATAAAAATTTAAGTTATTAGGATACGATGAATTCAATAATTTAATATAACAATTTCCTTCAGTTGTGAGCCATCATTAAGTGTGAACACAAAGAGTTGAAACTAAGCATGTTTGTTCTAATATTATAATAGTAATAAATTATAGTTCTCCCAAAAGTTTAAGCTATTAGGAGATTGTAAATTAATTATTTAATCTAAAACTTCCTCTTTATGCGTGAGCTATTATTAAATAGAGATCTAACACATAAAAATTTAAATGAGAGATATGATTGACACAAGGAATTAAAGTTAAGACATTTTATTTTGATACCATTATAAATTATAATTCTCCTAAAAGTTTAAACTAATAGGCAGTGAATTTAATAATTTATAGTAATGATAGTAACTTGTTGTATAATTGAGAGAGGAGAAGAGATCATGGTCGTTGATGAGTTAGTTTCAATTAATTAGAGCATGGGAATTGGGAAGGGCTTAGGCAGGAGGCAGCTGCTCCCCACACCACGTCAGGGTTGTAGGAAACAGTCGGTGGCCCTTGGCAGTTGGCTCCTTAGTCTTTAGTCTTTACAGTGATGGAAAAAGTGGTAAAGCCAAAAACCACGGAGGAGAGAGAAGATAAGACGTTCCAGTGATATGGGTCCCAACTAGTTTGACAAACTGCTGTTTAAGTCGCCGACAAGATATATGGAGCGTAGATTTTCTGACGGACGGTGCGTGATCGATGCTCTTCTCGTTCCTCTTACTCTTATGAAATGAAACACAACACATTATATCTTACCCCCAAACCATCGTTTTCCCATCTCTCACCTTTGTTATTCTTCATGCCTATGCTACCCCAGAGCTTTTGTTTGTTTTAATTGCTGTAACCAGAGACAGATATAAAGGTCGGACATAAAATCTTTTAGTATTTATAGTCTAGTACTCAATAAAAATTGTGTGTTGGAATTGGACCTACTACTCTACTACATGCCAAGCTTGGGTCCGTATGACTCATACAACCAGACAAAAACAAAGAAGAAGAGCAAGTTCGAACAAAATGGAAAATTTGTGAGGCTCCACATGATAATTATGCGATCATTTGACCCCATTTTCTTTTACGAGGCCTAATCAGTAATCACATTCACCCTGATGGGAAATCATGATGTACCTTATCAGCGTACGCAATGTTCAATCACTTCTTTTTTCTTTTTCTTTTTCTTATCTAGATAGCGATCAATCAATTTAGCGTCAATTGCATGTTTGCACAAACTGCCAAAACCATATGCCACGCCCTCGGATATAATGGACTTTTCACAGAATAATCATTTTCATTTGTTCTTACAAAATGGACAAGGTTTGTTTCTGGATTAAAATTTAGATAGCAAGTGTTTTTACTTTTTTAGGTCAGTATCATTATATATATATATATATATATATATATTACACAAGAACTTATATGTATTACTTAAGATCAATCTAAACAATAAAATGTAATTAATATTAAGTAGTTTTTATAAATAATAAAAATATTAGACTTGTATTGTTTAGATAGTTCATCCAGTGTATTGTATTTATTTGTTACATATATTGAATATGAATAAATTGTGTTGTAATTTTTTCATATTCACAATTTCACTTATATTCTTTTGTAATGATTTTTAGTAATTAGATAAATCTCAAGTAGAACTTAAATCAGTATTTGTTAAACTCATAAAATTATTAACTATAATAATAGCTGAGACGTTGGTGGATCCAATGGCTCTTTGCTCCCCTCACTTTCCTAGCTTGTAAACAATCACCATCTGCTACTGCTATCTTCTTTAGACCTCAATCACCTAACTACTACTCTATCAACACATCAACATCATCGGTGTTAATTATTTCACCACCAAGCCCTCCTTCATCCACCCTAATTGTCTTCCCAAGTTCAAGTTGATTGTGGCAACTTAGGCGACTTGTCCTAATCTCTGGTGTCGTCTCCAACTCTCGCACTTTGTTCCTGTATACAATTTAATTTGTTTTATTTTTATTTTTTACAAATATAATTAGAATATATTGTTTCAAAACGGATTTGATAACTTGTGTTAAAAAGCCAAATCCTTATTGAATTTATTTATCTATCTATATATATATATATATTTGAACAAAATTCTTAATTTAAACGGATTCTTTTATATGTATGTTGACGTCAAGCGAAAGGGAGAGCTCATGAAATTGAACTAAGAAGAAAGTAGAACTTTGAAGTGGAATTGGGTTACCTGCAGGAATTACGCCCCTAATTCTATTAAGTCAATAGGGCATTTATTTATAGAAAAGAGATTCTTTCGCAACGTATTGATAATAAATTTCATCACTGAAATTACTTTTTTCCCACTAATATTAACCAATGGCCATTGGCCACCCATGATTATTTGAGATTTGTTGTAAAAGTTATTGTAATTCTAAGCATTACTAATTTATTTATATATTTAATTATTACGTGATATCCACAACATTTTTATAATAAAAAATAAATTAATTATTATTGATTCTAATTTAAACTTATAATTTAAATTACTTTTGTACCTTTCATTAACCATCAATAAAAATATATTATTTAAGATTTGTTATAAAAATATTTAGTAAATAATATTTTTCATTTATTTATATAATAGATATATAATCCATTATGCAATGGACCCACTTGCTCAAAGCAAACTCTGACGAAGCTTTAATGAGGGTGAAGTAGGAGAATTAATAATGGGCTAAAAGACTGGGCGAAGTAACAAGACTTGAAACATGCGGAACTCTGTGGAATGGGCCCTATAAATACAGGAGCCAGGAGGTCATTAAAAGCCATTACTGTCCAATTTAGAGAATGGGCATGCTGTGTCCCCCATTTGCTTACAAAGATCCACCATTTCTTCAAATTCAAATCCGGGCTGTTACTACTGTCAGGCTCTCAGCAGAAACAGCTCATGCTTTTCTTACCTTACATTACATGATAATTCAATTGAGCAAGGATTTGGTCACAACTCATAAGGCTAAGGTGAGGCTCTTTAGTCTTTATGGATCTCAGGATAATCCATCAAATCCAAGAGGATGTCAACACAGTAAAAGTGTCAGAATTTGGCAGTAGATATTAAAATCACATTCAAGGTATAATAAAAAAAACAAAAACAAAGCAAAATCTAATTATATTTGATCGTCGACAACAGGATTCGAACCTGCGCAGGAAAAGCCCAACAGATTTCGAGTTTGTCTCCTTAACCACTCGGACATATCGACGGTATCATTTTGTCGAATTTGGAACATTTGTTTATAATCTTACTAGCTAACTATTGACAAGCAGAAACCAAGATTGGATTTGAAAATAGAATCTTGCAAGAAAATAAAGTAGGTTTTTGCTAGACTTGACAAGTAAGGTCGGACGAGTCAAATTGGATTTGGGTCTAAAATAGGTTGAAAAAACAAAAAAAATTATGATCCTTACTCAGTTTTCAGTGGACCGTGTTAAGTCCAGCCTATGAGGGGAAGTTCAAATTTTCTATATTGCTTTTGGAATCTCATATTGACAATGACTAGAAGGATAAAAAGGAGGTTTTACTGATCCTATTAAAAATAGTAGTCCAACATTGAAATAAAAAGAAATAAGGAGGTGTGTCAGTACCTTAAAAGTAGGGTGTAGCTTTATTGTTGATGGCTTGTGCATAGGCGTTAGTGTGTTACGATTACGATACATAATATGTATCGAATTACAGCATTTATATTGGTAGAGTTGTTTTTTTTTTTTTTTTTTTTTTTTTTTTTTTTTTTTTTCCTGTTTGGCACGGTAGAAAGTTACTTATTTATTTTACTTACTCACTTTACAAAATAGTGAATTTATTTTAACTTTCAACATAATAAAATAATATAAGAATAAAAGAACAATAGTAGTGTGAACGCACAAACAATATATAGCCGTGTGAACACTATATAAAAAAAGAAAATAAATGAGTAAAAGAAGTGTGAACGCACAAATCATAGCAGTGTGAACACAGAAAAAGAGAAATAAAAATGAATAAAATAATCAAAAGCAATGTGAACACACAAATAAAAAAAATTTTACCTTTAAGCTACCGTGCATGGTAGCTAGTAGATGTGGAGCAAAAAATATATAGATTTGGCTCTACTATTGTAGGGCACATTTTGGTATTTGGTAGTGCTAAAAATAGCAATATAGCTATTTAGCACCACTAATTTGGATGCTCTTATATATAAATCGTTACATATCATAAGAATGTACTCATGAATCGTATAATACATAAGTGTGTATCATTGTATCGTATCATAGAATCTTATGATATAAAACAAATGAGTTTTTATTTTTTTGTTTTTGGTTAAAATTTATACTTTTATTTGATGCCAACAATTTGTTAGACTTTTTTTTAATACAAAATTATTGGGATACTTAATTGAGCCCAATAAAATAACATTTCCATGACTTTTTCTCCATTTGTTCTCTCTTTCTCTTATAAAATTTGGACTACACACTGAACACATAACTTTCATATTGGCAAATTTCATTTGTATAGCATGAAAAAGGTATTAATTAACAATATAATTATTCTTTATTATTATTATTATTATTATAAGCCTAAGAAGTTGGAATGCCAAGAAGAAATTATTAAAATAAAAGAATAAGATTATATAGTAAATGCCGATGATGAAGAAGAAAATGTTAATGAAAAAATAATTTCACAAAATGATGAATATTATGATAACATTGATTTAGATGGAGTTTATTAAGCAAGATGATGAATATGATGAAAATAAATTATTATATTTGCATCATGTATTAAATTAGTCATTAGTTGAATATATTTCAAATTTATAATGAATATATATAAAATATTTTATTAGGTGTTTATGGATATTATGATATACGATACAAAAATAAAAAAATTGTTTCACGATATGATTTATGTTTTGGCAACTATGGCTGTGTAACTTGTGTGTAAGAGTTAGGGGCAAATTTTAATATTGTGAAAGAGATAAAGAGTAAGTTTGCATAGTGAGTTAGTGTTAAGGACACTTTTAGGTGTACTGAGTTTTAGATAAATTTATGTTTGAGAGTTTTTTGTGAGAGTTCTTGTGTACTATAAATTCCTATTATTTATATTGAATTTTGGTTTGTGTTGCCCGTGTATTTAAACTTGAAATTAGTTGAACCACGTTAATTTTTGTGTGTTGTGGAGTGGTACTTGTTATTTTATTGCTTTGTGTATCTTTTACAACAATTGGTACCAAAGCTATTGGTTCGAGTTTTTGGCGATAGAGAGCAAAATTTTTGACTTGATGATCTTTGATGGGAAAAATAATTTTAGTCTTTGGCAAAGTACTGTCAAAGACGTCTTGATCCAGCAAGGATTGATTACGACGTTGTATGGAAAATTAAAGAAGTCGCTCATTATGTTTGATGATAAATAAGAAGAGTTTTATATATATATATATATATATATATATACAAGATAGAAATTCTACTATAATATAATCTTAGTGTATATGTATGTGAAGTTCCTTCCTAGAGACTTGAACTCCAGCCCTTACCCACCCATATCCCACAGACATTTATACTTATAGAGCAACCATCACACCAAGGGTGTGCAGTGATTAAATAAGAAGAGTTTGAGGTGAAAGCAATTGATATTATTTGTTTAATCTTACCCCTGAGGTAAAGTATTGTGTGTTGAATAAGACTTCTCCCCAAGAATTATGGGGGAAAAATTAGAGAAAGTGTATATGCCAAAGTTGTTGACAAATTGGTTACGCTCGAAGAAATAGGTGTAACAGCTACACATGGAGTAAGGTACTAATATTAGAGATCATTTGAATATTTTTAATAGATTAACTACTCAATTGAAAACCATGGAAACTAAGATTGAGGTGGATTCAACTTTGTTGCTCTTAACCTTGCTCCCTCCTTTGTATGGCACCCTAGTGACTAATTAAACCACTAGTTGGTAAGCAGACATTAAAGTTAATTAGAAGGTTTTAAAAAAAATCTATTGGAGACAATGAATGTCAAGAAACAAACAAATATTTTAAAAGTTAGGGCATTTGCGGTGAAATTTTTATTCAAGTTGTGGTAGGAGTGGGTCATATAGATGGGAAGAATGATAAGGGGAAGTCAAGATCTAAGACTAGATTGAGGAAAGAAATTAATTAATAATATATGGAGTGCTGTTATTGTCAATGTCATAGATGGGGCATAATCAGTCTTAATGTTAGAAGTTGAAAGCTAAGAGGACTTCAAGAAAAGTCATGTAGTTAGAAGTCCGTGGATGCAACAGTTGCTGCAGCAAATAGTGAAGATAAAGATTGTGGGAATAGGTACAGTAAAAGTTAAGATGTTTGATGGAACTGTGTAGACCTTTAATAGGGAATATTTTCACTAGTTAGAAAATTTTTCCAAACACCCTAGAGTCTTCGGTCACCAAAAGTATCATGAGCTTACCAAAAGAATTTTTGGTCACCAAAAGTATCGTCGGTCATAAAGGGAGCCTAACACTGCGCGACATGTTTCGCCTTAACGGTCGTCATGTATCAATGGGTCGTCAAGTACCCAACGATCGTCAGGTACCTTCCCTAACACAGCGCGGCACGCTCTGCCCTAACGGTCGTCACGTATCAATGGGTCATCAAGTACCAAGGGGTCGTTAGGTACCCAACAATCGTCAAATACCTTCCTTGACACTACGCAACACGCTCCGCCCTAACGGTCATCACGTATCAATTGGTCGTTAGGTATCAAGGTATCGTCAGGTACCCAGTGGTCGTCAGGTACTTTCCCTTACACCGCGCGACACGTTCTGCCCTGACGGTCGTCATGTATCAATGGATCGTCAGGTACCAAAGGGTTGTCAGGGACCCAGCAGTCGTCAGGTACCTTCCCTGACACCGCGCTACAAGTTCCGCCTTGACAGTCGTTACGTATCAATAAGTCGTCAGGTACCTATCAGTCGCCAGGTACCTTCCCTAATACTGCGTGGCACACTCTGCCCTAACAATCGTCACGTATCAATGGGTCATCAAGTACCAAGGGGTCATCGAGGACCCAGTGGTCGTCAGGTACCTTCCTTGACATCGCCCGACATGCTCCGTCTTGACAGTCGTTACGTATCAAGGGGTCGTCAAGCACCCTACTTATCGCCCAGAACATGCAGATACTAACTTGTCTAAATCGATGAGACACTTTTGGCAGACGACCCACTATACTCGTCTAATCAACAAACGAACTTGCACACTAATAAGGGTATTTTCGTCTAATAAAGTCCTTCGAGCACTTTGACCCATCAGGATGGAATACTCCGCCATTGACCCATCAAGGTTTGTGCCTCTTCTGGTGGGACCTACTAACTACGGACTTGTCGGGATGAGCTCCTCATTTGACTTCCTTGAAGTCTTTGCAAATCAGTGCTCCACGTATGTGCCCAACGGATGGTTGTGTATGTACCCGACGGATGGTCACGTCTTATCCTTCGTATTCATACCGACGGACAAATGGTCATACCGACGATTGAGTAACTGGGTCCCACAAACCTTTATGTATTCTCCACTCATGCATCCCTATATGGAAATAACTTGCACTACACGCCCAAAGGCCATACTCCACGCTCGTATCTTCCCTATATGGGAAGAAAAGCTCAAGATCTCGAGGTCTTAACTCCAAATCTTCTCTACAAGGGAAAACCCTACATTTAAGGGATCTTTGTCAGCTCTACACCACTATATAAGCACTAGGCCTCCTCTTCCTTAAGGTGCGTGAATTCTCGCTAGCTCTTGTATTCTTGAGTTCTTGGAGATTCTTCTATCACTAACTTAACTTTCGGAGGGTTTTTGGGTGGTACCCACCGGTGCCTTTTGATTGGTTCTTCTCTTTTATTCTTCAGGTACACCTATTGGCACATGTGTGGACGATCAACTCACTGACGATTTTTGTGCATCATCAACCTTGGTAATGAAAGATTTACTTAAGTTTGGAAGAAATGAGAGATAATAAATTATGGAAGTTGCTAAAAATGTTTTTGGAGGTGATGAAATTGAAATGAGAGAAAACTTTCAAGAATTTGTACAGTTGAAGTAGGAAAGCCTAGTGAAGCAAAAGGCAAAGAGAAGCCTTTAGTTAATTAGAATATCACATAGAAAAGATAATCATGGATGGAAAAGGCTTAAATTTTGTGGAGATACAGTTGTCACCGCCATATATAATGTGACGTTGTGAATAACCGGACAACACCAACCATCACAAACCAAGAAATTAAACTTTAAACCCAAATTAGAATAAAATAAAGAAGAAATTTAAAGAAATTGTTCAAATCCTAAACTTAAACATTCAAATTTTTAAACTCATATTAGAAGTTCAAATATTTAATGTTTAAACCCAAATAACGAAAATAAACTTTGAAGCCAAATCTATTGTTCAAAACTTTAAAGAAATTGAGCAAATAAACTCAAAACGAAACCACTCGATCATTCAAAATGTTAAGAAATCAAGTAACTAGAAGTTGCTGGTAAAGTACTGCTGGAAAGTGCCTTTGGTTTTTAAAGTTGGTTGAATAGTAATATTTAATACTAATTAATAGAAAAATTATTCATTCAACCATGGGTTAGAACTTGATGAAGAGAATTTTCTTAGATTTTGGAATGTTCTGTTAACGGATGAGTGTTATTTTGTTAAGTTTTGGGATACAATATCATTCCACTAAACCTAAGGAAATTTTTGTAAATTATCCTCTCTCTTTTTCTTTTTTCCAGTAAAATTAAAATTCTAATATGATTTATTTTTTTAATGAATCAATAATTCAATCTTTGATTCCTCCGAAAATAATGGGCTGCAACGGAATGAAAGATTACTTCCAAAAAAATTGAGAATTTGGACCAGATTTGTATAATACTCTTTATATTTTACTAATGTATACTATTTATTCCTATGACTTTCTGAACACACACACACCTCGTTAAGTCGTTAGTCGCTACTCTTGTCACTCAATTTCATGCCGTCATTGTCAGCCTTCTTCCATTCTGTAAGTTTTTTTTATTATCCTTTCTTTAATTTTAATTTTAATTTTAGTTTTAATTCTTTGTGCATCAACTTATTTAGTTTTATTTTTTTCCTAAAATTAGGTCAAAGAATGATTGTACTTTGAAAAAAAAAAAGTTTTTATAGAGTTGTACATAACAAAATAAGTTTATGGCTAATGCATCATTATAAAATCTCAATCCAGCCACATTAGCAAGTTGCTTTTTTTAGTCGTTAAATAAATTGCTTTGGTGAAACTCACTAGAGAGGAGTTTTTTACAGAGTCATAAGATTTAAAGATGTAATGAACCCTTTAAAATTAAGATGGATTTTATTCTATGTTGATTTTTGAACCATGAGGAGACCCTTGTTTTAGCATACGTCGTTCAAAAAAATTGGTCCTTATTTGTCAAGGCAACTCAAAGCCATTGGACATGTGTCATTTGGGTTTCTAACTCTAACATAGGACAATCATAGAATTGATGAGTTTAAAGGCTGTCTTGTTTAATAAAGGTGGTTTTTTATGATTGTGAGGACTTGGGTTGCAACAAATTGATTGTCATGTTTCTGGGAAGTTTGGAGAGTGGCAAATTGAGGGTTGTGACCTGGGTTTTGAAGCATCAGTTTGGTGGAGAAAAAGGATTTAGGTTTTGTAAACATATAAGAATATGAATATATATGTATATATATGATTGAGATCAAGCAATTATAGTAGGAATCAAGTCTTATGGTCCTTCATTTTTGTTTCCTCTTTTACTAAACTTATATTTCATGTACTTTTTTTGTCATACTCAATTGAAAGCTTGTTTTCTCCAATTTTCTAACTAGACATTTGTTGAGGTACAATTTTTCAGATCCTAATTTCATTGACCCACTCACAAAAATACTCATACAAGCCCATAAACTATTTGGGCCCCCACAAATATTTCCAACAAATTACCCAAATATTCCCCATATTATTACTCAACTTGAGCCCTCACAAATATTACCCATTATTTCCCACATATTACCCAACTTGGGCTCTCACAAATATTTCCTTTATTACCCAACTTGGGCCCACACAAATACTTCTTATACCATTACCAAAAATTGGCCACAAAATTATGTCATTTCTATAAAAGCTCAAACTCATTTACCTTGTGGGCAAAACCCAAAAAACCCAACAAAACTCTCTTACAAAGTCCGTTGCTACACGGCACCCTAAAGCCTATTGCTACATGGCACCTCTAAAGTCCGTTATTACATGACACCTCTAAAGCTCGTTGCTACACGGCACCCTAAAGTCCGTTGCTACACGGCACTTTTACAAAGCCTGTTGCTACATGGTAATATTTTTACAAAAATCTCAAACTATTTACAAAAGCCCAACACTATTTTGACAACTATTTACAAAAGCCCAAAATACTATTTTGGCAACTATTCATAAAAGCCCAATATTATTTTGGCAACTATTTACAAAAGCTCAAATACTATTTTGGCAACTGTTTACAAAAGCCTAAATATTATTTCGGCAACTATTCACAAAAAGCCCAATACTATTTTGGCAACTATTCATAAAAGCTCAATATTATTTTGGCAACTATTTACAAAAAGCCCAAATACTATTTTGGCACCTTCTATTAAAAAAAAATAAAAAATAAATAAATAAATAAAAACCCAAAACTATTGGGCAAACAATTATTCTACCAAAGCCCAAATATTATTTGGCAAAAGAATTATATTCAAAGTTCAAAACTATTCTTTGGCAAAAACATATTTTGATATATTAAATTTCCTAACTCATGGGAAACATAAATTGCTTATGACATATAACCCATATTTCAATACTATTTCTTCTACAAAATGGGAACTTTGCTTCTTTTTTTTTTTTTTTTTTTTTCCATAAGAAACTCTAACTATAAAAGCCCATGTATATTACCCATGGCAAAACTATTCATTTTGTAGGGATGAACAAGCCCAAAGAAGTCCAATAACAAGGCTCAGCCGAGACAGCCCAGCCCTTGTTCAAACCTCAACAACTAAAGCTCACTTAAGTAACTAAAGTGGTTAGCCTAGCCACGGGTCAAGTTTCAGCACAACTAAGCTGACAGCTGGGGCCCACTGCTATCATTTTTAGCTTGTCAAATCAAATCAGAATGGGACACATGTCTAGCTGAGCTTACACTCTTCCTTGGCAAGCTGATTTTCATGATTATTGATGTGACATAAAGTTGTGTGGACAAGACATAAAGCTGTGTTGACAAGACATAAAGCTGTGAAGATGAAGCTAGCCATTCTCTCTCTCATCTCCAACACATTCGGTCAAAGAACAAGGGGCAGCCATGAACAGACCATGAAAGCTTCTGGAATCACTTATAAATAGCTCATTACCATACCAAAAATGTATATTTTCTGGTTCATGAACCAATCACATGAACCCTAATGGGGAAACTTAGAGAAATGTGCTTTGGAGGGCACCAAGGAAATCTCCAGCAGAGTTCAGAGGGCTCCAAAATTGACACCTGGCTTGAGATGACACAATCTGCCCTAGGAAGCTCTGATACTAGCAATAGACAACCAAGATCATTAGCCTAATACATGCTCTAATCTCATTGGCTGAGGACAATCAGCATTTAATGCTAAATCAGAACCTCCAACTGCTATTACCTAAAACAGCAAGAACACCTTAAAGCTAAACTTACCGTTCTTTGCCAAATCCTAGAAACGATTTTCTAAGAATTTTCTAAAGATTAAGATTGATTTTGGCAGAGATTATTTGCTAAAAACCCCTTTAAACTCAACCATAAATAGAGCTCTTCATCAACACCTCAAGACACACCAATAGAGAAGAGCAACTCTCTCATAAATTTCTCTATTTTCCTCTCTCTCTAATTTTCTTAAACTCTTAGTGAGGTTCTGAGCTTTTGAGTTCTTAGTGTCAAAATTAGAAACTAAGCTCTTCAGCCCCCTAGCTCACAAATACCCCTCACACCTCTACTCATAAGCTCTAATCCTTCCCCTAGCAGAAAGTCCCAGCAACTTCGCTAAATACTCTCTCTCTCTCTCTCTCACTCATACTACCAAAATGACCACCACTACTCACTACATATGCTATATCCATGAGCATACCCCGACATAATAATGATCTTGATGCGCTAGCTGGAATCTCTCTCTCTCCCTTTATCTCACACTAAGTTTTCTTCATTATTTGCTATAATAGATCCCATAGTGTTTGTTTATTCATTTACTATTGAAAGTTATAATGTAATTATTACTATAGAGTTTTTCCCTCGTGTTATATTGGAGGACTTTTTCTTGCTGGATCCTATGGATGATGATTTTGGAAATGTAGACACTCTCCTTAATTTATGAAATAATTAACGGTTGGAGATTTATTCTATTTTCTCATTTTACTGTTGAAATATTTTACCGCTGGAATATTTTACTGCTGGGCTATTTCTTTATTATAGTAGGCATTTCTATTGTGCTGACGTGTCTACTATAGGAAACGTTTTTTGGGCCATCCCATAATCCTTGCCAGTCCTAACCTAGGCCCAAGGCATAAAATAAGGCGAATTCTCAAAAGTTTCACCGATAGCCTCTGGGCCGTGCTTCAAGCCCATTATCGAGTTTCGATCTAGGCCCCCAACCCAACATAAATCTCATTAGTCAACTTTTCGCCCCCAACAACATTAAATATTTAGTTTTATCCACTAAAACTTCTTTCTTTTCCAAAATCCATCATATAACCTCTCTAAGAACCCTATGCTTTCTCTAGTTTAATTAAAACCATATAAAGACCATTATGGCCATCTATATTTTATTTCTTTAGGTGTTTAACAAAAAAATATAGCTTCCATGGTAAATTGCCAAGTACAAAACCAAATTAATTCTTCAATATTATTGTTTTGCGTTTTAACTTATGTTCAATTACTCTCCCAAAGTTTTATAGTGTGACTGATAAATTTAAATTTCATGATAATTTACTTCAAGCCCATTATCGAGTTTCGGTCTAGGCCCCCAACCCAACACAAATCTCATTTGTCAGAAGGAAAACTTTTCCACCCCCAACAACATTAAATATTTAGTTTTATCCACTAAAACTTCTTCATTTTCCAAAATCCATCATATAACCTTGTAGGGGCCTTTTCGTTGTGCGTTGGGCTGAGCGGCCTCCCGCGGTAGTAGGCCCGAGTATTATGAGTAAGGGAGTTGAGACCGGTCCAATTGCAACTCAATTTGGTCCGGCTTGTGCGCAAACGTTGAGGGAAGACCTAGCAAAGTGGGCTTATCCTCTGTTTCTGCCGCAGAAGACTTTTCTCTCGTTTCTGCCGTAGGATTGACGTTTCTGCCGCAGAAGGAACTTTTCTCCGGTTTCTGCCATAGGTTTGACTTTTTTGCTGTGCAGCAAAACTTTCTACTATGCAATGAAACTGTCTGCTGTGCACTAAAGCTTTCTGCTGTAGTAAAGCTTCCTGCTGTAAAGCCTTCTGCTGTGTAATAGAGCTGTCTGCTGTACATTAAAGCTTTCTACTGTGCTTTAAAGCTTTCTGCCGTGTGAATGACTACTCTTCATTTTTACTGCAGAAATACTTTTCCACTTCCTTGTCCCGGCTTGTGTGCAAACCACACCACGTCTGCAATGACATTGCTATAGTATCATCTCTTTTTAGTTATAAATAAAATAATAATAAAACCTGGTGTCAATGCAATGACATATTCAAGGAAGGTTGGAATGATCTAAATATGTGAATGGCTGAATGTGAATTTTGGAACCACTCATAATGGTAAATTATCATGTTATCTCGAGGTTTAATGTGTCATGAGAATGTATATTTGTTTTCATAATATTAATAAATAAATAAAAAATCCTTGGTTTAAGATGGCACAGATTTGGACCAAAGATAGAGTAACAGATAAGCATGCTGAAACTGCAAAGAAAGGTGTAAGACATGCTTCCCCGGGCTCTATTGATGACTTTGATTCGATTCCTTCAACCCTTTATTATGACGCTTTGATGGTGTCCCTAAATGAGCAAACTATGTCATCTGGAGTTGATGAAAATTGTTCTCGAGCACCTTCTCCAGAGGCAAAAAAAAAAGAAAAGTGTCAGAAGCTAAAGAAAATGATGATGCAAATGCAATTGCTCGTGGACTTGATAGTATAGCTAAGGCAATTAATAGGGCAACTGATGTTCTTGCAAAGTGTTAGGGATCGAAAAGATCAGGGGAAAATACCTTTGCAGCTTTGGAGGAAATGAACTTGAATCAAATCTCTTGATCGAGGCCTGCATATGTTTGATGAGTAATCCACTAAATCTGGAAACTTTCTTTGGTTGTCCAATTACCAAGCGCAAAGAGATCTTACTGAAGTTGATGTCCAGATTTAACAATTAAGAAGTCATATTTGTTGCAATGTTTGGACACGCACTATTTTGCTACAGTGGTTGGTTCGGCCAATAACTCGTTGGAGGTGTTTTGGTTACAATGCATGGACTTCTAGCAAATGGTTTATCATTTGGTTGACAATGAATATGTACATGAATGTTCATGTTGGCTGTTGTTAGAAATGTGTTTATTATCATTCATGATGTGGATGGTGTAATAACTATGAATCATTGTGTTTATAAGGGTGCACAGATTACTTGAAGAGCTGTTTGTTAAAGATGGTCTTTTTTTTTTTTTGGCTCATGGCTCTCTCTCTCTCTCGCGTCCTGCAGACTGAGAATATGTTGTAGATTAGATTTCATATAGGTAAAGGATAGAATTAATGAGCAAACAGATGAGACTAGATCACTAGACTAATTGTTGGGTGCAAGTTGTAAATAAAGAGGGATCTGCAACTTGAGAATTATTTCTAACCAAGCTTATAACTTTTAGTGTTTCACAGAATAACTTAGTAGACATTATTTATAGATTTTGGTTTGCTCTCTCTTTAGTGTACAAAAGAGAAGAATAGCAAATAGAGTATCTATGGGTGCCATGTAAGTGCAGCATATGCATCTAGACTGATTTATCACTAAACATAAAACTATTTGTCATAATTAATAATTAATGATACGCCACAAACAAGAAGAGTTTTCTCTGGCTGGTACCAACTTACTATTTCCTAGCTGCCTTAACTGGGCACTGCAAATACAAACAAGATAGGTAGATCTCCAGAAAATATAAGGAACAGTGATGAACCAATCTACAAACACATAAAACCGCAGACATTTACATCAAAGCTACCATGTTCTTCTGGCCCATCCACCGTGTAATGGCTGATTTTATTCTTGCTGCTAATGCCAGCGCTCTTGTCTCATAGCAATCTGGATGGATAACCTTCGCTTTCCCTGATACAGTATTCACAGATACTTTGCTACAGGCCGTGGACACAGCAGTACCTTTATAAGCCTTGCAGATATAGCTTAGAAAGTTTTCATAATCCTGCAGTGAGAAATTATATCATTTCTTAGAGAGAGCAATAATAATGGTTACCCATTACCCATCAATATTTTAAATGACCAGAAATTAATCTAGTGGTTACAAACAACCATCACTTGTTTAATTAGTTCAAAATGAGGTTACACAAATATAATCCAATCATGTATGCATATGGCCTTGGTGAATAATATTGGAAAACAGAAGAACTTTACATAGTCAAAAGAACAAACCTCATAGAGTGGTTCTCCATCCACAACAACCCAAGGCACATACTCATGAGGAGGCTGAAGGGTGTTTGTTTCAGCTGCATATTGCAATTCAAGCTGTATAAAGAAAAAATAAATCCAATTATAGATAGCTAGAGAATTTCTGACAGTAATAAACCATAGTATAAGTGACAAGAGGTAAAAGAAAGGAAAACGCTGTGCCTAGTATGATTCCAGTCAGCAGAATAATAGCACATATCCCCCCTCTCCCCACAGAAACAAAAATAAAAAGGCCCCTAGAGTGGTCCCATATGAAAGAATGGAATGATTTTACAAACAATCAAATGTCAGAGAAGTCAGTTTTTAGTGTGTCAATTCAAAATACTTGCACTAAATTACCACTCTATGTAAGAAGCTCTTGATTTGGGGTTGTGTTCTTCAGTATTCTAGTCACAAGTTTAAATATAAAAGTATTTGGTGGTCATGGAAGCTCCAACCATTTCCTGGCCATGTTATTAATTAACACCATCCAAGTATTTGGCAGCTCATTTTTTATAAATGCTGATTTCACCCAATCCTTGGTGCGGTGGCAAGTGCCATCCACCAAAAGCAAAAGGTCATAGGTTCGAGTCTGGGAATCATCTTCTCCAAAAAAATTTGGAGGCTTGCAAAAGTGGGGGCTTTGTGCATTGGGTACAATTTTTTTTTTTTACCAATTTCACCCAAGCCCAGTAAAGATTAGTCCTTCAGTAATTCCACGGGATCCACAATTACTCACCTTTACAGTACTACAAATGAAAAGCCAAATAATTTAAGGACTGATGATTCATTCAACATAAATTCAAACTCTCTTTCCTATGTTCCTAAGAAGGGTCAACTGCAAGTACTTGCATACCCAAATCTTACAGCTTCTTGGAGGAATCAAGAAAACAAAAACATATACCATCTGTCAATAAGCTATATTTAGCAAGATAGAATCCATGTAGGAAAAAAAGCATAATGACAGTTATTCAACCAGAGGTATCTCCTCAGGTAAGCTAGGGATTCTTTGGTTAGTAGCCTAGCAATTATAAAAAAAATTAATGGCAAAGCACTTCCAACCCTTCAATAATAATTATTATGTACCAACTACCAAGTGATCACACAACAAATATTCCACCTTGATGATGTAGCCCACATAAGGCTACACAATTTCAATAATGTATCTTGGTTCACATTAAGTATAGAATATTTCATTTATTCACCATAGGATAATCTGTGCTGTTTGTATATTTTAGTTTATTAGACAAAGCTGGTATAAATAGTACAATCAACTGTTATTTTGCTACAATTTGATTCTTAATAGGATAACATTAATATTAAACTTGGGAGTGCACACTGCAAACATCGAGGGGGAACTATACACATCAGAACGATTAGTTCTAGGAGCCCTAAACACCCATGATAACAAAACAAAAAAAGAGGTGTGCATCCTGATATTTTCACCAAGACAGCTTACGCCACTTGAATGGAAAATTTAATGTTAAATTCAATTGGAGAAAACCAACCTCTTTACCATGTCCACTACTATAGCAATCTGAAATAGGTTTTGGATCCAAGCCCAGCTTCTCAAAACATAATTCCCATTGGGGGTACTTGTGTTCGTAGACCAAAGTCTCAACGCAATTAATAAAAGGAAAATGCTCACTCTGCAACAACATGAAAGTGCATGAGAACATAGCATTGCCACTCACATGTTATTAAAAGTTAAAACCCTTGAATAACTGACCAAACAACTCAACTAACTTAAGATTTTTCATTTTCCAAGAAGAAAAAACCACCCTAGTATTTGTTAGGGAGAAAAAACCTTGGGGAGACTCCAATTGAGGCCTTAATATAACATATAGGAACACCACTTAACCCAACAACTTAAGCCTGTAGGTTTGAGCCTAATTGTATTATATTAATTCCTCATCTTCTTTACCTTTTCTCCATGTGAGACTTCCAGTCACACATGTATAACCTTCAGTATGCATATGATTAAAACATGTTCACAACTATCCACAAGACTTTCAGAAATACTGAAATGATGTCCCTGTGCACACCACAACTGAATATAAGCTTAGCACCAAGAAGAAAACGCTAGTAGCACTTTTATAGTCTTATGTACCAATGGGTTCTTATCATTTTTCATTTCTACTGTCTTATGGTCAGTAACAAGTCTTACCAATTTGCCAAGAGCCTCGTAGCTTAATTGGCACCTCTTGGTATTTTCAATGGAAACACCCAATATTCAAATCCTCACTCCCCCATTGTAACTATCAAAATATTAAAAAAAATGAAGTCTTACCAAATCAGGCCAGACATCAATTGCACAGGCTTCCACAGTGTTTAGTAAGCATTCATATGGGCCATGCTGCAATCATCATCAAAAAATTTAGTACTTCATCCTATGTTAATACATAGAATAATGAAAAGTACAATTTTGACGTTCTCAATACAAGTAAATAAGTCCAACCCATATGGGAAAATTGTCAAATAGTATAAGAATACAGTTCCAAGCAATTGAATTGTGATTAATCAAAAAAAAAAAAAAAAAGACAAGCAGACAATTCATAAAATTGTGGAATTAAGGAAAACCATGACCTGGCAATCGAAGGTGTTGTTGCCTCTGAGTTTGGCGTTACCCCAAGGAACGAGTTTGAGATCGACGATAGAGATGAGATCAGTTTCGAAGAGCTTGTCCAGGTAATTGATTATGAAATTGGCGCTGTAGGGGCATAGGGATTCGTAGTATAAGCCCACAGAGACTTTCTGAGAATCCGATGGTAAAATAATTCTAGAAGCTGACGAAGAAGAAGAGGTGAACAAGAAGAGGTAAGAGATGAGAGAGAGCGTAATTACAAAATTAGAAGCCATTGGAGAAAAAGGCTGAGAGATTTTCAGAACAATGGAGCTGAGAGTCAGAGAGGGAGTGATATCTTAAAGAAAACTATATCTATATGCAGAGAGCATATAAAAACCAGGACTGGAAAATTACAGGTGTTTGTTGTTAGAGCCCGCCACTAGTCAGAAAACGGTTCATATATATATATATCATTCTTTTTAAATTTTGGGCTTTTTTTTTTTTTAAAAAAAAAAAATTAACAACAAACACACACGGGATAAATTCACTCTATCCACGTATTGATATTTATGGACAAAACTTTGCTAAAATTGTTTTTATATATATATATATATATATATATATTGAGAATTTTTTGTTGAAAAGTTGCATCTTAAATTCTTTAATTAAATTTAAATATATGGATATGTTGAATTTAATGGTCTTTAAAAAAGATAACAATTTGTATGTTGTATTGATGAATGAAATCACTTAATTTTTTACCTTCTTTTTTTCACGTTTTACCACTCCACTTTTTAACAATAATTTTTTTTTTATTAATCTTTTTTTACACTCTCTCTCGTCTATACGAGCCCTACCTCCCTTGGTTTATCCAAGGGCTTGAATTTTCTTTTTCTACTGCTTGTCTACTACTACTACTGATACTATGGCGGATGGAGTGATTGATGGATTAGAGAATTTAAAGCTAACTGCTGAGGAAGAAGAAGTAATAGAGATTTCGGATGAGGGCAGACTGCCTAACATTGAAAGCTGTTGTTTGAGCTTGATTGGGAAGTTTCTGACCTGTGAAGCATTTAATAAGAGGGCAGCGTTGAATACTCTATGTGCAGCATGGGGGATGCAGTCAGGAATATAGATCTTAGAGGTTGGATCAAACCTTTTTTAGTTCAAGTTTCAATCCGAGTTTGATTTGAATCGAGTTTTGAAAGGAGGACCGTGGAGCTTTGATAATCAATTGCTTATGCTGACCAAGTGGAGGAAAGGAATGACAGCGAGTAACGTAAAGTTGGATTGTGCTTCCTTGTGGATACAAATTTGGGGAGCACCTTTTGATATGGTATCTCCCCAAATGGCTACTGAGGTTGGAAGCAGATTAGGAGTTGTCGAGGATGTGGAGAGATGTAGAAGAAAGGATGCTCCAAATTATTTTATAAGGGTTCGAGTGGCATTGCCTATATCAAAACCTCTGAGACGTGGTGGGTTCATTGCAGATTCGGATGGGGTAAAACGTGGGTGCATTTTAAGTATGAAAGATTTCCAATGTTTTGTCACTTTTGTGGAATCCTGGGACATGATCTTCACCACTGTCCGAGACACTTTGCTGCAGAAAAAAGTGATGGGGAGGTGGAGTATCAATATGGAGATTGGATGAGAGCATCTGAGGGACGGCAAAGGTCTCTTCCTCGTGACAGAACCGCCAATCCCAAGCAGCAAGCATGGAGATCCGAAAAACATGGAATGGATGGTAATGCAGATGCACACGGCGAGAATCTTGGGATACACACTGATGAAGCGTAAGTTCGTCAGTCAAGTAAGTTCGTCAGTAGATTTATACTGATGAAGCGTAAGCTCGTCAGTCGAATTGGTCAAATGGAAGCAATCCTCAGCCTGTATGAACGTACTCTCAAAGGTGGTCACCGGTATGGTGCCTGCCACAATACCTCCGATGCCAAAGTTAGTATAAGAAACTCCTTTAGGAATAAACAATATAATTGAACAGAATGAAAGAGATCTCTTAGTGTCTATGTGTGTATGTCCCTTGTACTTGGCAATGTGTGGGTTTTATATAGGTTTTCACAGCTTCTAGCTGTTGAGGTAGTTATGGAGGTCTTAATGCTCCTCTTGGTAACGCCTGGTGCTGTGTAATGTGGTTTAATGTGCTCCAACGGTTCATACAGTTGGCCTTGTAACCGTTTTGGGTGTAATTGTGCTGCATTGAATGGCCTTCATGCCTTCGTCAATGACGTGGGTATTAATTTGCTCGTCTAGGGATATCTTCGTCGGTATCATGGTCGTCGTCTTTGGTAAATAAGTTCGTCAGTCCCGTTAGCTGCCCCCCGATTCTATGGTCGTCGTGACGACCGTAGAATGTGAAAGGTTTTGGGCTGTAAATAACCCCAATTCGTATGACCATTGGGTTTCCCGCTAGTCTTCAATTTTCTGAACCTTTGTTTCTAAACTTCTCCCCTTCTCTTCGTCAGTACCTTTTGTCTATAACTTCGTTAGTACCTTTTGTGACTTACACCCTTTTAAGTCATTTTTGGCTTAGCCATTTTTGGCTTTTGTGGTACACCCTTTTAAGGATTTTGTCATCGTCAGTAACTTACATCCGTTGAGACGGAATCTTGTTACTTAGTCATTTTTTGCTTTTGTGACTTAAATCTGTCGAGGCGGAATCTTGTTACTTGGCCATTTTTGGCTTTTGTGACTTACATCCGTTGAGGCGGAATCTTGTCATCGTCAGTAACTTACATCCGTCGAGGTGAAATCTTGTTACTTGGCCATTTTTGGCTTTTGTGACTTACATTCGTCGAGGCGGAATCTTGTCCTCGTCAGTAACTTACATCCGTCGAGGCGAAATCTTGTCATCGTCAGTAACTTACATCTGTCGAGGCGGAATCATGTTACTTGTGCTTTTGTGACTTACATCCGTCAAGGCGGAATCTTGTCATCGTCAGTAACTGACATCCGTCGAGGCGGAATCTTATCATCGTCAGTAACTTACATCCGTCAAGGTGGAATCTTGTTACTTGCCCCTTTTTGGCTTTTGTGACTTACATTCGTCGAGGCGAAATCTTGTCATCGTCAATAACTTACATCCGTCGATGCGGAATCTTGTTACTTGGCCATTTTTGGCTTTTGTGACTTACATCCGTCAAGGCGGAATCTTGTTACTTGCCCTTTTTTGGCTTTTGTGACTTACATCCGTCGAGGCGGAATCTTGTCATCGTCAGGGGGCTGTTGAAGGCCCAGTGTCGTCTTGAAGGTGTTAAGGTGGTCCTGGGGATCCTTGAGCCTGTCAAACGGCTCAAGTTGTGGCAGCCGAAACTTCGAAGGTACTGGGCATCCCAGGACCGCCGCTGTGAAAGGCGAGTTTGTTGCCCTTTACCATTCTGCCCACGTTCTAATCTGGCTTCTCTCTGATGGCATTTCTCAACTCTTCCATCTCCTTCCTTATCTCTTGAAGAAGATCTGAATTCTGTTCTGCCGGAGTAATGGGTCTTCGATGGTCACTCCTTCTATGGCTATTTCCCTTGTCCTCTACGTTGTTTTTGGATCGATTCTCCTCCTGTTGAAGCCGTAGCTTCATTTCCTAATTTTGCCTAGTAAATTCTTCAACGGCGGCCGCAAGAGCTTGGACTTGCTTAGCCAAGGTTGCGTAATCTTGATTGGACTCCATCTGAATATTGAAGTTGATGGAAGCAGCGTTTTCGAATATGAAAATGAAAACGTCACGTCCCCACAGACGGCGCCAAACTGATGAAGCGTAAGTTCGTCAGTAGAGTAAGTTCGTCAGTAGATTTATACTGATGAAGCGTAAGCTCGTCAGTCGAGTTGGTCAGATGGAAGCAATCCTCAGTCTGTATGAACGTACTCTCAAAGGTGGTCACCGGTGTGGTGCTTGCCACAATGTCTCCGATGCCAAAGTCAGTATAAGAAGCTCTCTTAGGAATAAACAATGTAATTGAATAGAATGAAAGAGATCTCTTAGTGTCTATGTGTGTATGTCCCTTGTACTTGGCAATGTGTGGGCTTTATATAGGCTTTCACAGCTTCTAGCTGTTGAGGTAGTTATGGAGGTCTTAATGCTCCTCTTGGTAACACCTGGTGCTGTGTAATGTGGCTTTAATGTGCTCTAACGGTTCACATAGTTGGCCTTGTAACCATTCTGGGTGTAATTGTGTTGCATTGAATGGCCTTCCTGCCTTCGTTAATGACGTGGGTATTAATTTGCTCGTCCAGGGATTTCTTCGTCAGTATCATGGTCGTCGTCTTCGGTAAATGAGTTCGTCAGTCCCGTCACAGACGGATCTTCAGCAGTCCAAACCCGTAATTAATGAGATGGAGCAATTTTAGGGAGATAAGTATACAGCTGATACGGATGTGGTTATTTTAAATTCAAATAATGACAATCCTGTGGAGGTGCTTGACAATAAAGTAGGGAGTAGGGATATGGGTGAGAATAGCATGATATCTGATACTCCTAAGGACGTGATGGGTCCTAAATTTGTGGAAGATGTCGCTGGAAAGTTGGAGGAAAATTCTGGGAACTTGAATGTGTCGTGTGACATGCAAGGTGGGATTGTGAGTGGACCAATAGTCTCCAAACCAAAATCCACGTGGACTAGAATTGTGAGAATGGATTTTGGTCTGGGGAATACGTTGAAGGCAGCATAAGTACCAGTGCTTGGGAAGAGAATGAGTATGCAAAATACTACCCTTCCCATGCAGAGAGATGAGGAGGAAATTTAGAAAACGAAGAGAAAGAAAGTGGGTCAGGAGTCTAATGTTATATCGGCGAGGGTGGGCAATCACCCTTACCGGAAACAATGAGGCTCTTAAGCTGGAACTGCCAAGGGCTTGGGAACCCTTAGACAGGTCGAAACCTTCGCAAAATTGTGAGGGAACAAGCTCCCAATGTGTATTTCCTTATGGAGACACGGCTGGATAAGGAAGGATTTGACAAGCTATATGGTGAATTACCTTTTCCAAATAAAATCACTGTTAAAAAGCCTGACTCACGGGGAGGCTTAGCTTTAATTTGGAAGAATGATGTGCAACTAGAATTAATTAATTATACAGCAAACCATATTCTTGTTAAAGTTAGAGAAGAGGATAATTATGAGTGGTGGCTGACGTGCTTCTATGGATGGCCGGAGGTAACTCAAAAAAGTAAGTCTTGGGAATTGTTAGCTCATATTCAGTCCTTTGTGGGTGAGTCTTGGATGTGCATTGGTGACTTTAATGCCATTCTTCACTCTACAGAGAAACTTAGTAAACGTCCACCACAGCTGAATCAAATGGATGCATTTCGTGAAGTTCTAGAAGGGTGTCAACTGGAGGATCTTGGGTTCAAGGGGTATCCATTTACATGGAATAATAAAAGACCAGGGGAGGCAAATACAAAGCTTAGGCTTGATAAAGCTGTAGCAACAATGGAGTGGAAAAATAAATTTCAGCTTAGCTCAGTTACTCATTTAGCCCCTCATGCTTCAGATCACTTGCCCTTAATCCTGCAAACAAACCGATTTAGGAAGAATAGCATGCTGGGAAGGATTGGATTTAAATTTAAAGAGGCTTGGCTTCTATGGGAGGAATGTGAGGAGGTAGTTAAGAATTCTTGGGAGGGTGTTGTGAATGGTGGCCACGGGTTGGAGGGTATCAAGGATAGAATCCGGGTTTGTGGGGAGAATTTGAGGATGTGGGGGCCGTCCAAAACAAAGCCTAATGCTGCGGAAATAAAAATTCTCCAGAAGAAACTTGAAGTATTAAATAGTGGAGTGGTCATTGAGGAGTCTAGGGCTGAATTTTTGGAAGTAAGCAAGAATTTAGATGATTTACTGATGAAGCAAGAGATTTATTGGGCTCAGAGATCGAGGGTTTCATGGCTAAAGCATGGGGATAAAAATACTAAATTTTTCCATGCTAAAGCATCACAGAGAAGGAGGAGAAATCATATTCAGAGAATTAAAGATAGGGATGGAAATTGGGAGGAGGAGATAGAAGACATTGCTGGGGTGGCAACTAACTATTTTGATAGTTTGTTTACTGCAGGTACATGCTCTCAGATGGAGAAATGTCTTGACACGGTGATGAGCAAAGTTATCCCTGATATGCAACAGATGCTGTCTAGTGAGTTTACTGCTGATGAAATTAAGACTGTAGTGTTCCAAATGGGACCAACAAAGGCACCTGGACCTAATGGTATGAATGCACTTTTCTACCAAAAATTTTGGCATGTTGTGGGTGATAGTGTTATTGCTGCTGTTATGGATTATTTGCATTTGGGTTTATGGCACCTGATATTAACAATACTAATATTGTATTGATCCCTAAAGTAAAACAACCGGAAAAGATGTCTGATTTTCGACCTATTAGACTATGTAATGTCATTTACAAAATTATTTCAAAGGTATTGGCTAACAGGTTGAAGCAAATCCTCCCAAGTGTCATCTCAACTACTCAGAGTGCTTTTGTTCCAGGCAGGCTTATAACTGATAATGTGTTGGTGGCATATGAGTTACTACATACTATGCAATCCAGGAAGAAAGGCAAAAAAGGCTCTCTTGCTTTGAAGCTTGATATCAGTAAGGCGTATGATAGGGTGGAGTGGCCATTCCTGAATGGTATTATGGTCAAGTTAGGGTTCCCAGAGGTATGGATCAATTGGGTAATGGGATGTGTGACTAATCCCTCTTTCTCTATTCTGATTAATGGGAAACCATTTGGGAATATCACACCTTCGAGGGGAATCCGTCAGGGTGATCCTCTTTCGCCATATTTATTTTTATTGTGTGCAGAGGGGTTCAATTCACTACTTCTTTGGGCTGAAATGGAATGTCGTATTAAAGGGGTCTCTATTTGCAGAAGGGCACCATCTGTTACAAATTTAATGTTTGCAGATGACTCTCTTCTTTTTTGCCGAGCTACTATTGGGGAAGTTGAGGTAATTAATGAGGTTCTGAGAACATATGCCAATGCCTCAGGCCAATGTATTAATATGGAAAAATCTTTGATATTCTTTAGCAACAATACTCAAGCTAATCATAGAGCTGAGATTGTTTCTGTACTTGAAGTGAAGGAGGTGGAGTGATTTGAAACATATTTGGGGTTACCTACCCTAGTGGGAAGGGCAAAGTATCAGACTTTTTCCTATTTGAAGGATAGGGTTTGGAAGAAATTGCAGGGTTGGAAAGGATGTTTGTTGTCAAAAGACGGAAAAGAAGTACTCATAAAGGCTGTTGCTCAAGCTATCCCGGCTTACACCATGGGTGTGTTCCAGTTGCCTGTGAAATTGTGTGATGAATTGAATGCTCTTTGTGCTAAATTTTGGTGGGGACAAGTGGGGAATGAAAGGAAGATCCATTGGAAGAGTTGGACCTCTCTCTCTCAACCAAAAAATGAAGGTGGGATGGGATTTAGAGATTTGAGATCTTTTAACCTTGCAATACTAGGAAAGCAAGGGTGGAGACTGATGCATGAGAAGGATTCGCTTCTTTATAAATGTTTTAAAGCCCGGTATTTCCCTCGGTGCCATTTTCTTGATGCAACTATTTCTCCTAATAGCTCGTTTGTCTGGAGAAGTATAATGGCTGCCATGCCAATTTTAAAGAGTGGTTGTTGCTGGAGAGTGGGTAGTGGTGATGAGATTCGGATTAGGAAGGACAAATGGATCCCTGTTAGGACATATATGTTTTAACTTGATTAAGAACATATGTCACTTAGTTATGTAAATTGGCTAATCCTTTGACAAAACGCACTCTACTTGTAATTGGGTAGTTCTAAGTGTTTTTAAAACTTCAAGAAACAATGTTTCAAGATCAAGTGTTGAAGTCATCAAGTTTGTCCAAGAAAAAGCAAGCTGAAGTGCAAAGTTTTTAAAGCTCGACACCTTCTCGATAGCTACCTCGATACCTGGCTATCTGTCGAGATCTTCAGCTGATGCTTATCGCAATCTCGATAGCTGGTCGATCGATCGAGAAAGTTTCTGTCCCCTCGACACCTTCTCGACACCTCCTCGATAGCTACTATCTGTTGAGATTCATTAAATCTCGACACCTCCTCGACACCTCTGGATCGATCGAGGTTACGGAAAATCAAAATTTTCAGATTTGATTTTTGGGCCAGGCTTTTGTATTTGTGTAGGGTTTCTTTTCTCACAACCCTAGACCTATATAAGGCTTGTTTTAGAGGCCGTCACATAAGAGAGAATAAAAGGAGAACATATGCAAAAGGTGACCGATACTTTATTCTCTCTAAAAGAAGTTACTGCGTCTTTGCGTCTTTGGGTTTTGTAACCAAGTGCTTCTTGATCTTCATTGTTGATGAAGTGAAGAACTTTGCAGCCAACATTCTTCTTCCTTAAGTTGGTGAGTGAGTCACGTTTTGAGATTCGTGCAAAGGAGTTAGTCACGTACTGGGATTCGTGCAACAAAAAGGGTGGCGTTCATATATTGAAGAGTTCAGAGGTTCTGAAGCAGTAGAAGGTTTCTGCTGTGAGTTCATCTACGGGGATTGTAGAGTCTAGAGACAAATGTTTTGTACTAGATCTGAAACTTCTCTTTTCTATAGTGGATTGCTTTTCGGGAAGGTTCCCCCCCAGGTTTTTTACTGTGAAACTGGTTGGTTTCATTGGTTTTCCTGGGTCATCATATCTTGTCTTATTTTATTTTTCCGCTGCATGATTTTGACATGATATTGATGTTTGTTTGTTATTAACAAGGTTTATTCATAATTAATCTAATTAACAACTTGGGTTTAAAACTTGTTAATTCTATCAACTGGGGTCTATATTTCCCAACAAGTGGTATCAGAGCGGGTTCACTCTGATTGGATTAATTTCCTGAGTGTGATCCATTGACCCCTGTTGTCATGGATAGAGGACAATCTTTATTTATACCTCCTTTATTTGATGGAAATAATTATGCGTACTAGAAAGTTCGTATGAAAGTTTTTTTGCAGGCTCTAGGTGAACAGGTATGGCAAGCTGTTGAAGTTGGCTGGATTAAGCCGAAGGAAGCACCTGTGGATTGGGATGATGCAACAATTGTAGCTGCAAATTTCAATAGTAGGGCCTTGAATGCTTTGTTTTGTGGGGTGACTAATGAAGAATTCAAGAAAATTTCATCCACTGAAGTTGTCAAGGAAGCATGGACTATTCTTGAGACCACCTATGAAGGTACCAAGGCAGTAAAGACTGTGAAGCTTCAACAACTCACAAGTAGTTTTGAAGAAATAAGGATGGAGGAGGATGAGACATTTGATGAGTTCTATGCCAAACTCAAGGATATTGTGGATTCTGCTTTCAACCTTGGAGAATGTATTGCAGAATCCAAAATTGTTAGAAAAATCCTTAGGTCCTTACTTGAAAGATTTCATGCCAAGATCACTGCCATTGAAGAAGTCAAGGACATTGATCAAATTCCTTTGACTGAGCTTGTAGGGAACCTTCAAACCTATGAGATGGGATTAGGCTCAATGGGAAAAGGTGGAAAGAGCAAAAACTTGGCTCTTAAGGGTATAGAGGAAGAGACTGAGGACTCTGAAGATGAAGATCAAAGTGAAGATGAGGATGAGGATCTAACCTTCATAACTGATGAGATTATCAAGCTTCTTCAGTTTAGGAAAAAGGATAAGGGCAGACCTCTTAGGAAACCTAAATCCTCTAAGAAGAGCGAGAATGAAAAACCCCTTATTCAATGCCATGAGTGCAAAGGTTTTGGTCATATGAGGATAGAGTGTCCAAACTACCTCATGAAGGAAAAGACTGAGAAGCTAAAAGAGAAAGGGTTGGTTGCTACTTGGAGTGATACTGAGGATGACTCTTCTGATGAGTTTGTGGATGAATGTCGTCAAGTTATGGCCTTTACTGCCACAACCGATAAGGTGATTGTGGAGAGTGCTGATGACAGTAAGGATTCTTCTGATGATAAAGTACCTAAAAAGATGACCCTTCAGGAAGCCTCTGATAAGACTGGCTTAAGGTATGCTATTTCCTCCAGCCCCTCCTCATCCACAGCTTCTGGATCAAGGACTATTTTTGTGCCACAATCTGAGAAAGGTAATAGAGGTATGAAATCCAAAACTGATCTGGCTAATTCTAAATCCTTTGTTAAGCCTTGTGTTTGTCATCATTGTGGTGTTGCTAGACACATTCATCCTAATTGCTTTAAGTTATATCCTCATAAGCAATTGTCCAAACGGTCACAGGTTTTCTCTCAATGACCTACACATTTGTTTGGAGAGTTATTAAAAGTCTTGAGCTTTTTAACTCAATTTTAGGAGAATTCTAATTCTTCAATGTCCTTTAGTAGACATACTAGGACACGTGCCTTTTCATCTTCACGGCCAAAGACTCGTGCTGTGTGGGTGAGAAAGGAGTCTAAGACTTAATTGTCTTTTCTGTTTGTCCTCTGCTTTGATTCTTTCTATCTAAAGTAGGACTTTTTGCTTGATTTCTTATCTGCTTTTGGAATCATGGTTTCATGCATCTGCATCTTTCTATCAACTGGGGTCTATATTTCCCAACTGTCTTGACTTGTTTTTGAAATATAAAATTGGTTAGACTTGTTTAGTGTGTGTGTGTGTGTTTTGGGATTTATGTGCTTAACATTTTTCTTGTTTTTCACATGTTTTGCATCATTCTATTATCTTGTCATCCATAGCATCTTGTTTCATTACATTCATGCATTTATATGGATTTTTTTGTGCCCCTTGATCATCTTTGATCATCTTTATGTTTCTCGGGTGAAGCTTTCTAGCTTCTTGTACCCTTTGTCAATCATGACAAAAAGGGGGAGAAATTGTGGAAACTTTTGTGGTTTTTGTTTAAGATTCTACAAGTTAGGGGGAGAAATACATTCCTTTGTAAGGGGGAGATGTGTTTCATCTTGTTAGGGGGAGTGTTTACTTCCTTCTTCTTGTACCTTGGGTCTTGTGACCATGTTTACGTACATTGTGCTTATCTTCTTTATATGCTGATGTATGTTTCTTTCACCTACCTCTACATGTGTTGTTTCTTTTCTTTCTTTATACACATGTTTCTTTACTTGTATGCAATCTAATTATTTCTGTTTCACACAAGATGCCTTGATGAGTTTTGTTTAAAGTGTTTCAGAAATACAGGTTGTCAAAGTCTACTTATCATAAGCTCTCTTCTTGCAAAGTTTTTCAAGAGTTTGTGTTAGGATAGATTTTATTATATTCAACAAGTGAATATGAGTTGAGTGATTTATGACTTCTCTAATATGCTCATTTGTTTGTTGTGGTTTTGTCACGAATTGCCAAAGAGGGAGATTGTTAAGACATATATGTTTTAACTTGATTAAGAACATATGTCACTTAGTTATGTAAATTGGCTAATCCTTTGACAAAACGCACTCTACTTGTAATTGGGTAGTTCTAGGTGTTTTTAATACTTCAAGAAACAATGTTTCAAGGTCAAGTGTTGAAGTCATCAAGTCTGTCCAAGAAAAAGCAAGCTGAAGGGCAAAGTTTTTAAAGCTCGACACCTTCTCGATAGCTACCTCGACACCTGGCTATCTGTCGAGATCTTCAGCTGATGCTTATCGCAATCTCGATAGCTTCTCGATAGCTGGTCGATCGATCGAGAAAGTTTCTGTCCCCTCGACACCTTCTCGACACCTCCTCGATAGCTGATATCTGTTGAGATTCATTAAATCTCGACACCTCCTCGACACCTCTCGATCGATCGAGGTTACGGGAAATCAAAATTTTCAGATTTGATTTTTGGGCCAGGCTTTTGTATTTGTGTAGGGTTTCTTTTCTCACAACCCTAGACCTATATAAGGCTTGTTTTAGAGGCCGTCACATAAGAGAGAATACAAGGAGAACATATGCAAAAGGTGACCGATACCTTATTCTCTCTGAAAGAAGCTACTGCGTCTTTGCGCTTTTGGGTTTTGTAACCAAGTGCTTCTTGATCTTCATTGTTGATGAAGTGAAGAACTTTGCAGCCAACATTCTTCTTCCTTAAGTTGGTGAGTGAGTCACGTTTTGAGATTCGTGCAAAGGAGTTAGTCACGTACTGGGATCCGTGCAACAAAAAGGGTGGCGTTCATATATTGAAGAGTTCAGAGGTTCTGAAGCGGTAGAAGGTTTCTGCTGTGAGTTCATCTACGGGGATTGTAGAGTCTAGGGACAAAGGTTTTGTACTAGATCTGAAACTTCTCTTTTCTATAGTGGATTGCTTTTCGGGAAGGTTCCCCCCCAGGTTTTTTACTGTGAAACTGGTTGGTTTCACTGGTTTTCCTGGGTCATCATATCTTGTCTTATTTTATTTTTCCGCTGCATGATTTTGACATGATATTGATGTTTGTTTGTTATTAACAAGGTTTGTTCATAATTAATCTAATTAACAACTTGGGTTTAAAACTTGTTAATTCTATCAACTGGGGTCTATATTTCCCAACAAGTGGTATCAGAGCGGGTTCACTCTGATTGGATTAATTTCCTGAGTGTGATCCATTGACCCCTGTTGTCATGGATAGAGGACAATCTTTATTTATACCTCCTTTATTTGATGGAACTAATTATGTGTACTGGAAAGTTCGTATGAAAGTTTTTTTGCAGGCTCTAGGTGAACAGGTATGGCAAGCTGTTGAAGTTGGCTGGATTAAGCCGAATGAAGCACCTGTGGATTGGGATGATGCAACAATTGTAGCTGCAAATTTCAATAGTAGGGCCTTGAATGCTTTGTTTTGTGGGGTGACTAATAAAGAATTCAAGAAAATTTCATCCACTGAAGTTGCCAAGGAAGCATGGACTATTCTTGAGACCACCTATGAAGGTACCAAGGCAGTAAAGACTGTGAAGCTTCAACAACTCACAAGTAGTTTTAAAGAAATAAGGATGGAGGAGGAAGAGACATTTGATGAGTTCTATGCCAAACTCAAGAATATTGTGAATTCTGCATTCAACCTTGGAGAATGTATTGCAGAATCCAAAATTGTGAGGAAAATCCTTATGTCCTTACCTGAAAGATTCCATGCCAAGATCACTGCCATTGAAGAAGTCAAGGACATTGATCAAATTCTTTTGACTGAGCTTGTAGGGAACCTTTAAACCTATGAGATGGGATTAGGCTCAATGGGAAAAGGTGGAAAGAGCAAAAACTTGGCTCTTAAAGGTATAGAGGAAGAGATTGAGGACTCTGAAAGTGAAGATGAAGATGAAGATGATGATGAGGATGAAGATCTATCCTTCATAACTGATGAGATTATCAGACTTCTTCAATTTAGGAAAAAGGATAAAGGCAAACCTCCTAGGAAATCTAAATCCTCAAGAAAGGGCAAGAATGAGAAATCCCTCATCCAATGCCATGAGTGCAAAGGTTTTGGTCATATGAGGATAGAGTGTCCAAACTATCTCATGAAGGAAAAGACCAAGGAGTCAAAAGATAAAGGGTCGGTTGCTACTTGGAGTGATACTGAGGATGACTCTTCTGATGAGTTTGTGGATGAATGTCGTCAAGTTATGGCCTTTGCCGCCTCAACCGACAAGGTGATTGTGGGGAGTGCTAGTGACAGTGAGGATTCTTCTGATGATGAAGTATTGAGTGCTCAAAAGCTTAGTTCTGATAAGACTGGCTTAGGATATGCTGTTTCCTCCAGCCCTTCCTCTTCCACGGCTTCTGGATCAAGGATTGTCTTTGTGCCACAATCTGAGAAAGGTAATAGAGGTATGAAATCCAAAACTATTCTGGTTAATTCTAAATCCTTTGTTAGACCTCATGTTTGTCACCATTGTGGTGTTGCTGGACACATTCGTCCTAATTGCTTTAAGTTGTATCCTTATAAGCAATTGTCCAAACAGTCACAGGTTTCCTCTCAAGGACCTACACATTTGTTTGGAGAGTAATTAAAAGTCTTGAGCTTTTTAACTCAATTTCAGGAGAATTCTAATTCTTCAATGTCCTTTAGTAGACATACTAGGACACGTGCCTTTTCATCTTCACGGCCAAAGACTCGTGCTGTGTGGGTGAGAAAGGAGCCTAAGACTTAATTGTCTTTTCTGTTTGTTCTCTGCTTTGATTCTTTCTATCTAAAGTAGGACTTTTTGCTTGATTTCTTATCTGCTTTTGGAATCTTGGTTTCATGCAACTGCATCTTTCTATCATGCCTTCATGCATATGCATTTTTCCTTCATGCATTCATGTTGTTTATCTATTTTTGTTTGGTTGTTTAGTTTTTATTTTGTTTTGTTTTCAAAATAAAAATTGAAAAAAAAAACAGAAAAATGCAAAAACAGTGTGTGTTTTGTGTACTTTGGTATTTGTGTACCTTGGATGGCCAATGAAACAAAGTTTTCTAAATTTTGTATCTCTTGTAGCTTAGATGAGCATCTCTATGCACAACTAAGCAAGTGAGCTTTGTGGCTCTTGTTTGTGATGAGTAAGATTAAGTTATCTCTTAAAATTTAACACTCATATCACTCTTTTTGACGGGTAGGACTAGAAAATCCTAAGAGAAAGGCATAAATAACCATTTCACCACTGTTGCCCACCAATCATAATATGACACCTGTATGCTTCGGTATAGCAAAAGTGCAGTGTCAAAGACATTCGTATGTTTCGGCATAGCAAAAGTGCGATGTCAAATGCTTAACATCTTGGGTATTTCTTTTCTCTCTTTTATATACCCATGTATGATATGCTAAAATAAAAGAAAATATGCAAAGAAAATAAAAAGTAAAAAGATTAAAAATGCTTAAATATGGTTGCAAGCGTGTATTCTAGGAGATGTGGGAGTTATAGGATGTACCTCGAAGGTGATAGTCCCCATCAAACAGTTATGATTGTGTGTCAGTTAAAAGTTATTTTCTCATATCTCAGATCGTCGTAACATCTATACACATATGCAATCTTGCGATGTTTTTTTTTCACACACAACACGCAATATTCTTTGCTACTTTTGATACATATGCGGGAACAATGTGATTTGGCCATCACAAGTGTTTACATGTGCTAATGTATGCTCACTAAACTGTCTTGACTTGTTTTTGAAATATAAAATTGGTTAGACTTGTTTAGTGTGTGTGTGTGTGTTTTGGGATTTATGTGCTTAACATTTTTCTTGTTTTTCACATGTTTTGCATCCTTCTATTATCTTGTCATCCATAGCATCTTGTTTCATTACATTCATGCATTTATATGGATTTCTTTGTGCCCCTTGATCATCCTTGATCATCTTTATGTTTCTCGAGTGAAGCTTTCTAGCTTCTTGTACCCTTTGTCAATCATGACAAAAAGGGGGAGAAATTGTGGAAACTTTTGTGGTTTCTGTTTAAGATTCTACAAGTTAGGGAGAGAAATACATTCCTTTGTAAGGGGGAGATGTGTTTCATCTTGTTAGGGGGAGTGTTTACTTCCTTCTTCTTGTACCTTGGGTCTTGTGACCATGTTTACGTACATTGTGCTTGTCTTCTTTATATGCTGATGTATGTTTCTTTCACCTACCTCTACATGTGTTGTTTCTTTTCTTTCTTTATACACATGTTTCTTTACTTGTATGCAATCTAATTATTTCTGTTTCACACAAGATGCCTTGATGAGTTTTGTTTAAAGTGTTTCAGAAATACAGGTTGTCAAAGTCTACTTATCATAAGCTCTCTTCTTGCAAAGTTTTTCAAGAGTTTGTGTTAGGATAGATTTTATTGTATTCAACAAGTGAATATGAGTTGAGTGATTTATGACTTCTCTCATATGCTCATTTGTTTGTTGTGGTTTTGTCACGGATTGCCAAAGGGGGAGATTGTTAGGACATATATGTTTTAACTTGATTAAGAACATATGTCACTTAGTTATGTAAATTGGCTAATCCTTTGACAAAACGCACTCTACTTGTAATTGGGTAGTTCTAGGTGTTTTTAATACTTCAAGAAACAATGTTTCAAGGTCAAGTGTTGAAGTCATCAAGTCTGTCCAAGAAAAAGCAAGCTGAAGTGCAAAGTTTTTAAAGCTCGACACCTTCTCGATAGCTACCTCGACACCTGGCTATCTGTCGAGATCTTCAGCTGATGCTTATCGCAATCTCGATAGCTTCTCGATAGCTGGTCGATCGATCGAGAAAGTTTCTGTCCCCTCGACACCTTCTCGACACCTCCTCGATAGCTGCTATCTGTTGAGATTCATTAAATCTCGACACCTCCTCGACACCTCTCGATCGATCGAGGTTACGGGAAATCAAAATTTTCAGATTTGATTTTTGGGCCAGGCTTTTGTATTTGTGTAGGGTTTCTTTTCTCACAACTCTAGACCTATATAAGGCTTGTTTTAGAGGCCGTCACATAAGAGAGAATACAAGGAGAACATATGTAAAAGGTGACCGATGCCTTATTCTCTCTAAAAGAAGTTACTGCGTCTTTGCGCCTTTGGGTTTTGTAACCAAGTGCTTCTTGATCTTCATTGTTGATGAAGTAAAGAACTTTGCAGCCAACATTCTTCTTCCTTAAGTTGGTGAGTGAGTCACGTTTTGAGATTCGTGCAAACGAGTTAGTCACGTACTGGGATCCATGCAACAAAAAGGGTGGCGTTCATATATTGAAGAGTTCAGAGGTTCTGAAGCGGTAGAAGGTTTCTGCTGTGAGTTCATCTACGGGGATTGTAGAGTCTAGGGACAAAGGTTTTGTACTAGATCTGAAACTTCTCTTTTCTATAGTGGATTGTTTTTCGGGAAAGTTCCCCCCCAGGTTTTTTACTGTGAAACTGGTTGGTTTCATTGGTTTTCCTGGGTCATCATATCTTGTTTTATTTTATTTTTCCACTGCATGATTTTGACATGATATTGATGTTTGTTTGTTATTAACAAGGTTTATTCATAATTAATCTAATTAACAACTTGGATTTAAAACTTGTTAATTCTATCTACTGGGGTCTATATTTCCCAACAATCCCCAATTATCCTGCAAATATGGTGCTGCACCCGGTGGCTGAGGATGTAGAGGAATGTATGGTGGCTCATCTCACTGACTCGGATTTACATTGATGGAGGCGTGATTTTATACTGGAGACGTTTCACATAAATGATGCCAAGGCAATCTGTAACATCCCATTAAGCCGAAGAAGAGGAGTGGATTTTGTGGTTTGGCTGCACACAAAAAATGGGGTATATTTAGTCTGGTCAGGTTATCATATGGCTAGGAAGGTGATGATAAATGAGTCTTGGGCAGAGAGTTCAAGTAGTGCAGAGGGGCAGAAGATATGGAAGGTTTTGTGGGGCTTGAAGATTCCAAATAAATTAAAAGTATTTGGGTGGAGAGCTTGCCATGAAATTCAACCGACTAGAGTGAACCTTGCAAAGCGAAAAATATTAGATGATGTTATGTGCCATTGCTGTAAGAGATTTGCTGAAACTGCATTACATGACGTGTGGGACTGTGGAGCTGCGCAAGATGTGTGGGCTGGGAGTATTACTTAACTGCAGAAATGGTCCACGTGCTGCCATGATTTCAGGGATTTATTTGAGTCCTTGATGGACAGATTACAGAAGGAAGAACTGGAACTTTTTCTGGTGCAGGCGTGGCTGATATGGAACCAACGGAATGCCATGATACATGGTGGAAATTTGAGGGAACCAGGTTGGCTGAACAAAAGGGCTGAAGAATTTCTTGATGAGTATAGGAATGCACAAATGGTTTTTACTCCTTCGAATGAGAGTTTTGGTAGTTGTATTTGGCGTGCTCCACCAGCAGAGGAGTTCAAACTGAACTTTAATGCTGATGTATTTTCTGACCAACATTGCTTGGGTTTTGGTGCTATAATCAGAAACTCTTCAGGCGAAGTTATGGCAGGTATGTCAGTGAAGGGTCCTTACGTGAATAACAGTGAGGAGGCTGAGGTGTTGGCCTGCCAAAGAGCTGTGGAATTCTCAAGGGAAGTTGGCTTTTCTCGGGTGATTATTGAAGGAGATTGCCTAAATGTGATGCGGGCTCTATCTGTTCCTACAAAGAATAGCTCACTGCTTGGCCACATCTATGAAGACATCAAGTTCAATCTTCGAGGAATGCAGGTCCTATCCATCAATTGGGTAAAGAGAGGTGGAAATATGGTTGCTCATACATTAGCAAAATACGCTAGGAATTTAATCAATGATTTATTTTGGATTGAAGATACTCCACCGCCTACAACGGATGCTTTGTATTATGATTCTTTACATTGCAATGAATGATTAATTGGTTCGCCTTCAAAAAAAAAAAAGTTGTTTTTCTCAACTCTCATTCTCAAGAGCAACTGAACTTAATGCAATACCCTACTTGATCTCAATCCCTTAAAAATTATATCTAAATATTGTCCTAAATTTATTATAAAATAAGAATAAGCCTAATAAAAAAATGTTTTTTAACGAGTCCATGGTGTTAAATGTTAATGATGGACCTATATTAAAATGGTTGTGTACCATTCTTAATTTACTACCTCAAATTATGAATAAATAAATAAAATTTGTGTCAAATCTCAATAGCAAGAATAATAAAACAAAGAATAAAAAAAAGAATAATAAAATAAAGATATTAATTTCTCACTTTGAAAATTACTTTTATTGGCTACCAAATCTAATTATTTACTAAAAACCCAAAAAAAAAAAAAATCTAAAAACATAGGTAAAACTCCTTAATTAAATTTAACTATCTTTGCCTAGTAATAATTAAATTCAACCATGTAGTTTATTGGCTAATATAGCCATATGGTTTGTTTCAAAAAAAAAAAAAATATATATATATATATATATATCCATATGGTTGAATTTAATTAACCTTCCTAAAATATAACATATATGTTAAGACTCTGTATAGATGTTGTACTTGGGTTAGTAACAAGCTATTGGATTGATTGTAACTGATTAGGATCTGTTGTATAGATAAGCTAGTACAGTTAGGATGTAGTTGAGGGAAGTTAGTTAGGTTGGTTAGTTATAATAACTAACAGAAAGTAACTACCAGAAACTATAGAATTAACTATTAAAGGACTTGTATCTTGTACATCAGATTCATAACAGAAATAACAAAAGTTTCATTGTTCTTGATTCTCTAATTCTTCTCTCTATCTCTTCTCTATCTTAAGGAGGACTAGTTCCCTTGAAGCACCCACTCATAATTCCCTATTCTACCATTAATTCCCACCTAGAAGCTTAACAATATAAGTAGTTGTATCTAAATTTTGCCCCTTTTTTTATGATTCAATAGCTAGGGGAGGGAGCATTTGAACTCTAGAAATCTTCATTTGAAACACTGGGAAGTGTAATTTGAATTACAAGATTCTTGGCAAATTTTGTTAATTATCCTAATTTACTTATAGTGCATCACAACTCACAAGATGTAAGGGGAAAAAACACTAGAAAAATGAAAAATGTGTCCACTTGGTGCAACCACTACATGTAGAACATAAGCTTTATTATAGGGTAAATTCTGCAAACCTCTATTGAGGTTTGGGAAAATCACATTACGTCCCAAATCTTAAGAGAAATGGCTCTTTTATCTCTTAAGGTTTGAGAAAATCAGCACATTAGTCATTTTGTTAATAATAATAACAAAAAATTTCAAATTTTGAAAAGATTCTCTCAACCAAACCATAATCAGGGTAATGAATTTTTTTTGGTTAAATATTGTTCTTTGTCACCAAATTGTGGTTAGGGTTTGGTCAATGCAATATTTTCAAAATTTGAAATATTCTATTGTTGTTATTAATGGAAGGACTAATATGTTGATTTCTCAATCTCAAGGAAGATAAATGTCATTTCCCCAAACTTAAGAGAGATTTGTAAAATTTCCTCATTTTCTTTTCCAGGGTAAATATATTGAAATAATTGTCTGAAATTTATGAAATTAAGCTGGTCTCTTTCAAGGTTTTTGTATTTTTTGCTATAATAATCAGGGGGGAATGCACCTCTCCGCATCCACTCGAATTAAGAAGAGGTTCGATTGATTTATTTTATTATATTTTTTCCAGTAATTTGACCTGCAGAACTATAAAACCCAGAATTTCTTTGTATGCTGATACCAACCATACAATTGCACAGAGCGAATCAGCGTTTAATGAGCAATTTGACAAATTGCGTATTGGGGTGAAGCCAAGCACCATGTGGTCCACCTGCCAAAGCTGAAAGCTGAAAGCTGAAAGGCACACCCAACAAGAGTAGCTGTGAATTTTGACAAGTTTTGAGGCCAAATGCATTCTTTTCTCAGGATTAAGACAAGGAGTTTGAGTGGTGGTTAGTAGTAAGCTCAGAGTCTCAATCAGTCTCCCATGGATTCTCATTCTAGATTGTTTCCTCTTTGTTTGTTAGTGTTTGCCATGTCTTTTGTTACCTCCTACTTAGTTCGGTTTCTTTCCCGGTTTCATTAGTAGAGTTTGGGACTGTAATTGCTTCTCCGTTGACATAGGCTTCTTCAAGGACATGATCCAAAAAATAAAAGTGTCCTCAATAACTTCCTTCTTTTTTTTCTTTTTTTGAAGTAGTCTTTAATAACTTGAACCAAAATACTAATTATTAACTAGTAACTACAACTTTTAACTTCTAAATTCTAAGATATGTTATTCTCAATAATATATTAGGGACAGGATTACAAGGAGATCCAAGCTACATTGAGAAACCATAATTCATTGGCTAGAATTGTTCATAATAATACTACAAATCCTCACCGATAAATCAGTTCACAAGATAATTAGATCCCTAAAGTGTTCGTGAACACCTGTAGCTGGCATTCAAGAAATAAATCCTTTGCTCTTCAAACTTTCAACAGATTCCTTGATAATTTGCTCCATAGGAATGAATTGTAAGCCCAAGTCCATCAGCTTCTTAGCTCCATCCTTCGCCCTCAGCAACCCAGGTTGAGTATCCTTTGGCAACCTGCACACAAGGGGACATTATAGATTCAGCAATTTATACAACCACTTCTATTGCATTTAAATTCTAAAATTGGCATCGAGGAGATATGATAACGTTCCAAAGGATGAAAAACCAAAATCAAAGACTTGGAAACCAACAGATTCATGCAACAATAAGCTTACCTAACTGAAAATTCTAAAATCATTAAGGTATGGCAACACAAAGAGAACTTAAATAAGCTAGCAAAAGATGAAATATTATTAGAAGGCAAGAATAAAAGTTGAATGACTGGGTCTCTATAGATCAAAAGCACTCAGTCCAAGGAATGGAGTTACGTTGGGTGGGGCTAAACCCAAACAAAAATTGAAGTTTAAAGTTGATTTATGACCTATTAAAAATAGTCGAAAACAAAACAAAATAAAATATATACACTTCTATGGTACTTCCTGTGGCAGACAGTGCAGTATCAATGTTAAACCCAACAAACCTCATTTGACAATTGTTAGTTATATATCTTCATCTATTAAGCATTATCATATCTGGATCATAATTTCCCTTGGAATGCAATTCAATTCCACCATGTCATTGACTTTTGTTCTAATGCAGCTTTTATGGTTATCAGATACTCAAGAGATGTACATCGGTCCTGTTTCAAATCCATTTCAGAGTCACAGAAAGTCGAATGTATTACCTTGGAACTTTATATTCAGGGTAAAGTTCAGCAACCATTGCTACAAAATCACCATAATGTGATATAGCTTCAACACACAAGTGCCTTCCAGTTGCTGATTTGTTCTCATAAACCAATATATGTGCCAGGGCCACATCTTTAAAATGCACAGATCCCATAAAAAAATTTTCATATGTTTCAGTGCATCCTGCAGCAAGGATAAAATCGCATGGTTAAGGCTTTTACTAATTGTAAATATCAGAAACTTACAGTTAAAAAGGAATTATCATTTTGTTTTTAGAAGTAGAGGAAATTACAAATCAACTATAATAAAAAGTAAGAGAGCTGGTTGTGCATCCTCCCAGGGTTGAAGACTACATCCAGTTAAAGGTGTGACAGGGGCTTGCAACATAGAATTGTCCATATAAAGGCAGAATGACATCACGTGTCGAAAGCTTTCATCTATTGTGATTGCATGCTGCTTATCACTTTAGCATGCATCTTTCACTTTTAGCATGGCTACTTCCTAACCCAAAGAAGATTGAAGGGTGGCATGCTTTTGACAACCCAAGAAGTACCTAAAGCAAACCCTTGTGAACACAAACTTCCACAACAGACCTATCCTAGGAGAGGAGATGAAGAAAGTGGCATATCACTGCACTCCTGCATACAGTGAACACTGTCCCTTCCTCCAAGTTTGGGACTAGCCACATATATGACCATTAAGTACGAGATAAAAAGTATTGAATGAAGACTTTTTTTCTGAAGAATATTTATAAACTGAACTTTTACAGTGCACAAATCTTAAGCCTTTACTCAAGGTCAGCAGCCTCAGCCACTCGAGCCTTAATTATTATATGGAGACTTGACTAAAGCAAAGAAGAACGAATTGCTTTTTTATTATAGTAATAAATAATAAAAATAAAAAAATGGCATATGAATTCTACGAGTTTTAATATGCTGATTCAAATTGAAGTGACAAATAACGATGGTTAAATTAAACAACTCATGTACATCAAATCTATCGATCAAAACTCCATCTAATACACAAGGTTACCCTGAAGAAGGCGAAGAAGCATTAGCATGCTAGCATTGAGTCTAGGGGGAATAACAGGGCCCATGACTGTCCCGGGATTGACCACCACCACATCCAAACCCTTCTCTTTAGAAAAATCCCAAGCTGCTTTCTCGGCTAGGTGTTTAGAAATTGGATACCATAACTAGACCAAAAAAACAAACACATCATTACAGTCCAGTCCAATAAATTTGTTGAAAGCTAGACGAAGAGCGATAGAGGCACTCACCTCCTTCTGCTTGCAGTAGTCAATGTCGGACCAGCAATCCTCAGCCTTGACAACATCAGGTGGCCAGTTAGGGCTGGGAGTTATAGAGGAGATTGAGGACGTGACCACCACGCGGCTCACCCCAGCTTCCTTAGCTGCACTCAGGACATTTATAGTACCCTTGATCGCCGGGTCCAGAAGTTGCTTCTGTAAAAGCGCCACTCCCAAATCACATACGTATTACTAGAAAAGTAAAAACGAATCAATTCCAGCTATCCAATCGGAGCACAAACCTGGGGATCTTGGACTTGATCGACGATGCAGGGAGAGGCGAGGTGGAAGACACCGGCGCAGCCATTAACAGCGCGGAGAATGGAGGGGTAGTCGAGGAGATCAATCTGGAACAGACGGAGACGAGTTTCGGCCCCTTCTAGACCTTCTACATGCTTCGTTTCATTCTCATCCTCTGCAACACAGCACAACAGATAGTGGGTTAGAAGAATAATAATAGATTAATGGAAGATCGATCGAGCAAATTTGGTTTTTTAACTGAGATCTTGGACGGTGGCATGGACATTGTAGCCACGATGGAGGAGTTCACGGACGAGCCAGGATCCAATGCACCCGCTACCTCCTGTCACGCACACCACCTCTCCTTCTTTTGCCATTTCCCTTTCTCTGTGTCCTTCCCCCAATCTTCACGCTTCACTCACTGCCAATTTTACTTGCAATTTTTCTTCTATAAAAATTTTACTTGCTGTCTGCATTCCGCAGAGAGATGAATAGATGGGATAGGATAGGATAGGATCGGGGAAAGGATAATACTATAGAATTGAATATGGTGAATGACGATGCAGATAAATATATATATATATATAAAATAAATATAGTGCCTAGTAATGTAACATTTTTTTTTTTTCCTAATTATTATTATAAATTTTTTCTGTAACATCACTTGTACATCATTGTTATTACTTTGATTGATCTCGGTGACATCGACATACTACTACTCTATATGGGTGATGCAGTAACTTGTATGGGATTTGTTGAAATGAAGGGAGTTGAAAATTTATACCGTGTTGGTTGGGCTGTCTATGCTAAGAAGCTCACCGACTTTACCACACTATTGTTTCTCCAATCCTTCACTGTCGACGCCATTGGATTTGACAGTTCCAATCCAAAATTGGTGATGGGCTGGCATTCTTCCTGATCCCACCAAATACAGCAGGAGCAGGGGGAGGTCTAGGCCGCCTGTTGAACGTCACAAACTATTTTTCAGCTCAGAACCAAATTGTTCTAGTTGAGTTCGAGTTCGACCCTAATGTGAATGGTGGACAGGAATGATGGGATCCTCAATTTCTCGCTGCTGTTTTGCTTCCAACAGGCATATCATGTAACACGAGGGACCGAGCCACGCAAAACAATTGTAGTTTTGGTTCTGTTTTATTGTCCGTTTGCAGGATGATCAGCTTAATTTAGAATTTTAGCTTTTTTTTTTAGTATTATTTATGAGTCACGCTACACTTTTTGCTACTATTTACGAGTCTTATTATATTATTTAACTAACTTTTAACTTTTTTTCTACACTTTTAATAAAAAAATTTCAGTCTTAGCTAAATAAGTTGTTCTTGAACGAACCATTTTTCTAATTTTTTTGCTGAACATGCAGAAAGTACTTCACTACTTCTCAATTAATTTTAGGGGAATACCACATTTAAGAGTTGAGATAGCTTCTACTATTTTGTTTAATATTATATAAATAAATAAATATATATATATATATATATAGATTGGGATGGAAGGACTTTATACAAACGACATTGTATTTATAGAAAAATCAACAAAATAACCTCGGTAAAATTTTGAACTTCATTAGAAAAACCAAACATCTATGCAATAGTATGACCTTGTTTAAATTTTACCTTTTAGGTTGTAAAAGGATCACGTAAATAAAGTCAAGCTGCTCTAATATAATTGTCACAATTGCTCTAATATAGTTGTCACAAATCCTCCAAATCCGAGAAGTCTACCAGAACTCATTTCAATGGAGGATAGGGGCAGAAGCGCAGAACCCAGTTTTTATTTTTTTATTTTTTTCCTCTTCCTCCTCAAAATGAGAGGCAGAGAGAACTGGCTAGTGGAAGGAAGGAGCGAATAAAGAAGAGAGGGGGGGGTGGGGTGGGGTGCGTTGGTGTTGTTTATATCAGGGCTTACCGACTCTTCTGCCATTTTTATCACAATAGCCTAAAAGTTCGCCAAAAGCTCAATCCAACCAATATAGCTTATGCTAAGAAGTCCGTCAATGTCCAGAAGCTGTAATGATTTTTCAACACTAAAAGTAAATAGAATAACTTTATGGGAAACTCCCTTTCACTGTTTTCTTTGAATGCCCAACGCAACATGTATAATAGTATCTACTTAACCTACTAAACTTCCTCAGTTTGAAGAATACTTCCGCAAAGGAACATGAAAGAAATACAGTACTCGTACAAAATCAAAAATCATGAATTCCCTCTAATGCATCCCTTTAATTAAGGGGGATTATATCTATGACGAAAATAAGGTATCATAAATTTGAAGATAAGCTATCACTTCTCTTGTAATAATTAATGCTTGCAAAATTGGATCACAATAGCAATGCATTAAATCAATCGTGTCTATCCAGAAACTTCTCTATCAGTACTGAAAATGCTGCAAAGCCAGCGCAACCAGCACAAGCTGCTTTTGGACCACCTAGAAACACACAACAGAAGACAATTAAGATGTAACATGAGAAGAAAATAAAGAGAATGTAAAAAATCATGATAGCAATAATTCACGGTAAAAGAACTCTGATATGTGGGTTGAGTGCCAGTCAGTTTTCATGACCTTTCTTAAAAAGGGGGGGAAAAAGAGGAAAGAAAGTGCAATAGGCATGAGAGAAGATCTACTAAAGAATACAGCCTCAATCTACAACATTATGCATCATCTGCAAAGTTCATAACATTATCCAAAGGCACCTCATTATGATTATGAGAAATATAAGAGACTAAATCCTTCAAGAGAGTAGAATAAGCAAAGGACTGCATGAGTGTCTCCTTAAAGAGTAACCAAAAGAACTTATGTCAAATGACTACACTGTAAATGAGTAAAATGAGACATAAGCCACCACCATGTCACAAAATTAATGAATACCTTGGTTCTAAGTAAACCTTTTTTGCAACCGTAAATGTTCATACAGTCAAAGGCAAGCATGTAGCTTCCTGAGTTTGATGTTAAAGCTTAGCAACCAAGCCCAACTAAGCCGTTCCCCTGTATTTTAGGAGAGTTCCATGCAACCAAGTCCAGAGATAGGCACCTCTTTACAGGTTCGCCCTCTCCCCCCCCCCCCTTCCTAATCAAGGAAGCTTTATAATTTAAGTAATAAATAAATAAAAGCCCCAAAGCATTTAACAGTTATCTCTTCAGGTATTTGACAATATATTATGGCCTACATGTCATATAGATGTATCTCCAAAGCTCCTAAACAACACTATTTAAAGCTACTAAAACAGTAGCCATCTTTTTGGGATAAGTACAATAATTTTATTCAAAAGAGAAGATAGATCAAATACACAATGTGTATTGACCCACTCCTAAAGAATTACAATTTCAAACTCAAAAGGTCTAGAAAACCTTAAACAGAAGAAAAAGGGATACTGCCCGAAACAGTCATCCACTTGTATACAGACTTCAAAATCATTTGCTTCACAACAAGATTAGGTCACTCAACACCATCAAAGGTCCTACTATTCCTCTCCGCCAAATGGTTCCCCAACATACGCAAAGGAGTAGCCTTCCATATCTTAAAATGGCTATAACAACGAAACTTTACCCAACAACTAAATCAAGTCTTTGGCATGACCTAAGAGATCCAGAGTAAACACAAATGAACACAAGGCCATTGCTAAGGAAAATTGAACAGAAGGTGATCAACAGGCTCTTCATTACCAATGCACATGCAACACCAATCAATACTCATAAGAGAGTGTTTTTAAAGATCCCCCACTAAAATTTTACCCAAAGCTGTTGTCCAAACAAAGAAAGCTATCTCACAAGGTACCTTTATACTCCAAATACTCCTCCACGGAAAGTGAACTACTGCAGGTCCTCTCAGATGCCCATAGAAAAAGCAGTGATTTCATTACATTCACAATCACATCCATTGTTGTAAGCATATCTCAAACAAATCAGATCTTTTCCATGATACTGATCAACGGAGCTCAATACTTATGCCATTTTGTGTTCTTTTCTTTTTCCTTTTTTTTTTTTTTTTTTTTTATGTCAATATATAACATAACAGAATCAAAGGGAATATTTCACAGCTACCAGAGAACATGAATATCGTTGTATATGTATTCTTTTTTCTTTTCTTTTCTTTTTTTTGGGAGAGGGGGGGGGGGGGGGGGGGTGGGATTGATGGGGGTAATAATTGTATATGAATTCTACTTGAGTTAGAAATCTACTTCTACCTCACTTCTCCAAAAGTTAGCTCTTAGAATTTTAATGAGTTACAATTTAGTTTCCCTAAAATTTAAAATGTATCAATTTTGTGCATATGTCCATTTGCCATTAAATAAATTGCAAATGTGATAGACAGAATGCTGACATGAGTCCATGAAACATTAAAAAACTAACATGGCCCGCAATAAATTTAACAAGAAGAATGAAATTGACACCTTTTAAATATTGCAGAGACATAATAGTAACTTTTTAAATTCGAGGGACAAAAATCAAATGTGGGCCAAATTATTGGGAAAATTTTATATTTCAGCCTAGTCCTTTTCTTTTTTTAATAAGATTTCAACCTATGCATAATGAAACTACATATAAGCAAAGAGAAGCCATCATCCAAAATTCATCTTGGACAAACTGCAATAATCAGCCATCCTCTCAAATCCTAGCTGCTGAGTTTGGATCACCCAACAAACCTCAAAAATGAGGGAAGATCAAAACCTAATCTCCTTTGCAATTAAAAAACCTTTTTTGCTTCAAACTTTCTGATATAGAATAGCTTCAAAGAAAAAAGTTCTTTGACAATATATTATACGACTAAACCAGGGCACAGTAGTACAGAAATATAACCCAAGGGTAAATAATTGCCTTAGGTTCAACAAGAAAGATACTATGGTATGAGAGTCACAAGCACAACGATCCTATGTTCCATGCTTTAGACTCCTTATGGAGCAAACCAAGCCACTTGACTAAATTTCATCAACATCAACATCAAATCTGGCAGAGAAGTTTAGGTTTTCAACCAGATGGGTGAGCAAAATACTGATTACTAATAAGCAAACAAGCAAATTTTTGCCAAAGCCACTCACCAGTGACTCCTTTTTTATCTCAAGAAATGCAAAAATTAATCTGCTATATTCATGACAGTTAATATTCAATCCATATAGTCTATAAACTTATAGCTGAAGGCCAGAAGCTATGTGGTAAACAGAATGACATCTGTGGTAATCCAAAATACACAGGTCCTTGGTAATATCTGTAATTATATCTTATCTAACAGCAATTCACAAGTTAGTATGCTAGTATGTGTGTGTGTACCTAAAAGAAAAGGTCTCAAGTGATGGATAAAGAAATTACCTTTTGCTGATAGTGTGCCTCCTGTTACACACCCAGCAACAACAGTATTTGCCATATCATGTTTTGCCCGTGCCTTAAAACACAAAATTCAGAATCATTTATTATGAAAAGAATCGAAACAAACAGAAGCCTGACTTTTCACTCTAGATTTACAAAAATACCTTCTCAACAACACATTCAGCTGCTGAAAACACCAAGCCCATAATTGCAAATGCTTTGGCGGAACTCCAGCTCCGCCGCCCCATCTGCTTTGCTGTATAAATAAACTGCTGCCTACCAGTCATTTCCTCTTGCATTATAGGGTTGTCCAGTGCCCCTAGAAACATACCCATGAATAATCCAAGCCCACCTCCTATAAACATTTTCATGCCACCACCAAAAATAACAAATCATTATTACTGATGTATAATAGAACTTGGCCAAAATAAATTTAGAGTCTTCCACTCTCATGAGCATATAAAACTTCAAGTTTAATATAATGTTTCTTACTTTTCTTTGGGGGTTATATTCTCAATGGCCTAACCGACCCTAAAACTAACTATATCAGGAACTAAATTGAAGCTACATTGTAAACATAAGATCAGCTTGGTAAAATGTCTTGTTCAACGACAAGACCATTTACAAGTTGAGCTAACTGAACCAACATTACTGAACAAATATCTTAATATCCATTTGTTGGGTTGCTGAGAAAATGTGGACAGAGGGGCAAAAGTAAAGAAGTTCCGAGATTCCGAAAATATATGTACAAAACAAACGAATTGACCCAAAAAAAAAAAAAAAAAAAAAGGCTTTTTCATATTTTCTAGGAAACCAAACAAAGGGGAAAAGCAAAAAGGAATCAAACCCATTTGCGAAAATCACAAAAATAAAACGAAAAAAATGTGCTTGGTTCATACCCATGACCCCACTAACGACGCTGCGGACAGCGCAGTTGTTCCAAATGTCTTGGCCGCGAATTTCCTCGGCGGTGGGCAGTCTTATAGGCTCAATCGGAGGAGGCTTCTCTGCTTCATTAGAGCTGGAGGAACCGTTTGTAGATTCAGTTCCCGTATTCGAAGCCATAGTGTATGAGTATGAGAAGAAAAAGATGAAGAAGAATCAGGGAGGGTTTGTGGCCTCGCCGCCAGTGAAGTATGGAAGTGTGTTTAGTAGCTCTACGATGGTCTTAATGAAGTTCATTTAGAAAGAAGAGTTGGGAAAAGAAAATAAACTAGTGTTAAGACGAGGTTTTTGGAATATTTGGCTTGGGTTGGGGTGCAAGAACTTAAAATTATTCGCGTGCGCTTTGAGGGATGGTTGTCACCGTCTGTGTACTCTAGCACTGTATGCTGCTTTCCTTTTCTTTTCTTTTTTTCTTTTTTTCCTTTTCTGATTATAGATTTTTTTTTTCTATATATTCAGTTTTTTAAAATTATTTTGTTATAAAGTCTCTATTACAACTTTTTTTTTTTTTAATAACTGTCTCTATTACAACTTATTTAGTTATATAACCTCTTTTTGAAACTCAATTTTACCAAAATCGAGTTCTATGTAATTAAGTGGAATGTGAAACTCGAGTATGAGAAAATCAAGTTTCACGTTTGCCATATATCATCGAATTGCATAAAATTCGATTTTGGAGAAGTTGAGTTCTACTTTGAACTCGATTTGGAGGAAGTCAAATTCCAAAAAGAGGTTATATAACTATATAAGTTACGATAAAAAATTTTTAATAAAATAATCTTCAAAACCCAAATATTTTAAGATGTTAATTGAAGGACCAAAAATAATCACTCCAAGCATACTACTTCAATATTTTTATTTTATTGAAGAGGGTTGTTATTGAAGCTATTAAGGAGAAGCTTAACTATTTCATATAGAAGGACAACAATAGTTTAGCTTATGGTTGTGAAGTGGATTAGGATGTAGTTTTCACTCCTAAGAAAGAAAGGGGTTTGAGTTTGAGAATGTGCAACTATTTAAATCAATGATAAATAATGCTAAGAACACATTTGATCTAAACAGTTAATATCAATTTGGAGCTAGCTTGCTTTAGTTAAGTCGAGGGAGGAGGATAAGGGTATTTGACTTCCATCTAAATCAAGCCACTATATTTGTGCAAACACCTAGGATTGCATTGGAGGGATCATAACAGAGATTGATTGCCTAGAACCAAATTCGAATGAAAATTAGTCCAAAGTCACGAGGTTGGTGTTAGACTTATGATTAAGTGATTAAATTCATAATTTCCTAACAGCTTAAGCTTTTGACACAATCGGTAATTTAACAGTTGGGTGTCTAGTGCATTCAATAGTATAGTCAAGTTCACCACAGAAAATGTTTCATGCATATCCATAAGACGAAGAGTTAGAGCATCAGTACTTGGTCTCTCAAATGTTATATGTTGGTATATTTTAGCATCAAAATCTCAAAAAGCCCCATTACCCGGTCTTCTAATTGTAAAAAAAATTTACAATCTTACTACAGTACCATCCTAAATCTAAGATGGTATTGTAGCAGGATTGTATAATAAAAATTTATTTTTTAATCTCTAATTCATCTTTTCTCTCCTCTCTCTATCTAATTATTGCAATTCTCTTTCACTCTCTTTCTTTCTGCTCTCTCTTCTTCAAACCTGAAACCATCTCAGGCTTCTTTCCTCTCTCTTAAATCGGCATGGAGAAAACAGCAATGGAGGCATGGAGATCAGCTTCTATGGAGGAGGCATGGAGATTGTGGAGCTGTGGTGGAACTGTGGTTATGGCTAGGTAACGGTGGTGGTGGTGTTAGGTCACAATGTTGGGTAATGGTGGCTGGGTAACTGTGGTTGTGGTAGGGTTTCGATGGGTTTGGGTTGGATTTTTGGAATGGGTTTGATTTTCGATGGGTTTTGATGTGGATTTTTCTTTAATTTTTTGTGGGTTTTTGTGCATGGTGGAGATGGGTGTGTTGTTATATGTTATATGTTGGTATATTTTAGCATCAAAGCCCCAAAAAACCCTATTACCCGGTCTTCTAATTCTAAAAAAAAATTATAATCTTGCTACAATATCATCCTAAATCTAAGATGGTACTCTAGTAGGATTGTATAATAAAAATTTAATTTTTAATCTCTGATTCATCTTCTCTCTCACCTCTCTATCTCATTATTGCATTTCTCTTTCTCTCTCTTCCTTCCCTCTCTTTCTTTATGCTCTCTCTTTTTCAAACCCGAAACCATCTCAGGCTTCCTTCTTCTCTCTCAAATCGGCATAAAGACAACAGCGATAGAGGCGTGGAGATCAGCTTCTGTGGTGGAGGCATGGAGATCGTGGAGCTGTGGTGGAACCGTGGTTATGGCTAGGTAACAGTGGTGGTGGTGTTGGGTCCCAATGTTGGGTAACAATGGTTGGGTAACCGTGGTTGTGGCTGGGTTCCGATGGGTTTGGGTTGGATTTTTGGAATGTGTTTGATTTTCAATAGGTTCTAATGTGGATTTTTCTTTGATTTTTTTTGGGTTTCTATGCATGGTGGTGGTGGATATATTATTGCCGTGGTGGTGTCTTTGGTTATGATGGTAGAGGTGGGTTTCAGTTGTATGGATTTTTGCTTTGATTTTTTTGTGGGTTTCTATGCATGGTGGTGGTGGGATGAGTTGTTGCTGTGGTGGTGCATCTGATGGGCTTCCTTGGTGGGTTCGGTGGGTGGTTGTTGGCTGTTGATTCAGGTTTGATTTTGTCCAATGGGTTTGATTCTGTCCTATGGGTTTGATTCTCACCGTAGCTGTGGCTATGGTTGTGGCTATGACTGTAGTGTTTGGTGGGTTTTTTAGCAGTGGTTTTGTGGGTTTTGTGGGTGAAGGTGGTGGTGGATTTTATGGGTTTTGTTCCCAATGGTAGGGGTGGGTTTTTTTTGTGATGGTGGTGGGTTTCTTGTGGCAGAGGTGGTGGTGATGGGTGGTTGAAAGAGACAGACAATGAGGAAAAGATAAACAGAGTGATGGGGGGGAAGGGAGAGAGAGAGATTGGATTATATTATTTTATTGGGTAATATATATTATTTTAATGAGTTGAATAGGAAAATAAAAAGTTGGGATGTTGGGTGTGTTGTAAAATGATATAATATAATAGATAAAGTAGCTTTTGAGATAGTAAAATGAGATTTTTTTTTTTTTTTTTTAAAAGAAATCGGATATTAATGCTCTTAAACGGAGTGTTAGACACGCCTAAAATTTGATCTACATTAAATTCTCAACCACCCTTTAGGATAATTGATTGGCTCAAGTGAATTTGATTGTACATGGGTCATATCATGAGAAGAACGATTTCTAAGGTTCTTGGATCGGGAGAAAATCAAGAGTACCAAATCAGTATAAATAGGGACCCAACCTCAGGGAAAATGTATGAGATTTCCTAACTAAAAATCATAATATTAATTACATTATTTGCTAATTAAACCATTAGAACCTTCTTGATAGTCCCTTAGAGCATTAGCATCCGAGGATGTAAACCAAAACTTACTTTATTTATTTTACCATCTCATTTTACAACTCACTCAACATCCCAATTTCTATTTTTAAGTACAACTCATTAAAATAATATAAATTATACTAATAAAAAAATATAAAAAACTCAATTCTCTCTCCCCTCTAATCTTTGTCTTTCCTCTCTTCCTCTATCTCTATCTCTCCAGCAACCACCACATGAGAAAGATGAGCTCAGCCACCCAGTAGCAACCCAACTTCGTAGCTCAGCCATTACCACCACCAACCAATTACCGAAAATTGATCCAACAAAGAACAAAAACAAACCCACTGGAATTAGCCACAAAACCATCAACTACCCACCATAAATCCAAAACAATAAACCTATCCACTACCCACACAAACCCATCGGAGCAAACCACAACCACAACAACAAACAACCACTGCTACACCCACAGATCTACATCAAAACCCATAACCCACAGCCTATAGCCCCATGCCACCACGACCGTGCCACAACCATTGGGCCACCACGCGCCACAACCCAGTAGAAATCTCACCCACAACCCAGCTAACCTATAGCCCACAACCCACAACCCGTATGCCACCAAGATCCACGACCGCGCCACAACCATCAGATCACCCTACAACCCAGCAGAAACCCATGCCACAAATTGACCCAAATCTCCGCTAACCGACACCACCAATCAAAATGCATCCCCATTAGTAAGATCAAAGCCAAAGCTACCATACATGTTGGCACCAAACAACAATTTCCAAAATTCCAAACCATCAACCCTCAATCAAATCCCTCTAAACTCCCATAAATGACCATTGCATACCCTATATCTAAACCCAACATCACTTTTAACTAAATATTGAGCCTTTGCTGCCACAATTAAGGTAGACCAAGATCCAACCCTTTTGAAAAATCATGCCACCACTACCATGACCACGCCACCACTATGCCGCCACCATCGAGGGAGAGATCGACAGTAAAGGAGAAGAGAGAGCACTAGTTTGATTAGTAAGGTTTGAGTTTTTCTTAGAGAGAGAACTGATGAGAGACAAATGAGAGATGAGAGATGATAGATGAGAGAGGAGAAAATAGTATTTTATCTTTATTTGAGAGAAGAGAGAATAAAATATTATAAAAGTTTTTATATCCGGAGCTATAGTGGGTTGTATATACAACAACCCACTATTCACTGTTGCTAAAAATTTTTAGCAATAGCAACCCAAATGTTGCTGATTTTTGGCTTATTGGTTGCTAAAATAGCAACGGGGGGTTTTTACACCCCTCAATATTAGTGCTCTCAGAGAATCACTAGGTAATGACTAGATGACCCATCTATGTTTGGAAAAGATCATGGTAATGGAAAAGTTCAACCTTAACTTTCAAGTCATTCACTACCTATTCTCGACATGGGTTTCCTTATGAAGACACTCAATTTTGCACCCATGATTTAATCAAGGAAGATGACTAGGATGACCATTCGTGTACCCAAAATTCATGATTGCATTACATGTATTAATTGTTCATTACATATCATAAAAATGATCTCGGGATTCTAATAGTCACAATTGTATGCCTAGTTTCCAAATTGGACCGTCGGATTGGAAGATATCGCACGATCAAGTTTGCACGTTCAACATGCATTGTGTCTAGGTAGAATCAACCACACATTATTAATTTAAATTAATTCTAATTGGCTAAACAATTAAAATTAATTAAATGATTTTGTGATTGGTTGTTAGTTAGTGTCAAAAGTAGTCTTGCTTGCATGGGAATAAAGGGGATAATCAGATAATTACAAAATTGAGGATAATCAAGACTTTTTGGAGTATTTATTTACAAGATAATTGTTGCTGAAAAGACCTAAATTATGTAGAAAAGAGTTTAATTTTTAAAATATGGATTAAAAACGCGTCTAAGTGCAAGTCTCGGCTCAAAAAATCTCAAAAAAAGAGTCCAAAACGGACTGAAACTCGAAAGCGAGCTTGGTCAGCACTTTTGGAGTGCCGGTTGGCACAAACTCGGGCCTTGGCCCGAGGGCACTTGGATTAGGTTAAAACACATCCTTTTTTATTTTTTAGAGATAAGGACGCGTCCCAGTTAGTATTCTGATCATTTAGCTATTTTTTCGAGCCTCCCAACCTCTATAAATAGAGGCTGCATCTCAAAATTAAGCACACTTTTTGACACTCTCAAATTTCCCCTTTTCCTGACTCTCCTTTCTATTATTTTCTTTCTTAAGTTAAAGACGTTCTAGAGGCTCTAGCCTTAAGAATTTATTTTTTGTAAGCAAGGTATTTTAGGTTTCAAAGATAATTGAACAAATTATTTTGAACCCTAAAATATTCCCTCAATAAGAAGAGTACGTCCATGCAAGAGGTGGTTTTTCTTTACTTTTTTTTTCTTCTGTTTCTTTTATTTTGATGATGCATGTGTAAATATTCTTTTAGTTTAATTTCTAAATGCTCATACCATGTATTGTCAATATCTTTTTGTTGAAACATGTTCATGATGTCTTTGTTGTCATGATTTACTCTTTTTCTTTTTTCTTTTTTGTTTCAAAAATCTACTTATCATCATATCTTTTTCAAAACCAAAAACTGATATGTATCTTCCTTAGATACAGATCTAGATTTTTTCTAATACAAAAATAGATTTGTATCTTCCTTAGATGCAGATCTGAATTTTTTCTAACATAAAAACAGATCTGTATCTTCCTTAGATGCAGATCTGAATTTTTTCTAACATAAAAACAGATCTGTATCTTCCTTAGTTGCAGATCTGAAATTTTTCTAACATAAAAACTGATATGTATCTTCCTTAGTTGCAGATCTGAATTTTTTCTAACATAAAAACTGAACTGTATCTTCCTTAGATATAGATCTAAATTTTTTCTAACATAAAAACTTATTTGTATCTTCCTTAGATACAGATCTAAAGTTTTAAACATAGCAGATTTTGAAAAAAAAAAAAAAGTTATGAGTGGTGATGTTTTGTTTGTTTTGTTTGATGCAAGTAGCGTAGGTTTATTTCATGAGTGTAGTTCTCTTCCAAAAAAGATTTTTTTATTTTTTTATTCACAAAAACAAATCTGATTTTTTTAAAGGTTTTATACAAATCTAAATTTTTTGTTACAAAACGGATCTGATTTTTTTTACATACAAACCAAAAATCAATTTTTTACTTTGTTCCAAAACAAATCAGATATTTTTAAAGCAAAAGACTTTGTTTTACTTAATAAAACATATCTGATTTTTCTTCACCAAAACTTTTTTTTTTTTACCTATACCAAAACGGATTTGAATTTTTTATGAATCAAATCAATTTTTTTTATTCACAAAAATAGATCTGAATTTTTCTTAAAAGAATAGGACACATGCATAAATAGATTTATGTGACTTAGTTTGGTTGAGTGTCTTTTTTTTTTTTGGGTTAAAATACAATTTCATTCAAACAAACTAACTAGGAACATCATATACAAAGCAAGACCTGTTCACAAGCAGACTAACAGCATCCTTATCTAAAATACTTCTAATGTCCACAAGCAAACAATTAAAGGAAATAAACTCAGCATCTTGATCAATACTCATCCTAGCTAACATATCCGCACAACAATTGGCTTGGCGAAAACAATGCCTAAGCCGAACTTGTTGAAACCGAAGCATCAGTTGCCTGCAGTCATCCAAAATTAGCGAAACAGCATTATTTTAATAGTTTGGATTAAGAAAAACATCCACAATAGCTTTAGCATCAAGCTCAATAATTAGAGAATGAATGTTTAAGTTGCTGCAAATAATGAGACCCTCCCGAAGCCCCCAAAGCTTAGCCTCAAAGCTGGTAGTCACCCCTATACGCCTTGAAAACCCAGCAATCCACCTTCCATTCTCATCCCTAACCACACCTCCACAATATGCCAAACTCGAACTACCCTTAGAAGCTCCTTCTGTATTTAATTTCTTCCAACCTGCTTGCGGCTTCTCCTACCTAACTCTTTTAATGATGCTACGAGTTAGGTCCCTAGGCGATGATGCACAGTACATAAACTCCATCCCTTGGTTTATAATCTCCTCAGTTAAATTTGGGTTCGGGTTTTTCCCTCTAAAAACACACCCATTTCTACTCTTCCATATATTCCATAATGCAAAAGGAAAGATCATCTTCCAAGGCAAAATCCTAGCAATACCATTAGGGTTCAAATTCCCATTATAAACCAACAAATCCTGCAATTCTAGTCTCCAAAAATCTTGGTTCGAAGGCAACACACCAACTACCTCCAGATTGATCTGACCCAAGAACAATCCCTAAAAGCATGCATCACTGTTTCTACTCCCTCTTGACAAATAGAACATGTATCATCAATTCCCATCCCTCTTCTAATAAGACATCCCTTCACCCCTAAGCTGTTGTGAGAACACTGCCACATAAAGGTTTTGATTCGAGGCAATGTATTTGCTTTCCAAATCCATTTAGCCAAGAAGGCAAGGTCTTGGGCAGAACCATTAACAAGGCTATAAGCACTTCTAAGATCAAAAACACCTCTAGAATTGTTCCTTCATGCTAAATTATCCATTCCTCTACCTATTAAAGGAATTGGAGTGGCTTGGATCATGAGTTTCACCTCTGAAGGGAGCACAAAGGAAATCTGACTTAAGTCCCACCCTGTATCCGTCATGAGGTCTTTCACTTCCCACTTGGATTCTTTGTGGTTTAGAGGGCCTTGAATGAGCTACCGAAGGGGTCCTTTCTTAGTCCAATTCTTATACCAAAAGCTCAACTTGCTGTCCCTACCAACCATCCACATGATGCTTGCTTTGAACACTTCCCTCCCTTTCTTCATCGCTGCCCAAACTCGAGAACAAGAAAGCCTATCAGCATTAGGTGTGGCTAATCTTCTGCTATTACAGTATTTAGCTCTTAGGACCTTAGCCCAAGGAGCTTCTTTTTCATTATTAAACCTCTAATTAAGTTTTGCAAGAAGGGCTACATTCCTTCCCTTAGCAGTTTGCAATCTGAGGCCACCTTCATCTTTAGGTCTAGCCACCTTTTGCCAACCAACCCAATGGATCTTCCTAGAGTGTCTCATGTATGTAACATATCATTCATATCATGCATAAAAGGGGTATTGGTCATGAGAGTCTAGAAGACCAGATCCTGTCTGGGTGGAATGGGTGCCTAACACCTTCCCATTCCATAACCTAGCCTCCGAATTTAGTTTCTTTTGGATAGGTAGACCTAAGCTTTATCTTTGTTTTTTTATTTATTATTTTGGGTAGATTATAACTAGGACAAAAAGCCATGTATCTTTGGGTAGATTGTAACTAGGACTCAAAGCCATGTAATACTCAATTTATCAAGTTTGTATTTTTTATTTATTTATTTATTCAATCAATGAGAATGGAACAATTCAGTCATGTAAAGTTGTATTTAATTTTTTCCTTATTTTTTTAGTATAAAAAATAAGTGGCGACTCCACACCACTTATCCCAAAAGAGAAGTGTCTTGAAAAAACACCCAAAAATCTTTTTTTTAAGAGTACCTAATTTTCCGGTCTCTCACACCTTAATTAAAGAAAATCTCACCACCCACATGCGTCAAACTTAAAGCTCTTAAAGTAAGTTGGAGGAAGGTAACGTTGTTATCTAGTTTTATTCTTAAACATGCTTTCTTTGGTCGACTTGCAATTTTTAAACAAGTTGCTAACAAAACACATGATTGTACAATCAAGATTTGGGTGATACAAATTGTGTTTTATGTAGGAACATATTGAAGAGCAAAACTTGTCTTTTTTCTTTCAATGCACTTTCACTAAAAGGATTTGGAATAATATTAAGTCATTCTGTTTCATCATGCATTCTAAAGTTCAATTAGGATGATATTGTGGCATTGGATGAGATCAACTTAAAGGGTAAAATTAAGGTATACTATGATTGTTAATGGGAAGTTAAGAATGAGGTGGATGTAAGAGGAGCATTTTTTTTTTTTTTTTTTTGAGATAATGGAGGAGCATTCTGTAACTACATTTCGAATAGAACTTTATGTTTTTTTTTTTGGTTAAAAGACGATATATTAAAGAAACTAAGGAACTACAACTGACTCAGTACACAGCCTATTCAAGAACACACCATTAAGGTCATCCTCAAACACTTCCCTTATGTCCACAGGTGGACATTCAAAAAAAAGAAAATTAGAGTTTCGATCAGCAGCCACCTTTTGCTAGCACATCAGCACAGCGGTTAGATTGACGATAACAGTGGTTGAATTTAATCCGACTAAACCTGGAGATTAATTTCTTACAATCATCCAAAACAGGGGATACTATGTTATTTCCATAATGGACATTCTGAAAGGCATCCACTATGGCCTTTGCATCTACCTCGACAACAAGTGCAGCTATATTTAAATTGCTGCACATCATCAGCCCGTCCCTAATGCCCCATAGCTCAGCCAAAAAACTTGTAGTTATCCCGATCCGCCTCGAAAAACCTGCCAGCCAACCACCATGCTCATCCCTCACGATACCCCCACACCCTGCTAAACCCGGATTACCCGAGGCAACTCCATCAGTATTCAGTTTGCACCAACCTTCAGGAGGTCTCTCCCATCGCACTCTCTTGATTAAGCTTCGAGTAAGACCTCTGGGGGAAGACACGCAGTACATAAACTCCAAAGTTTGCTGAATTATCTCTGCAGCCAGCCTTGGATTTTGACTCTTCTTGTTGAAAATAGTATTGTTCCTACACTTCCATAGATTCCAAAGAGCAAAGGGGTAGACCATCTTCCACGGGGGATCCCCAAGTTTATAGCTATTGCTAGTCTTCCCATTCACATTGAGCCAGTCTTGCAAGTTAGACAACCAAAAGCCTTGATTCATCCTCTTCACTCCCAATTGAAACCAAACAGCTTTAACCCGTGGGCAATCTCTAAGCGCATGCAACACTGTTTCAGGAACTCTTCGACAAATTGGGCAAATAACATCATCCACCACTCCCCTTCGCCCCAAACAATGCTTCACTCCTATGCTATCATGAGCACATTTCCACATAAACGTTTTGATGCACGGCAGCGTTTTAGATTTCCATATCCAACTAGCCGTGAAGGTTTGGCTAGGGGCAGAACCCTCTGCAAAATTATAGGCACTCTTTAAATCGAAATTACCTTTTGGATTATCTACCCATGCTAATTTGTCACTGCCTCTGCCTATCATTAAGAGCGGAGTAGCTTGAATCATCAACTTAATGTCTTCAGGAAGGTCAAAGGGAATTTTAGACCAATCCCAACCCGAGTCCACCAAAACATCCTTGACTTCACAAATGGCTGCTTCCTGAGTTAGGGGGCCTTGGATCAGCTTACGAATAGGTCCTCTCCTTGTCCAATTTCCTAGCCAAAAATTCAAATTACTGTCCCTACCAACCATCCACATGCTTCCCTTGGTAAACACCTCTCTTCCTTTTTTAACTGCTTTCCAAACCTGCGAACAAGGAAGTCTATCAGCACTAATAGCCCTTACTCTCCGCTGATTGCAATACTTATGCTTTAGGACCTTAACCCATAAAGCTTCCTTTTCTGTATTCAGCCTCCAATTAAGCTTTGCAAGCAAGGATATATTCCTTCCCTTCGTTGTTTGCAGACTGAGACCTCCTTCATCTTTCGGTTTTGTCACTTTTTGCCACCCCACCCAATGAATCTTCTTAGCAGTTTCGGATGTACCCCAAAGAAAGTTGCGGTTCACCCGATCTATTCCTTCAAGAATTTTCCCCGGAAGATGGGTACACTACATTACATAAGCAGGGATAGTCGCTAAGGAGGCTTGGATTAACACAGAACGACCAGCCAATGATAGCATATTTGCTTTCCAACCCGCCAATTTTTTCTTCACTCTATCCAAGATGAAGTTATAATCTTGGGAGGAGGATCCAGGAAGTTTGATAGGAATTCCTAGGTACTTACCAAGATTCGGCGTGGAGGCAAAGCCAAGAATATCACAAAGCGACTCTCTAGTATCTCTATCAACATTAGGCGAGAAATAAACTCTCGACTTGGATTCACTCACCGTTTTCCCGGAGATACTACAAAAGTCATCCAAAACATCCCTGATAGCTGAACAATTTACATAATCAGCTCTAGCAAAGAACACAAGGTCATCCGCAAATAACAAGTGAGAGAGAGCCGGGCCACTTTGTGATGCTTTAACTGGCTGCCAGAGATTCCCACTGCATTTTTCTTCAATGAGTTGGCCAAGAAAATCCATACAAATTATAAATAAGTAAGGAGATAAGGGGTCCCCTTGCCTTATTCCCCTTGAAGGGTATATAGGTTCAAGAGCTTCACTATTAACCAATAGCGAAGTTGAAACCATGGAAACACAGCTCATGATAATCTCAATGAGATCTGTAGGTAAGTTTACTCTTATGAGGGAATCCCTAATGAAACTCCATTCAAGCTTATCATACGCCTTCTCCAAGTCTATCTTCAAGGCCATATACCCCACCTTACCTTTCTTCTTACTAATAGTGTGAATCATTTCTTGGGCTATGATTGCATTGTCGATGCCTTTCCTTCCTGGAACAAACGCTGCTTGCAGCGGAGAAATGAGCTTATCCAAATACGACCTCAATCTAGCAACTATGATCTTCGTCACAACTTTATAACCTGTATTGCACAAACTTATAGGTCTGAAATTGCCTAAAGTCTCAGGACTTTGGATTTTTGGAATAAGAGCAATATGGGTTTTGTTCAAGTATTCAGGGATTTTCCTTTCATCAAAAGCCTTTTTCACTTCTTCAATCACTGACTGTCCCACACTCAGCCAAAATCTCTAGAAGAAACCCGCATGGAGACCATCCGGCCCCAGAGCTTTGAAGGCTTTAAGAGACCACAAGGCTTATTTAATCTCTTCTTCCGTAGCACCTCCACTAATGTTATTTCTCTCCTCCTCAGTAAGCCTAGACTGCCATTGAGAACATAATGGTTCAGCCCGATTAGCACTAGTGTGGGAGCTAGTGTAAATATCCTCAAACCCATTCCGAATGAATTCTTTAACTTCATGCTCCTCAAAGATCCAGTCTCCCACTGCATTTTTAATCGCCAAAATCTGATTCCTCTTTCTTCTGACCAGCGTTGAAACATGGTAAAAAGACGTGTTCTGATCCCCTTGTATCATCCAGTTTACACGAGATTTTAGAGCCCATAGCTCTTCCTCCTGATTCAGCACCATGTTAAGCTCTTTCAAAAGCTCATTTTCAAGATTTAGAAGAAAAGTGGAGGGCCTAAAAGCTAATGCACGCTGAATGCCGTTCAATCTCGCCATGATGTTCTTTTTCCTAGCAAAAATGTTGCCGAATTGCATCTTGTTCCAAGTAGTTGCATCCTTCGTGAATTTCTCTATGGCATTCGCGAGGGAAAGAGGTTGCCCCCACGCTTGAGTGACAATCCTTGGAAAGGTGGGGTCCGTCAGCCAGCAAGTTTGAAATTTAAAAGGCCTATTCCTTCTAGTGATAGTTCTTGGGAGCACTTCTAACATTACTGGGAATGGTCTGAATAACACCTTGTGAGGTGGACAACTCTGGCTTCCGGATATAAAAGGCACCAACTAGGATTAACAAAAACTCGGTCAATTCTCTCTTGAATTAATGCTTGAACTTCTCTTCTGTTAGTCCACGTGAAGTGAGGCCCAGAAAACCCGATGTCAATCATGCTACACTTATCAAGGCATTCCTTGAACAAAAGAGACCTGTTGACACTAACTAACCTACCCCCAAACTTATCATCCTCTTGAAGAGGTTCATTAAGATCTCCAGCTAAAACCCAAGGCATGTTATGCATATCTGCAACTTTATTTAGATTATTCCATAAAATGTGTCTCTCAACACTCCTAGGACTAGCATAAATTGCAGTAAATAACCAGCTATGATCAGAATTTTTTACCTTAACAGTAGCATGAATTTCTTGCTCAATAGAACTTTATGTTGAACTTAAGGTATTTTCCCTTATGTTATTAAGAATATTTATGCTCATTAAGCAATGTTTAGTTTGAATTGTTTTAGCTTGTTTCTTGTTGGGGGTGGGAGATTTGAACCCTGGTGTCTCCATTGGAAATACTAAGAAATGTTAATTGAATTACAAGACTGTTAGAAATATTGGGTCAAGTCATGCCCAAGTAGAGTATGTCAGGTCTAGTCTAGTCCATTGCCAAAGAGTTATGCCTATTACCAAAGAGTTGTATCAATTGGCTTCATACTCTTTGGTTGTCTATATAAAAGGGGTGGGCTCATTTGTGCAACTGATAGAATTTTTCACTTATGTGTGGTATTATAAAGAACAACACACAGAGAAACATCTCTTCCTCTTTCTCATCAATTTCATCAAAGCATTTAGGTTGTGAATTATATGTGTTTTGTTATTGCAACAAACACCGCGTTGAGTCTCAATAACACAAATCCTATGAGACTTTGATTTTCAACAGACTCTTGATGAAACTCTATATATTTTGTGAATTGCCTTTAATAAGTTTTATCTTAAGCTATTGTGTTTTTAGTTGTATTGAGGTATACTATGATTCCTTAGTTAATGATATTTTCTCATTTGTCTAACAAAAAAGAAAAACCTAAATCCGACTCTAACATTCAATTATGGTAGTAACTTAATCCCTGCACAGTATGTGTATATATATATATATATATATAAATCATTCATACATAAAAAAAAAATTTAAAAAAAAAAAAAAACGAATAAACAAGGTTAAAGATTTTAAAAGTAAAAAATTTGAATTCTATCAAGTTATGACACACATTTTATATCAAAACTATTATTATATGTGATTATTAATGTACAAAGCCTTATATATAACATAACATTGAGATTATAAAACATTAACAAAACAAGTTATTCATGAATGTAAGAGGAGTGAACCATAAATGTTTTTACTTTTTTTTTTTTTTTGGTTTGGTTTTTTAATCAACAATGCATAAATAGTTAATTAGATAGAATATATATTTCCACCGTGGATTAAAAACAATAAAAATAAAAATACCAAGGGCCTACTCAACACAAATTAAAAGTAGAAACAATAATTTCTTTTATTGACATGATTATATTTTTTAGGGAACGAAAAAGGTAGAGAGAGACAAAAATTAACATTAGTAAAATTAATAAAATAAATGACACGTTAATTAAGGAAATAATAGAGAGTATGACTTCTATGGGAGGAAACTTAGTCTCGAACCCCAATCGGGTATTGTCCTCTTCGGAATTAGCGGCACGGGGCACAGGCCTAATCCTCAAGGTTTTGCTCAATCCCACATTAGGGAGAGACGCCTCCTACTCTTGCTTTATAAGCACTTGGCCTAAGGAAGGGTGTACCATAGTGTGTATGATCATGTGAGCAAGCTGGCATCGCATGCACTATGCACTCATTCAGGTCCATCGACCGATGAAGGGGGAAAGTGGGGGTTTCCCTTTAAACCCCAAAAGGCGCCTTTTTATGGGAGGAACAAATTTTTCCCCAATCAGGTATTGTTCACTTTGGGAATGAGCCGAGGAGCCGATGCCACCCTCACAAATTTGTTCAATCCCACATCAAGGAGAGACACCTCCCACCCTTGCCTTATAAGCACTTGGCCTAAGGAATGGTGTACCATAGTATGTGTGATCATGTGAGCAAGTCTCAAAAATTGCACATCACATCGCATGCACTATGCACTCCTTTAGGTCCATCTACCGACGAAAGGGGAAGGTGGGAGTTTCCCTTTAAACCCTAAAAGGTGCCTTTTTGTGGGAGGAACGAATCTTTTCCTAATCAGGTATTGTTCGCTTTGGGAATGGGTCGAGGAGCTGATACCACCCTCACGAATTTATTCAATTACACATCAGGGAGAGACACCTCCCACCCTTGCCTTATAAGCACTTGGCCTAAGGAATGGTGTACCATAGTGTGTGTGATCATGTGAGCAAGTCTCAAAAACTACACATCGCATCGCATGCACAATGCACTCCTTTAGGTCCATCGGCCAACGAAGGGGGAAGGTGGGGGTTTCCCCTTAAACCCTAAAAGGCGCCTTTTTGTGGGAGGAAACTTAGTCTCGAACCCCAATTAGGTATTGTCCTCTTCGAAATTAGCAGCACGGGGCGCAGGCCTAATCCTCAAGGTTTTGCTCAATCCCACATTGGGGAGAGACGCCTCCCACCCTTGCCTTATAAGCACTTGGCCTAAGGAAAGGTGTACCATAGTGTGTGTGATCATGTGAGCAAGTCTCAAAAACTGCACATCGCATCGCATGCAATATGCACTCCTTTGGGTCCATCGGCTGATGAAGGGGGAAGGTAGGGGTTTCCCCTTAAACCCTAAAAGGCGCCTTTTTGTGGGAGGAACGAATCGTTCCCTAATCAGGTATTGTTCACTTTGGGAATGGGCCGAAAAGCCGATGCCACCCTCACGAATTTGTTCAATCCCACATCGGGGAGAAACGCCTCCCATCCTTACCTTATAAGCATTTGGCCTAAGGAAGGGTGTACCATAGTGTGTGTGATCATGTGAATAAGTCTCAAAAACTGCACATCGCATCGCATGCACTATGCACTCCTTCGGGTCCATCGGCTGACGAAAGGGAAAGGTGGGAGTTTCCCCTTAAACCCCAAAAGGCGCCTTTTTATGGGAGGAACAAATCTTTCCCCAATCAAATATTGTCCGCTTTGGGATGGGCAGGGTCAACCCTTACTCCTACCCGCAAGGATTTGCTCAATTTCACATCGGGGAGAGACACCTCCCACCCTTGCCTTATAAGCACTTGGCCTAAGGAAGGGTGTACCATAGTGTGTGTGATCATCCTTCCTTAGGCCAAGTGCTTATAAGGCAAGGATGGGAGGTGTTTCTCTCCCGATGTGGGATTGAACAAATTCGTGAGGGTGACATCAGCTCCTCGGCCTATTCCCAAAGCGAACAATACCTGATTGGGGAAAGATTCGTTCCTCCCACAACTTCGAATAAAATATTAAAAAAAAAAAACATTTGGCTAATGTGTTGAAAATCCATAGTTAACCTTCAAATTTTGAGAATAAGATTTTTTTTTTTTTTTAATGGGTAGATTTTGTTATTATTGGATATATATATATATATATATATCATTAAATTGTACAGCCTTATTAAAGAGTTGATATAATAAATAGTCTTCTTTAAAAAATTGAGGGTATTTGTTAAAGAGAAAGTGACATAGGTCTAAGTGTAATATTTATTTATTTATTTTAGTTTGACTTATGATATTAAAAAAAAAAATGTTAAAATTACTTATTGTGGGGTCAAAAAATTTGGCAACCCCGACCCATTTTATACCAAGTCCAAGGCCCACTCCGAGGAGGAAGAAATGCTCGAGGACGAGCGAAGAAAGTCCAAATTGTCAGGAGACATTGCCGAGGATAATCCTGATCTCGTCCAACCGAGATCATAGAAGGGAAGAGTGGAACGCCATCAAAGGCAGCCTTCCAGAGCATCCCAAGAAAAAGGACAAGCGCAATGGGTCAGCCATGGGAGCATGGTGGAGGAGCAATTCAAGGAGAAACTGTCACCTCCGCATTAAATACCCACAACTAACGTCCTAGCCGCATTAATGAGGAAATGACCCCAAAATAGTGTTGCCTTGGTTGTTGCAACTCACAGGAGGTTTGGGAAGGTGGCTGATAGGACAAACACTCGAGTAGTGACCTGTATGATCAACAAATGGAGGGCCAAGATCAACTGGAATGGTGTATATAATGTAAGAAATCCCCCAGAAAAGGAGGAGGAGGAAAAACGGAGAAGATGGTAGCAACTTGCATCATCTTCGAAGCCTTAGGAACCAAGCATTGAAGAAACAATAAGACCAACCAGCTCCTCAGGTGAAGGCCGAGGACAGAATATTACATTTCAATCCACGTCTTTGATTATACAATCCACTCATAACCATGTCTAGCTGTTGTATCCTTTATTAAGGCCTAGTTCTTAAACTCATTCTCTATAAATTTATTGTATTGGGCTAGTTGGGCCTGAATCCACTCATCCCATAGTAGAAGTGCTCAAACCCAGTCCCTACAATTGGCGCCTTCTATGGGAAAGAACTTATGTGTTAGTAAGGGCAGCAATCAAGAATGATAGGATCAGGCCCTCATCAAGCAGGTTCCCATCAGCCTGAACCGGCTATATCCCAGCAACAGGGTAACTTTCCCAACCTTGAGCGTGATCGGAATGAAGAGAATGGAAGGTTTCAAGAGGGAAGTGTGCACACACTCAAACCTGTAGAAGCCATTCTCGCGAGGACAGTCACGTGCTCCAGAGACAAAATGACAACCGGGCCATGCAATCAGAAGAAGTTAGGAGTCACATATCCCAGAGACAGAGTGATAAGTAGGCCATGCAGCAAGAGATAGACGACTTGAAAAGAAAGTTGCGCCATGCACAATGAAAGCGGCCTCATTCTAGCCCTGACATGCCCTCTGATGATGAAAGCGATGATGACTATAAGCAAAGATCGAGAACTCCTCCAAGCGAGACTTTCTCTCACGAAGAAGAGCACTACCGAAGGCGTAAACATAAAAACCCATCTCCTAGAGGCTTGGGAAATGATGCCATGAGCAGGGCACTGGATCAACTCTCCAAATCGCCCTTCACATGCCACATAGAAGGGGCTACACTTCCTCGACGGTTCCAGCAGCCAACCTTCACCATCTATAACGGCAAAACAGACCCCGTGGAGCATGTGAGCCAGTTTAACCAAATGATGGCTGTCCATTTTAAAAACGAGGTGCTGATGTGCAAGGTTTTACCGTCTAACTTGGGACTAGTGGCGATGAGGTGGTTCAATGGCTTAAGGACGAATTCCATAGACTTGTATAGACAGCTAACCCAAGCCTTTGGCTCCCGTTTTGTTACAAACAGTAGAGCTCCTCGGCCCTTGAGTGCGTTATTGTCCCTATCCATGCATGAAGGAAAAACTCTAAAGGCCTACTCGGACAGATATTGGGAGATGTATAATGAAATGGACGGCAATTTTGATGATGTCGCCATCAGCACCTTCAAAAGTAGTCTCCCAGCCGAGCACGGCTTGAGGAAGTCTCTGATTGGCAAGCTCGCCACCACTATGCGTCAACTGATGGATCAGATCGATAAGTATAAGCGAGTAGAGGAAGACCAGCTGCAAGGCAAGGGAAAAGAGAAGGTTATCCCTCAGGAGAGGAGGGATTTCAGGTCGGACCGGTATAACAGCAACCGCCCGAGAAGAGATTTCGTAGGGCAATCTAGAGCAACCAACACACAGACTATCAATGCTGTATTCCGAGAACCAGTACATCGAGTGTTGGAGAAAATCAAGAACGAGTCATACTTTAAGTGGCCGAATAAGATGGCGGGAGAGTCCACAAGGCGCAATCAGAACTTTTATTGCCAATACCACTAGGACCACGGACATACCACTGAGAGCTGTAGGAACCTATGGAACTATCTGGACCAGCTAGTCCGAGAAGGAAAGCTGAAGCACCTTCTGCATCATTCCAGTGGTCATCAAGGCCAGACCCCTCAGAAGCCCCAAAAAGACACTGCCCTAGGGCCACCCGTAGGGACGATCAATGTAATCTTGGCCGCGCCAGGAAGAATAGGCACGCGCCTTTCACGAGTGTTATCTATGGCCCAACTGCCTACCGAGAAGTTCCGGCCAGAGCCGAAGAGGGCCAGAATGAATTTTCGCCCAATTCTGAGTTTTTTAGAAGAGGACAAGGTTGGAACCACCCAACCCCATGACAATGCGCTGGTGATCACTCTCAGAATCGGGGACTATGATGTGAAAAGAGTGATGGTAAATGATGGCAGTGGGGCCGAGGTTATGTACCCCGACCTCTATAAGGGGCTGAGGTTAAAACTGAAGGATTTGATGCCCTATAGTTCTCCCTTAATGAGCTTCGACGAAAAGCTTGTTATTCCAAAAGGCATGATTAGGCTACCCATTCAGACCGGCCTAGAGATAGTGGAGGTGAACTTTATCATGGTGGACACCTACTCTCCATATATAGCCATCGTCGGTAGGCTCTGGCTCCATACCTTGGGGGCTGTTGCCTCCTCCCTACATCAAAAGGTGAAATTCCCGTCAGGGGACCAGGTTCTCAAAATTCGTGGTTGCCAATCCACGGCAAGACAGTGTATGGTGGCTGCCATTTCACCTCGACTCGACGCAGAGTCCTCGGCCTCTGCTGAAAAGAGCTTATAGCAATCAAGGGCCCCGGTGTTGCCTCTCGATACTGCTGCCGAGGAGGAAAAATGTGAAGATCTAGTGAAGGTGATCATTAGCGGTGACCTAGAGAAGTTCTTTCAGGTCGGGGCTCAATTGCCTCTTTAGGAGAAGGAGGAGTTGATTGAGTTTCTTAAAAGAAATATTGACATATTTGCTTAGGACGCCTGTGATGCTCCAGGGATTGATCCAGCCTTCATCTGTCACCATCTCAATGTCAACCCATCCATATCTCCCAAGAAACAGCCACCCCGGCGCCCTTTAAGAGAGCATGCTGATGCGATTAGGGACAAAGTGAAGAAGCTTAAGCGTGCAGGGGCTATTAAAGAGGTTTTTTACCCCGAATGGTTGCCTAACACCGTGGTGGTCAAGAAGAAAAGTGGAAAATGGCGGGTTTGTGTAGACTTCACGGACTTGAATAAGGCATGCCCAAAAGACCTGTTCCCCATGCCTCGGATAGACCAGCTGGTGGATGCAACTGTGGGCCATCCTCGGATGAGCTTCCTAGATGCCTTTCAAGGTTATCATCAAATACCACTAGCCCTAGAGGACTAGGAGAAGACAACCTTCGTGACACCTATTGGGAACTACCACTACAAGGTAATGACGTTCGGTCTGAAGAACGCAAGGTCCATTTATCAAAGGATGATGACGAGGATGTTCGAGCCGCAGTTGGGCAAGAGCATCGAAATCAATGTCAATGATATGATGGTGAAGAGTAAAGTGGTGTCCGAGCATTTAGGAGATCTCGGCAGCACCTTTGATATCTTAAGGAAGCACAAGCTGCGCCTAAATGCTTCCAAATGCTCATTTGGCGTGGGATCAGGCAAGTTTTTAGGCTACATGGTTACTCATAGGGGTATTGAGGTTAATCCTGACCAGATCAAGGCTATTAATGATTTAAAACCACCACAAAATGCCAAGGAGGTCTAAAAACTTACTAGAATGATCACAGCCTTGAACCGATTCATTTCTAGGTCGGCGAATAGATGCAGACCATTCTATCTCTTGATCAACAAGTGGAAAGGATTTGAGTGGCCTGAGGACTGTATTGTGGCCTTTCAGCAACTCAAAGAGTACCTGTCCCGGCCACCTATCATGTCCAGCCCTGAGGCCGATGAAGTCCTATACGCATATATTGCTGTGGCCCTTCATGCTGTGAGCTTGGTGCTAATATGGGATGACAATGGCCTTTAAAAGCCAGTCTATTATGTGAGCAAGTCACTCCATGAAGCTGAGGTCAGATACTTACCCTTGGAAAAAGCCATACTAGCTGTGGTCCATGCTACGCGAAAACTTCCCCATTATTTCCAAGCCTACACAGTGGTTGTACTAACCCAACTACCCTTGAAGTCTGTACTTCGGACTGCTGATTACACTGGAAGGATTGCCATATGGAACATAATTCTTGGAGCTTTTGACATCAAGTACATGCCTCAGACCTCCATAAAGGGGCAGGTCCTAGCTGACTTGGTGGTCGAGTTTGTTGAACCACCTGTAGAAATAGTGGCAGAGAAGAGAAACATTGAGGGAAAATCTGTTGGGGTAATCTCTATGCCAGGACCCCCATGTTGGAAGGCGTACGTTGATGGCACAGCAAATCAAAGGGGATTCGGAGTGGGGCTAGCCCTAGTATCTCCTGAGAAGACTATCATAGAGAAATCCCTGAGACTTGGGTTCTCGGCCACAAATAACGAAGCCGAGTATGAGGCCTTATTACAAGGAATGGCCATGGTGCAGAAAATGGGAGGAAAAATAGTAGAGATGTTCTCGGACTCGAGATTGGTAGTGGGCCAGGTAAAGGGAGAATTGGAAGCTAGAGATGCAAGGATGCAAGAGTATTTAAGCCAAGTCAAACGCTTGCAGTCAGACTTCGATCTTTTCAGCCTGTCACACGTCTCCAGAAGTGGAAACACCTATGCAGATTCATTGGCCACGCTTGCTACCTCCTCAGTAGGGGGTCTGCCTCGAATTATTCTTGTCGAGCACCTGGATAGGGCAAGTGAGGTTGCAAAAGGCATGGTCCATGTCCGTCAAGCCAGAGTGGGTCCTAACTGGATGGACCCTATGGTGAGATTCCTTAAAGATGATATTCTGCCCGAAGAGAAGTCAGAGGCTGAGAAAATACGAAGGAATGCTCCTCAATTCTGGTTGTCCGAGGATCACAAATTGTATAAACGATCCTATTCTGGGCTATATTTACTGTGTATTCGCCCCGAAGCATCAGAGTTACTGCTTGAAGAGCTGCACGAAGGGATCTATGGGAGTCACACAGGAGGAAGATCTCTATCGCACCGAGCCATTACCTAGGGATATTGGTGGCTGGGGATGCAAAAGAAAGCCCTAGAATACGTTAAGAAATGTGACCAGTGTCAAAGGTTTGCCCTAAATATTCATCAACCAGGAGGGGTCCTCAACCCTTTGTCCAGTCCATGGCCGTTTGCCCAGTGGGGCCTGAATATTGTAGGCCCTTTCCCTAAGGCACCAAGAAATAAAAGATATCTGCTAGTCGGCACAGATTATTTCACAAAATGGGTCGAAACTGAGCCATTGGCCAACATCAGAGATGTGGATGCTAAGAAATTCATCTGGAGAAACATTGTTACACGATTCGGGGTCCCTCATACCTTCATTTCAGACAATGGACTCCAATTCGACAGCAAAGCCTTCAGAAGATACTGTTGCGAACTGGGGATCACAAAGAGGTACTCAACTCCAGCTTATCCTCAAGGAAATAGACAGGCCGAGACTTTCAACAAGGTCATAGTCAACGGGCTTAAGAAGAGACTGGATGACGCCAAGGGAAGATGGGTATAAGAGCTACCACACGTCTTGTGGACTTACCGAACTACACCACGGTGGACAACAGGGGAAACACCTTTTGCCGTGACCTATGGGGCCGAGGCTGTTATCCCTCTAGAGGCAAACTTCTCAACGCTGAGGACGAGCTCCTTCACTCCAAGCAGTAATGATGAACTACTAGGGAAAAGCCTAGATCTGATCGATGAACGAAGAGAAAAGGCAGTGATCCAATTGGCCTATTACCACCAGAAGCTCAAGCAGGGGTATGATGCCAATGTGAAGCTAAGACTACTAGCACTAGGGGACTTAGTGTTGAGGAAAGTTGTGGTTGCGGCCAAGAACCTATCTTGGGGAAAGCTGGGGCCCAATTGGAAAGGACCATACCGAATTACTTCAGTTGCAGGGATATGTGCATACTACTTAGAAGACTTAGATGAAAAGGCTGTGCCTCGTCCATGGAATATCAATAACCTGAGAAGGTATTATTATTAATGAAAGCATTTCTCTAATTCAAATTTTAAGTCTATTATGATTATGTGTCTTGTATTTTGGCAACCATCTAAGTACTAGACAGAACTAAGGTTTTGCATGGTCCTCAGACTCAAGCCTATGGGGAAACTAGTTACTTCAAGAAGAATCTAAGTGTTAGACAGAACCAAGGTCTTGCATGGTCCTCGGACTCAAACCTATGGGGAAACTAACTACTTTCAAGAAGAATCTAAGTGTTAGACAGAACTAGGGTCTTGCATGGTCCTCGAATTCAAACCCATGGGGAAACTAACTACTTTCAAGAAGAATCTAAGTACTAGATAGAACCAAGGTCTTGCATGGTCCTCGGACTCAAGCCTATGGGGAAACTAATTACTTCAAGAAGAATCTAAGTGTTAGACAGAACCACGGTCTTGCATGGTCCTCGGAGTCAAACCTATGGGGAAACTAACTACTTTCAAGAAGAATCTAAGTGTTAGACAGAACTAGGGTCTTGCATGGTTCTCGGACTCAAACCCGTGGGGAAACTAACTACTTTCAAAAAGAATCTAAGTACTAGACAGAACCAAGGTTTTGTATGGTCCTCGGACTCAAACCTATGGGGAAACTAGTTACTTCAAGAAGAATCTAAGTACTAGACAGAACCAAGGTCTTGCATGGTCCTCAGACTCAAACCTATAGGAAAACTAGTTACTCCAAAAAAAAATCTAAGTGTTAGACAGAACCAAGGTCTTGCATAGTCCTTGGACTCAAGCCTATGGGAAAACTAACTATTTTCAACAAAAGCCTGAGTGTTAAACAGATTCCAGGTGTTGGGTGACTCCTCAGATCACAACCTTTGAGGAAATTAACGAGCTTAAGTATCCATCTGAGTTACAAATACAGCCAAAGTGGAGTTTGGCATCTCGGACCTCTTGCCCTATCCTCATTCGATATAGATGTAAACAAACACAAGCCCATGAGCATCACTTAAGGCACTTTGAGGTACATTGAACTTAACTCCCTTACATGGTCAATAGCCAACTGTTTCCTTAAGGTCAGCAACTTTTTAGAACATTCCCATGAGTACCCTTGCACATTGTGCTGTGGCATTTGATATTAGGATTTAAAGGTTTATCTCTATAAGTGTTGCGCTTAGCATTCTTTACCCGTTATGATAACCAATTCATGAGGTATAGGATTCATATTATAAGGTTATTCCCTTTTATAGTCTATTCAGCAAAAGCAAGTCGTAGTAATGAGATGGCTCAATTGTTAATCAAAGTCTAAGTAGAAATCATTATTATGGACTTTCCATTTTTTGGCTACTGTTTCAAAAATGGAAAACAAGTCACACTGTTGAGGCTGTGTAGCTAATAATCAAAGCATAAATTATATAAATAGCAGAACCCATCATAGTAACAATTAATAAATGAAAAGGGAATTGCATACATTCAGCTCAAGTGTTCCATTACAACAGTTCAAATATCTTAAAAAAAAAAAAAAAAAAAAAGGAGAGGAGAAAGAAACATGAGGCAAAAGCACAACAGAAGTAGCCTATTTCTTCAACTTTATGGTCAACTTGTCTTTAGAGGGTTGTTGAGAGGCTGTGTCAGAAGCTGGAGGATTTTGACCTAGAGGAATGACTTCAGGGGGAACAGCTTGAAGGGGCTCAACCAGGAGAGCTGACTCCTTGGCATGAAGGGCCTGAGCATCAGCTGTAGACTCTTCAGTTTTTTGGGGCGCTTTAGGGTTCAGGCCTTCATTTGTTTCTATCGCCCCAGAAAACTCACCCTCCTCGGCTAGTTCATCAGAAGCGATCATAACCAGAGCAGCCTCGGGTCAAGCAGTCTTAGCCTCCTTTAGAGCAACTTTAGCCTCAGAGTTAGAAGGGGCAAACTCTCAGATGGCAGGAGGGAAGTATACACTCTCCACCTTCCACAGATCTGATGAAGCCTCAACCCCAGCTTGTTTAAGAGCTTCATTTCAAGACTGGGAACAGTAGAGCCTGCATACCCCGGGTACTTGAGCCTTGAGAGTGGCCTCGGTCTCAGCCACCCCCAAGGCAAAAACTTCCTTCTCGGCTTTCTCCTTAGAGGTCTCGGCCTCTGTCCTGGCGAACTCAGCCTCTTCCTTAGCCCTCAAAACTTCATCCCTGGCCCACTCCGAACATTTTTGGCCCCCTCTGCCTCGGCCAATTTCTTCTTTAGTTCAACGATATGCTCCTTGGCAATCTTCAGCTGATCCTCAGCATCGAGCATGCGCCTTGTCTGTTCTTCAGCCTGTTTCTGAGCACCAGCTAGACCTGATACGACGCTATCTCTGGCCCTTGTCATCTCCTTCAGATCCTTCCTCACTTTCGCGAGATCAGCATCGGAGATTTTAAGGGTCCGCGCAGCATCCAGGCGCTTGTCACGCTCGAGATCCAGGGCCCTGCTCTACTCGTTGGCTGCCTCTTCCAACCTGTAAGTGGCCGGACAGCCTGCCAATTGAAACAAGCACACGATAAGTTGGAAACCAAGGAACAAAAATCAGCGGAGTCACAAATGTTAGATGTCTTACCATGCCCAAGTACCTCTTGAGGCTGAGGAAGACCTCCTGCCTCTTTAAATTCCCCAACTCGGCCATGTCGGCGGGGAGTAGCAGGACTCTCTCCAGCGTATCGGCCACATAAGTGCCTTCACCCCCTCGGAAGTCCCTGAGGAAGGCGCTGACCATCAAAGGCTCCCCATGGAGCATTGGGGCAGGAAGCCAGGCTTGGGGTCGGACCTTGTAACAACGTCTTTGTCTTGGCCCTGGTGCCCGAGTTTTAATTGCTTTGAAGCTCATCAGGCTTCATCTTCCTCCTGAGAGGAGCGAGACCTCCCCCCATCCATTGGATCCTTGCCTTTGGAAGCCCTCTTCCTTTTCGGGTCGGTGGGCTCGGGCCAAGGAGGCAGAGTTGGCTGAGGAGGAGAAGGAAGTTTGGATTATGTGGAGGATGACCTGGTCTGAATAGGCTGAAGCCTGGGCGGAGGAGGAGGACGCTTAGATTGTGGCTTCCCCGGTGCGTCCTTCCCCGGTTGGCCCTTGATTAGGTCGACCAAATTGGTTTGGGGTTTTCTCTTAAAACCCATCTCGGCCTGAGAATTAGTCCCTACTGATGAGAGATCCGCTTCAGTCAAATTGGGATCGCCCAAGTCACCAGAGGGATCCTCGGATGGATTGACTTGGTCGAAAGCACCAAATTCGTCCTCGGTCGGACCCAAATCAGCAACTTCTTCTTCTCTTTCTACTCTTCCTCCCTTGGCCTCTGCAGCTTGATGGGATGAAGAAGGGCCTGCCAACAGAACGCCTTCTGGGATATGAGATCCTTCAGGAAGCAAGAACTTGTGCTCTGCTACGGTGATTCTGTGAAGCCGAGGATCTTTGGCTCTGATCACGTACTTCAGAGCCGAAAACGATTTTTGGAGGGGATCGTACCCGAGAATCTTGTGAGCGGCTCTGATTTGGTTGTCAGCTTCGTTCACAAAGACCCCCGCCCTAAGGATGGTTTCCAAATCCTCCCGGTTGACCAAGTGAAGGTGTCATTCAAAGGCCTGTGGATCTGCAAAAAGAAAGCACATTCATATTAGCAACCGAACAATGCAAACTGTGATAACACAAAAGATCAACCCTCTCCTACTCTGAATACCCCACCTGGTACCCCCTCCTCCGTCGGACAATGAAGGTCGTCGTGCCACTCCTCAGACACGATGAGAAAGTCCTTATTCAACCCCTTGCTGGACTTGGGGAGGCACTAAATAAGCCGAACCTTATCGTTCACCTCAACCCTATTTTCTCATTTAAAGTGTCCACACAACCCAGGATCCTAAACACGTTGGTGGCGCACTGGGTGGGAGCTAATCGGAAATACCTAAGGTAGTCCCTCATCACCAGCCCCATAGGGATTCTCATATCACCTTCTAGGAAGGTGATTATGGGAATCACTACTTCCCCCTCTTGCCTTCTAAAATGCCACTCCCCTTCTTCATAGTATCTTAAACCTACATTATGGAGTATCCTATAATTGGCGATGAACTTCTCCATTGCCTCTTCAGACTCAACCAACTTTTTAAACCTACCCATCCCTAGGAACGGCTAAAGGACTCAGGGAAGGACGAAAGAAAGAGAGAAAACGTGAATTAGAGGGAGAAGAAAACTTACAGAAATGAGGAAAAGCTCCTCGGATAGGCTTTTTGTGCTGAAAAGAAACTTGAGTTTGGCTGGAGATCTGACCGAATTCAGGATATGTGTGCAAGAACTCTTGAGTGTAAAAGTGAAGAGGCAAATTAGTTCAAATGGGTATTTATACCTCAAGTTAAAAAGGACCGTGCGGATTTCCCGCCCATAAAGTTAAAGAAATTCCCACCGTTAGCTTACCATCATACCGTTGAACGTGGGGAGCACAGAGCCGCCAGAATTTAATGAAGGCGCGCTTCGTTTACCGAAGCTCGAGGGACGTGCCTTGGATAGGTGAAGAGACTCTAGCACTGACAGAGGACAAGACTTGACAAGCCATGACAAAAGCCCGAGGACATCAAAACCCTCCTCTCCGTCCGAGGAGCCGAACAGTAGGATTTTTAGGGGCTATTGTGGGGGTCAAAGAATTTGGCAACCCCGACCCATTTTATACCAAGCCTAAGGCCCACGCCAAGGAGGAAGAAATGCCCGAGGACGAACGAAGAAAGTCCAAATTGCCAGGAGACATTGCCGAGGACAATCCTATTCTCGGCCAACAGAGATCATAGAAGGGAAGAGCAGAACGCCATCAAAAGCAGCCTCCTAGAGCATCCCAAGAAAAAGGACAAGCGCAATGGGTCAGCCATGAGAGTATGGTGGATGATCAATTCAAGGAGAAATGGTCACCTCCACATTAAATGCCCACAACTAACGTCCTGGCCGTATTAATGAGGAAATGACCTCAGAACAGTGCTGCCTTAGTTGTTGCAACTCACAGGAGGTTTGGGAAGGTGGCTAATGGGAAAAACACTCGAGTAGTAACCTGCATAATTAACAAATGGAGGGTCAAGATCAACTGGAAAGGGGTATATAATGTAAGAAATCCCTCAGAAAAGAAGGAGGAAAAATGGAGAAGACGGTAGCAACTTGCATCATCTTCAAAGCCTTAGGAACCAAGCATTGAAGAAACAATAAGACCAACCAGCTCCTCAGGTGAAAGCCGAGGACAGAATATTACACTTCAATCCACGTCCTTGATTATACAATCCACTCATAACCATGTCTAGCTGTTGTAACCCTCACTAAGGCCTAGTTCTTAAACCCATTCTTTATAAATTTATTGTATTGGGCTAGTTGGGCATGAGTCCACTCATCCCATAGTAGAAATGCTCAAACCCAGTCCCTACACTTACTATTATCTGAAATTCTCTCCTCCCCCCACCTTTCAACCCCTAAATACAAGAGCATTTGTATAAGATAATGTATAATAGAAAAATTGCTCAATTTTACACATCTAATCTTCAAAATCACCCACATCAGTTAAGCAAAAGATGTGAAAATTTGTGTCGGGTAAATATAACTATAGTTTTGTATTTCATTATTTTAATTTTTGTTCTTTCGTGCTCTCATCAAATTCTCTCTCTCTTTATGAAGCTAATAATAAACAAAAAAAAATTAAAATTTATTATTTAAACAAAATAAAATGTAGAATAGATAATTTGATGTGTGGGTTTTTGAAAAATGACTATATAAAATAGAAAAAATAGGTAATTATGCTAAAATAGATATGAATTTTGTCATGAGTTTTTATGCAATTATGCTAATGCTTTTAGTATTTTGAGAGATGCCAATAGACCATTTTAGAGCATTCACATCAGTGGGTGTATAATAAAAAGAGATGTGAAATTTACACATTTTTGCCCAAACCAATTCACAAAGAGATGGAGAAACATTCTTAAGAGAGAAAAACTGAGGTGATTAGAAAGAGATCACTTGTGCTTATGGTCTTGCTGCTACTAGCGTCGTTCTTGGTTCTGACTGGCGTCTCTCTTCATGATGCGAAGGCGGCCAAATGTGAGTGACTTGGAGAGAAGCTAAAAGCCTTTGATTAACTAGGAAGAGAATTTAAACTGCAATCTAAGAGATCCAAGTTTCAAAGTCTGCAACTTCAGAGCAAAAAGATTATTCCCACTAAGTCAATCAAAATATTATTATTATTTTTTTAAATGCCACAATTTACAACCCAAGCCCAAAAAAAAACATGGGAGGTAAGCCCAAAGAGCCCGATACAATAAAATTTGTAGAGAATGGGTGAAAGAACTGGGCTTTTAGTGAATTTAACAACGGCTATTAAGGATTTAAAAGATGAACATGTAAGAGGAACACGCAAAGACTGAATGAACTGTCGTCCAAGGAGATAGATTATAAAATAAACCACTAGAAATCAGTACCAATGTAAATTGGGATATTACAATTTTTCTCTTTTGAATTTTTCCGGATCCCCTTCCTCATGGGAGGTCGTTTACATTATATATTTCATTCTAGATCATCCTAATCATACACTTGTTAATCATCTAAACATTCATTTGAGTGCATGTCCCATCAGACATCTTCTTTAGCTTTCTATGAATTGTGGTAGCTGAGACTGCACTATTCAGGAGTCCTCTCTACATAAATATGGCCAGAAAAGCTGCTGTAGGGCATTTAATGCGGTGGTAGCAGCTTTTCTTTTAAATATTTTTGAGCTCCTACCGCCCTTGTACGTGCTTGAAGTTCGTCCTTATCGTTGGGATTTTCTGGAAGGTTGCCTGCTCTGCATAAGTACAAGTTTGACCGATATTTGATGTGTCCGAGAAGGAGGTACTCCTCGGACTATGTTCCTCAATTCTTCGCTTACGTGATTTTCAACTTTGGGGCCTCTCCATATTTTTACTCCTCCTTGGACATGTACACATCTTCGGGTAACGTCCAAGGCCCAATATACAAATTTGGGATCTTACCCCCACACTAACAAAGACAAAGATAAAGATAGAGAAAACAAGGAAAGCTTCGGTTTAGACCTGGAATGTTACAACTCCAATTCCAAAAAAAGCTCCTGTGTTTTGTACTATAATATCGAAATTCTAGCCATTATGGATAAGTTTTGCTAGAGTGACCTTTACATAAATATCAAATCAAGACATGAATGAATATTTTAGAGTCCCGATTCTTTGCTTTTGGAGTCCTTAATCCCTCATGGAAAGGAAGAATGAAAGTGATGAGTTGGTTAGTAGTCATTTTTTGGCTACATCACCTTCGAGCTGCTAGAAGGCCACAATGAGATCACGGCCAAAATGGGAAATTAACTCTGATTTTTAAACATTATAATTAGTAGGCCACGTTTTCAAATTATATTTTTTACTAGCATTTCGAGTCTAAGAGGCTCGATTTTGGACTATAAATCGAGTCTTTGAAGGTCGGTTTTCATGTTCTGATCGGGTCTGAGTTGACACTTTTTCCACGTGGTGTCCACCTGTAAATCGAGTCTCTAAGACTTGATTTAGTGGAGTTTTCATTTTCGCTCATATTTTGTAACTTTTATGTGGGACCTACTCTATTGACTAAGTCAAACAACCCAGACCCCAAGGTAAGTTCTCTCTCCACTTCATTTTTTTCTCTAAGAATTTCCTTCCTCTTTCTCCGCCTCTTTTCTCTCTTCCACTCACTCTGCCATTAACGAAACTGATTCCTACAAAGTTTTGTTCTTCATTTTTCTGCATCTCAGGTAGATCGGTGTCTTCGATTGATCCTTCTTCTTCTTCTTGATTCAAAGTCAGGACTCTGAAGGCCTAGGTCGCACGCGGCCTAGGTCTGGCATGGCCTGGGTTGGGCAGCTGGATCGGGCGGTGGTGGCATGGTCTGGCTGGATTGGGCGATTGTGGGTTCTCTGGTGCTTCAAAGAATTCTCAGGAGGGTTGAGGTTTTGTGTAATTTGAATGAACAACACTCTTGGTGTTTTATTTCATGGTCAAGGCCCTCAAAGAAAAAGTTTGAAAATGTCTCAGCTTATAAATCGAGTCTCTAAGACTCGATTTTCAGGTGGTCACCATATGGAAAAAATGTCACATTAGACGTGATCAGACCATGAAAATCGAGTCTTTGAGACTCAATTTATAGGCCCTAAATCAAGTCTCTTAGACTCGAGATGCTAGTAAAAAATATAATTTGAAAATGTGGCCTACTAATTATAATGTTTGAAAATCAGAGTTAATTTCCCATTTTGGCCTCAAAAGCTGATGGATTAAACGAAAATGCCGCCAGATTCGACAAAAAGGATGATGGCTATATCGGTGTATATTTGAGAAGTGAGATTGTGATGATGATGGATGGTTGGGATTGGATTTTGGAGGGAGGAGCTATCGTCGTTTTAGATTTAGGACCCTGATGATCTTCTCTCCATTGAACATTTTGTCCTCTCTCAATGGGTTTGGAATTTTTTTTTTTTGCATGTGTGTATCAAGTGAGTTGAGTAGATCGTTAGTGTCAAATGGTGAACAAACAGAAGTTGTAATTTGGCAAATGTATATAGTTCAGGTACTAAATTGGCTCAAATGAAAATTTAAGAGTATAAGAGTTACAACTCAAAAGTTCAAGGGGTGCATAAGTATTTTTTCCAAAAGTTTTAGACAAACTAACGTGAATGCTCTTTTAGTGGTCATTGACTTGGGTAGGTTGACAATTGTGAAAATATTTGTGGGATTTTTTGTTTTTGGTAATAGAAGAACCCTTTGTTAAGTGGGCCATAAACGGCGTCGTCTGAAAAGTTCATAATGGCACTTCTGTAATTATAGTGCATCGATAGAAGGAATAAGCCTCAGTTTCGAGCATATAAATAGTGAGCTAGGGTTTATGGTCGCCCTAGCTCTTTGTTTCTCAGGTGCAGCCGAGTGAGAAGACCAGCTCCAACGTCGGCGCCGAGATCTACGATACCACAACTCCAACATGGTTCGATTTTCACCGCTCTATCTTCCCCACTATTCTCCCATCAATAACAACGTCTTCTTTTGTACTTCGTTGAATATACTATACATGTTTACATTTCATTTCCTAATCTTAATTTGGTTCCAGCTTTAGGGGATTCATATGGGTTTATCTTTGTGTTACTGGTGGATTAGGAACCATCATGGGTTTTTCTGCTAATGATTTATTTCACTTAAATCCGTAATATAGAGATCCCATATTCCATTTCTTCTTTTTTTTTTTGTTTTGTTTTGTTTTGTTTTTGTTTTCATTAGGTTGTTCTGCTTTGAATGAATAGCCAGTGAGTTTTTTTAATGGGAGAAATTCAGCAGAACTTTAAGGAATTTGAATACAAAATATGTTTTATTTACTTACAAAAGTATCTATGTATTTTGAGTGTTTTGAGGGTGTGGGGAGGGGCTGGTATTAGTAGGCATGTACATATCGGTTCATTCAGATTTGGGGAAGCGTGAGTCGATGGATTCTCATATTTTGAGATGCTCAGTATTGTTTAAAGTGTGTATTTTTCGAATTTGTTAATCATATTATTGAAGAATATAGTAGAAGGTAATTTTTAGAGAGGGAAGGTAATTTTTAGAGAGGAAATGCCTTTGTAGGTTATTAATGTCCTGTGATGCATTTTTGACCCTTTATTTGTTCTTGATTACTATGTTACATTACAGGCTAGAGGTTTGAAGAAACATTTGAAGAGGCTTAATGCGCCAAAGCATTGGATGCTTGACAAACTTGGGGGTGCATTTGTAAGTGAAATCATTAGCGTGTAGACTATTTGGAACTTCATTTCCTATTTCTTTTCATTACCTCCTCCCCCAGTTGTATGATGTTTTCTATTTTTCTTTTTTTACAGGCTCCCAAGCCATCGTCTGGGCCCCACAAATCGAGGGAGTGCTTGCCCTTGATTCTCATCCTGAGGAACAGGTTGAAGTATGCACTCACATACCGTGAGGTCATTTCCATTCTGATGCAACGACATGTTTTGGTTGATGCGAAGGTTAGGACTGATAAGACCTACCCTGCTGGCTTCATGGGTATGCACACTTCTGTCTTATTTATTTATTGTATGATATTCTTTCAATGCTAGTAGCACTATTCAAAGTTTGCTGCAATGTTGTGAATGGTTTTGTATTAGCTACAATTATAAAAGCCATGTTGATTTCTGGTTTCTTTAGTATTGGCTTGCTAGATGATTTAGAAATATTCTGAAAGTTTGGAACTCTTTTCATTTTTTCAGATGTTGTATCAATTCCCAAAACAAATGAGAACTTCCGACTCCTTTATGATACCAAGGGTCGGTTTCGTCTCCACTCAATTAGGGATGAAGAGGCAAAGGTTGGTCAATACGAATAACTTCTTTGTTCTTGCTGGACTTGGGTCATTGCATTCCCTTCCTGGTGTTGCTTTTAAAACAAGTGTCATCATTGAATTCTTTATACAATGGGATACAATATCTGCAACTCCTACTAGTAAGCTATGTTCAACAGTCTTACTAGTCAGATTGATTTGATTGCACAGTTGTGACTGCCTATATGGTTAATGATTTGATTTGAAAATGGGCTTAACACTGCTTAAGCTCTATTAATTGTTTTCTATAACTAGCTTCTATAAATTAAATTAAACTAACATTTAGTTTTACAACAAGTTTTTGTAAGTTAATTAATTGAACATTAGGTTTTACAACAAGCTTTTGTAAATTTATAATCTAATAATAGGTTAGGGGAAAAACTGATACTCTTACCTTAGCGCCTCTTTCATGCTTTATGGCTCTTGGCTTGTTTGTCTAGGTTCTAAAGGCAAGCATGTCAGTAAAGGCACCTTGTCTTGCAGCCTTAGAGGCACCTTACTGGCACCTTGCCCCACCCGGCTTGCCTTTGACTTCCTATAAGAAGAAAATTATTGACATGATTGGATGAAAAAGTTATTTTGACCATCTTCATAATTCCTCTTGCAGTTCAAGCTCTGCAAGGTCCGGTCTGTGCAGTTTGGGCAGAAGGGAATCCCCTATCTCAACACCCATGACGGGCGAACTATCCGCTACCCTGACCCAATTATAAAGGCTAATGACACCATCAAGCTGGACTTGGAGACCGGCAAGATCACCGATTTCATTAAATTTGATGTTGGTAATGTTGTCATGGTGACTGGTGGAAGGAACAGAGGCCGTGTTGGAGTCATTAAGAACAGGGAGAAGCATAAGGGAACCTTTGAGACTGTTCATATCCAGGATGCCACAGGTCATGAGTTTGCCACCCGTCTTGGAAATGTGTACACTATTGGCAAGGGCACAAAGCCATGGGTCTCTCTCCCCAAGGGCAAGGGTATAAAGTTGTCAATCATTGAAGAGGCAAAGAAGAGGCTTCAAGGCCAACAGACTACTGCTGCTTAAGTATTGTTGTGGTTCCTTTATAGTTTTAGAAGATTACTTAGGTGAAGTTTACTCTTGCAATTTGACCCCTCTAGCTTGGGGTGTGTTTTATTTGAATTTTGCGGTACTTGTTTTTGGACAGTCCTATGAGTTGCAATATTTATGCCTAATTTTGTTTTGCACTACAATGGGAAGTATCAGACTATTTTGATCAGCTTACTGTGTGTTGGAAAATTTTATCAACAGGTCTTGTTAATTTACTCTGCATTTCCAGTTCTTGCGCTTTTAGTTTGTTATTGATCTCAGGTGTATAGAATTTTGCAATGGCAAACTGCTCCTGTCAGTTGGACACTGAGGCTTCACAACCTGAAGAAGTTCTGGAGAGATGCTATGCAAAATTTTTATTTGACAGGCTTGGTATTAGGATAGTCTTGTCTAGTCTCTTGGAACATTTGGTCAATCTCTATAATTTTTTTGGGTTCTATGGGCTGTTATCATTCATTCTCCAGTTTGTTAAAAATCAGTTTCTTCTCCATTCTCAAATCCTTAAACTATTAATGGCGTTGGTATTGTTAATGAATCAGTTTTAAGGATTGTATTAACTATTTGGATCTCGTTTCTACTAGAAACTCTCCTCTTCATAAAGATGGAAAGAAGAGAGACAAGTGATTCTATAATTTGATTTAGAGGTCTGGAGAGGTTCTCTTGGAGAGCCAGGCGGGCTTGGGATACTTGCTAGATTGTACGATCATCCAAATTACCACATTGATTGAAATCTGATTTAGTATCTACAAAACAAAAGTCTGCTTCTTATCCTTATTTTCTACAAAGACCTAATTCATTGTTTCTCCAAGCCTATAATTGTGCTCTTGTACTGTAAATATAATACCTTAGCGAAGTACTGCCATCAATAGCAGAGAAGCAGCATGTTGATACTGTAGCTTAGAATGAAATCAACCTTGTATCCTTCTGTTATGTTTTCACCCTGATCACTGAGCAGCATAGAATCAAGAGTGTAAACCACTTCAGGAGTTTTGAGATGAGTGGTTGAGGCTCATGAGCTTTCTTAAACTCATCTCCTTTCACTTATTTATTACAAAAAAATGCACATGACCATTGTAGCACATGACTTGCTGTCACTTTTATGGCTTGCCACCTAACTCTGTTTGCAGCAAGTCGTGCAATAGAGTTTGCAGCAAATCCTTCCCCAAAAATGTATGATGCATTGGAGGAAGCTTTGGACCTGGGAGGCTGTTATACCAACCCTGACCTTCTGAGCAGAGCTTATAATTGATAAACCTCATCTTTCAATTTTCCTTGACGCCACTTATGTAATAACACAGTTACAGAGTTGGAAAGTTCCAATAAGCCTAAAAGATCCATAGAGCAAGAGTGTCTTTTTCTCTATCATGCATGTAGGGAGCCAGAAGAAACCTCAAGATATATTGAGTGTGCAAGAAGTTATAGCCTATATAACTATATATGCATGCACAGAAGAAACCTCAAGATATATTGAGTGTGCAAGAAGCTATAGCCTATATAACTATATATGCATGCATATATAGTTATATAGGCTATAGCTTCGCCAAGGTTTAGAGTTTTCTCTCAGAGAAATGTTACGTCTACAACAATTTTACAACATTTTTACAACAAATCACAGGTGGTTAGTTGTTATTAGTTCAAATTTGAAACTAACATTAAGATGAGTAATGCTATAGATACAAACTATTTTACAATATTTTTACAAACTGCTGATGTGGTTTTAGTAATTTTCAAATAATCATTGATAAACATAAATGTGATGTTAGTGATGGATCCATATTAGAACTAATAAGAATTTGCCACATCAATAGTTTGTAAAAATGTTGTAAAATAGTTTGTGGCTGTAGCATTATTCCATTAAGATTACTTTTTTGCCCCAACAATAACAACTAGTAACAACCTGCCACTTAGGATTTATTGTAAAAATGTTGTAGATATATCATTTCTCTTTCTCTCAAGCTTCCTCTACCTGTTACTCGGCAGGTGCAACCTAAGGGTGGCTCACAACTCATCATGGTACGTTTTCTTATCTTCTATGCATTTGTGAGCAAATTGTTTTGTATTTTGGTTTAGGGAGAGACTTCTATTTAGTGCACTGGAGCACTGGACGAGACAAGAGACTGACACATGACCATTTTTGGATATGTGTTGTGTTTGTGTCCTGTCCAACGCTCCAAAGCACTAGATAGATCCTTTGGTTTAACAATTTTGCTAAGAGATTAACATGTGATCATTTTTGGATATGTGTCATGTCCAAGGCCCCAAAGCACTAGACAAAAGCCAAATCCTTTGGTTTAATGTTTTTGCCATGCCTCTTTATTTCACTTGTGTCATTCAAATTGCTTTTCCTGCAGGCTCCTAAACCATCCCCGGTACCCCATAAAACCGTGTTTCATGGGGTATGCTCATGCTCACTTCAACTAATTTCCTAGCCAGCTTCTTTCACAAATAGTTCTAAAGAGTTTATAGCGTTATTTTGAAAAGAGTGTTATAGTCTTTGGAATTTGACATGAACTCTAAATTATGAGCCCACTTGATGCATGACACGTTCAGAGAGTTTGAAAGCCTAAATGGTTGAAACTCTCACCATTTCTAGATTTTGTATCAATTCCTTCTCCTTTATGACACTGAGGGTAAATTTTGCCTCTGATCAATTAATGATGATGAAGCAGAGGTTGGTCCACTTAAGCACACATTTCGTATGTTATTCTCTCTTTAATTTTGAGAAAAAAGTATTATGTACCTGGCTTCATGATCACTTGCAGAAAAGAAGTCTTGGAGTTTCGTATTTTTGGGCTTCTTTTCTCACTTTCAATTGATTTTTGGTTTTGAACATAAATTGGTAGTAGTAATGGTTCTCAACAATATTTTTAGCAGTGCAATAGTTGGTTGGGTAGAGAATATTATCTGAGACAGTTTTGTAAATTCCTCTGGCAGTTCAATTTGCTAGGTCTAGTCGATGAATTTTAAGAAGAAAGAACCCCCCCTATCTCAACTAATAATTATCTTATGTATCTCACATATGCAGCAGCATCTCCCTCATAGCATGTTGCCTCAAATCTATGTGAGACCTCCAAAAGTGATGTTGCATACATCAATATGTTACCCAGACTCACTCATTAAAGCCAATGACACCATCAAGTTGGGCCTAGGGACATGCAAGATAATGCATTTTATCAAATTTGGTGTACGAAATGTTGTCATGGTGATCGGTGGAAGGAAAAGGGGATGTGTTGGAGTAATTAAGAAGGGGGAGAAGCATAAGGGCAGCTTTGAAACTACTCACATTCAAGATGCAGTTGGCAATGTGTTTGAAACGCATCAGAGCAATGTTTTCACCATTGTGGAAGGCACAGAACCTTGGGTGTCTCTCGCCAAAGATGGTGCATCAAGTTGCCCATCATTGAAGAGGCGAGGAGGAGACGGGAAGCTCAAGCAGCTTCTAGTACTTATATAATTATGATTATGATGATTAGAATAGTTTTAGAAGCTTACAAATTGTGAGAAAAGTTAGAAGCTCATGCTGAAGGGCTTGCTTGTTTGCTTCCATTTTGCCTAGTCTTTTGGCAGTATACTAGCTTGCTCTAAGCTGTGTGCCATATTAATTAGCTTAGTGTCTATGTGCATGAACATCTTTTACTGTGGTAACTTATTTGTCAATAACTAATATATGTCAATCTCTCACTTGCCTCCTCTCCCAACATATGTTTCATGGGCACTGCATGGATTTTCTAGTGTACTGTTATCTAACCTTGGGACAAACTTGGCGTCACAGCCATCTACTTGATCTGTCTTACATGGATATGGAAGAATTTGGTTACCCTGGCTTGGTACAACGGGATGTAATGAGAATGGCTTGAGTCCAACATGATGCATTCCTTATAGTTTCCTTAACAGAAGATAACGAAATTGTTGTCATCCTCATCAAATTTTTTTTTAACTTCAGTTCAAATTTAAGCTTTCTCAAACCTCATAGTCTCTATAGCTCTACATCATTCTAGTTACCAGCTATCTGACACCACATAGATCGTTACAGTTCCATAAAGAACTACTCATAGAAAGGGAGACTAAATAAAAAATAAAACACCAAACATTCAGCAGTACTGCAACAGAAAAGAATTTAGGGTATAATTCTTGATCATGCCGCTTGTGCATCATGGGGAAGCATTTGATCGAAGTGCCAAACACCTGCAAATTCACCCAAGAAAACCACTTCTATCAAACAAATATTGAACATTTAGACATCAACATCCATGTATTTGAAATAAGATGGTCAGTATTGATCAACTTCAAAATTATTTGAACTAATATATAAATGATTACCATGTCCTTTGCCCACCCTTCTCAGCTGTGCTACATATTCTGAGATTTTCTTAATAGCTTCCACCTGAATATAGAAGAAGCAAATGACCAAATCATACACACAATCTTCAAAGTTTAAACTAACATTTATTTAACAAAAATAGCAGACTAAAGAAAACATGAAAGATGGGTTTACCTGCTAAGCCATTATCTTGGGTATATGTCATGGATCTTTCAATAGATTTTAGTCTTTCATCAATTTCTTCTTTTAAACTATTACTCTTCTCGAAACTATTATCTTTCTCTTCTTTGTTGACTACTTTGACCAAACTATCACCGTTATGTCTTTCCTTTTCTTTCTCTTTCCTTGTCATGTGTCTTTCTTTTTCTATGTCACTTTCTATATGTAACTTCTTATGTAGAGTTTCTATGTTGGCCAGCTTTAGAGTGTTATCATTTTGTCTTTCAATTTTCTCTAATATCTCTTTTACTATGTCTTTCCTTATTATTCCTTTTTCTTTTTCTCCATCAATTATGTTTAGCTTCTTCTTTTGTTTTATTTCCATAGCACTCTTTTTTTTATCTTCTATACGTGTTGTTCTTTCCATTATTAGGCCATCTTTCTTATTATTACTTTTTTGTCTTTTTTTGTCATCTTCTTCTTGCATTATTTCTATAGGATTACTTTCTTTCTTTTCTGTCAGAGTTGTTTTAGTATCTTCAAATTATTCTGTTCATCACTTGTCTCTATTAGGCTATCTTTTTTACTATTTTTTTTATATATGTCATGTTCATTGATATGTCGGTACTTACTAAGTTATCCTTTTATCTATTATGCCAATTATTTATCATGGTTTTTACTGAAGGTGATCTATGATGAGGTTCAAATTCTCTTTCTTTTTCTAAAGTTCAATTAAAAGCTTTCATTCTTTCAAGGAGGTCCAAAAAACTATCACTCTTTCTTTCTACTCTAGTATTTATTATGGATCTTTCAACATTTTCTAAAGATTTTAATTTTTTATTATTCATGTCTAACAAACTATTATTATGTCTATCAGTCTGTCGGTTGATTTTATCTCCTGTTAATGTACTTCAATTATTTGTGTTACTATTATAGTTATAATCATTTATATCACTGTCAAAATCAGAATTTGTTTCATCATAATCCATATTACTATTTAACCAATTATTGTCTATATCTCTTATGCTATATCCTTCATCATAGGATACCAGTGGTAGGCATACATGGCATTGTACACATAGGAGACATTGTATTCCACGCTGTTAAAAAAACAACAAACGTGGATAATACGATGATGATCAAGTGCAAATTTTACTCATTTAATTTAATTTTCTTAGGAAACAAGAAGAACACAAAAAGGTAACCTTATTACTATTCTTATTATTTCAAAATGTGTCGTGAGAAAATTTACTATTATTCTTTCCCTCAAATCATTTTGAAGAAAATAGAAATGATTTTATTGAGAAGCTTAAAATAAATAGGTAGACTAAAAGCATATGCAAGGCAAATCCACGGAATTCAACATGAAACCGATAATAATTTACTCCCAAAATTGGAGGATGAAACCGATCGACAATAGATTTTGCAAAATTTGCCAAAATTACATGGTTTGATAGTGTGGTATATACGACTTGGAGGAAAGAAAAAAATTTTTAAATCTTTTGCCGATAAGGTTTGAAACTTGTCAAGCGTCATGTTAAGTTAATCCAAATATACATCCCCAATTGGCTAAAAATACAATATATATCAGTCTTGAGGACCCCACTAGCCAGCCGTAGAGCAATAGATTGAACAAGACCAATAGACTCTTGACTTTATAGATCCAAAATTTTTGTAATAAATCAAAAAGGGAGGGAGGAAAGAAATTGTTGTTGCACACACTCTTTGTTTTATATAAAAGACAGTAATCCTCACGTGCATGTGGGTATTACAGACATATAGAATCTACCAAATGTTCAAGGGAATCTGCATCTATGAAGTACGTATGGGTGTGTTTTCAGATTCGAGTGCAGGTACGAGACTCGACAATTTTTGAAAAAGTAAGGTACAGGTGCGGTAGGGTGTAGTGATTAAAATATTATTAAAAATATTATTATTTATATTTTTTATATATTTTTACTATTAAAATATTCTTAAAAAACACATTACTATGGCCTTGATTCACAAAACAAAGAAAGAAGAAGGCAGTAAACACAAAATAAAAAAGAAAACACAAAAGAAGTAACAAATATTCAGAATAAAATTGAGGAATGACAGATTTAGGATGTTTGGGGCTCATTCAAAGCTGATTTCGACTGTTCCGGCATGATTCAAGGCTGATTTTGTCCTGTTTTGGCCGTTTTAGTCACCGGCCAATACGACCCAATTCGGCCGATACAGTCCGGTTTGGCGTGAATTTGTGCGAATCGAAGCCGAGTCGATGTGAATCCAAGAAAAAAAAAAAAAAAAAAAAAAGCTCAGACGCAGCACCGACGTGCGGGTAGCCGCGTCGAACTCTGGTGCGCCACCCTCCCAGCCGCGTCAATGCTTTAGAGCTCTGCATAGGCCCGTCTCACAATATACTTTCCTGCGTCGGAAGTGGGTTCAATCAAGCATAAACATTCCGTTAATTAAGTAAAAAAAGAACTTAATCCAAGACATGAGCCAATGAGAAAGGTGTATAAATGCAAAGCTGCACACCTAAGAAGTAATAGGCATTAAAAAAAAAATAAAAAATAATAATAATAATAGGCCAAGAGGAAAGGACCCATCAAAATGTATTGTGTGTAGCAGGTCATCGACAATAAAAACATGATAGGAGTTATTTGTTTGTTATTCTTATTTCCCCTAAATCTCAATAAATGATAATACATTTTGTGTAAGAAAGTTTCATCTTTTTTCAAGAATCCTTTTTCGAATGTGCTTCGTGAAAGTTGAAACACACACACCAGTGTAACCGATAAACAAACTACACAAAACAAATATTATATATCAAACAATCAACCAAAGAACCAATTATATGAAAATGTATTTATATGGGTATGTTTATACTTAATATGTAATCTATGAAGCATGGGTGCGGGTGCGGGACTCAGCAATTTTTGAAAAAGTAGGGTGCGGGTGCGGCGATTAAAAAATTATTATTTATATTTTCTATATATTTTTACTATTAAAATATTCTTAAAAAACACATTACTATGCCTTGATTCACAAGACAAAGAAAGAAGAAGGCAAGAAACACAAAACAAAAAAGAAAACACAAAAGAAGTAACAAATATTCAAAATAAAATTGAGGAATGATAGATTTAGGATGTTTGGGCCTGATTCAAAGCCGATTTCGGCTATTCCGACATGATTTAAGGCCTATTTCGGTCGTTTCGGTTGTTTCAGTCGCCGGCCGATACGACTCGATTCGGTCGATATGGCTTGATTCTGGCCGAATCAGCTCGGTTCGGCATGAATCAAAGCCGAGTCGGCGTGAATCTGTGAAAAAAAAAAAAAAAAAAAAAAAAAAAAAGCTCAGACCCGGCACCAACGCGCGAGTAGTCGCGTCGGACTCCGATACGGCACCCTCCCAACCATGTTCGTGCTTCATAGCATGTAATGCTAGAGATTGTAAAATGAAACCAACTTGATCTGCTCATTGATGGCTGCTTAAGACTGGTCCGTGTACTTTTGGCGAGCGAGAGATGCATAAGGGACAGTAGGGACCAAGAGGAGCTCCTTCTTCACCTCTTCGAAAGGGTCAAACACAATTTCCAATGTGGGTCTGTTATGAGCTTCCTTTGAAGCTAAAACCACAACCCCATTACCCACATTTCTCTTTGAATATTACACAAAAGATAAACCGTTTGGAGTTCTTCAAAGCATTGAAAGTTGAGGCAATGGATGATGAGACCAAGAGGCTATGGCTAGCTTTGTGTGAGATTGAAGAAGAAGAAGAATAAGAATTTTGACACACATGAAGAGACAGAGTGACACAGAGATTGAAACAAAGGGAAATGAAAACAATGAAAATAGCATGGGGAAAGGGTATGAGAGACCAGGGGCGAAGGCATACATTGACTAGGGGGCAATGCCCACCTAAACTAAAAAATATATATATATACATATATATATATATATACATATATATATATATATATATATATATATATATGCATTAATTTTAGCAATTTTGTTCTACAAAATTACATGTCGCCCCCTTTAACAATATCATTAATTCTTTTTAGAGTATCGTTACAATTAAAAACTTATTTACAACATTTTTACAAACTGTTGAGGTACAAATTCTTATTGATTCGCATCTAGGCCTATTACTTACATCACTTTTTTACTTACTAATTATCACTCACTATATCAACAATATACCTCTAGCATTTTCCTCATTTTGAAGGCCATTAAAAAATTTATAGATCTAAATTCTAAAACAACATTTATCAGCCCAAAAACATTTGTGCAACAACAAAAATCACCAATAGTAAAGCTAAAAAAAATTAAGTCCAATTATACAATTTTACTCAAACAAACAACTGGCCCTTTAAAAGTTTTAAATAGAATAATTTTGTCTTTACCCAGTAAAAGCATTCATCAAAAACTCAAAAAAAAAAAAAAAAAAAAAAAAAAACCTCAATTGCTAAGAAGCCACTGAGCTAGAGGTTAGAGTCGCCCCCTTTAACTCAAAGTCCTGGCTATGTCCTTGGAGAGAGCGAAACATATATGGCTTAGGGGGATACGTGGCCATTTATGATGAGAAGCGTGGATGGTTGGGATTGAAAATAAGGCGAAGAGCAGGTGGCAGGCTCATGGTTCCCATGAAATTTGTTTTGGTTATGCATCAAATTCTAAAGGGATTGGTCCTATAATTGTCCAACTTCTCTCTCTCTCTCTCTCTCTCTCTCTCTCTCTCTCTCTCTCTCTCTCTCTATTTTTTGAAATGATGATTGCATATTTTTTTTTTATTGTTGAGAAGGGTGATTAAAATATTGAATCTCTGTTACTGTCTATATCTAAATTCCAAAACTGAAAAGATATTTCCAATTTTAGTTGTTAGTATTTAAAAAAAAAAAATGTTGTTTTTTTTTTAATAACAAAATCCAGTCTATCTTTCTTATTACATTTTTGTCATTTTTCCTCTTCTAAAATTCAATTAATCTCAAGTAAAGAAAAGAAATCAAAGTCATACATAAGTTTGGGTTCCAATTAGCTCAACTGATAAAGTTTCTGATAGTTGAATAAGAGATCTGGGGTTCAATCCCCGTCTACACCAAAAACCGATCGGTATCTTGGTTTGATGATAAAAAGCTATCATCAGGAGCAGATGACATAAGTTAAAACTCTCTAAAAAAATTCGTACTAAGTGAGCAAGCCAAGCTTTGTTGGGTTAGCCTATTAGGCATGGTTAGGGGTGTCCACATGGTTTGGTTGGATTCCCCACCAACCCACCACCTGTAATCAATTGATCCATTAATCAAACGGGTCAAACTTTAAGTCAGTGCATTCAGGTGGAAATTGTTCATCTCCAAACTAGTTTGAAAATAAACCTTTCAAACTCTTCCTATATATTTTTATTGGATGTAAATTTCAAAAATGTAATCATTAGATTGCATGTCTTTATTATATCCTCTATGCTTGTAAAATTTAATCAAATGATTAAATTACAAGTTTTGCGGTCTAAAATTTTTGCATAAAAAAATAAGTTTATTGATCGAATAGTAAATGACATCTGACTTGAATGAAATTTGACATGTATATTAAGAACATAAAGAACATACAATTTAATAGTTAGATTTTCAAAATTCATATCTAACAAAAAGATATAAGAGGAGTTTGGAGGGTTTTTCTTCCAACTAGTTTAGTGAAAAATCTTGTTCCATTCAAGTCAGGTAGTTTTGTTGGGTCCAGGTGTGGTAGGGGTTCAGCTTGAATCCACTGTCCTATGTATTGGACTAGATAGGATGCTATCATGTGTCTATGAATTACCACATGATAGAGGTCATTCCACTACAACTATGGTGAGACACCCTAGGATCACGTTCCCTTAGCATCACTTGCTTCGTTTGGGAATTCATAAAGGAATGGAATGGAATGATCATAAAGGAATTGAAAGGAATGGAATGGAATAGAATAAATTTAAGTAAAATAATGGAATTGAATTAAGTAACCTTGTTTGAATGTTTTAAAGTAAAGGAATGAAAATGAATTGAATGTAAGTCACCTTGTTTAGGAGTAACATAAAAGGAAATGAATGGAATCATTTTTATGACAATATTACTATTAGACCCCTATTTTAAAATAAATAGTTGAATATATAAGGTATTTTGGGAGTTGTAGTAAAAAATTCATTAAATTTAATTCCATTTCCTCCCAATTTCAGGAGGAATGAAAATTTATGGTTTTAAGGGAATAGAGAGGAATGAGTGTTTCCTCCTACCCATTCTATTCTCTCCAACTTAAACTCCCAAATAAGAGAATGAGTTTTCCATTCCCTCCATTAAAACTCCCAAATAATGGAATTGAAGAATATTCTAAAATTATTCTTTTAATTAATTTCCACTCCATTCTATTCCCTCTTTCCAAATGAGGGCTTAAGGAGATAATGTTGCCAAATGTTTTTCTTGATTTTATGGCAAAGCACCCACCAACCTCCACCGAGTGAACTCTATAAATACCACCTCAAAACAAAGAGAAAGGTATGCACTCCATCATCTCATTACTTTGCAAACTTTCATTAATCTACCATATGAATCTCTTCAATGGCTAACCTTTAGAATGTCTTTTACCAACCTTTCTAGTTGATCTTTGGCGTAGTGAATATATCCTTTTCTTTTAATAAGTCCTCGTACTAGTGAGTCGTTGGATGAAAAAAGTATTTTGTATCAAATGATACCATGTCAGCAGTATCAAGATCCAATAAATATGAGACATGTCAGTAAAAAATAACTACCCCACTAACAAATGAAAGACATGTGTTAGTGGGTAGTTATTTTTATATACATGTCTCTCATTTATTAGATTTGATACTGTTGACGTGGTATCATTTGATACCAAATACCTTCTCCATTGGATGTCTAAGTTCCTTGTTCTTTGTAAGCCTTATTGTGATTCCAATTTTTCATTCCACTCACTTGCAATTGTTAATTTTCTTTAAAGTAAACTCTCTTTCCATTGTGTTTTTGTTTTGGATTCTAATTGGTACAATATCATAAAACGATAGTAGATTTTTTCCCCAAAATTGGTTTAATAATAGTATAGATAAGTATGTCAAACTATTAAACTATCCTTTTATTTATTTATTTAGCTTATTCAGGAGTAGGAAGAGAATGTAACCAAAGAAATTTGAGATTTATCTATACCTTATTTGAGAGTTTTGGGAAAATGAATAAAATGCTTAGGAAGGAACGTTTAATTTATTGCATAGTTTAAAAACCAGGCTAAAACGATCGGTTCAATTGGGAACTAGATACCAATTCGGTTAGGTAAAAACCCCAAAAATTGATCAAAAACTAGAAATGGGAGCTTTCCCAATTCTTTGATTGTACTGGTTTTTAAAACCATGGTCTATGGTATTCCTCTCAAAAGTGTGAGAAGCACTCATTTATTTAAGGAAATATAAGGTGAAATCTCAATTTTATCCATATTATGAGTAAAGAAAATTAAAAGATGGAGTAGTCTATATATATAATTGTAGGGACTCAATTTGGAAGGACCCTCTGAATTTAGAAGAAATGTAATCCTGTAGGCCCTAAACAATGAATTTCTAGAGAGTGGGTTGAAGAAACTGGCCCTTACAGGCGAACGGAACTTAATCATGGACTCATCGCCATTGAAGGCTATGTGCCTGGATTCTTCGCTAGAGTTACTCCTCGGCATTTGTCCGAGGAGCTTGGCCCTTCGTTCCCCCCCTTTCAGGAGGGGTCCCTTACATTATATACCCTTCCCCCAACCAATCCTAGCCCTACATTTATTGAGCAATCAGGCCATTACTCAGGTGCCTGTCCCATCAGCCGCCTTCCCATTCTCTTTGTGGGTCACGACAACCAAGGTGGCACTGGTGCGGAGTCCTTTCCTCATTAATGCGGCCAGGGCGGTGGTCAGGTGCATTTAATGCGGAGGTGACAGTTTGTCACGAACTTGCTCCTCCACCAGGTTTCCATTGCTGGCGCGTGGTACTTCCTGGTACTTCCTCTCTGCTCTTTGAATAGCCAGGAAGGCTCCCTTGGATGTGTTGCCGGTTGCCTTAAGTTGTCGGATGTCCGAGGACGGGGTCGTCCTCGGCGCGGCCTGTTGGGCTCCTGGGCTTCTCGTTTTCATCCTCGGACCTTGGATGCCTCCTCAGCTTGGGCCTTCGGCCCTGGAACGAAGTGGGCTGGGCCGTAAGACTTGCTGGCCCCACAATAATAATAGGTGAAGCTGAGAGAAATTCAAATTAGAATTCCAATTTTGCGCCATGTGTCCTAAATTATTTATTCTTAAATAGTTTTATTTTTAATTTTAGAATTACTTATGGGACCATGTAGGGACTTAATTTGGAAGGACCCTCTGAATTTAGAAGGAATGTAATCCTGTAGGCCCCAAACAATGAATTTCTAGAGAGTGGATTGAAGAAATTGGCCCTTACAGGCAAACGGAACTTAATCATAGACTCATCGCCATTGAAGGCTATGTGCCTGGATTCTTCGCTAGAGTTACTCCTCGGCATTTGTCCGAGGAGCTTGGCCCTTCATTCCCTTACATTATATACCCTTCCCCCAACCAATCCTAGCCCTACATTTGTTGAGCAATCAGGCCATTACTCAGGTGCCTGTCCCATCAACCGCCTTCTCATTCTCTTTGTGGGTCGCGGCAACCAAGGTGGCACTGGTGCGGAGTCCTTTCCTCATTAATACGGCCAGGGCGGTGGTCAGGTGCATTTAATGCGGAGGTGACAGTTTGTCACGAACTTGCACCTCCACCAGGTTTCCATTGCTGGCGCGTGGTACTTCCTCTCTGCTCTTTGAACAGCCAGGAAGGCTCCCTTGGATGTGTTGCCGGTTGCCTTAAGTTGTCGGATGTTCGAGGACGGGGTCGTCCTTGGCGCGGCCTGTTGGGCTCTTGGGCTTCTCGTTTTCATCCTCGGACCTTGGATGCCTCCTTGGCTTGGGCCTTCGGCCCTGGAACGAAGTGGGTTGGGCCGTAAGACTTGCTAGCCCCACAATAGCCCTTCAAAATCTTGCTGTCCGCATCCTCGGGCGGAGAGGAAAATTTTGATGTCCTCGGGCCTGCGACGCATCCCATCGAGCCTGGTCCTCTGTCAATACTGGAGTCTTTTCATCTGCCCCAGATGCGTTACTGGTGCCTCGAAGCTCGCAATGCGCCCTCCATTAAATCCAGGCGGCTCTGTGCTCCCCACGTTCAACAGGAGGATGGCAATCCAACGATAGGGATTCGCCTAACATTTATGGGCGGGAAAACCCGCACGGCTCCTTGATTTGGGGTATAAATACCCTCTCGAAAAGCCGGTCCCTCTGTTTACTCGCAACTAAAAGCTCTTGCGCATACATCCTGAGTCCAGCCAACTTTCCACCTACATCTCCAGCATAAAAAGCCTGTCCGAGGAGCTTCTCCTCATTTCTGTAAGTCACTCTATCTCAATTCGAGCTTTCTCCTTCTCTATTCATTCTTCTCTTTCATTTGCTCTTTCTTAGCTCCTTTAGGCGTCACTTGGGATGGGTAGATTTAAGAAATATGTCTATACTGAGGAGGCGATGGAGAAATTCATCGCCGACTATAAGATACCCAGCAACGTGGGCTTGAGGTATTGTGAGGAGGGGGAGTGGCACCTTCGAAGACAAGAGGGCGAGGTGGTGATTCCCATTGTTGCCTTCCTTGAAGGTGGCATGAGAATTCCCATGGGACCGATGATGAGGGGCTACCTGACGTACTTCCGGCTAGCCCCCACCTAGTGTGCCATCAACGTCTTCAGAATTCTGGGTTGTGTGGACGCCCTGAATGAGAAGTTGGGGCTAAGGTTGACCCACCACGACGTAAACTGGTGTTACAACCTCCAGTGCCTGAAGGGCAAGTCGTACTATATGAAGACCAGGGACGACAGGGTCCAGCTTATCCAGTGCCTCCCTGAGTCCAGCAAGGGGCTGAATAAGGACTTCCTTATCGTCTCCGGGGAGTGGCAGGATGACCTTCACTGCCCAACGACTGAGGGGACCCCAGGTGGGGCAGTGGGAAAAAATGGGGGAGGGCTCTAGGACCTTAGTCTGTTTCATTCTTCACTTCATCCATTTTTTTTTTGCACCTTTTGGTTACTAACATAAATGTGTTTTCTTTTGCAGATCCGCACGCCTTCACGCGTCACTTTAACCTGATCAACCGGGAGGACTTGCAGAAAGCGCTAAGGGCGGAGGTTTTCGTGACCAAAGCTGACAATCAAGTTAGGGCCGCTCACAGGATCTTGAGATACGACCCGATTCAGAAATCGTTTGCGGCGCCGAAGTACGTGATCAGAGCAAAGGACCCTCAACTGCGGAAAATAACCGTGACCGAGGACGGGTTCTAGTTCCCCGAGGAGCCCTCCCCATCGGAAGGCGTAGCAATAGCGGGCCCCTCCTCCCCCCACAGATTCTCTGAGGTCGCAGAAGAAGGCCTAGAGAGGGAAGAGGAAGTTGCTGATTTTGGCCCCGCCGAAGACGAGTTTGACGTGTTTGAAAAAGTCCATCAGTCCGAGGACCCTCTAGGAGACTTAGGTGACCCTCATCTGACCGAAGCGGACTTCCTAACGACCGTGTCCTCTCCTCGGCTTGAGATGGGCTACAAGAAGAGGCCCTAGTCCAGCCTGTTGGATCTGATCGAAGGCTAACCGGTAAAGTCTAAGCCCAAGCTTCCTCCTCCTCCTCCCAAGACTCACTCTGCCCAGAGCAGGTCGGCCCCGACCCAGTCAAAGCTTCCTCCTTCTCCGCCTCAGACGAGTCTGCCTTCTAGGCATGAGCCTTCTAATCCTAAGTAGAAAAAGGATAAGGGCAAAAGGCCCATTGAGGAAAAGTCTGGGTCCCCCCAAGAGGGGGGCGATTCTCGGCGGCCGTCGAAGCAATTAAAAATAGGCTCCCGAGGCCAAGACAAACAGGTTGATGCCCAGCCCGAGGCTCAGGCCTGGCTTCCTGCCCCAATGCTCCATGGGGGGCCTCTGAGGGATGACTCCTCCCTCAGGGATTTTAGAGAGGGCGAAGGCGCGTATATGGCCGATGCTCTAGAAAGATGCCTGTTACTCCCTGCGGACATGGCGGAACTGGGGACTATGAGGAGCAAGGAGGTCTTCCTCTGCCTCAAGCGGTACTTGGGAATGGTAAGTCCTTCAACACTTATGATTTTTTCTAGTTTCAGCTTTTTCTTCCCCTTTTCTGAGCTCGGCTGATTGTGTACTCGTTTTGTTTGGCAAGCCGTTCAGGCCACTTATAGGTTGGAGGAGGCGGCCCATGATCAAGGAAAAGCCATGGACGTGGAGCGTGAGAAACGCTTGGAGGCCACTCGGACTCTTAAAAACTCCGAGGCTGATCTTGCCACGGCCCGGAAGGAACTGAGGGCGATGACCAGTGCTCGGGATAACGCCCTGTCAGGCCTCGCTGGTTTCCAGAAGCAGGCCGAAGATCAGACGAGGCGTCTGGGTGAGGCAGAAGAGCAGCTAAAGATTGCAAAGGAGCTACTTGCTGATCTGACGAAGAAGGTGGTTGCTGTCGAGGAAGCCAAAAGGGTGGCTGAATGGGCCAAGGATGAGGCCGTGAGGGCCAAGTTTAAGGCTGACCAAGGTTGGGAGGAGGCTTGGGCCACTAAGTAGGAAGCCGAGAAGGAGGCCTATGCTGCGGGGATGGCCGAGAAAGAAGCTGCCTTTAAGGCTCAAGTCCCCGGGGTGTGCAGGTGTTACTCCTCCGAGGTTTGGAAGGAGGCTCTCAAGCAGGCTGGGGTCGAGGCATCGTCTGACCTGTGGAAGGAGGAGAGTGTGTATTACCCCCTGCCATCCGCGAGGCTGCCCCTGACGGCGCTGAGGCCGAGGAGGCTGCAAAGGAAGCCGGTGCTACTACGGGTGAAGGCGCCTCAGTCGCTGAACCTACTGGTGAGCCTGTCCAAGGGAGTGACCCTCCCGGGGTAGCGGAATCAGGTGAGGGCCCCAACGAGGAAGCGCCCCAAGAGGTTGCGAAGTCCTCCTCTGAAGTCTAGGTTTCTTCCGCTGAGGAGGCAGCTATTCCTGCCGTGCCTTTGCAGGTCGTCCCTCTTGACCAAAGCTCAAAGGACCCTGGGGTTGCCATGGACCAGCCGGTCACTAGGGGGAGAGATTAAGTGGAAAAGGTAGGCCCCTCGGTGCTCCTGTCTCCCTTGTTATGTCATTTCTTTTGTTCTTTCGCATTTCCTTTTTTTTTTTTTACATTGTAATGGGACGCTTATCAAGTAACTTTTTATGGATTCAATGTAATGTGGTTTCTATTTCTCTCCCTGTTTGTTCTGGCTGTTTTCACGTTTGGGTGTTATCCGTCTTTTCCCATCTCTATTTTTTTACTTGTATAATTTTAACATTGATTGTACCTCGGCCGGTAAGGGCAGTGATTGCAATAACGTGAAGGCACGTATGCATAGGCAGACCTTTTATGTCCCAAGGACTAGGTAGGCCTCTTGCTTCCCCAACATTCTAACACTTAGAATCTTTCGGCGTAGTTAGTTTCCCCACAAGCTTGAGTCTGAGAACCATGTAGTGCCTTGGTTTTGTCTAACACTAAGGCTTTTGTTGAAGTAGTTAGTTTCCCCATAGGCCTGAGTCTGAGGACCATGCAGTGCCTTGGTCCTGTCTAACACTTAGGATTTTGTTGAAGTAGTTAGTTTCCCCACAGGCCTGAGTTCGAGGACCATGCAGTGCCTTGGTTCTGTCTGACACTTAGGATCTTGTTGAAGTAGTTAGTTTCCCCACAGGCCTGAGTCCGAGGACCATGCAGTGCCCTGGTTCTGTCTGACACTTAGGATATTCTTAAAGTAGTTAGTTTCCACATAGGCCTGAGTCCGACGACCATGCAGTGCCATGGTTCTGTCTAACACTTAGAATCTATTGAATTAGTTAGTTTCCCCATAGGCCTGAGTCCGAGGACCATGCAGTGCCCTGGTTCTGTCTAACACTTAGAATCTTCTTAAAGTAGTTAGTTTCCCCATAGGCCTGAGTCCGAGAACCATGCAGTGCCTTGGTTCTGTCTAACACTTAGAATCTTTTGAAGTAGTTAGTTTCCCCATAGGCCTGAGTCCGAGGACCATGGAGTGCCTTGGTTCTGTCTAACACTTAGAATCTTTTGAAGTAGTTAGTTTCCCCATAGGCCTGAGTCCGAGGACCATGCAGTGCCTTGGTTCTGTCTAACACTTAGGATCTTCTTGAAGTAGTTAGTTTCCCCATAGGCCTGAGTCCGAGGACCATGCGGTGCCTTGGTTCTGTCTAACACTTTGAATCTTGTGGAAGTCGTTAGTTTCCCCATAGGCCTGAGTCTGAGGACCATGCAGTGCCTTGGTTCTGTCTAACACTTTGAATCTTTCGAAGTAGTTAGTTTTCCCATAGGCCTGAGTCCGAGGACCATGCAGTGCCTTGGTTCTGTCTAACACTTTGAATCTTTTGAAGTAGTTAGTTTCCTCATAGGCCTAAGTCCGAGGACTATGCAATGCCTTGGTTCTGTCTAACACTTTGAATCTTTTGAAGTAGTTAGTTTCCTCATAGGCCTGAGTCCGAGAATCATGCAGTGCCTTGGTTCTGTCTAACACTTAGGATCTTCTTGAAGTAGTTAGTTTCCCCATAGGCCTGAGTCCGAGGACCATGCAGTGCCTTGGTTCTGTCTAACACTTTGAATCTTGTTGAAGTCGTTAGTTTCCCCATAGGCCTGAGTCTGAGGACCATGCAGTGCCTTGGTTCTGTCTAACACTTTAAATCTTTTGAAGTAGTTAGTTTCCCCATAGGCCTAAGTCCAAGGACCATGCAATGCCTTGGTTCTGTTTAACACTTTGAATCTTTTGAAATAGTTAGTTTTCCCATAGGCCTGAGTCCGAGGACCATGCAGTGTCTTGGTTCTGTCTAACACTTTAAATCTTTTGAAGTAGTTAGTTTCCCCAAAGGCCTGAGTCCGAGGACCATGCAGTGCCTTGGTTCTGTCTAACATTTAGAATCTTTTGAAGTCGTTAGTTTCCCCAAAGGCCTGAGTCTGAGGACCATGCAGTGCCTTGGTTCTGTCTAACACTTTGAATCTTTTGAAGTAGTTAGTTTCCCCATAGGCCTGAGTCCGAGGACCATACAGTGCCTTGGTTCTGTCTAACACTTTGAATCTTTTGGAGTAGTTAGTTTCCCCATAGGCCTGAGTCCGAGGACCATGCAGTGCCTTGGTTCTATCTAACACTTAGGATCTTCTTGAAGTAGTTAGTTTCCCCATAGGCCTGAGTCCGAGGACCATGCAGTGCCTTGGTTCTGTCTAACAGTTTGAATCTTGTTGAAGTCTTTAGTTTCCCCATAGGCCTGAGTCCGAGGACCATGCAGTGCCTTGGTTCTGTCTAACACTTTGAATCTTTTGAAGCAGTTAGTTTCCCCATAGGCCTGAGTCCGAGGACCATGCAGTGCCTTGGAATCTTTTGAAGTAGTTAGTTTTCCCATAGGCCTGAGTCCGAGGACCATGCAGTGCCTTGGTTCTGTCTAACACTTTGAATCTTTTGAAGTAGTTAGTTTCCCCATAGGCTTGAGTCCGAGGACCATGCAGTGCCTTGGTTCTGTCTAACACTTAGGATCTTCTTGAAGTAATTAGTTTCCCCATTGGCCTGAGTCCGAGGACCATGCAGTGCCTTGGTTCTGTCTAACACTTTGAATCTTGTTGAAGTCGTTAGTTTCCCCATAGGCCTGAGTCTGAGGACCATGCAGCGCCTTGGTTCTGTCTAACACTTTGAATCTTTTGAAGTAGTTAGTTTCCCCATAGGCCTGAGTCCGAGGACCATGCAATGCCTTGGTTCTGTCTAACACTTTGAATCTTTTGAAGTAGTTAGTTTCCCCAAAGGCCTGAGTCCGAGGACCATGCAGTGCCTTGGTTCTGTCTAACACTTTGAATCTTTTGAAGTAGTTAGTTTCCCCATAGGCCTGAGTCCGAGGACCATGCAGTGCCTTGGTTCTGTCTAACATTTAGGATCTTTCTTGAAGTAGTTAGTTTCCCCATAGGCCTGAGTCCGAGGACCATACAGTGCCTTGGTTCTGTCTAACACTTTGAATCTTGTTGAAGTAGTTAGTTTCCCCATAGGCCTGAGTCCGAGGACCATGTAGTGCCTTGGTTCTGTCTAACATTTTGAATCTTTTGAAGTAGTTAGTTTCCCCATAGGCCTGAGTCTGAGGACCATGCAGTGCCTTGGTTCTGTCTAACACTTTGAATCTTTTGAAGTAGTTAGTTTCCCCATAGGCCTGAGTCCGAGGACCATGCAGTGCCTTGGTTCTGTCTAACACTTAGGATCTTCTTGAAGTAATTAGTTTCCCCATAGGCCTGAGTCCGAGGACCATGCAGTTCCTTGGTTCTGTCTAACACTTTGAATCTTGTTGAAGTCGTTAGTTTCCCCATAGGCCTGAGTCTGAGGACCATGCAGCGCCTTGGTTCTGTCTAACTCTTTGAATCTTTTGAAATAGTTAGTTTCCCCATAGGCCTGAGTCCGAGGACCATGCAGTGCCTTGGTTCTGTCTAACACTTTGAATCTTTTGAAGTAGTTAGTTTCCCCAAAGGCCTGAGTCCGAGGACCATGCAGTGCCTTGGTTCTGTCTAACACTTTGAATCTTTTGAAGTAGTTAGTTTCCCCATAGGCCTGAGTCCGAGGACCATGCAGTGCCTTGGTTCTGTCTAACATTTAGGATCTTTCTTGAAGTAGTTAGTTTCCCCATAGGCCTGAGTCCGAGGACCATACAGTGCCTTGGTTCTGTCTAACACTTTGAATCTTGTTGAAGTAGTTAGTTTCCCCATAGGCCTGAGTCCGAGGACCATGTAGTGCCTTGGTTCTGTCTAACATTTTGAATCTTTTGAAGTAGTTAGTTTCCCCATAGGCCTGAGTCTGAGGACCATGCAGTGCCTTGGTTCTGTCTAACACTTTGAATCTTTTGAAGTAGTTAGTTTCCCCATAAGCCTGAGTTTGAGGACCATGGAGTGCCTTGGTTCTGTCTAACACTTTGAATCTTTTGAAGTAGTTAGTTTCCCATAGGCCTGAGTTCGAGGACCATGCAGTTCCTTGGTTCTGTCTAACACTTTGAATCTTGTTGAAGTAGTTAGTTTCCCCGTAGGCCTGAGTCCGAGGACCATGCAGTGCCTTGGTTCTGTCTAACACTTAGGATCCTTCTTGAAGTAGTTAGTTTCCCCATAGGCCTGAGTCCGAGGACCATGCAGTGCCTTGGTTCTGTCTAACACTTTGAATCTTTTGAAGTAGTTAGTTTCCCCATAAGCCTGAGTCCGAGGAGCATGCAGTGCCTTGGTTCTGTCTAACACTTTGAATCTTGTTGAAGTAGTTAGTTTCCCCATAGGCCTGAGTCCGAGGACCATGCAGTGCCTTGGTTCTGTCTAACACTTTGAATCTTGTTGAAGTAGTTAGTTTCCCCATAGGCCTGAGTCCGAGGACCATGGAGTGCCTTGGTTCTGTCTAACACTTAGGATCCTTCTTGAAGTAGTTAGTTTCCCTATAGGCTTGAGTCCGAGGACCATGCAATGCCTTGGTTCTGTCTAACACTTTGAATCTTTTGAAGTAGTTAGTTTCCCCATAAGCCTGAGTCCGAGGACCATGCAGTAGCTTAGTTCTGTCTAACTCTTAGGTACGTGGTGTAGGAGATTGTCCTCAGCGTTGGCCATTTTAGTTTTGGCGTGATGATGGCCTCGTCCCGGCCTCGTCTGAAGTGGGGCATCGTGCGTACCGGGCTATTGACCCCGCAGTGCCCCGGGCGAGGCTGGTTTGTGACTCTTAACCTTACACGTGGCAGTGACGCTGCCTTCAGTTCATGTTTCTGCAGTCATCAGTTATGAGGCGTCCCCTGACGGTTCGCGTTCCGCGCTTGACGTTTCAACACACGAGGCGCGCTCTCATTAATATTCTCTTGGACTGATGCGGATCGAACGGTTGATCGGCGCCTTGGAATTTGGTCGGGGTTAATGTCACCGATAATCCACTTTTCGAATTCTGCGTAATTTCATTCCTATCAATCTTCACCCCCTATTTAAGGCTACGTGGGGGAAATGACCTTCTACTCTTCACGAAACTTCCAATATACCAGGAAACATGTCCACAAAACTTTCAGAGCCCCCTCAATGACCTTGCGAAAATTGCGATAAGAGTTTGGAGAAATGGAACGGCTCTGGATAGGAGCGAGGGTGCATAGGCCCAAAGTCCTCCTTCTTCGACGGAGAGCCGCCGTAGCAATGGCTCACGTCAGATCTCCGGTGCGGCCGAATCCGTACGTCATCCTGATGGTGCCCCGGATAGCGGCCAGGAGGGAGGTCTCTGAAGTACATAACGTTCTTCCCCGAGGCGCTGCCACGCCGGTGGAAGCATGCAAGGATACGTCATATCTGGTGCCCGAGTGTTGCCGTCTCCAACGGCCAACCACCGTGGGGCTGGAAGAGAATCAAGGGAACAACATGAGGAAGGGTCGTCCGGCGCCTTTGCATCTGCTCCTCTCTTCGCGCCAGCGCCACCGCACCGGCTTGGGCGTTGTTGGTAGCCTTAAAATAGGCCTGCCTCAGCCCCCTTTCCTTTAGTTAGCTTTAAAACAGGCCCGCCTGGGCCTTTGTTTGTAGAGTTGGCTTTAAAACAAGCCTGTCTGAACCTTTGTTTATATGTTGTAACTATTCTTCACCTAATAAAATACCGATATTTGTCTTCTCCATTCCCTTGAATCTTTTACTTTTCTGCAATGGTGTTTTTTTTTTTAAACGCGTCCTTGTGAACTTTCCGTCAACTGACTACCTGGGGACGATTATCCGTTTCGCCTGCTAGCGCACAAATTCTCCCCACAGACGGCGCCAATTGTAGGGACTCAATTTGGAAGGACCCTCTGAATTTAGAAGGAATGTAATCCTATAGGCCCCAAACAATGAATTTCTAGAGAGTAGGTTGAAGAAATTGGCCCTTACAGGCAAACGGAACTTAATCATGGACTCATCGCCATTGAAGGCTATGTGCCTGGATTCTTCGCTAGAGTTACTCCTCGACATTTGTCCGAGGAGCTTGGCCCTTCGTTCCCCCCCCCTTTCAGGAGGGGGTCCCTTACATTATATACCCTTCCCCCAACCAATCCTAGCCCTACATTTGTTGAGCAATCAGACCGTTACTCAGGTGCCTGTCCCATCAGCCGCCTTCCCATTCTCTTTGTGGGTCGCGGCAACCAAGGTGGCACTGGTGCGGAGTCCTTTCCTCATTAATGCGGCCAGGGCGGTGGTCAGGTGCATTTAATGCGGAGGTGACAGTTTGTCACGAACTTGCTCCTCCACCAGGTTTCCATTGCTGGCGCGTGGTACTTCCTCTCTGCTCTTTGAATAGCCAGGAAGGCTCCCTTGGATGTGTTGCCGGTTGCCTTAAGTTGTCGGATGTCCGAGGACGGGGTCGTCCTCGGCGCGGCCTGTTGGGCTCCTGGGCTTCTCGTTTTCATCCTCGGACCTTGGATGCCTCCTCGGCTTGGGCCTTCGGCCCTGGAACGAAGTGGGCTGGGCCGTAAGACTTGCTAGCCCCACAGACCACATTATAAATATTCATCTAAGTGAGTTATTAAGTACAAAAACCAAATAGTCTAGAATAAATGAATTGCAAAAAAAAAAAAAAAAAAAAAAAAGTGCTTCACAATAATAAAATAAAATAAAAATATAGACAATTTACATTTTATATCTAATAATATCCATACAAATTTTTTTAAAGAGTTAACAAAATATAAAAATGACTATCAATAGTATTTAAATTATATATATAAGAATTATATTATGCATCTTATTGTATATCTTTAAGTGTATCCATGCAATTGCATGGAGTTACAAGCTAGTAATAGTAATTTATATAATCATTTATTGTCATTCATTCTTTTTTAAATTTCAAAATATGTGGGTTTAGTTAGTTTAACGAGTAAAATCTTTTATCCTTTTTTTTTTTTTTAAACGTCTCTTATTGTTGAATAAGATATTTGAGATTCAAATCCAGCCTACACCAAAAACCAATTAGTGTAGTCTTAGTTTAATAATAAAGAACAATTTTCATGAAGGACCCCATAGGTTGACATTCTATTATATTTCATTCTTTTATAACCTCTCCTACATAGATGATATTTGGGATGCTGTTCCAGATTTTGAAGACCGAAGACAGCTTGGCATCTCAAATATTAGAGATCTTATCATATTGGTTCGTGAGAAAAGAAAAAATATAGACCTCATGGCCATGGTGATGTGGACCATATGGCATAGGCGAAACCAAATTCGAGTGAGCACAAGTGACTTTCCCAAAGCTCAGGTTCTCGAACAAGCATCTCAGACCCTTACTACTTTCCAACAAAGCCAATACTCCCTTGGTCAATCCTCAACAATCATCCGAACCCAGCCCCGTGCTCAGTGGAATCCACCTCCGGCGAATTGTCTCAAACTGAACTTTGATGGGGCAGTTTTTCCGGAGCTGGGCAAGGCGGGTTTGGGAGTGGTGGTCCACGATTGTCAAGGAAAGGCCATAGCTTCGTTGTCAGAGCAAGCTCCTCTACCATTTTCGTCGGTCATAGTGGAAGCCATGGCAGCAGCATGGGCGATGTCCTTTGCACAGGAACTTGGAATTTCAGAGTTCATACTTGAAGGTGATTCTGAAGTGGTAATAAATTCTCTTCGAAGTAAGGAAACCTCCCTATCTCCTTTTGGACATCTTCTAGAGTCTGCCAAATCCTTATTAGTTACCAGTAATTGTATTTCTTTCTCTCATGTTCGTAGAACTGGTAACAAAGTAGCTCACAACCTAGCTAGACATGCAAGACATGTTAGAGGTTTGTCAGTGTGGGTGGAGGATGTTCCACCACACCTCTATGATGTACTATTTGCTGATCCTGGCTGATTTTCAATACAAGTAGCAATCTTCATTCTCAAAAAAAAAAATAGTTTCAGTTACAAGAAAAAAATACTAACAATAATTTTTCTCGTCTCTTATCCATTGGTTTGCTTAACGCCAAGCCAAGTAATTAAACTCGTTCCTTATGGAGTGTATGAAATTCTAATCACCATTAAACAACTCATAATTGACATTTTCAACTCTATTTTTTTAGTGCTTAGAATCTTCTATATGGGGAATTAGAATTTGAGTCCAAAAGGTAACTAACCCTCAACAATTCCCATATAAAAATAAATAAATAAATAAAATAAAATAAATAAAAAAATAACCCTCAAGAACAATGGTGTGGATAACCGTAGTTTGGTTTCGTGATCAAAATGGTTGACAAAACATGCAATGATCATTTGAATTGGATAAATTATATATCAATTTCACTTCAATTTTCAGGAAATGATTCCTCCAAACAATGGATGAAATGACACTCTCCCCTGGAATTTGTATCAATGCAACAAATGTTCATATCCTTACATACTGTAATTGTTGAATGTTACCTTAAATTCCTAATTTATTTTGGTTTGGGATTCATTGACGTAGAAGGAAATGTTTTTCCTTAGTGTAGAAGACAAGTAATTTAATTGGTGCAAAAGACATGGATTCTCCTTGACATAGAAGGAAAAATATTCCTTGTTGTAAAAATAATGTTTATTCTTTGTATATTAAGGAATATGATTAAAGTCTTATAAAGAGGAACGGTTACAAAGCGTTTAGTGGTTTTTGCCCAAGGTTCCTCCCATTTGAGGAGAGTTGAAAGGCTTTTAAAAGAACATGAATGGGTTTCTTCGAATAGTAATTTGGTAGATTTTTGGAGTTGAAAGATTATTCGTGATTATGTGTTGAGAGTTTGTTTTTTTGTGAGTGTAAGAGAGTTATTGGGTGTATTGGAGCTTTGGGTTTGTGGATGTTGCTTGTGTGAGTTGTGAGTATTGTTTGTGTGAGTTGTGAGTGTTGATTAATGTCGTTGTAATCTATATCGCTGATAGTGTATGTTTTGATTGGCATTGTCTGTGGATGTAAGCATGGGGTTAGCCGAACTACGCTAAATATTGTTGTCTCTTGCGGATGTTTTATTTTATTGTTCGTATAAATGCGCTTCTGCTTGCCCCAAATTATAATAATTGATATTAGAGTTTCTGCTGATGCAAAATAGTAACTTTCTTAACAAAACATTTTATTTAAAAAAAATAATCTTCTATATATATATATATATATATATTTATATTAAAAACCAAAACTCAGAGAAAATCCAATTAGATATATATTTATATATATATTTGTTTGTCCCATTTAATTTTTAATTTTTGTACAAAGTGAATTATTGAGTATAAAAATCGAAAATTCTAAATCCAATTAGATTCTAAATTGGAGTCCAATTTCGCTTTACATGTCCATCTAATTTTTTAATTTTTATGGCAAGTGAATTATTTGGTGCAAAAATTAAAGAGTCTAAATCCAATTAAATTCTAAATTATATATATATATATATATAAATAAGAAACCATTACATATTTAAGAAATATATGGTTTAAAAAAGCTGTAAGCTACTACCATATATAATTTTTGAACATCTTCTAAAAAAAATGTATAATTTGAACCGTGTAATTGTAATCATTTTTAATTATACATGTGCATATGCATGAGGTTACACACTAATTTATATAAACATCAAAGAAATAGTATTTTAACCTCAACAAGGGTGTCATTTTATTTTTCCCTATAATCTAAGTAGGAATCTTTCTTTTTAAAAAAATAGTAAATAAATAAATATTTTGTTAAGAATTAGACATGAATTTATTCGTTGTATTTATTCAATTTTTTTATAGTTAGTGATTTCAATCCCAATTAATTGTTAGTTAAAAAAAAAAAAAAAAAAAAAAAAAAAACCTTTAGGCCATGTGGTAGTCAAGTGGCATGAAAGATTTTATTTTTTTTATTGACATCGTTAATCGTGTTAGCATTTTTCATACATCATTTAATGATAAAGACTCTTTTAATACTATTCCAAAATGTTAAGAATTAAACTAATACATTTGAAATGTTAGAATTCATTTTGACACATAAGGCAAACATTAGGGACTAAAATAGTAATTAACCCAAATAAAAATAAGACAGGATATAATTTTTAAAAATTTCATAACTTTCATGAATGTTAACTTATCTTGATTTGAATTTATTATCTTATGTAATGCTTGCACCCCCTTTCACATGTTCTTAATTCCACTAGGGTGAGAGCACTCCTTGTGAGACGTGGGTTGTATGTAATTGGTATATAAGATACTATATTTTTCTTTTGGACAAAAATATAAATTTTAGAAATTTGATATATAAATTGACAATAAAAAAATCTCTTTATGTATGAATATGAAAAATCTAATTTTAAACTTTTTCAAACACACAGGAAGATGTTCGTATCACATGCTCACAGTACTAAACAATGTTTCAAAAAAAAAAAAAAAAAAATTCTAAACAATGCACTGAGGTGCTTAACCAGACAACCACAACCAACACTTCTAATTTTGGCACTGACCCAACCTTCCCCTAAAAAGAAGTGGAGACTGAAGGATCACATTCGCATTGACGCTTTACTTTAACATCTATGGCAGCACTGTCAAAAAAAAAAAAAAAACATTTATGGCAGCAAAGCAGTTGAACAAACAAACAGTAAACTGCCAAAAGGTCCGACCAAAGTCTCGATCACTTACCTCCGCATCAGCTTTTAAAGTCCTTTTTATATTTTTCAACCAAAACTCCTCCTCTGCTCAACACAGTCAAATTTTCACTCCCACCAGTCCTTGACAAACTCTCTTTCACAAGCTAAGCTACCAATGTCTCTGAATCTTTGCCCAATCATACTCTTCTTCTTCTTCTTCTTCATCCTCACCATCTCTAGGGTTCGAGCCATAGGCATCAACTGGGGCAACACCGCCTCGCACCCTCTCCCACCGCCTAAGGTGGTGGAGCTCTTGAAGTCCAACAACATCACCAAAGTCAAGCTCTTTGATGCTGACCCACTTGTTCTTCCAGCGCTTTCTGGGTCCAATATTGGTGTCACTGTGGGCATTCCAAATTCTATGCTCAGAAGCTTTAACTCTTCCAAGAAGGCTGCAGAGAGTTGGGTACACGATAATGTCACTCGCTACTTCTCTAATGGAGGCAGTGGAGTTCGAATTGAGTATGTTTTTGATTTCTTTCTCTTTTCTTGGGCTTTGGCTCAATAGCATTTAATTAGATATTGCAATGAGATTCTTGGCCTTGGGTCATTTTTGGTTTTGCCTCTAATGCTTGGAAATGAAAATGTTGGATTTTTTTTTAATGAGCAGAGGGTATCTGGGTTTTCTTTTCTTTGTTTGTCTTTCTGCTTGTATGTGTTCTTTGGAATCTTTTTGTTCATCATCTTTCTTGTGGCTTTGGTTTGTTATCCTTTTCTTTAATGTGTCACCATACATGGTTGCTGTGTTTTTGGTTTTGTCTCTAGTTGATTGAAAAAAAGACCATGGGGAGTTAGGCTTTTCACATTAGTGCAGTTGTTGCAGAGCAAATGCTTGATGAACTTAAGGCACCTTAAAATCCATTGTCCTAGTCAATGGATTGACTGATAACACTGTTATCTGAAAAGAAAGAGAAATGGACTATTAATTGATACTACCAATTTGGTAATTATTTTTTTAATAAGTGAATGGTAATAACAATCATTTCTAACACTCCATTGAATATGCAAAATAGTCCATGAGATCGCTTCATTTGCTAGCTGATTGTGTTTGTAAACATTGTAATCAAACTATACGGATGCCAACATGTGTGGTTGAAAAGTAGGGAGCCCAGCTGGCAAATCTAGTACATTGCCAAAAATTGATGATTACTAATAATTACTAGTTCTAGCTCATTTACTTTGTCATGTGAATATTTTTAGTGAAATTATGATTCCCTTGATTTTTTCAAGGGTGATGCACACTTTCATAATTAGAAAGTACTGTATTTCTTGCAGCCTTGATCTATTCGGACTGAAGCAGCAAACCTGCTAGGGCTTATGTTGAGTGACTGAGGGACAATAGGAGGAGAGGAAATATCAATTTGTTAACTTGAAGTTGCATTATTGTTTTACCTGGTACTTTGGCCCCGTTTTATTGTATTTGAAATGGAAAAAGATGCTTACATAGTTACATGGCTGGACACTGTTACAGTGTTGTTAAAAGCGCGCTTAAGCTCAAAGCTCAAAGCCCCAAGGCTCTAGCACTTTTTGCCTCAAAAGCTAAGCTCATTCAAAGAAGCACGCTTTAGGCGTGCTTTTTTGCGCTTTTTCAAAAAGCTCAAAGCACACTTTTTGGAGCTTTTTTATATTTTTCAAAAAAGAAAAACCAAAACTGAATTAAAGCTATAGGATCTTGACATTATTGATATAAACCATTGATTTTGTATATTTTTAGTGTTAATTACTCAGCACAAAAAAAATATTTTGAGAATAACTTGTCCTAAAACCCAACCCACAACCTCCTAGATCTTCTCTATTTTTATTTTTTCTCCTCGAAACAGTAACCCACCTAGCTCCTTGGTACCAATTACCATGTTGCAATGTCCTCATATTCTTAGCTCATTCATGGGAAAAAAAAAAAAAAAAAAAAAAAAAAAACGTATGATATAATATATGTGGTAATTGTTTAGTTACTTTAGTGGTTGATTTTGAACATAGCAAACTAATTCTTCCAGAGTTATAGTCATTAAGTGATTAAACTATTAACTAATATTACTAATTAGTCATAGGGCATTATAGATATAGGAGATTTAAGAAATGATATTACATGGAAGTACTGATATCTAGCTTATCCAAAAAAATAAAATGACTTGACTAGCAATTTTTGTGTTAAAATTGCAAAAGTAGGGCATATCTAAATGTTATATGAATTATATAGAAAGTTTTATTTCAATTTATATGATAATTTGATCATTTGATTGTTGCATTTCTCATTAATAATAATTTTAAAATTTTTAAAATTATTTTTTAAAAATGTGCGCTTCACTTCAATCAGGCGCACGCTTGCGCTTTGCGTCTAGGCTCCAAGAGCCCTTTGCGCTTAAGTGCGCCCCTCGCTTTTAACAACACTGCACTGTTAGGTAAAACTTGTATAGTTTGATTTATAATGGATACTTTGACAGATACAAGTCATTGTACTTAGTAAAAACTGTTGTCTTTTGCTTGCTAGGGGCATGAAATTGCCAGGTTTTGGTGTGTGCATGTTAGGATCACAAACCATTTAGAAATGATTGGTGAAGGTGTAAGCTTGGAGTTCTGGCAGATAAACCCTTGTTGCCAGTCTCAGTGCTCTGTCCCTTTGCAAGGTTAGTTTAGTAAAGTAGAACTATCACCTTTTTAAGACACAAGCTTTCCTCTGTGTAATGAAGTTTCAGGTCACAACTGCTGCCTATTTTCATCACCTCACCCTAATTGTTAATGGGTTTCATAATGATCTAGTTATGATTCACTTAGGACTTAAGATTCTTACAACGAGTTTGCTTCTGTGCTCCTCTTTATGTCACTATCCCCTCTCTCTGCATGTTGCATGTTTAGTCAGTGATGCAAATTAAGGACAAACTATTAAGGGCATGAGACTATTTTGAGCTTCTTATATTACCCCAGTAACTATTAGTATGAGTTTGTTGTTCTAACCAAAATGTAAATTGGTTTTGCTTATCCATAAGGGTGTGGGCTCATCTTATTTATATAGCTACTAACCAGAGTATCTACAGGTATGTTGCTGTTGGAGATGAGCCATTTCTCCAACGTTATGGTGAACAGTTCCATCCCTTTGTCATTGGAGCAGCCACAAACATTCAGGCAGCTTTGATCAAAGCAAACTTGGAAGGCAAGGTGAAGGTTGTGGTCCCTTGCAGTTTTGATGCCTTCCTGTCAGAATCCAACCTGCCCTCAAAGGGACACTTCAGGTCTGGCCTCAACAAAACCATGATCCAGCTCCTCACATTTCTCAGTAAGCATGGCTCACCATTCTTTGTGACCATCTCTCCATTTGTAACTATCCACCAAAACAAGAACATTTCCCTTGCCTTTTCTCTGTTCAAAGAAACTGCTCACCCTCATAATGACAGCCACAGGACATACAAAAATAGCTTTGACTTAAGCTATGATACTCTTGTTAATGCATTATCAATGGTAGGATTTCCCAAAATAGATATTGTTGTGGCACAGATTGGTTGGCCTACAGATGGAACAACAAACGCAACCCCATCCATTGCAGAGACATTCATGAAAGGCCTGATAAATCATCTTCATAGCAAGTTGGGTACCCCACTTAGACCTCAGGGTCCACCGATTGAAACATACATATTTAGCCTGTTAGATGAGGACCAAAGAAGCATAGCCACTGGAAATTTTGAGAGACACTGGGGAGTGTTTACTTTTGATGGCCAAGCCAAGTATCAGGTTGATTTTAGCCAGGGTTCAAAAAACCTAGTGAATGCACAAAATGTGGAGTATCTTCCATCCAAGTGGTGTGTTGTGAACAATAACAGAGACTTGTCTAATGCAAGTGCAAGAGCTTCAGAGGCATGTTATGTTGCTGATTGCACTGCACTCTCTCCTGGTGGGTCTTGTTTCAATATCAGCTGGCCTGGGAATATATCATATGCGTTTAATAGCTACTATCAGCAGCATGATCAAAGGACAGACAGCTGTGACTTTGGAGGTTTGGGTTTAATCACAACTGTTGATCCATCAGTGGGTAATTGCAGATTTTCAGTAGAACTTCACACTTCTCAATCAGATTCACTTCATCGGGCCTGTTATTTCCAGTGGACAACCTTGCTAACAACCGTTTTAGTATGTTTGCTCAGGTTTACATTGTAGGTAGATATATGTGAGGGGAATTTTTGTAGCTCTTTTATCTCCTCAGGTATATTCTTGTGGTTATGATCACAAGGTTAGGTTTTGTTTGTAAGTTTTCTTTCTGTGACTCATGGTCCATTCTTGTTTCATGCATGTTCATCTTAAACTTTCGTGATTGAGTGTGATTGAAACTTGAAAGATTGTTCCTAGTTGAAATGAAATGTCTATTCAAATCTGCATCATGGTCTATGATGGTTGACATTAGACATGAATCCTTTTCATCCTTTATGAACTGTTTGGCTGAGAAGATGAAATAAGGAGGATAGCAAAATGGAAGGAAAGAAAATTTTTGGTTTCCTTTCTGGTATTGATCATTTCATTGGTGGGGCATTTTAGGAAAGTCCAAGTTTTTGTTTGTTGGCTCCCCAATGATTCATCAAGTTTGAACATGTACAATCAAATCGTGAGTGTTTACTGCAATAGCATTTAGATTGGAGACTTTGAAGTTCGTGCTAAACGCCTCTGACCTCCCCCTCTAAAAAAAAAATGAAAAATTGTTTTCTAGGCTCTACTAGCTTTTAAACACCTTAAGAATTTGGCTATCTGTGTTTATTGTCATTATCATTACTATTATATTTTGATAGATAGACAAGGGGGGGTGGGGAGGTGGAGTTTGAATCATAGACATGGAATAAGGGGTGGTGGAGTTTGAATCATAGACATGGAACACTACAAAAAAATGTCATTACTATTGAACTGTCATTGGAACTCTTCATTCATGTTATTGAGTCATCTTATTTAAACCAAACAGTAAACTGTTTCCCGTGAGAACTTCAACTAAGTTACAAGGACACTCAAAATTCTTTCGATGACGGTATTTGTTTATGAGGAAAAGTTAAAGCCCAAATGCTCAATATTTGTGAAGATCATCTCTCCTTTTTGAGGATGTAGGGTCTCTCTCTAAAGTTTTTATTTTGACAATTTCGTGAAATTGGTAAAATTAATATAAAAGGTGGTAAAATTAGATGCAAAAAGGGATGGTTGAGTGGTTCTGGATTCTTGCTTGGGTTTATACTTAGGAACAATATCATGATAAATTAGCAATTATTCCAAAAATTTGAACTATTAAGAAAATATAAACTTAATCATTCAACTATTATTCTAAGAATAAATAATTATAAAGTATTTATTCTTTCTAAATTATGAATCAAATCTGAAATTCCAGATTGAAATTTCTGATTAGAATTATAAAGAACTACATCTCATTTCCATGGAGTGTTATGTCTTGGAAAATGGTTCATACTTGTACTATATGTACTGAGTCGGTACTGAGTCAGTTGACTAGCTAAATGTTTCAATACCAATCAATAACTTATTATTTGTGTAACATACTTGTTGTAGAGATAAACGGCCCAGGAATGTGTATTGGGCCGTGGGTCCTGTCCTCAAACAGGTATTCGTTTACGAGGAAGTATGAGTTAGTGAGTTATAGATGGATTATGGTCATAAGGGTTTGGGAAGGCAGTCAAAGAAGAAATGCCTCATCGGCTTAACAGAGAAGAGGTCAGAAAGGTTGACTTGCCATCAAGAGCAATGCTCAAAGCAATTCAACTAGTAAGGATAAACATCAGAAGGGAATAGGGTAAAGAGAAGCTAAGAAATATCTAAGGAAAAGTTGCTACCACCGCATTAAATGCTCTGTAGCTAACTCTCATGCCGCATTAATATGGAGGTGATACTACAATAATATACAGCCTTACAACTACCTCCAAAGACTTGAGGAATGTGCTAATGGGATAAGGATCAAAGCAAGCAACTTGACCTACACGTGGAGGGTGGAGATGAAGCAAAAGAGGGGGATATAAGGAAGAAAAACATCATTATAGAGTGGGGCATCTAAGAATCTGTAGAAAGAAAAAGACTGTAACACTAAGAATTATAATTATAATCAAGTCTAAGAGAAATATATTCAAGAACTACTCTCCTCGGACTTTGCCGAGGAATGATTTCTTCGCATAAAACCTGTTTTTCTTTATTTTATTTCCATCTTTAATCCATTGTGAGTGTGCGTACCCAAAATATGGTTATCAAGCTCAACCTTTACTTGGGCTTACAATCTATTTGTATTGTGGGCTTTAGGTTTCCTACTATGGATAGTCTTATGCTTGGAGACCCAGGTACACACTCTTGTTTGTACAAACCCTTCTCTTTATCTTCCAGAGTTGCTCCTCTTTCTCTCTTGGTTTAGTCACTCTTTTCTCTTAGTTTTTTTCTCCAGAATTGCCAACCTCCACTCCTCAATCCATTCTCCTATTTATAGCTCGAGGTGAGTGGAGTTGTTATGATTACTTCCTTACTCGTGTAAATGGGGGTCCAATTCCATCGTTCCTAAGTAGATGTTCCGTTGGGAAATGTGGTAATGACATTGGAATTGATTCCTACCTCCAAAAGCAAGCTCGATAGCGATATTCCTGAAGGCACTACTGGGTAGTCGAGTATAGGATATCTCCAAGCGATGATACCCCCGACCAGGTTAAAGACGATCAGGGGGGGGGGGGGGGGAGGGCTGGCTTTGGGTATCCAAGATAATGCTGTCTCATTTCAGCCCTTGGGCCTAGGTTGGGCCCTGAGGTGTCCGGATCGAGACTATAGGTCCAAATGAGGATAGGGTAATATAATGTATCGCGAGACTTGTGCCCAAGGACCATAGGGCCTGGGGCCCAGCCCTGTACAACAGCCCCCCTTGATTTGTGTCTAGATCCCGAGCATGAATCAAGGAAGGCATATGCCAGAGACTCCTCAGGAAGCTCAGGCATCAGTCACTAAATGGATAGAATGGTCATTAATGCGCTCTTAAAAGGGGCGTTACGCTAGGCTGTCAGGATTAACCGCCATCATAACCTGACAGTTCGCAAATCGAGGCTGCGCGTGTGGGGGTTATAATGCTCTCATCCTATAAATACTTCTTGTTCCTCCTTCAGATCACTTTTCGCTTCCTAACTCATCAAAATCTCTCTCTACCAAGCACTCCTCTCCCGTGCATAAATCCTTCAATCAAGATCACCCATTCCTAGAGCCCACAGTAAGTTTCTCTACTCTTTTCTTCTTCTTTCAAATTTTTCCTTCATTTTAGAGTTTAAGAATGGGGTTTTCCCATCTTCTGTCTTAGAGGGAGGGGTTAGGTTTCACGTGGACCCTCTTTTGCTTAGTACCCTTAGGTTTTATGGTCTATGTCCTGACTAACTTCCTCCTAATTTTTTCTGAGTAGTTAGTTGCGTCAGTAGATTAAATCAAATATACGAATTACAGTTAAACCACTATGATATAAACTTCATGTACAGTTTGTGCAGCAACCTTGAGACTAAATATTATTTAAAGGCTAGGGATGTACGGGTACGGCTAATTTCATGTCTTCCTGATTCTAATAGAAACTCAGCGGGGGAATATGTTCGAGCGAATGGTAACTGGCTTGCCGACTAGCTCCCCTGCCCACTTTCGCCGCGCAAATTTGGTCGGTACCGAGCACTTTTAATTCTTTTCATCATGTTTTGCTTATGATTGCTTCACTCAAATAGGTTCTAACCGGCTTTTGTATTATTTTACTGCAGACGGCAAAAGGTTTAATCCAGACATTAAAATGGTACATGTGAGAGACTTGAACTTCGTGCTCAGGTCTGAGATATTCGTGAACTCTGATGGGCATCTTTGAGCGTCACACCTTATTCTTGGTTGCACTCCCGTCTATAAAACTTGGCAGCCTTTCAGTCAAGCTTTGCTGGTGGATAGCCCTTTGCTGTCATACATAAACGTGTGGCACGCCAATCTACTTCCTCCCTAGCTAACCGTTGGTGAAGCCCGGGACCTCAGCCTCTAGTATACTACTACAGAGGATCTCGCACCAGTAAGGGACGCCTTGGCTGAACTTATGTCTCAAAGCCGTAGAGTCCACGTTCCCGTTGGAGAGCCTAAAGCTCCGGTTCAAGTAGCTGAGCCAACAGTAGCCGAATCAGTTAATTCCTCAGAAGCGAAGGCTGGTCAGAGCGAAGAGAGGTGACCAAGTGAACTATGACTGTCGACCGGTTCTTGCCCAACACTCGTCCAGCAGCTCAACCTCAACAGCCCTAAGGTAAGGGTCGAACTCCTCCTCCTCCTGCTGGTCATGCCAAAAAGAAGCAGCACATCGCCGATCAACCTCCCAGGGTTCCGAGTAACGCTCCTACAATGACCCCTCCCCGGGTATCTATCGGGATCACGATTTGAGAGCTAGCTGGTGATTCCCGACCAATGGCCTAAGTTGGAACCAACATGGCATCCTCCTCCCGACCCAAGTTAGGTTGGCAGGCTATCTTTACGCTCGACGACAAGCCTCTGCTAGCGTAAGGAAATAGGCCCAGGGCGAAGGGGGGCGGGTTGCCCAGAGCTTGGTACAAAGCCTCCTACTGCCCGAGGATGTTCAATTTTTCTCGAATGGGACTGAAGAGTCGCTGGCTAGGTGGTTACAGTGGCACACCATAGCGGTAACTTTCTTTCCATTTGTTTTGATGTGTGCATATTCCCTTTGCCTTCATACTTGTAGTTGTTGCATTGTCAGGCCGCGCAGCTGACCTACGTTCTTAACAAGAGGCTGAAGGAGCTTGCTGAGGACGCCAAACAGGAGAAGGCCCTCAAGGACGTTGCGGTTGTCACAGCAAAGGAGAATGGCAAAGCTGTTGAGGCAGCCGAGAAAAGGGCACAATCAGCTGAAAAAGCTCGGTTGGTGGTGGAAAAGAAGTTGATCGAGGTGGAGGTCAAGCTGGGGAGCGTGGAGTTGAAATTGGCGGAGGCAAAAAGCCTGAATTTGGCCTAAGCTAAAGATATTGCTGACCTAAAAGCGGCCCTTGATGCCTGCGAGGAAAAGTGGTACAATGAAGGTTTCGCAGATGCTGAAAACTCTGTGAAGCCCATTGTCTATCAAGCTCGGGTTCATGGGTTCAAGGAGGAGTGGCTGGTGGCCTTGCAGGCAATGGGAGTGGTCGAGGATTCCCCACTAAGGAACCCCGAGCAAATTCCATACCCGGCTCCTCCTCCCTTCGTTCAGAGTCAAGCAGGTGCCGTTGACGAAGAGGACACCCCCAGCATGAGGGAGCTAGTACGCGCAATTGACAGCCACGTAGAGACAGTTGATCTTGAGATCACCAGCAACCTCAATGCCGGTGAAGATGCACAAGCCTAGCAACCTCTCTTCGACCAGCTAACCGAGGACGCCCCTGAGCAGCAAGCTGAGGATGTAGTCCAGCTCCCGCCCACTGATCCCTCAGTCTGACGATTGAATTTTAGTCTGCTTTTATTTTTTACTTCTTCCTTAGTTTAATTTCTTTACTTTTACATGATTTGCCTACAGTCACTGGGTTGTGGTGACAAAACAATGGTTAACTTTTTACTTCCGTTTGCTCTATCTGGTTAGTCATTTGGGTAAGGTGACCGAACATTTTTCTCAGTTACATTTATAAATAATTACTGCATTATTACTGCTATGCAATGCCTTGTTTGTTTTTGTTTATTATTATTCCGAATGTTCGAGTAGTTTAATCAAGGCCTGCTTCTAATTGGTGATAAGGATAGGTTATATGGATGTCCTGCCCTTCGTTTGTCTTTTAAAAAGATAGGCTATATTCTTTACCTATTCAGCGGCCAGGACCAGGCCGAAAAAGGTTTTCTGTGTTTAGAGAAAAACATTAGCACTAAGCTTGCGTTTACTCAGTAATTATGAATGAATCGGGTGTAGGCCAATATACTCGATGAAAATGAATGTCAGGCTTCTGCCTTTAAGGAGACCTAGTATTAGGTTCCCATTTGTTGTATGAAAATGAACGGGACGGGCTTTCGTTGTTAGGGAAATCTATTGTGAGGTTTCTATCTTCCCGGTAATTAGGATCGAACCGAGGAGCAGGTTTCTGTCCTTAGAATAATTTGATATAAGGTTTCCACCTGCTCGGTGATTAGGATCAAACCGAGGAGCAGCTTTCTATCCTTAGAATAATTTGACATAAGGTTTCCACCTGCTCGGTGATTAAGATCGAACCGAGGAAGAGGTTTCTGTCCTTAGAATAATTTGTCTTAGTTCTCTTCGCGTTTGTTGACCGGGGTTAATAAGTTAACAACGATGGAACTATAAGTACAAATACACCTGCATGGATAAACATCACCTTCGTATTAATTAATATTATGCACATATAACATTACACTCAATCCATGCCCCTGCGTACTGATAATTAGTGGTAAAATTTCTTCAAATTGTAGGCATTCCATGACCGGGGAAGTGGCCTTTCGTCCAAATCTTCCAAACAGTATGCCCCTGCGCCCGCAATGGCTGTAACTCTATAAGGTCCCTCCCAAGTCGGTGCTAACTTCCCTGCGTTGATATCTCACATATTCCCTACTACCTTCCGAAGTACCAAATCTCCTGCTCTAAACTCCCTTCTCCTCACGTCCCTGTTGTATCTTCAGGCAATTTTTTGCTGATTTTCTGCCAGCCGTATAGTCACCGATTCCTAGCGTTCCTCCAACAAGTTCAACTGTTTCAGCATTAATTATGAATTCTTGGTGGGGGTGAATCCTGAAACCCAGGCACTGCACAAGTTTATCTCTGCCGGCATGACTGCTTCCACTCTATATGTCAGAGAAAACGGAGTTTGTCCCGTGGAACTCCTTGGAGTTGTCCGGTATGCTCATAGAACATTAGGCAACTCCTCTGATCACCTACCTTTAGCACCCTCTAATCTCTTCTTCAACTCGTTCATAATGGCTTTGTTGGTGGCCTCGGCTTGGCCGTTGCTCTGCAGATATGCCAGGGTAGAATATCGGTTTATGATGCCAAGACTGCTACAAAACTCGCAAAAAGCTCTGCTGTTAAACTGCAACCCATTATCTGACACTAGAGACTCTAGTACCCCAAACCTCGTTACTATGTTTCTCCATAAAAACTTCTTAACATCCACATCCTAGACGTTCGCCAACGCCTCTGCCTTTGCCCATTTGGTGAAGTAGTCAATGGCTACCAGAACAAACCTTCGGTTTCCTGTGACCCAAGGGAATGGACCAACAATGTCTAGCCCCAACTGTGCAAAGGGCTATGGGCTACTAATATGATTTAGGTTCCTTGTAGGCTGGTGGATCATTGGGGCATGTTTCTGGCATTGCTCTCACTTCCGTGCATACTCAATAGCATCCTGTCGCATTTGCGGCCACCAAAATCCTTGAGTCATCGCCCGGTGAGTTAGTGAACGTCCCCTCACATAATTGCCGCATACCCCCTCATAAAGCTCGTTCAGGAGCTCCTCAATTTTGCTAGGGTGCAAAAATTGTAAGTATGGCCCTTCAAAAGACCTTCGGTACAGCTTACGATCAGCTGACAGCCAATACCAAGTAGCTGCCCGGCGTACCTTTTCTGCTTCCTTCTCATCAACTGGCACTCGATCCTCAACTAAAAAGTCAATGATTGGATCCATCCAACATGGTTCGGCCGTGATTATTAGTGAAACGCCTACCCTTGCATTGATACTCGGTTTTGCTACCAACTCTACTTTGATTAATCGAGGTACCTTCTTGGCCAATGATGATGCCAATATGGCCAAAGAGTCAGCATGCCGGTTCTGTCACCTGGCTACCTAAACCACTCTCACACTTAGAAAGCAGTCCATAGTTTGCTTTACCATTCGTAAGTACTCCATCATCCAGGGATCTTTGGCCTCAAAGCTTCCCAACACCTGATTAACCACCAACCGAGAATCCGAGTAGACTTCTACCTCCTTAGCACCTAGGTCCGAAGCGACTCTTAACCCGACAAGTAGGGCCTCATACTCGGCTTCGTTGTTAGAACCTTGAAGCCTAGCCTAAAAGAATGCTCCAGTTTTATTCCTTCAGGGGTGATGATTACAATTCCAGCCCCAGCTCCTAATGCGCTGGATGCACCGTCCACGAATACCTTCCACATGAGGACTTCTACATGGCACACTATCTCCATCTCTCCCCTCGGAGAAAACTTTACAAAAAAATCGGCGAGAACTTGACCCTTCACCGAGCTTCTACGTCTGTACCTAATGTCGAAAGAGCCCAGCCGAGTTCCCCACTTGGCTATTCTGCCCGTGAAATCAGATCTCTTCAACAACGACTGTAGAGGATACTCGGTCAATACGTAGACAATATAAGCCTGAAAGTAATAGGGTAGTTTCCTCGTAGTGTGAACTAATGCTAATACCAACTTCTCTAGAGGCAAATACCTCTTCTTGGCATCGACCAAGGGTTTTCTAATATAGTATATTAGCTGTTGCACACCTTGATCTCTCAGCAGCATGGCACTCACGGCATGTTCGGGCACCGAGAGATACATGTATAAGTCCTCTCCAGGCTCTAGGGTTGTTAGCATAGGGGCTCGCACCAAATATTCCTTCAAATTCTGAAAAGCCTTTTCACACTCCTAATTCCATTGGAATCCCTTCCACTTTTTCAGAAGTTGGTAAAATGGACAATATCGATCGGCAAATTTGGAAATAAACTGATTAAGGGCAGCTAACATGCCAGTCAGTATTTGAAATTCCTTTGGATTGCTCAGCGGTTTGAGGCGTTTTACGGCTTCAATCTAATCAAAGTTGACTTCTATTCCTCGGTTAGTGATTAAATACCTTAGGAACTTGCCAGCCCCCACTCCGAAAGCACATTTATCAACATTGAGGCGTAGCTTGTGCCGTCGAAGTACTTCGAATACCTCTTTGAGATCGTCAATATGTTGTGTCTCCTGTTTGCTTTTTACCACCATATCATCAATGTACACCTTAACTATACGCCCAATCTTATCTCTAAACATTCTCACCATCATCCGTTGATATGTGGCTCCAACATTCTTTAGCCCAAATGGCATCATAGTATAATGGTAGTTAGCATTAGGGGAAATGAATGTCGTCTTCTCTTAATCCTCAGCAGCTAAGGCAATCTGATGATAACCCTGAAAGGCATCCATGAAGCTCATCCTTGGGTGCCCATAAATGGCATCTACTAGCTGATCAATCTTCGGCGTGGGAAATGGATCCTTCGGGCATGCTCGATTCAAATCAGTAAAGTCAACACAAACCCTCAATTTGCCATTCTTCTTCTTTACCACCACAGTATTCACAGCCACTCCGAAAAGAATGTCTCCTTTATACCCCAACTTCCTTTAATCTCTTGATCTCCTGCCTGACAGCTTCGACGTGCTCTTTAGCCGATCTCCTCAGCTTCTGCTTCTTAGGAGGGTACAACGGGTCCACGTTGAGCTTGTGAACTATGAACTCGGGGTCCACCCCGGGCACCTCATACTAGCTCCAAGCGAACACGTCTACATTCTGCATAAGAAACAGCAGCATCTCCACCCTCTTTTTGTCCTCCATACTTGCTCCTATCAGAAAATTCCTGTCATCATCCGATAGTACCCTTACTTTTACTAAGCCTTTGGCATAGCTAGCCCCCGCTTCCTCTTGGGGTTCCTGTGATTGCTATAAGGAAGCCTCTTCGGTTGACTCCTTTTGTTTGATTTCTCGGTTAACTACAGCTACCAAGCACTACCTGGCCACTTGCTGATTACCCCTCACTATAGCAATACCTTGATTGGTGCGGAATTTGACCTTCACATGCAGGGTGGACGGTACTGCCCCCATTGCATGAATCCACGGCCTTCCAAGGATTGCCGTGTACGGAGAAAACGAAGCAACCACTATGAATGTTACCATTACCTCTTTACTTTCCATATTCACGGGAGGCGAAATCTGCACTTCTAGGATCACCATCTGGCCATTAAACCCCACCAGGGGCGTATCGTACTTGGAGAGATCTTCATTCTTTAGGCTAAGCCCCCTGAACAGGTCGGGCTACATCACCTCGACACCACTCCCCTAATCAATCAACACCTTCTTTACTATAAAGCCATTTATCTGGGCTGTAACCACCAAAACATCGTTGTGTGGTTGAATCGTGCCCTCCAAATCATCGTCATTAAAGGCAATGGGCTCCCGAGTGTACTTCAACTTCTTTTCGAAGGATTTCTCGCCCGTGTAACTTTCTGCCGGTACCACGGCTAACACCCCCCTCCTCTTGGACACCAGAGTGCCCCTTGAAGCTGCGTGGATGACTTCTATCACTCCCAGTAGGGGTGGGAGAGGCAAGGAAATACCTTACACATTAGTGCATCATTATGAGTATGCAAGGACATCATCTGAATATAATGGCTTACGTATTCTATCGGGACAGTTTTCCCATCATAAGAGTTGAATGGTGGTCGCGTAAATCTGCTTGGCATAGGGGCCCGTTCAATGTCACTCGAGAATGGTGATCGAGTAGCTCGACATAATGCGTGGCTCATGGCATCCATAGCAGCATTTCGGGGTCATCGCTCCTCTAGGAAAACTCAGTCCTAATCTGCATATTCCCATGAACGATCTCGGTGTCGATGGGAACCAGACCGATGGGACCCTGCTCCATAGTGACCTCCTACACTTGTCGACCTTTCTTCACGTTCCTTGTAGTCTCTCCTCCGACGTCTACCCCTTACTCCCAACTCCAAATCCTTTACCAACCTACGCAAACACTCCAGTTCCTCATCCCTCCGTTCAATTTCCTCGTCCCTCCTGTCAAAACGATTGCGCCCCGAAGCATCGGACACTGTCTGGTACGTTTGAAATGACCCTTCTCCAAGGCCAGACTGACCTTCCTCCTACTTATACTCCCTATCTTCGTGTCCCTTCTACCTTTTTTCTCGCCAAGTGGATCCCCGAGAAGACCTCCTAGAGGCACTTTCAGCATAACTCCCTGATTAACCTTCAGACATTTTCCTGTGCACGTCCCAGCAGAACCACAGTTTCGTAAGAAATTCCCACAAACGGCACCAATTGTGCATACCCAAAATATGGTTATCAAGCTCAACCTTTACTTGGGCTTATAATCTATTTGTATTGTGGGCTTTGGGTTTCCTACTATGGGTAGTCCTATGCTCGGAGACCCAGGTACACACTCTTGTTTGTACAAACCCTTCTCTTTATCTTCCAGAGTTGCTCCCTTTTCTCTCTTAGTTTAGTCACTCTTTTCTCTCAATTTTTTCTCCAGAATTGCCAACCTCCACTCCTCAATCCATTCTCCTATTTATTGCTCGAGGTGAGTGGAAGTGTTATGATTACTTCCTTACTCATGTGAATGGGGGTCCAATTCCATCGTTCCTAAGTGGATGCTCCGTCAGGAAAGGTGGTAATGGCATTGGAACTAATTCCCATCTCTAAAAGCAAGCTCGGCAGCGATATTCCCAAAGGCATTACCGAGCAGCCGAGTACAGGGTATCTCCGAGCAATGATACCCCCAACTAGGTTAAAGACGATCGAAGGGGGGGGAGGGGGGCTTGCTTTGGGTATCCAAGACAGTGTAGTCTCATTTCAGCTCTTGGGCCCAGATTGAGCCCTGAGGTGTCCGAATCGATGCTATAAGTCCAAATGGGAACAGGGTCATATAATGTATCACGAGGCTTGGGCCTAAGGCCTATGGGGCTTGAGGCCCAGCCCCGTACAATAAGCATTGTCCAATTCATTGAAACCTAGTTTTTAGCCCACTCTTTACAAATTCTTTGTATTGGGCTCTTTGGACCTTAATCCTTTTACCTTTTGGGCCTAGGATCCAAAAACAGCCCTTACACTTGTGTTTTTGAGTTCCTCACACAATATGTGGATGATCGTATGGAAGCAAATTTCATAAATAATGATTAATGAGTCTATAAACATATAATTTTTCATTATTTTTTGGGATAAACTACGTATTTGATTTCTATCCTTTACACCATATCTCAATTTGGTTCACAACCTTTCAATTGTGTTAATTTAGTCCCTAACCTTTTAGTTCCATGTCAATTTAGTCCATAATTCCATATCGTTATTTCCTGGATGAAAATTGCTGACCAGACAAACAGTTAAAAATAAAAAAAATTAGTTTTCGTTGATGTGGCAATAAACTAATTTTTTATTTTGACAATTTGCCACGTCATAAATTTTCATTTAAAAGATAATGACATGGATTAAATTAACATGACACTGAAAAGTTAGGGACCAAATTGATACTATTGAAAATTAAGGACTAAATTGAAATATAGTGTAAATGATAAGGACCAAATACGTAATTTACCTTTTTTTTATTTTATTTTTTTTATATCTTTGATATAATAAATTGTGAGTGAATAAAAAATGTGTATAACAGTGAGTGCATATAAAATTTATACTAACAAATTGTGAGTGACAAAAAAACAAAAAGTAATTTTCAATGTCAAATTCACCTTCTTTTTCTATGGACAAAGTTTAGCTACAAAATTGATTGTAGTCTTAAGTTACAATATTACTCAATATCTTTTTATTGAATGATGAATTTTGATTATGTGGTACCCAAACCCAGTGGTGCTTCCTCTAGAAAGGAGGAATTTGGGCTTTCAATTTATTTGTTGGTGGGTTTCCTTGCACTCCTACTAAGTATAGTTTCAAATGTTACCTTGACAGCCCAATTCTCTAACCCTCGCACCTCTCACTCTTAATCCCTACTCTTCCCCAATTCCTATTCCCTCTCTTTCACTCTTGTTCTTCACCCCTTCGTGTTTACCAACCCCTTTCCCACTCTTCCTCTCTTCCTTTTTATAGTCTCCCCTTAGTGGGGAGCCAAATGATTACTTCTCTATCTTTTCCCACGTGGCCCCTACTTCTGCCCATAATCTCTTGTAAATTGGTTCATTCTGAGGATTCTCTTGGAACTTGTACCAGACGCCAAACAGTGTTCGGCAGTGGATTCCCCCAAGGCATTAACAACGTTCGGGGACCGATCTGAATATTGACTGTTGAGTCCTCAGTCGTCCCCGATCTGTCCATTGACATTGAGCCGAGCCCAGTCAAATAACATCAGGCCACCCCCGAGCACCAATCCTATGTTCGTATGTTATGGCTACTTGGTTGGGCCTATCCTAACAGGATTGGCCCAATACCAGTCACTGTGGACACAAGGGGTCTTTTAGAGTCGCCACCTATTTTTGCAGTGGTCTAGGAACCATATATATAGCGTCCTCTTAAGGAAGGACCTTTGATCTTACTACTAGAGTATAAGTTCGGAGTTTAGGTATACTCTTGAGAAGGTGTTAGGCACCCAAGATCGCCTAACCCTAAAGTTGGCCTCCCATCATTGTGTCTTAATCTTAACCTTATTAAAAACTAGTTCAACACTTGTATTCTAAACTCACACACACACTAATCATGCATCTAACATACAACATGACATTTTTTATCCCTAAACAAGCATACTTATCTATCCACAAAGCAAAAAAGAGCTAAACACATAAAAGAAACCCTAGCATTCATCTAACATGTGAAAGACCCTATCATACATCTAAACAAGGTAGCAGCCCTAAACATAGCATCATGCATATCATCAATAGCAAGCAAATCATCTTATGAACAAGCCATTAACACATTATAAACCCTAATCATACATCTAAGCATGCTTCATCATATCATCAAAATAAAACCAACACAAATGCATGGTCATTTCTTATGCATTACTTACCCTTTACTTACCTTTTAGCAACACAACACCTATGGCATTGATGCATGGACATGTGAATGAATGGCATAGCGTCAAAGCAAGAAACAAACATAGAAACCCTAATCTAAGCATGTTGAAAGACAAATAAGCGTGTGAGGTATGGGCATAAAGACTTATTGAGCTTAAAACATATGAAAACAAGCTAAACAGAACAAGCATGTGAACGCAGGAACAAAACAAACAAAGAAAAATTAAGGTTTCTAGACAGCAGCTCATGCACGCAAGAACAAGCCTACGTACGCATAATCAAGCCTGTGTGCGTAGGCAAGATTATGCGTACACAAATCCTTGCCTAGAAGACCTAAAAACACAGAAACAAAGTAAAAACGAAAACCCTAATTCTAATAGCCAAACATGCTCAAAACATACAACAAAACATAAACCTACTCTAAACAAATAGGTTATAACACAAACAAAGCAAGAAAAATAGATTAAACAGTAAAAGAAAGACTAAAAAGAGAAAAGAAAGGTTGAAGCTTGATACCTTAAAAAGGAGTTCCCAAGCTTTGATTTTGATTGTTCCCCTCAGTCAAATCTATCACAAGTAATTAAACAAGCGATTAGCAACGTTAAACTAAAAGGATTGGGGCTAGAAAAGGTCCTAATCAAATAAAATTGACTTGAGGGTGTTTTTGTGAAAAATTCCCTTTTGATTCACTATTTTCTAGTGAATCTTAGGTTTTTCCCGTGGGATTTCTGTGTATTTTGAAAATGTACTATGTAAGGCTTTTTATAGTTGAAAAAATGGGGTTTGGAACGGCTCCCAGACGATGTGGGATTCATTCCAAACCTCAGCCATTATTACAGAATACTCGTCTTTTTCATGCTTCTGAAACCCTAGCTGCGTATGCAGGAATGTGCCTACGTACGCATGCTTTGGCTCGATTACGCAAGCTTTTGCCCACGTACATGGGCCGAGGGCCACTTTGGTCTTTTATTTCCAGAAATAGATTTTTGTGCATTTAAAAAGTGATATTTTCCATTTTAACACTCTTCAAGTTAATTTGATATCTGATCGGGCTCTAAACTAGCCTTGGGCCTTAGAGTTCGAGCATCATTGAGAAACGGGAGCCCGAGTTGTAAGGGGTACAAAATGTGATGTCTACAGTCACCAACCTCATGTCCCTACAATAGCCCCCCACGATCCCATCTTCATGAAGTGGAGGTGGGATCGAGGTCCTTCGTTTCTAGGGTCAGTAAAGACTTTCAAAACTACTGTTACACATCAGGAAGATCAACCATCATCCAATAAATGCAACAGACATGACAGCTTGTACTTTATGCATGCGTGGCCATGGCTGTCACATTGGATGGTCCAGATGATCTAACACTTTGATTACCGATGTTCGCGTGGGAAGGATTAATGGCGGTTACTAATTATTACTTTTTACATTTGCATTTAATGTCATCTCCCCCTATAAATAAAGCCATGATTTCTGCCATAATCTTCTTTATTTTCTTCCAAATTCAGAACCTTACTAATCTCCTCTTCCTAAGCCCCATATCTCTCCCGAGACCATCTTTGCTAGCACAAGATTATACTGTAAGTTCCTCTACCCCTTACCTCTTTCTTTCTTGTTCTTTCTTAGTTATTCTAGTACTGAAAAATGGGTTTTTCCTATCTTTTAAACACTAATGCAAACGTAGAGGCCTTCAAAACTAGATTTAACATCCCTCATGATGTAAATATAGCATACTATTATGAGGGAGACATAAAGGACCAGAGGTTACCCGGGTAGTTTTCTTTCCCCTAATGGCCATATTGGAGGGTGAGCATAGGTTTCCAGTAGATCCCTTCTTACTTAGGACCATCATTTTTTTACGGTCTTAGCCCCGACTAGTGCCTGCCTAATTTTTACAAGGTGGTAAGTTGTGTGGGGTGCCTTAACCAACTATATGGCCTGAATCTCACCCACCATGACATTAACTTCCTGTACAACATCCAAGGAAGTTTGAAGAACGGGTACTATCTTCAAACCCGAAACCCTATGGTTAGACTGATATCGTGCCTCCCTAACTCCAATAGGAATTTTGCAAGAGAGTTTGTGAAAGTGAGCAGGAATTGGCTCAACGGAGAACTCACCTGCTCAACCTCTCCTCGGCAGATAGGTTAGTATCTTCCTTCCTGAGAGTTAGCACAACCCCAAAGAACGGATTTTAGCCTTAACTTCCCCCTCTATTTTTTATTATTAGATCGTTCAAGCATTTTATAACTTCTACTTGTAATGCTATCATCTGTTTCTTAATGCAGTCTCCAAGTGATTCTAATTCGACTTGAACGTCGTACAGGTTTGGGACCTCAATTTCGTCCTACACTCGGAGATCTTCGTCCATTACGACTGTCAGCTTAGAGCATCATATCTGGTTCTCAGTTGGTCATACACCAGCTATCAGGAATCTACTGGTGCTCTAATAGTTGGTAGCCCTTTTCTATCCTAAATGGACGTTCAGCTGCCAGGTTTTCTACAGAACGGCCTTACAAGCGATGAAGCTCGGCATCTTGGACCTCGAACGGTAAGGGAGGGCTCCTTCGAACCGGTCTGTGACAATTCGGCAAACAGAGTTTTTCACGGTTAAGCAAAACACATATCCATTGAAACCCCTGTCCCTCCCGAACCAACCGAAGACATGGTTCAAAGACGTACCATGGGCCTCAAGCATTGGTTCCCGGGTGCTCAACTCGTTGGGGGTCAGCCCATTCCACAACTGACCCCTCAACAGAAAACTCCCCCCGTGGCCTGTCCTCATAGGAAGAGGCAGAGGGGTACTAACGAACCTTTGTCGGGATCCGGTGCCCTTCCCACTGAACAGTCCCTCACTCTCGTCTTTGTCATTGCCATGACTCAACAGGCCAGAGATACTTCTTCTAAAGTGAGGCCTGCCGATCAACCAATGATCATTAGGTCCAATGTCGCCTCCACCTTTATCCCTCCTTCCTCAGGGTGGTAATGTACCTTCATTCTGAGGGATAAGACCCTCCCCAATGACTCCTACATCCGAACATGGAGGATCGGCTTAGGGGGTCAGGTTGCAGAAAGCCTTGGCCAAGCGTTATAGGTGCTCGAGGACATGCAACATTACTTGGGCTACCAGGATAAAGACCTTGTCCTCAAGTTGAAGTGGTACACTATAGCTGTGAGTACCCCCGCCCACTTTTTCTCATCCTTCTTCTATTTTTTTTTTTTGCCTTAAGTGTGAGTTCTTGGCCTGTACTAATTCTTTAGCCACTTCTATTATTGTTCTAGGTCACCTAATTGACTCACATTGTGGAAGGTCGACTGAAGGGTGTCATGGAGGAGGCTGACAAGGAAAAGGTCCTGAAGTAGGTGGTCGAGTCCACTTTAAATGAAAAAATACTTAAGCTAGCCGCTACTGAATGAAGGGCAACTTTGGTTGAGAGGGCTTGGGAACTGGCCGAGCAGAAAGTGGAGGCCCTGCAGGGCAAGCTCGGGGAGTTTAAGACCAAACTCGCCGAGGCCGCAAGCATAGTCTCGGCTCATGACAAGGAGCTTGTCGACTTAAAGGAAACCATGAAAATGTGCGAGCAAGTATTCTACAACATGCGGTTCACTGGCGCTGAGAATTCTTCTGGTGTGGTTGTCTTCCAAGCTCAGAGGTTTAGATTCTTGGAAGGTTGGTTGGCGGCTGTGAATGCCATTGGTCTTCCCTAGTCTTCCACGTTTAGGGACCTCAACCAGATACCCTTGCCCACTAATCTGCCCGTTCAGGCCCCGACTTAGGAGCAGCCCAACAAGGAAGAGAGGAAGAGTGGGAAGGGGGTTGGTAAACACGAAGGGGTGAAGAATAAGAGTGAAAGAGAGGGAATATGAATCAAGGAAGAGTAGGGATTAAGAGTGAGAGGTGCAAAGGTTAGAGGATTGGGTTGTTAAGGCAGCGTTTGAAGCTATACTTAGTAGTAGTGCAAGGAAACCCACCAACAAATAAATTGGGAGCCCAAAATTCCTCCTCTCTAGAGGAAGCACCATTGGGTTTGGGTACCACAAATCATATTTTTTTTCTTATATCTTTCATGCTTACAAAATTTTTAGAAAATTAAATATCAATAACTATGTCATCAATAAATTGTTTAAATTGCAAGTTTTTGTAGTTTAAAATTATGCATAAAATATAAACTTATAGATCATATAATAAATAATATCCGATTGACACAAAATTTGACTTACGTATTAAGAGTATAAAGAACATGCAATTCAACGGTTAAATTTTCAAAATATGTAGTAATGTTTATTTTATTGAGCAAAGTTGTAGTTTTAAGTTACAACCAATTTTATAGCTTAACTTTATCCTATTTCTATATCACACTCATTTCATAAAAGTAAAAATAAGAAAAGAGAGGGTGTGAAAAAACCAAATGGGTCATGATTTTCTATGTCAAAATCACCTTCTATTTGGGATGATCATCATCATCTTCTCTTCCTAGAAAAGAAAGAAAGAATCTTTAAAAACGCCATTGCTGACCTCGTTTTCATTTTTGGTATAAAAACGACACTTGTCGAATCGGTTTTAGACAAATAAAAGTATTGTTGTCTATGTTGTCTTGACTCCTAAAACTAAAAGCAAGGTGGCAGTTCGGATCGAAAGCTTGGGAGATCGAGTCAAAGCTCAAAATTATTGGTGCTGCAATCTAATCATATATCATAAATCATCAAACTTTCTTAAGATCGGACGGCCCCAAAACATGTTTACTTTTCATTGCAAAAATTCATGTTAATTTTTCTATTTTAAGTACTTACTTTTCAAATCAAGGAATCAAATTATTTATTTTACACTAAATTTTATTAAAATGTCATTTTTTAAATTTTTTATTTTTTCACGTACAAAAAATTATTATCTACTATCTTCTTTTATTCTTAAGATTAAAAAAAAAAAAAAAAAACAAAATGAATAATGCAAGTGTAAATTTACACAGTATTATAGCAACTATGTATTTTTACACAATTAGGGAGAACTTAGGTACAGTACTTAGGTGTTGTTCCTTAGATTCTATTTTTTAAATTCTGTCATGTGGATTTTTCCTCATGGAGTGAAGTGTATTTTTAGTTAAGAAGCCATATGGCTGAATTATAAGAGGGGAACTTAATGAACAGTACCTAAGGAACTATATTTAAGTTTTGTCCTACACAATTTTACATAATTCAATGTGAGTGAATTTTGAGCTTAGTTAACTAAAATAAAATATGGTAATTTTTTATTATTATTAACGGTTTGCTATAATGTACTCTTGATGTAATACACATTACGATGATGTGACATTAAGTTTTTTGATTTATTTTATTTTATTCTAACATCATCATAATCTAAAATTACAAAATATATCACATAGCTCCCACATGGAGACTTGACATCAAGACATCAAATTATTTATTTTATACTAAATTTTATTAAAATGTCATTTTTTTTTTCACGTACAAAAATTATTATCTACTATCTTCTTTTATTCTCAAGATAAAAAAAAAAGAGTAAAAAATAAATATAAAATGAATAATGCAAGTGTAAATTTACACAGTATTATAACAACCACGTATTTTTACACAATTAGGCAAGACTTAAGTACAATACTTAGGCGCTGTTCCTTAAGTTCCATTTTTCAGATTCTGTCATGTAAATTTTTTCTCATGGAATGGAAGTGTATTTTTTAGTTAAGTAACTATATAGTTGAATTATAAGAGGAGAACCTAAGGACCAATACCTAACTATACTTAAATTTTGTCCTATACAATTTTACATAATTCAATGTGAGTGAATTTTGAGTTTAGTTAACTAAAATAAAATATGGTAATTTTTATTATTATTAACGGTTTGCTATAATGTAGTCTTGATGTAATACACATTACCTAACTATATAGTTGAATCATAAGAGGGAAACCTAAGGAACAGTACCTAACTATACTTAAGTTTTGTCCTACACAATTTTACATAATTCAATGTGAGTGAATTTTGAGTTTAGTTAACTAAAATAAAATATGGTAATTTTTATTATTATTAACGGTTTGCTATAATGTAGTCTTGATGTAATACACATTACGATGATGTGACATTAAGTTTTTTGATTTATTTTATTTTATTCTAACATTATCATAATCTAAAATTACAAAATATACCACATAGCTCCCACATGGAGACTTGAACCCCAGCACTTACCCCTCACACCTCACAAACACTTATACTTATGAAGTAACCATCGTTAAAACTATTTTTGTATTAAAATTAAATTAATATAAGATTATAATAATGTAATAATATTACGGTGTAATGTAATACCATGGCAAACCAAACTTCTTTTAAAGCTATCTCAAAAAAAAAAAAAAAAAAAAAAACTTCTTTCAAAGCACCACCAAATTTTTATTTATTTATCTTACTTGCTATTTATTTAAAGGAAAAATAAAAATAAAAATAAATAAAGGAGCTCATTTGAGAAAAAATATCTTCCTTCTATTCGCTATATAAAAACCATACCATATTGGTGTGTGTTTACAACTATAGCCTAATCTATCACTCTCTTCTGACAAACCCTAGATCTCTTTGAAGAGGAACCCTAGATCATGTCTGGGATGTACGGACAAGAAGCCGGCGAGGCCGCTCCTCCACCGTATGGAGCTAGCGGCGGTGCCGGAGGATATGATGGCGGTGGCTATGGCGCTGGTGGAGGTTATGGAGCTTCTGGAGCCTATGCTGGTGGATATGGCGGTGGAAACAGTGATGGTGGTCGTGGAGGTCGAGGAGGAGGAAGAGGCGGTGGAGGTTACAGTGGTGGTGGAGGCGGAGGCGGAGGCGGCGGAGGATTTGGTGGACGAGGTATCTAATTTTTTGTTATTTCGTCTTTTTGTCCATTTCTGATTGATTTGTTGTAGAATTAGGGTTAGGGTTATTGGCTTGTTGCTTATTGTTTGATTGGATCTTGGTTGCAGGAGGAGGTGGTGGTAGGTATCAAGGAGGAGATCGTGGTGGCCGAGGCAGTGGTGGAGGCGGTGGCAGAGGAGGTGGCCGTGGTGGTAGCGGTCGAGACGGTGATTGGCTTTGCCCTAATCCTAGGCGAGTATTTTCCTTCTTTGATTCTGATTTAATGCTACTTGTTTGGTTTTTTACTTTTTATTATTATTAATTTTAATTTTTTTAACACCTAGAAAGTTTTAGGTTTTGAACATTTGAACTTAATTTCTTGGTTCGTTGGGGCTCTGTTTCATTTTTTATTACAAACTGTCTGTGTTATTGAATGAAATCCTCGTAAATTCAAGGATACGGAAACAACATGAACCGAGTTGTTAGCTTTGTTTAGTGGTTCTTTATTTGAATCAGATTGGTCTTGAGCATGGGTTCACTCATACCATTTAATTCCTGAGTTTATTCAGTGGCTTTATATCTATACATAAATTTGTTCTTTTGTATTCTTTAGACTCCTCTGTGTCCAATGTACATGGAGTAGTCTTTCTGTAATAAAACATATCTTAATTGTCAAAGAAAGAAAAGAAAAGAACTGAGAATGGTATATATGTGTATTTAGCAAGATTGGTTTTGCCCTAATCCTTCGTGAGTATTTTCTCTATCTGATTCTGATTTATTCTTATGAGTTTGGGTTTTTATTTTTTAGCACCTAGAAAGATATAGGTTTTGAACATTTGAACTTAATTTCTCGGTTTGTTGGGCCTCAGTTTCTTTATTACAAACTGTAAGTGTTATTGAATTGAGAATGGTAATAAAACATATCGTACTTGTTATATTTGTGTATGGAGAAAGATTGGCTTTGCCCTAATCCTTGGTGAGTATTTTCTTTCTCTGATTCTGATTTATTTTTATTTGTCTGGGTTATTATTTTTTAACATCTAGAAAGATATGGGTTTTGAACGTTTGAAATTAATTTTTTGGTTTCTTGGGCCTCAGTTTTAGTATTACAAGTTGACTGTGTTATGGAATTGAGAATGGTATGTATGTGTATGTTGTTTTTGATGAGTGGTAAATGTGTATGCAGCTGTGGGAATATGAACTTTCAAAGAAGAACTGAATGTAACAAATGTGGTGCACCCTCTCCGGCTGGTGGCGGTGATCGTGGTGGTAGTGGTGGTGGTGGTTACAATAGAGGTGGTGGAGGTGGTGGCGGATATGGTGGTAGTCGAGGTGGTAGTTATGATGGGGGTAGAGGTGGTGAATATAATGGAGGTAGAGGTGGTAATAATGATGGTAGAGGTGGAAGCGGCAATAGGGGTGGTAGTTCGTATGGCAAAGAAGAAGGTGGCTATGGTCAGGCTCCACCAGCAGCACCACAACCTTATTATGGAGGGGCTGGTGGGAATTATCCAACGCCACCTTACAACTCATATGCTGGAAATGCTAATTATGGAACGGATGCGGTTCCTCCACCTACAAGCTATTCTGGTGGGCCTACATCTTATCCACCATCTTATGGTGGACCCCCCGCAGGAGGTTATGGTAGTGAGGGTCAGGGTGATGTAAGGAGTGGCAGTCGGGGTGGCCCACCAAGTGGATATGATGGTGGGCGTGGTGCTGGTGGTCGAGGTGGTTATGGTGGTGCTTCTGCTGAGGCCCCAGCTAAGATAAGGCAGTGTGATGGGAATTGTGGTGATACTTGTGACAACTCTAGAATCTACATATCAAATTTGCCGCCAGACGTGACAACTGAAGAACTAAGGGAACTTTTTGGAGGCATTGGACAAGTAATATACTACATCTTTTCTTTTGAACTCCTTGCATTTAAGTTTTTATTGCTTAATTTTGAAGTTAGAGATTGTTGTCCATCTGCGTGCCCTTTGCAGAATATGTGTACAGCATTTTGTCTGTATTTGGGTGTTGTTTTTGAGTTTACTTTATTGTTTTATATAACAGGAGGATGATTTGACCTTGAAATTATCAAACCATGTAGTTTACTTTCCTCTAACCTCATCTTATTAATGTATATGATGAAAATACTATCAAATCTGATAAACTTAAAAAAATTACCATCTTGGTTTTTTGTTATAAAAAAAAAATTGCCGTCTTGGTTGTTTATGGATGAAGATGAATGTGCTGGATTTCCATCTGTCTCAATTGTGATGGAATCACAGTGGAAAAGGGATTTTAGCGTGATGAGTCTGAAGTTTTGCCATTTCCTACCTGATGGTAATAATTGACAGGAATCTAATGATCCACGTGCCAAGAGCCTTATAGCTCAACTGGCACCTTCTGGTGTTTCCTGCGGAGACATCCAGGGTTCCAATTCCCCCACCCCCAACTATTTGATGTATCAAAAAGAAATCTAATGATCCACGTGTTACTTAGGTTGGAAGAATTAAACAAAAGCGAGGATATAAGGATCAATGGCCATGGAATATAAAAATATATACAGATGAGATGGGAAACAACAAAGGCGATGCAGTTTTGTCCTATGAAGATCCGTCTGCTGCGCATTCAGCTGGCGGTTTTTACAATAGTACTTACCTTTAAACTTTTTTGTGATATCATCATTTTATTAGTAGTGTTCTTACCAGGAGCCTTGCTTCACAGATTATGATATGAGGGGTTTTAAAATCAATGTTGCGATGGCTGAGATGTCTGCACCAAAGGCTCCCCCTGCCTATGACCAGCGGTACCTCCCTGACCAATGTCCTCACTTTATTTTTACATGCAATGTTGGAATGAGATGTTTATTACTGTATAGTGCCGTGTTATTGAGATATCTGCTACTGCATGAGAATTGTGTTTTCTCATGTAATCTTGATGTTATGAGTTTGATGATGCGTTTTAGATTCTCTTTAAGATCATCAATGACTGATTAAAAATTGTTTGCCAATTGTGATGTTCATTTTTACTAAGGTTGCATGCTTTTGTTCAGGACAGGGTTACCATGGTTGTTAGTGCTCAAATAGTTACATTTTGTTCTGAAGTGCTTGTGGTGATATATTGTAATAAGGTCTTATTGTTTTGTTCTAGAGAATTTGTTGCTTTACGTCAGTTGTTAAGAGTGGGATCTTACTCTTGTTCTCACAATTGGGCCATATATATGTGTGTGTGTGTGTGTGTGTGTTGAATTATAATTGGGACGTACCATTTAAATATTATTCTTTGGGCAATAGTCTTTGTTTTTTTTTATCTTTACCTAGCAAAGACTTTATTGTATTTCTTTTAGTCCTTGGGAAGCAGTTGCAATGTTGCTGCTGGTTGGTTTTAGAATGCTATGAGATCCTGATGACTAAATTTATTGATTGTACATTGAAATTTTATGTATGTAATGCAACATGGGAGTTCAAATACTATGAGAGGCTTGCAGTTTCTACATATATATGTGTGTGTGTGCGCACGTGTAAATGAATATGAGATGTATAAGGCAAGAAGATATGATTTTACATATTGCTTTTACTCCTTGTCCCGTTTTGTTTTCTAGTTTAGAAAATTTAACTTGGGAACATCATCTCTAAGAAAGATTTATGATTTTTCAAATTGCCTTTATAAACTTTTGAGAATTTAAACCTGAATAAAATTATGAGGTCAGTAAATTAATGACCTTTTTCTTCTAAAATTGGACAACTATTTTAGGACAACAAAAAATTGAATATGGGAGAAACAAAATGGGACAAAAGGGTGTATGTTTTACTTCTACCGTCAATTGCCAATCTTTTTGTTTTTGTCCCTTTTTTTTTTAATGTGAGCATGTGATTCATCAGGAAATAGAAGAAAGTGGCTCAAAATGGTCGAGAAATATTCTGATAGATAGAAAAATGGTTGTGGAATTTATATTGTTGTAGGAGAAAATAACTACTGAAGTTTTGGTTTTTTAGATAATTAGGGTCTCTCTCTCTCTCTCTCTCTCGTTGGGTATGGATATAATTTGACAAAGAAATGTTTTTTCTCTCTGTATCTCTTAACTTATACTTATTTACTCTTCTATGTAAGCAATCCAAATAGCATGTTTCAATTCTTCAGTTTAGTTGACTGCTTTAACGGCCACTCTAAATTTTATGTTTTTATGGGTTGTATCATTTACTTATAATTTGTGCAACAGGGGTGGTGGTCGAGGTGGCTATGGAGGCGGAGACAGGCGCAGGGATAATAACAGAGATGGGTCTGGGCCTGACAGACATCACTATGGTGGAAACCGATCGCGTCCTTACTAAAAGAGAACCTCAGCATAAAGCCTTTTATGTAACTAAAAATTATGGTCTGAGAGATTTTATTATGTTGCTATGGCGGGATACTTGAACTGGAGACTAAGAGGTAGGTTGTTCATTTACTCTGAGCAAGACCTCTTTTCTCCCTTTCCCTTCGTTCGCCGCTAACTGGAGGGGTTTTTATCTTTAGACATGGGATTGATTTTAATTGTGTGAATTTTTTATAGAGGCAAGTGGATAATCTCCAAATTGCTTGCTGCTAAGGTAGGTTCATATTTTCAGGTGAGTGCTGCTATTTCAAAATTGTGCTATAATCCTTAACTGGAATTTGAGCCAAGTGTCATTTTGTGGATTTGGTTGCATCTCTGGCATGTCTAATATGACATCAATACAAGCATGTAAATGCATGTCCTGACTAGATAAATAGGCCATTTGTAAGTTTTGGCTAGACAAATTTTTGGAATATTTATTTGTTGTTTGGGCAGAGCCTAATTGTGCCACTGTTTCTAGCAGTTTTGCTAAAGGTGGCTTAAGTTTATGTGGTTCATTTGTTTCCACTTTGTAAATATTTGATCCACTATCGTGAATTGTGGATGTGTCGAGCAAGTTGAACAAGAAGAGTGGTCACTTGCATTGGAGGTGATTAGGTTGGTTTTAAGGTCTGCTAATTTTGTGAATGTTTTGGAGATGATTTCTTTTTTAAGCAACCTAAATGAGATTCTCTTAATTAACCAAACCAATTAAACATATATGAATTCCAGCTTTGAGGCTCCCCCCCCCCCCCCCCCCCAAAAAAAAAAAAATAAATAAAGGCATTATTCTGATGTCCTGTTTGTGGGAATTAGCAACTAAGAGGTTGGATATCAAGCATTAAGAATGGCCTTGTATGAGAACTTTATTGTTATATTTGCTGTCACTATGCCTGCAAGTTTTGTGGATTCATCCTCTTATCTTAAGGAATCACCAAATTTCTGTGGACTCTATTGGGTTTGCCGCATGTTTTAAGTAGTAATTAATGATATAAGAATACCCGGTATCAGCACTTGCATGCGAAGCCACTGATTTTCAATTAGTTTTGGAGAAATATCTTGTCATGATATCCTCCATTGTTGAAGGCTTTGATCTGCTGCTGAGAGTAAATCTTTTGGTTCCATTACTCTAATGGAATGTTGCTCATAGCAAGTTTAATAAAGTAAATGCTGTAAATCCGCATTGCAAGCTATTTTTGTTCCTTGTGCTAGATGGCAATACTGGTAAATTCATGAAGATGCATTTCTTTTTAATGCAGCTGTCGTCAATTGATACTTTTCAATTTCCTTGGGTTTGAAGTTTAATAGCCTGATCAATGCTAAAAAGTAATAATTGGTTCTTCATTGAATGTATTTATTTCTAGTGTCTGCTATCCTTGAGTACACTTCCTATCATTTGGTTTGGTATTTTGTTTTTGGGAAACATTTTTGGTTTGTTCTATAGGAGGAGTCACTAGGTGTTGTGGTTTATTTTGATCTTTAGTTTTGAGTACTGTAGTAATTAGAAGCGGGAGATACCATAATGATGCGATTAGAAGTATGGGGGCGGTCTTTGATAAAATGGAACTCATATTTCGGTCACTTTTGGAGAGGTGGTGGTGCTACTGATCAGCAGTGTTAGTAGTCAATCTTCTATTAATACTACCTTTAGTTTTCACTTGAGAATCGTCTCTCCAACTAGCCTAGCAGCGTGAAGTGGATTTGGTGGATGTACGCACGCACTGGAGGCATTTTAACATCTTCAGGGCTTCTAGTTAGCTAAAATTCTGCTTTAGGTTTCTTTTTGAGTTCAAGTAGTTTGCTCAAGAAACTCAGTTATCATTGTATATTGTGGGGTTTCTTCTTTTTTTTTTTTGAATTTGAAGATTTAATCTGCTGCATCAATTGTATTTAAATTGTATGTTTTGATTTGCTGAGGTAGTATTTTCAAGGTATTATCTGCATTTATAACGCCTAGCCATCCTCAAGAAGTGCAACTTGAACGCTAGGGATGGGTTATTAGTGGGACATAAGGAAAATAAAAATTATATTGGCATTCGGTACTAAATTAATACATGAGAATAAAAATACGTTCGTTGTACCGTTTTGTTTATTATGTTTAGAAACATGGTCTAATGCTAAGATTTTTATATTTATATATTACTAACTATTATAAAAGGGTGAACAACTCTGTCTATGTGTGATTTGTTTGGGTGGGCAATTAAGTTTTATAAGACAAAAAAATCCCAACAACACTTATCTCCTCTCGATACTTCAGTCCATAATCAAACTCACTCACCATTTAGTTCCCTAAACTCAAGGTAGACATACAAGACAGAGCAGCAAGAAATTTTTTGTCATTGTTATGAGATTCAAGAGAGGGCTATTGAGATGAGTGCTTGGTGTTGCCAGCGCAATTTGTACAGATACGGCTCAAAGACAAAGGGAGAGAGGGCTGTAGGTTTGTTGGGGGAGAGGGTTGGTTTAAAGGATGGGTAGAGACTGTTCTTTGACTTACTTTGGTAAAGATTGTGGGTGGGTGAGTTTCTTTGTAGTTGAGAGAAATAGAGAGCCAAATGTGAGAGATCGTGCTCTCGGCCCGTTTTGGATTGATTGGTTTGGAGGTCGTGTTATTGTCTATCAAAATGAAGAAATTTGAACTGATTACATTTTCTTTTTACAATGGAGTTATCACTTCTTTAATTTTTAAAAAAAAAAAAAAAATCATAATTGAAAAATTCATTATTTTATTGATTTGAGATTAGATGTACATTGATCATAGGAAATTACATGGTTTTAATCCTAGATACAATCTAAGATAAAGTATATGACTTTGATTCTTAGTTACAATCTAGAGAGACTGAAAATTATATAAATAAGTACTAACTCTTGATCTAAACTTAGATGCTATGTTACAAGATGGGAATGTGTTAGGCACTCACTTTGCTCGGTGAAGCCAGTATTTTAAACTATAGTGGCCAATATTTGTATCTTATGATCCAACATATTATCAATCAATTGCATGTTTATTATTTTGCTTGAATTTAATGTGTGTACATGTGATAAACCTTAATTCCATTTATTAATCATTATATTTGAATTGAAAAATAAATTCTAGTGAATATGTGTAAATGGTGATATCCTAGATTCAAGTAATTGAAAAATTATGAAATTAACATGTTTTTCATATTTTGGATATGAATTTAAGATCAAAACTAGTGTCATGCATAAACATGTGATAAACATCCAAGAACATGTGAAGAATGCATGTGAATAACATTCAAGTATATCAAGAACATTCAAGTATATTCAGAACATTCAAGTATATTCAAGTGATTTAAATAATCAACTAGATTTAATCTTAAATTAATATTATAGCAAAATGAAAATAAAAAAATAAAAAAATAAAGTTAGGGAAATAGATTATACTTTCATGCAAGATCTACACGGTAGAGATCCTAAGAGTGGAGTAGATAAGAAGAACTAACAGAGGGAGAGTGACGCTCGCTCAATATCTTGATTCTAAAAAAGATCAAGATATAGCAAGCCTAACTTCATTTCAATAGAACTTAAGAAGAGAGAAGATATGATGTTTCTGTATCCTTTGAAAAGGAAAATGGAGGGGAGATTTATATAGTAGTGGTAGACAGAATATGAATGGAAGAGCATTCAATGAAGGTTGACAAAGGATGAGAGAATAAAAAACCTAGACTCAATTTCAGAGTTTAGAGAGAAGGTTAGTGCATTAAATTCGGAGGTTGGTAAGAGCTGGAGGGGGCGACCTAGAGGCTAGATTAAAATAATTGATAAGTGAATGGAGCCAACAAAAGAGAAAAGGCTATCATCGTGTAAGTGTTGCTATAGTGAGCTGTCATGGACGTTGGTTGCAGAGCGTGGTGGTATGTTATGATCTTAGTGTCCCACATGGATCTTGTAACAACCCTTAGAGCCAACTTTGAAAAATCATATTTTACTCATTTCTGATTGAAATTATCTCATTCTTGTGTTCAAATTAAAACTCTAGATGTCTAGTTTCTAGAAAAATTAACCTCACTCATAAATTCAAAATTTTATGAGATATATCAATGAAATAGTGAACATATGTCATTTGTTGGAAAATAGTTTCAGCACAATTAACATTAATAGGCTCCAATTACTTCCATTTTAGAATTAATTAGTTCCAAATCATGACATAATTATTCCAATTAAAAATATAATTACACCAATTACTCATTGAATAATTAATGTTTGACCATCTAATTAATCAAGTGTGCGCAACCTTACCATAAGTTGTAATCCTAGCCAATCGAATTATGATACGTTATTAATTTTAAATTGATTATAATTATAACCAATCGAAGTTAATTGTTCATAATTATATATAGTTGGACTTAATGTGCATCTCATTTTCGGCTATTAAAACTTGATTCAAGGATGACTTTCAATTCGATGGTTTGATTAAGACTTATGACTAATCAATTTGATTATTACATCATCAAGATTTCTTTGATGAAATGAAATTAAGGATCTAATGAACAAAATTAAGATGATTATCTCTAAGGTAAAATTACTCTTTAACCTTCTATATAAGGTTAAATGCGGGTTACAAAATGAGGTGTCCACACCAGGCAACAAATGGTATTGGTTTGTAGTTTGGCATTCTTAACTCATTACAATACATGTATTTCTCTCTATAAAACTCTTTTCTCTATGGGTTGATTGGATTTCTCATTCTTTTTTGTTTCATTGCTTCAATTTTTATTTTACTATTAGAAAACAATGCAGACCTTAATAAAATGCATGTATAAAAACATTTGTATAAAACTAAAAATTTCGCAACCACTACATATTTCTTCATCAAATATTTTGGCAATTAAAAATTGAAGCAACGAAACAAAAAAGACCGACAAAAATTTAACAACCACTGTATATTTTTTCATCAAACATATAGGTGGTTAAAAATTGAAGCAATGAAACAAAAAAGAATAAGAAATCAGTCTTAAAAAAAAGAAAAAAAAATCAATCAACACATAGAGAAGAGAACTTTAGAGAGAGAAATACACGTATTGTGATGGGTTGAGAAAGCCAAACCACAAAACCAACACCCTTTGTTGTCTGGCCCTTTATGATAATTGACTATTTAAAGATGATTATATTTTGGGGTGTTTCAAAATGGCATAGAGTAAGAAGATGAGATGAAGTTAGTATTGTGAATCTTTCAAATAGAGGATTAGAGTAATTTTCCTTAATGGAAAATTTGCCCACCTAATTTTATAATGGGTAAAATACCATAACTACTTCCAAAGTTTGAGGTAATGCCAAGCATATCCAAGATTTTTTTAGAAACAACTCATTTGGTCCTTCAACAAAAATGACGTTACATGTTTAATAACATATTTTTTCTCCAAACAAATGCTATACTTAGATTTGAAACTCTCTTTATCTTTTCACATACAAACACTCACATTCTCTCTCTCTCTCTGAATTCTCTTTTTTTTTTTTGCTTGTCCAAATCTCAAAATTTTGAGTAGTCTGTTTATGGACCCTAAGATTCATTCTTTGAATTTTATATAATTTTCCTCCCTTTTTCTTCTTAAATTCAACAACACAAGCAATGCATTTCTTTGGTTCTTTTTCTTAAAATAAAATTTAACTAAGAAGGCAATTACTTTGCTTTTAATAGACAAGAAAATCAAAGAGAAAAGCCACAAAAAACAAAAGGAAAAGCCACAAAAAGTCTCATTTCTTTTGTGTAGCGTTTGGTAGGTGAGAAAACCAAAAAGAAAAGCTTCTTAAAAAAGAAACCCAAGTTTTTCTCCTACACAAAGAAACCTAGGAAAATCCAATAGCCAAGATCCTAACTCCACCACAAAATTGCCATCAACCACCAAACTATACATTAAACTCTTAATACCCACGTCAGTCAAACCCAAATCTAGTCAACAAAATCATCATTGACTCAACGAAAACTGTTCACCCACCACTACAAGATCTGCATCACTAAAATAGAGAGATGAGAAAAAGAAGATCCATCATTGGAGAGAGAGAGAGAGAGAGAGAGAGAGAGATTTGAGTTTAGAATTTGTTTTGAGAACATTGTTATTAATTGTAGGTATGAAATGCAGTTTGTGTTTAAGGATTAAAAGAGCTAATTCTAAAAAATCTTAATTGTGCTTGACATTATCCCAAACCTTAAGAATAGTTACTATATTTTACCCTTTATAAATTTTCAAATTCTTCCCTAAGTTTAAAAGAATGAAATTGATTAATTTTATGACAATACTAGGAAGCATAGATATCATCATGGGAGAAGTATGAAATGATAATTTTTTTTTTTCGAGAAAAAGTATGAAATGATAATTGATATGAAAGAAAGTACAATATCTACGGTGACGAAGAATCAAATTATCACTATATTTATTCCTTTTTCTACTTCTTCTTCTGAGTGCAGGATAACCCGAAGAGGTTGCAGGATTTTTTCTACCAATTGAGACCCTCCCTTCACCACCACCATGGGGATGGTTTACAGGGTTCATAACTACTCTTATTACAGGATTCATTTGATAGCTCAAATATTGATCTGATTCGATATCAGATGTAATTCAAACTTATCATTGAGATGTAATTCAAACTGTCCACAATAATTTAAAATTGAGTAAAATATGAACATTGAATTTTTAATAATAAAGAAAAGGTAAATTAGGAAAATTATTAATATTATTTTAGTAATATAATTAGAGAATTAAATTTCTCCCTTTAAAAAATGAGATGGAGTTAGTATAAATTTAAATATAAATATACAAAAATAATGATTATTTTTAATGCAATTAAGTTCAAGTTAATATAAATATACAAAAAAAAGTTATTATCTAACATTAGTAATAGAAAATCAATCATAGATGATTGATTATCTATGAATTATGTATTAAATTTAGTAATAATTTGCTGTGACTTTAAAGTTACATGCTACCTTAAATTCTCCAATAGAAACAAAATTGTAAATCCCAAAAAGAGAAGAAAAAGATATCAACTTTGAGAACCCAAAAAAATGATGAATTGACATCTAGGATGATTAGGAAAAAAATAATAATGTAAAAATCAAACAATTTGAAACGAATATAGTGCTTTCGAGTTTCATGTTGACTTTACTAAAAGATTAAATTGCAAATTACACCATTAATGTTTGGGATAATTTAAATTTTTTCCTAAAATTTCAAAATTTTGATCCACCTCTATAACCTTGCTTATTGTTCGGATGAACTCCCTTCTATCTATCCATTAATGATTGGCAGTTGAGAGAGAGAGAGAGAGAGAGAGAGAGAGAGAGACTTGTATTCTATGCAGCTTAATAGAGAGAGCAGTGCAAGTATTACATCCACGCTTTGATTTACGATTCACCTACTTGTAAATTAATGTTCTTTTCTAATTAATGCCAACCTCAATACCTAATCCGCAGTTTGTAAAATTACATCTACAAATTTTGTCAATGATCAGGCCAAGCAATAACCGTTCAGAAGTCTGGCATAGTTGCTTCCACGAAAGCTGACCACAGGATCCTAAATCAAATTTGCAATTGGTTCCTGGGTAGAATGTCCAGACTCCAAATACATGGGGTCCCCAATTGATTTATTTTTATAGGTAAGTTACATATCCAGTAGGTCTTGAACCCATGACCTTACCCTCCATTCCATTATTATAGGAGGAAGAAGAATCAATTGAGCTATAGGTATGAAAGGATGGATGCTAGAAACAATAGGGAGTGGTCCATTGTGACTGCAGTAACTTTTTATGTGAACAACAAGGAATAATATGCCCTTTAGAAAGAAGTCTATCTATCTAGGGCAGTTAACTTAGCAAGGCTACATCATGTGCCAAGAACCTTGTAGCTCTACTAGAATCTTCTAGTGTTTCCGATGGAGATGTATAAGGTTCAAATCTCCTCTCTCCCAACTATCAAATTATCCAAAAAAATAAAAAATAAAAATAATAATAAAGATGACGAAGAAGAAGAAAGAAAGCAAGGCTACATCATGTCAGAACTCCCCCCAACAAGCGAGGACTTGATGTATGATTGGTTGAAAATGCATGTTGACGCTATAGTAGGGAATTGGGAAGCTTTTACGGCAGCAGTTTCCCGCAATGATGTGGGCAGAGTTATAGAAGCGTGGTCATCTAAAGTGGCTACTAGCAATCCACAAAAGCAGAAGCTTCAGCTTTCAGGTTTGCAGTAACTTTAATTAAAGATTATGCTCTTAACAATGTAAGATATTGAAAATGATGCTCAGCTGGTGGTGCCAGGATTCAAGAGATTGTCTGGGAGATTCACACAGTGGTTCAGGACATTAAGGAGCTGCAGATACTTTCTGGAGAATGCTCTGCTTTGTTTAATTGGGTTAAGCATGAGTGTAACTCATTATCTAATAAATGTTCCTGTTGGGATCTACTTAATGACTTCTCGGTTATTCCTGTTGTTTGTTTGAATGGGGGCTTAATGGCCTAGTTTTGTTTTTGGAATTCTATGGTTTTTGTTCAATGTAATTATCTCCCACCCCACCCCCACCAAAAAAAAAAAAAAAAAATCACTCCCAGAAATATAGAACTCACGTTCCTTGCTGGTATCAAAGTCTAAGAGTAAAATGAGAGGGGAACAAAAAGAAATGTGATAATATAGATGCAACTTATCTCTTTAAGGAAGGAATGCATATGCTATGTAATAAGAAACCATAAAGACAATATCAACTAACTACCAAAAAGAAATCAACTCTAAAATTTTTTTTGGCTAGAACTCAGGCAATATGACCTCTTAGTGGCCAGATAAAGAATTTGTTTGAATCCTTATTATTTCTATTTCGCACTAAAGCCTATCTATGTACATGTGTTTGTTGTGTGTCATAAGGGCCATTCAGGATTGCTCCAGAAACGAATTGAGGACCAGCATTAGCAGCACCTTGAACCTGAATGAAGCACACAATATTAAAAGATCTGATTTGACCATAATTTCTTGCTTGGGAGCTACAAAGTTATCTGGTAGTATCAAATAAAGTCGTTAGATTACATGGTATAACGTGCTAGTTTGGTACTACATAGATTAACCTGGAGACAGCTAGTATGTTGTTGATATTATAGTCTGAGAACTGGATATGTGACTTATAGGGTTTGTGTAAATAACAATGGAACTGACATTATTTTATTATTATTATTTTTTTCATAAGTAACAATGGAACTGACAGTAATACTTTCACTTTTTTTCTTTTTCTTGGATAGATATCAATGCTTTCACTTTTATAAATATATATACCTGGGGATTGAGACAGGTGTCCCAATCATAGTTTTATATACGTAACTGTCAACATGCCAATTCATGGATACCTGAAACTTACATAGTGTAATAGGTTTCTATTCCAAAGTCTGGGAGACGATGTTGAGCAAATCAGCTTTCCACCTTATTATTTTCAACCCTAATACATCTCGACTGTAAGCTCAGTTGGTAACTGATCATGCAGAATCAGTTTGGTTTAGAAGCGAAGTCATATCCTTTTGGGATATCTTACAAGATAGAGCTTAGACGTAACTTATGAGATTGCGATAAGGAGACTCTCTATCTCCTTTGCTCTTCTCGTCCTGGTTATGAAGTTCTTGAGTAGGATACTAAGGAAGACGGAGAAGGTGGGACTCCCTAAGAACTTCAAGGTTGGTAATGTGGAGGAAGATTGGTTGTGTGTCACATAATTATTGTTTGCAGATAAAACAACCATTTTTTGTGATGCCAACACTTTGCAGATGATACAATCATTTTTTGTGATGCCAATACTGAACAGATTCTCTATGTTCGATTGTTGGTCATTTGCTTTGAGGAAGTGACAAGCCTAAAGGTTAACTTGAGAAAGAGTGAGATGGTTCCAGTAGGTGAGGTTCAGAATATCTTGGGCTGGAGGGTGGGGTGTTTGCCTATGACATGGTATGCCCCTGGGACTCCTTTTAAATCGAAGTCAATTTGGAACCTGTATTTTGGAGAAGTTTGAGCGTGGTTTAGTGGCCTGGAAGAGGTTATATAAAGGGGGTCAATTGACATTACTGAAGAGTACTCTTTTGAGTTTACCTACATATTATTTCTTCTTATTTACTATTCCTACTACTGTGGCAAATAAGATTGAGAAATGACAAAGTAAATTCTTATGGGGGTGGTTTGGGGATGAGTTTAAACACCATTTGGATATTGTTAATGAAGGGCTGGGGATTAGGGAGCTTACAACCTTCCATCAGGATTTGTTGGGGAAATGGATTTGGTGGTTTGGGGTAGAGGAAACTCGTTTATGGAGGCGTGTAGTAGCTACAAAGTTCAGCCAGGAGTTGGGTAGTTCAGTAAGGAGTTGGGTGGTTGGAGTTCCAAACCTATACGAGGTACTCATGGGTGTGGTTTGTGGAAGAGCATTAGGATGGGGTGGGATAGATTTTTGCATTACATTGATTTTGATGTAGGAATTGGTAATCGAATTCGGTTTTGGCATGACTATGGTGTGGCAATCAGCCTTTGAGGTGGTTTTTCCAGACTTGTACGATGGCTCTACAAATAGAGAGGCTATATTATAGTAGGATGGAGAATCATGTGCAGATATAGTGGGGAGACGGTGGATCATCTATTGGTTCAATGAAGGTGGCCTGTGACTGGAGCTTTGTTTTCAAATCTTTTGGGATACATTGGGGTTTTATGGAGAAGGTGATTGTCTGTTACTTGAGAAATTGGTTATTGGGTGGGTAAGCATTCAATAGATATTTGGAAGATCCGGAGAAATTAGGTGGGTATGCATTTGTCAGATATCTGGAACATGGTTCCTTCATGTATGACGTGGACTATATGGAGGGAACACAGTTGGCACACATTTGAGGATGGGGACTGCATAGGAAATGAGTTGCTAGCCATCCAATTTCTCTAGCTCCTTATTTGATCGGTCTCAAGCGTGGGGTTTTACGAATGGGGATTCTATTGCTATGTTTTTAGATACACTGTCTTTCAATATATAATTTTTCCTTTTTTTGCAATTCTTTAGGCTCTTTGTGTCCATTTACATGAACTAGCCTTTTTTAATAAAATTATTCTCACCTATAAAAAAAAATTAACTTATAAAAAAGAAGAAGAGGAAGAAGAAGAAGATAGAATTCAGAACCAGTCACAACTCTTGTTGATTTGTTGCTGGTCTATTCATCAGCCTGAACACTCAATCCACTACCACCTCCTCGGTGTCTAATCTGAAAATATCTATTGTTTATGTTTAAGAGTTAGGGTACTGCTCTTGAAAAGTAAAAAGGATGGGGAAATTCAATACCATATCCATGTATATTTATTTGTAGTGCTATCAAGTACTGATTGTTTTAGCATTTTAGTTCTTGGAGTTACTATTCAGACTAAAATATTAAGTGCCAAAGTTCCCTTAATATTAATCGAGTTTGATATTAAAAAAAAAAACGCTAAAATATTGTTTCCAACCCTAAAGGCTAAAGTTTGCATGAATTTTGCCTTTCCTCCCTAAACTTTAAAAGTTTGCTTTCATCCCTATACTTTTTAAAGAGATTTTGTCAAATAGTTTAGGAATGAAAAACAAATTTTTTAAATTGATAACTATAACATTGTCAATAGTTTAGAGATGAAAAACGAACTTTTTGAAATTTAGGACACAGTGAAATTCATGCAAAGTTTAGGGACGGAAACAATATTTTAGCCAAAAAAAAAAAATTATATGTAATCAGGATTGCACTAGGGGTCTTAGTATTTAATAGCATTACTGAGCACATAATGGTCTTGGTGCAATGGCAAGTGCCTTCCACCATGAGCAACAGGTCATAGATTCGAGTCTGGGAATCAGTCTCTCCAAACAAAATTAGGGGTAAGGTTGCTTACCATGACCTCTCCCAGAACTTGAAAAAGTGGGAGCTTTGTGCATTTGGTATGACCTTTTTTTAATTGAGCATACAGTGGGACATACCTTATTAATGCCATAGGGATCAGGGTATGAATTTCCTCCATATGCCATATCAGGATTACCGTAGCTTGCAGCATATCCAGGACCTGAAAATAATACCACTCCAAGGGTTAAAGAGTTGAATTCAATATATCTCTTTAGTCCTGCAGATGCTGCAGTTTGCAATCACTCATATCTATTGTGTTAAAGGTCAATTACTTGGATTTGCTGCTGTGGCTGCAGCAACTGCAGCTCTTGCTCTCTTCTCAGCATTAGCTAGCTCTGCATGTAGTTTTTCAATTTCATTAGCCATGGAAATCATACTTCTTTCCATTACCTGCCTTTGCTCAAGGTTACTAACACGTGTTTTCTTCTCATATTCAATAGCAGCCCTATTCACATCCAAAAATGAAAGAGGCAACATTTAAAACTTGTGGAAAGAAAATCATGCAATTTCTTAATATATTCAATCAACAATTCAAATCATATTTAACTCCAAAAAGGAAGAAAAAAAGACACTTTTTCTCCAAACGCCGGGGGGGGGGGGGGGGGGGGGGTGTTGTTCTGACTTTAATTCATTCCACAAGTCAATTTAAGTTCTCTATATAGTTCTTGTCAGATTATGAATCTATCATAGGTTTCTCAATAATTTTTCTTTGATATTTCCGCAATTGAATTAGCCTAGTTTCAAGTAATTTCTGCTCTAATATCATTCCAAATCATAGATCAAGTGTCATCTGCTGTGTCAACTTGCATATGTCAAGCCCTAAAAATATTATCTCTTTTGTTATTTTCAAGTTAATTTAAATCATTATTGTTATTTCTATCCATGTTTTAAATTTCTAACAGTTCATCTTGTTGTGCTTACCTTCGACCTATACAACTGTGCTCTTGCATGATGCATGATATATAAAAATATATATATATATATATATATATATTTTGAGAATTGATATAAATATGTTAAAAGAAAAGATAAACAACAAATATGAAAAAACAAGAAACTGTTGTTCAAATACTGGGCTGGCTTTCTGTCGGTAACACTGGCATATAATATCTATCTTATGCATCTTGGCTTACAATGTCTATACGAACATCTCAAGTAATAATCACTAGCCTCATTACTCATTAGAGACTTAAAAAAAAAAAAAAAAAAAAAAAAAAAAAAGAAAAAAGAAAAAAGAAAAAGCGAAGTCCAATCATCCACATTCAGGATCAATAAAGTTTTTCAAGTAGATTGCGAGGCTTTGCACTTGGGTATAGGCCCTGTAATTATACATGTATAAATTATGTAATCTGGCTAGATGTATTTTTTAATATACATTTTGATGGTCTAATCATTGAGGTTTTTCCTTTTTAATTATGAATTCCGAGTCAAGAACTAATTAAGGATGGTATGTAACAAGAAAGGACATATACTGATACAAACCAGTATATTATGATTAACCCTACTCCCTAGATTTTGATTTTTTTTCCCTTCCATTTGTGGGTAAAGTTGGCTTTCATTGTAATAAGTAATAATCACTAGCCTCATCTATTGCGTTATGCACGAGCTCAGAGACTTCCTTTTTCTTTTTCTTTTCTAATGTCCAATTATCCACATTCAAGATCAATAAAGTTTTTCAAGTAGATTGCAAGGCCTTGCACTTGTGTATTGGCTTGTATTCATACATTTAAAAATTATGAAATTTGGATAGATGTATTATTTAATATAAATTATGATGGCCTAATCATTGAGGTTTTACCTTTTTAATTATAAATTCCAAGTCAAGAACTAATACCCAAATCAAAGGCATTAGAAAAAAGGGAAAGATACAATGTTGATCCCTAAACTTTATACCATAAACAATATTAGTCCCTAATGTTTAAAGTGATCACTTTTAGTCCTCTAAATGATGTGGTCAAACTAAAAGCTGACTTGTCATCACTGTATTAAACATATTAGGAACTAAAGACGATCACTTTAAATTTGATAGGGAATAAAATCTATCACTTAAGTTTGGTAGGGACCAAAAGGAATCACTTTAAGTGTGTTACCGAGTAAAAGCGATCCCTAACTTCTCAGTGACTAAAAGTAAAGGGCCTGTTTGTTATTGTTGTTTAAACAACCGTTTTTAGTTTTTAAACAACATTACAGTTATTTTCACGCACTTTTTCACTCACGTATTTCCAAAAAAATACAAACAACATTACTAAAAATCTCTTACCAAAACCGTTCATGAGCTACAATATATTTTGGCAAAAAAAGATAACCCGAAAATAAATGTACTACTACTTCCAGCACTAGAACTATTACCAAATGATTCACATTCGCAGTATAATGACAGCTATGTCAATAAACTCATCAACCATCACAAACAGTGAATTTGTAGCTTCAAATAAATATAATATAGAAAACAAAAATCAAAGTATTTTTTTTTTAATTTAAATTTATAACAAACAAAATCAAAATGTGAGTGAAATTGCATTAAAACTAATCTCCAAAACTACCTTTCCCTTTGAATCTCCGTAATCAACAAAATTATGCTCAAATAATATGAACAAAACACATTCACACAATCGCAATTAAGATTTTTTTTTTGGAAAAAAAAAAAAGAAGTTACCTTCCTCTCTGAATTTCCTTGCGCATTATCTCAATCTCGGCCTTAATCTCCGGAACCTCCTGTGAGTCCTCACGAACCCTCGCAAGGTCGTCCTCGATGGCCTGAAGCTGCGCCGTGAGGTCCTGGCGCGCCGAGCCGAATTGATGCAAGTCAGCTTGGACACGAGCGAGCTCTGACGTCATAGCATCGACGGCTCGAGCCTCGGCGTCGAGCTTCAAGGACCTCTCGTAGACGTCTCTGATTTCAGCGTCTCTCTCGGCCTTGATATCGGAGGCGGTGACCGATAAGACGCGAAGGTCGTGCTGAGCAGCGGAGAGGTCGTGTTTGATTGCCACGTGTGCGGAGGCGAGCTGTTGGTTCTCGCCGAGGAGGGATTGGATCTCGCGGTGTTGGATGGCTATGCGGTCTTCGAGGATCAACGAGTGTGGGTGGTGGGACCTACTACCGTGGAGGAGGAGACCACCACGACGGTCTTCGATTCGGGAGAGTGGGACTTGGATTTCGCGGTGGTGGTGGTGGTGGTTTCGTCTGGACATGTTTTCTTTTTTTATTTATTTATTTATTTTTGCAATGCAATGCAATTCAATTTTACTCCTTCTCAGCGCCTCTTTCTCATTCTCGTTTTTGGTTTTGTTGTTTGGAGGATTTTGTGTCTTTTTGACTGATCGCCTTTGCCTGATTGGGAAGTTGCTGAGCTGAGATTTGAGAGAGTCTCGTTTAAGCCCATGAAAAGAAAGAAGAAAAGGTCTGTGGACTTACAAAGGTACCCAGACCAACAAAACATGACAGGCACAAAATCTTGATTAGGAAATGACAAGCCCAATTCTTAAATAAAGAAATGATGGGCCCAAGAATATGTGCAAGCCGAAAAGCCCTATATAAGGATATAACAGACCCAAACAATAAGAAAATAGAGGGTCTGTGATGGTACGACCTATGAGGACTTGGGTCCCACCACAAATATCCAAAAAAAAGGGAGACAAGGGACTGGAGGACTCGAAAGAGAATATACATGATATATTTTCAAAACGCATAGAAATCTTAAAGGAAAATTCTAAGGTTATGTTTGGTAATAGTTTTTCTTTTTTATTTTCAAAAACTTGTTTTTGGAAATATAAAAAAAAAAAATTCTTATATTTTTGAAATAAAAAACATGTTTGGTTAGTTGAAAAAAAAAAAATACTAAAATATGTTGTTATTAGGATTTGTACTCTAATGCTAACTCATTAAATAAGACAGATTCATTAAATTAAATGCGTGTTTTTATTAACTTTTGAAAATTAGAAACTGAAAACAACTTTTTGCATATTTTCAGTTTCCTTCACAAATTTAGTTTTGAAAACAGTTTTTGTTTTTTGTTCATTTTGGGTTGCCAAACAAGTTTTTTAGTCTCAAAAATATAAAATTGTTTTTGAAAACAGAAAATAAGAAGAAAAAGCAGTTACCAAACATACCCTAAGATTCACTAGAAATAGTAAATTAAAAATGGAGTTTTTTTACAAAACATCTTCAAGTCAATTTTCTTTTGATTGGGGCATTTTTTGCCATTGATCTTTGAGTTTAAGATTACTAATCATTTTTTTATTGATTGTGAATAGATTCGATTGAGGGGAATGGTAAAAAATTAAGCCTAGGAGCTTTTTTTTTGAGGTATTGAGTTCTAAACTCTTTTCTCTCTATTCTGTTTTAAGCTTGCTTTTAATCTTGTTTCTTTGCTTGTTTTATGTATATATGTGTTTATGTAGTTTAGGTTTATGTAGTTTTTATGTTTTAAAGCATGTTAGGTTGTTAGAATTATTGTTTTGAAGTCCTGCTCTGTTTTCTGTGTTGTTGTGTTCTTGGCTAGGGTTTCTGTGGCTGCAACCACGTGCACATAATCCTACTTGCGTACGTAGGCTGGATTATGCGCACACAAACTTGTTCATGCGTACGCATGATCTTGCCCAAAAATCCTAACCCTAGTTTATCTGATTCCGTTTGTTATTTCCTTGTATGAATATGCTTCTGTTTTTATCCTCCTTTGTATGTATAAGTCTCTGTTTCATTGTTTGTTTGCTTTTCACAGGTTAAAATTAGGGTTTATCTTTCGTTTCTTTGTTTTGATGCCATGAACACGTATTCACATGTTCATGCATTGATGTCATAAGTGCTGAGATGTAGCAAGATAAGTAAGGTAAGTTATGCATTCATATGTACACGCATTTTTTTTTAATCTTGTTTAAGATTGATGAACATGATGTGGTGGTTTGAATAAGCATGTTGTGTTCTTAATATCTTCCAATGATCTCTTGATGATACCATGATTAGTTTATTGCCTATGTTTCTGCCTTCAATATGATATGATGACATGATACTAGATGAATGCTAGGTGGATGATATGTATGATAATAACATGCTAAGGTTTATGTTATGATATGCCATGATAGATGAATGACTAGGTTATTTGAAATGATTGATATCATGTTGTATGCTTAGATGTATGCTAGTGTGTGTGTGAGAGTTAGAATGCAATATTGAGTATGCCTTTAATAGGGTTAAGACATAAGACATAATGAGAGGAAGCCAACTCTAGGATTGGGCAATTTTGGGTGCTTAACACCTTCTCAAAACTGTACCTAAACTCTGAACTCATATCTCTGGTAGTAAGATAAAAAAGGTCATTCCTCGAGAGGACATTATATATATGGTTCCTAGGCCATTGCAAAAACTAGGTGGCGACTCCCCTCGTTTTGTCCACATGGGGGATCGTGCTTGATGTAACCATAGTTGTCAAATCGTGAATCGTTTTTTCATTTTTATGTATCGTGTATTATATCGTATCGTGTATCGTAAGATATACAAACACTATATAAAATTTATAAAACATTATACATATACATATATTTATTATAAAATTGAAACATATGCAAATAATAACTACTTTAATTATCACTTATGTTATAGTATTTGACTAAGCTAACCAAATAAACTAAATGGAAATATATTTTTATCATCCATATCCAAAAGATAAAAATATCCATATCCAAATTCATTAGAATTCAAAGTCACTACATATAAAATTAGTCAAAATACTTTTTTTCCTAATCATATTCATCATTGCCTAATCAAAGTCATCAAAATCATCTCCACAGTCCAAGTCAATGAAGTTATCATCTTCATCATCTTGCAAAATCATTTCATCATTGGCTTCTTCTTGTACATCTTCTTCATCATCTCCAACATCCATTATCTCTTCTGGTTCTTCAACTTCAATAACTTTTTCTTTACTTTTCTGTTTGGCATTCAAATTTCTTGGACCTATAAAAATAATAACAAAAAATATATATTGTCAAAATTAGCATTTTATTCATAATATAGAAAAGAAAATTTCAATTTAATATAAATTTATACCCCTCTTTCTTTTTCTACTACATCCTTCCTCATTAACTTCAAAGCATTCATGAATGTCCATTCATGAAGTATCTTCTGGCAAGCAAGGTTCTTCCTTTTCAGTAATCCATTCATCATCAGATTCCATATCCGATAGACAAATTGGATCATATGAGTCACCATTCTCTTCTCTCTTTATTTGTCTCAACTCCAAATTAATATTATAGTTTACAAACACCAAAGCATTCACTCTTTGTTGCTCAAGACGGTTTCTTTTTTTAGTGTGTACATGATCAAAAGTACTCTAATTTCTTTCACATCCCGTTGCACTACAAGTTAGGCTTAAGACACGTATAGCTAAGTTTTGAAGCTCTTTGCAATGTACTGCATAACTTTCCCACCACAATGCTATATTGCCAACAAAAGAAATTGTAAAGGGCTACAATATAATTACGATAACAACAAATAAAAAGCTACATTAAGATGATGATGATAATCAATAATAATGATAATAACAATAGCACATACCTGGCTGCTTCTTTGTTCTTGTAAGTATAGCCATTTCTTTTCCAAACAAAGCCTTAGCTTTATCAAATTTCTTCAATTGTAGATCAATCCTACATCTCTCCAAAGTTGTAGGACACATCCTTTCAATCACTTCATAAAGTCCAACTCTCACTTCTTCATTTGCAACAAAGTTGGGATCATAATGAAAGCTATCACAGTTTTATATCTTATAAATAAATATGCATACAAAATATAAAGATAAAAATTAAAATATATAACAATTCAAATAATGAACTTACTTAGGATTGAGAAAATAAGCTGCTGCATGTAAAGGCCTATGAAGTTGAAACTCCCATCTAGTTTCAATAATTTTCAATATAGGTCTAATCTCCTTTGCACATCATTAAAATTTTTCCAGATTTACTCTTTTGCTCTATCCATAGCTTCATATATGTAGCCCATTGCTGGTTTTGCATCACCATCTACAAGCCTTAAAACTTTTACTAAAGGGATCACACATTTCAAGCAAAATTTAATAGCAGGCCAAAACTTTGGATCACTCAAGACAATTAATTGGACATTAATGCCATCACTTTTCTTTGCATAGGGACTCTTAGCTCATTCCTCAGAAGCAAACATAGACCTTAATCCAATTTTTTGTTGACATATACTCTTCAAAGTTAAGTAGGCAGTGGCAAATCTTGTGACACCTTGTCTTGCCAATTCCCTCCCTTTTGTATATTTTCTCATCAAATCAAGCACCCAAATATGACGGTAAATAAAAACAGTGATCTTCTTTGCTTTTTTTATAGTATTTGCATGCATCGGCAAATCACCAATGTCATGAAGCATCAAATCAATACAGTGGGCAGCACAAGGATTCCAAAAGATCTTACATCTTTTTTCCATTAATTTTTCACCAGCTAAAACATAAGCCGAAGCACTATCTGTCACTACTTGTACCGCATTCTCCTTTCCAATTTCTTGCACCAAAGAATCAAGCAATTGAAATAAATTTTCAGCATTCTTGGAAATATCGGAGGTGTCAATAGATTTAAGAAAAACTGTTCCCTTTGGACTATTGACAAGGAAGTTTGTGATAGAGCTTTCTCTATTATCCGTCCATTCATCTGACATCAAAGTGCAACCTGTTTTTTTCCATTCATTTTTATACTTATCTAATGTGAAGTGCATATTTTCTACCTCTTTTTTCAAGAAAGTTACCTTTGTTTCATGATAAGTAGGGAGTTTCAATCCCTTGCCATAATTAGCAACTGAATCCATCATTTTTTTTAAACAAAGGGCTCTTAACTAAATGAAAAGGTATAGCATGAGCATAAAAAAAATCTACAAATAGCCAAACAAGTTGCAGTACGATCTTTCACCAAGGAAGGTAAAATCACTTGTTTAGAATTTGATTTCCCTTTTAAGCATGCATCCATGGTTCCCTTTTTTGCATTATCACCACCAATCTTTTGTAATTCATCTTCTTGTAGACATTCAACATCAAACTCATCATCAAGTTGCTCATTTTTTTTTTTCTAATGTTTTCCAAAAGTTTGGCAAAATAATTTTTAACATCTTCGGGCACATTCAAGCATGGTTTAACATCCTTATGTGTATGTGCCAAATGGTTTTTCATTCTTATGACTCCACCCCAATATTTATTTGAGCAATAATTACATTTAAGCTTAAGCCTACTTGTATTATCATCATTAATACGTAGACAATGATCCCAAGTGGGATCTTTCTTCTTATTTCTTTTCCTCCTATTACCCATTTTTTTTTATATACCTAAAAGCAAACATGAACACATGAATTTATAGTCAATCAACAACTTTTATATACACAAATTAAGCATATCATAGTTACACTATCACAAATTCATAGTATCAATATCAACATTACAAAATACACACACACACACACACACACACACACACACACACACACACACACACACACATATATATATATAATATTTATATATAAACATTCATATACATACATAATACATTGATACATATTCAGTTATACTAAACTAATTTTTATAAGCCACTCGGTTATATTAAACTAAATTAACTAATATAATAGGTTAATAACAATAAATAATTACAATAATTTTTTAGTATAAAGAATTAATCAAAAAAATTTATTAAAAAAAAGAAAAACTAAGCTTACACACACAGTGGACCCAACGTGAGGCAGCACTTGTTGTTGTTGTTGTCTTGCTCTAGTAACATGTGGGATTGTGGGACTTTTGGGTTAGGAAAAGGAATAGAAGAAAAAGACAAGGTTGTGGTCCTTTGGAGCTTGTGGTCACTTGATGAGTGATCTCCTGAAACTTGATGATCTAAAAGGGAAAAAGACAAAAACAAAGAGAGAGAGGAAGCCAAAGGGGTTTGGGGAAAGTTGAGAGCTTGAGAATTGAGCTACAAAGGAAAGTATCAGATAAAAAATGTGTGGGTGGTTGGTGTGGCTATGTGGTGTGGGTAAATCAATTTAATTGTAGTTCAAATTTTTTAAGGCTAAAAAAAAAAAAATAAATAAAATTAACAAGGCTTTTGTATTGGGCCAAACCACCAAAATAGCCCAAATTGCTTTTAAAAAAAAATGGAAAAACGTTTTGGGCTAAATTTGGGCTGAAAATTTGGTTAAAAAAGTCTATTTAAGCCAATTGTTGATGCATCATCCGATACAACCGATACGTACGATACGTATAATTGTATCGTCCGATTCATATGCACCTACGATATGTATCAACGATACAACACTTTTTTCAAACGATACGATACGTATTGTACGATACGTATTGCATATCGTACGATACTGACAACTATGGATGTAACTGTTGCCTTTCGGGGATGCCAAACGTTAGGTAATATGCATTGGATTTGGCAGCTTGCCCTTCATGCATGCATTTAGCCAGCTGTCAGGATCAAAGTTCAGGATTGCCTGGCCATTCAATTATCGAGGCGCACGTGGATTAAAGGGCAAAAGCAATTGGTAATTTTCCTGCCTAAAGCATTAATTACTCCTCCCCTATAAATATTGCCTGGGTTTCTCTAATTTACTTTCTCTATTTCCATTCTTCACTCTTAATCTCATACCAGAGCCTTCTAAGTTCTAAGCCTTCTTCTCGAGAATACTCCTCTTGAGAACGTCCCTTTCTTTATGGGTCTTCTAACCCTTTTTTCCTCCATTCCCTTTCTTTTCCATTAATGGGTTCGCCCATTTAGTTAATACTAATGCCACCGTAGAGGCATTTAAGGCCAGGTATAATATTCCTTGAGACATATTCATTGAATACTATCTAGAGGGGAATATAGAGGATCATAGAGTGCTGAGGGCAATCTTTATTCGCCTTATAGCCATCCTAGAAGGTGGGGTTAGGATCCCTTTAGACCTTTTGTTACTAGGAACCTTAGGTTTTACGGGCTCAGCCTCGACCAGTGTCTACTCAACTTTTATAGGGTGATCGGCTGCGATAGTCGATTAAATAGGCTTTACAACCTAAGACTCACCCACTATGACATAAACTTCCTCTATAGTTATTGTGTTAGCCTTAAGAACGATTACTACCTCAAAGTTTGGGACCCTCGAATAAGGCTGATTTCTTGCCTCCTAAACTCTAACAAGAATTCCCAAGGGGAATTCATAAAGGTGAGCGGGAACTGGCTTGCCTATGAGCTCACTTGCTTGACTTCTCCTCGAAGGGTAGGTTGAAAACCCTAGGTTTTGTTTTTGCATTCCCATTTTTCTTTAAACTTGCCATATTTTATATTGTATTTTTCTAACTATTGTTCCTTGGATTGTCACTGCAAATTCCAGGCACACTAAGCCAAACATCGGCCTTGTCAAAGTTCAGGATCTAAACAGGATCCTCTGTTCTGAGCTGTTTGTACATACTAACGGGCAGCTCTGAGCTTCGCATCGCATTCTCAGGGCACCCCCTCCTACATGGGGTTCCAAGATTTAAGAGATGCGTTCCGAGCGAAGCACCCCCTACTATTCTATAACAATGTTTAGTTGAAGGGATTCCTGCTAGACATTTTGGAGAATGAGGCTCGGCAAAGAGGTCCTTACAGAAGAAGGGCGGATTCCCTGAAGCTATTCAACGACGCTTTGGGGGATATAAGCCCGACATATTCTTGTAGATGAGCCCAAGTAAGTTCAAATTGCCGAGGCGATGGTCCAGCAGAGGGACATTTAGCTGTCAGACTATTTCACAAGGGCTTGAGTTCTAGCGAGACAAACACCTCCTCATTGACCCACGATGGTGTCCCCTGCCTATAGACGGAAAAGGCCGAGGGTTGTTGACAACCCGAGGGCCCAAGTCGGAGCTCCACCTATGGCATGATCCTTTTACCACCCTTGTTGTAGCTGATCCACCAGCCTCCCAACCTGGGAGAGGGAAACCTTATTCAGATTTCAAGGAGAGGGCTTGTCTACTTTCTAGCCTTCTCGGCTGAGCTAAGATCAAGGTAGTTTGGTGCCAAAGCAACATTAGAACTCCATTAGGGACATCAATAAACACTTCTTAGACCTCTTATTATCGGATAAGCCTAACCCAAAGTATAAGCAAATTGGGGGTCTAGGCCCAAAAGCTTAAGGTTATTAGGAATGGATCACCACAATTAGTGTCGTCTATGAGAAATTCCTACTACGCTGAAGATCTAGAGGTGGTGGAGGTAACTACTAGATGGAGGGGCAATATGCAGGCGAAGGGTCAGTGGGGTTTGGCGGTAATCAATCTAGGGGCTCATCCTAGGCCCTTAGGGCGGTGGAGCAAGAGCGCAGGAGAGAGCGTTACAGCCGAGACAGGCATAAGACTCAAGATAACCTGTAAGTAGCGTCATCTAAAGAAGAAAGAACTATTTCGTACATACTAGAGGGTTCGTACCGTAGTGACCGGGACTACGAGCTGGAAAGTCTGCTAAGGTAGATTAGTGAGTTAGAATTAGAGACGAGGGATAGGTGCCGAAGGAGGTCCCCTAAGGGGTCATCCCACGACCGTAGCTCAGTAAGCAGTCATCTAGAGAGACTATCGCACCAAAGTCACTCTTGGTTGTCAAGGGACAAGTTAAACAAGTCCAGAGACGTAGATTCGGTATCGCTGAGGAGAGAAAGGGTGGGTGCCCATACGGCACCATGAACGCCATGAGCTAAGCTCTAAGAAGGATAGCCCGATCTCCTTTTTAGAGGAAATATAATGCACTGAGATGCCGAGACACTTCACTCACCCACCGTTCACCTGTTACAATGGCAAGATAGATCCAGTGGAGCATATATGTCATTTCACCCAACTTATGGCTCTTTATTCTCGGAATGATGGGTGTATATACCGTATTTTGTCTGCCCTCGATTTGCATGCTAGACACCGAAAATTCCAAAAAAATACTATCTTTTCTCCATAGAGCCACAGAAATATCTAGATTGACGTGACACAACCTGTTTGGGCATCGAAGCACTCAAAGTGCCTTTTCCGATCAAATTGACCAAAATGAGTTGACCGAAAGTCAAACGATGTCAAAATCCTTCTAAAGACTGAGGTTTTCAGAAACTATGAAAGACAAGTTTTCTACATTAAAGACTGAGGTTTGGAACGAATCCCACATCGTCTGGGAACCGTTCCAAACCCCCATTTTCACGATATAAATAACCATACATGGCACCCTTTCAAAACAGACAGAAATCCTAAGGGAAAACACTAAAATTCACTAGAAATAGTGAATTAAAGAGAGAGTTTTTTCACAAAATATCCTCAAGTCAAATTTCTTTTAATTATGGCATTTTCTGGAATTGATCTTTGAGTTTAAGATTACTTATCATGTTTCTTATTGATTGTGAATAGATTTGATTGAGGGAAACGATCAAAAATCAAGCTTGAAGAACTTTTGTTTTTAAGGTATTAGTCTAAACTTTCTTTTTCTTTTCTTTTTCTTTTTATGCTTTAATCTTATTGTTTGCTTTAGTTTTTTTCATTATGTGTTTTAATATGTCTATGTAGTTTAGGTTTATGTAGTTTTTTACATTTTAAAGCATGTTAGGATGTTAGATTGATTGTTTTGAAGCTCTGCTCTATTTTCTGTGTTGCTAGGGTTTCTACGGTGGATTCCAAGTGCGCATAATCCTGCCTACGCACGCAGGCTTGTTCATATGTGTGCATGATCCTACCCAAAAATCCTAACCCTTGTTTATCTATTTCTGTTTCTTATTTCCTTGCATAAATACGCTTCTGTTTTAATCTTCCTTTGTATATACGAGTCTCTGTTTCATTGTTTGATTGTTTGTTTGTTTTTTTTTTTCATATGTTAGAATTAGGGTTCATCTTGTGTTTCCTTATTTTGATGCCATGAACATGCATTCACATGTTCATGCATTTATGCCATGGGTGCTGAAGTGCAGTAAGGTAAGTGAGGTAAGTCATGCATTCACATAAACATGCATCTTTGAATATGATTTTGCTTTGATAATATAGATGAACATGTTTATTTGGATGAGTTTTCCTTAATGTATAGGTGCAATCATGTGTTTACTTGGATCTTTCTATGCTTTGTGTAACATGATTTGCTTAAATGCCTATGTTTTTGGTTTGGGTTAATGATTATATGTTTTTGTCTTGGATGTGATAAGGTGCTAGATGAATGCTTGATTGATATGAGATACCATTTATGCTAGGTTTGGGTTGTGATATGCCATGATATATGAATAATTAGGTTATGGGATGATTATTGCCATGTTTTATGTTTAGATGCATGTTAGTGCGTGTGTGGATATAGATGCAATATTGAATGTGCCTTTAAAAGGTTATGACATAAGACACAATGAGAGAAAGCCAACCTTAGGGTCAAGCGGTTTTGGGTGCTTAACACCTTCCCAAAACCGTACTTAAACTCCGAACCCATATCTTTAGTAGTAAGATCAAAAAAGGTTCTTCTTTAAGAGGACGTTATATATATGGTTCCTAAACCATTGCAAAAACTAGGTGTCAACTCCCCCGTTGTGTCCATATATGGGGCATCTAATGCTCGGTGCTATGGAATAGGAATAGTGTTGGAGTCACTAGAAGGTATAAGGGTGGAACATTCACTCAGACTGGGCTTTCAGGTCTCGAATAACAAAACCAAGTATGAAGCATTGGTAGTCAAACTCCGAGCATCAGTGAAGGTAGGAGCTACAGATGTGGAAATCTATTCTGGCTTGTGTTTGGTGGTAAGTCAGGTCAAAGGAGATTTTGAGGCAAGGGACCCGAGAATGTTAGATTATTTGAAACTAGTCCATTCATTGCAAGCACAGCTTGGATCGGTGAAGGTGACCAGATTTCTAGAGGGCGAAATAGCCACTCGGATTCCTTGCCCACCCTAGCTTCATTCATGGGGATTTCTATACCTTGAACCATTTCAGTGGAGTCATTGGAATCCTTGAGCATCAATCATTAAGAGCATTGTCAAGTCGCGGCCGTGGCTATTTCCTCGAGCTAGATGGACCCCATCATTTCATTCATCTCAGATGGAACCCTCCTCGACAAACAGAAGGAAGCTGAGAAGATACGGAGGAAATCTGCCAAATTTTGGTCGTTGGCTGAGAAGAAGTCGTACTGGAGATCATTTGGTGGGCCTTATTTGTCATGCATACACCTAAAAGCCATGGACGGACTTCTTGCCGAATTGCACGAAGAAATATGTGGGAGCCATACAGGCGGTCGGTCCCTAGCTCATCGAGCAATAACTAAGGGTTATTGGTGGCCGAATATTTAGAGGAATATCGTGGAGTATGTCAAAAAGTGCGATCAGTGTCAGAGGCACGCACCAAACATCCATCAACCGAAAGGAATTCTCAACCTGATCTCCAGCCCATGAGCTTTCGCACAGTGGAGGCTAGATATTGTGGGCCATTTCCTTAGGGCCATGGGGAACAAGAGGTTTGTGATAGTGGCGAACAATTATTTCACTAAATGGGTAGAGTCTGAGGCTTTGGTGAACATTCGTGACATTGATGTAAAGAATTTTTTTTGGAAAAACATTGTGACTCGGTTTAGGGTACCAGAGACATTGATCTTGGATAACGGGTTGCAATTTGATAGCAAGGCTTTCAAAAATATTACGGTGACCTCGGGATCAAGAATAGATATTCTATGCCGGCGTACCCTCGGAGCAATGGGCAAGCCAAGGCCACCAACAAGACTATTGTTAACGGGTTGAAAAAGATGTTAGAAAATGCTAAGAGGAAATGGGCTGAGGAACTGCCCAACGTGCTATGGGCCTACCGAACTACTCCCAAGAGATCCACTAGCGATACCCCTTTTTCCATAACCTATGGGACTATGGCAGTGATACCAGTGGAAATCAGCTTGCCAAGCATAAGGACTATGAGTTTCTCCCTTGACGAGAATGACCAATTTATGATTGAGCGATTGGACTTCATGGAGGAAAACAGAGAGATAGCATCCATTCGATTAGCCGATTATCAGCGAAAGCTATCTAGAGGGTATAATAGAAACATGAGGCCAAGAGTGTTCGTTGCTAGAGACCTTGTCTTGAGAAGAGTGCTGGGGAGCATGAAGGACCTTAGTTTGGGAAAGCTAGATCCAAATTGGGAGGGCCTGTACCACGTTACCACGATGGCGGGCACTGGGGCTTATTACTTGGAAGATTTGGAAGAGAGACCCCTTCCTCGGTCGTGGAATGTAGACAACCTCAAAGTATATCTACTAGCATCAGTGTAGTTGTATTATGCATATTTGTTTATGTAAAGTTGTTGTAGTTGTCTAGTTATTTGTATTTAATCATAATGAAGCATTCTATAGGCAAGTCCAAGGATATTGAATAAATTCTAATCTTAAGAATTATCAAGGATAGAAGCCTAGCCTCGGCCTGACCCCGATCATCGACTAGGTGGAAACCTAAAAATGTTGTCAATGATAGAAACCCAGCCTCGGCTTGACTCTGGTCATCGACTATGTGGAAACCTAAAAAATTGTCAAGGACAGAAACCTAGCCTTGGCCTGACCCCGATCATCAACTAGGTGGAAGCCTAACTAAGGACAGAACCCTAGCTTCAACTTGACCTTGGTCACCAACTAGGAGGAAACCTAAAAAATTTGTCAAGGAAAGAAGCCTAGTCTTTGCCTGACCCCAGACACCGATTAGGTGGAAACCTAAAAAATTGTCAAGGACAAAAGTCTAGCCTTGGGCTGACCCCAGACACCGATTAGAGGAAAACCCAAAAAATTGTTGAGGACAGAAGTCTAGCCTCGGCCTGACTCTAGTCACCGACTAGGTGGAACCTAAAAAATTGTCAAGGATAGAAACCTAGCCTCGGTATGACCTCGGTCACCGACTAGGTGGAAAACTAACTTAGGACAGAAGCCTGACCTCAGCCTGACTTCAGTCACTAATTGGATAAAAACCTAAGTAAAAAAAGGGGGGCGAGGGAATGTGTAAACATTCAAGGGCTAAGTGTCATGCAAACAGTCGAAGGCCGAGTGCCATGCTAACACCCTTCTTTTTCTTTTATCAGCAATTAAGTGTCATGTCATCAGGGTAAAAAGTAAGTAAATGATTCTAGGCACCAAATAGAAATTCAACCATGCAAATTTGAAAGATACATAAATAAATCAAAAGGGCAATTGTTCTATTGAAAATTCCAAGGAGTAAAAAATAAATAGTAATAACAACAAAAACAAAAAATACAATTTGCAAGAAGCCCTAGTCAAGCATTGAGGCTCTGCTCAATTATAGGGGGAGCAGGATTGGGGCTCTGCTTGGTGAGAGGGGGAGTAGGATCGGGGGTAGCCTCGGCAACTTCCGACTTGACAGAAGCCACGAGGGGTTGAACGGTCCTTAGAGGGCTCAGATTGTCCACATCAATGACATCGGTGTTAGCGGTGTGAACTTTAATCTCCTTTAGGAGCTCACAAAAACTAGGGCTGTCTTCTTCTGCCTAGCCTGTCCTCCCTGGGGGACTTCTTCAACTGGTGGGTCCTCGGGTAGGGGCACCTGGGAAAGGTCCCTGAAAGGGGAGGCCAGAGGGAGATTTATAGTGTCAAGGGCAGCTACCCACCCCATAAATATCTTGCCAGCCTTGCCTCCCTTATAACCTTGGCCGTAGAGTGCTCGACGTCATCAAAGCCGAGGTCGTAGTTGTCATGCTTAGCCTGCTTTAGACCCCTCTTCATGGCCGTAAGCTCTTTATCTCGGGCCGTGATCACGCTTAAGGCCTGGGCCAGCTTGGTGTCAGACTCCTCGATCTTCCCCTGTAGAACCCCCCACCTTCTAATCGATTGAGGCCTATGCCCTCTCAGCAGCGGCCAGCTTCTTCTCGACTTGTGCGACCTCTCGGTTCTTCTCCTGGAGGGTGGAGAGGGTGGATTCCGCAACTTGCCGTAGGGCCTTCTCACCCTTGGCCTCTTCATTGGCTTTCTTCAGTCAATCTTCGAGCAGATGCACCCCCTACACGGCCTGTGATTCAAAAAAAAAAAAAAAAAAAATAGTGCCAGGGCTATAAGGCATAAATATATATTAAGTTATTGAAAATTGGCCGAGGAAAAACGTCACTGCTATGGAGTGCCACTTAAGGTTGAGGACAATGTTCTCATTTGCAATTTCCTCCTAGAAGTGCACGTTCTTGGGCAGCATTAAGGCCTTCTTAAGGTAGTCGGCCACTTGTCCACCTTCGCCTTTCCTCCATGTTCATATGGGGCCTCATCCTCTACTCACCCACCCTCAGGCTACCACCATTCCTTCACGCTGGGTTAAGAGCCCCTTCCTGCCACAATGGTGATACACGTTAAACACTTTTTTACGATTAAATTTTTGGGTATTAATTAATATTTTTCATATTGTGAGACAAATAAACAAGACATTTTATCGGCCAATAAAAGAATTTTTTTCTCCTAAATGAGAGACCTTAATTTATTTATTATTTATTATTATTAGGTGGCCTTTTTCAATTTGGGGCTTAGGCCGTTGCCTAAATAAATATTCTTGTGGTTAAACCGCCTGGCAGTTATAGAAACAAAAAGGTAGTAACAATGTATGGCCTCACTGAAAAAAAAAAAAAAATGTCACCTTCAGTATCGAGTGTTCAAATCCTTTCTCACCCAAATTAACAGTTACTGAGGCGATCAATTTCGTCCGTATCTTCTTAAGCTGACTTAACATTAATAATAAACTTCCATTGCTTATCACTTAGAAATCGTCTTGACAGCGAAGCATATATAATAAGGCCAGTAAGTTTTTAAAGCCCAATCCTCAACCCGCCAATAATAAATTCCCTCCAAAATGTCAGACTCAGACCCATTGGCTCAGCAAATCTACCTCTTCCGCTCCCTAATCAAAAGCAGAAGGTGAATCACTCTTCCTTGTTCCCTTTAACCCTACCTAATTCATTCGCAAAATTTCAATCGAATTCTTATTCCTTGCTCTCTCAATTCCTCTTTTCGCAGACTCGACGACGCAGCTCTTCGTATCCTCGAATCTCTTTTGGTTTCCAAATCTGTGAAATCGCTCAAGGAAGTCCAATATACCTTGAGAGTGTTCCTCAGATCCGAATCTCTCTCCGCCATTCGCGAAATCGCCTACAAATCTGTCCACCAAAAGCTTATCACTCTTGAATTCTTCGTCCGCGCTTTCGCTCTAATAGCCGATGTTGAGGCACTTACTCTTATTCCCCTCACACATTAATTAAAATATGCTCTCAATTTGAATCATTAATAATTTGCGTCAGAATGCATACTGAAATAGTCAATATAATCACTGATTACATTTTAGCTAATTTTGGTTTTACCGATCGAGATGGCTGGCCTGAATTAGGAGATGTTGAAAGCATTGTTTCGATTTCAATCTGAAATCATTCGAATACGCCTGGAATTTGAATTTGTGATGATTAATTCAGGTTGTGTTTGATTAATTAACTTTTGAAAGCGCTTAATTATGTTACTTTAAAACATTCTGATTTAGGTTTTTATTTTTATTTTTTTATTATTGTTTTAAAATCTAATTTTTCTAAAATATATGTTGTTATGAAATTACTCGGCTAAACTGTGTTACAAGGCCTTCGTAATTTGTAATGCTAGATCTGTATCGATGATCCATGATTGTTTATTTATTTTAATTTCACACTGAATGCTTTCAGAGTTGCTTGGCTTTGAGATATGAGGCCTTGCATATGCGGGAACTCAAGTCTACAAGTTGCCAATGGCTAGAAGTTTCTTATTTGGAATGGCTAAATTTTGCCGAACACTCGTTGGATAATGGTTTCTACTCTATTGCTGGAAAGGTAATCTCTATATTGTTTTACTTTGATTCTTTTCTGGTGCTACTTGAATTTATGAGTCGCTAAAGTGGTAATCTTATTTTGAGAAACTGCGATGCCACAATGAGCCTTTTTTGTATCAAATACATCAATTGTAGTCTAAGAAGCATGGACACAAACACAAGTGACATGATGGGAATATGACAAGTAGTTGATTAATTAATTAATATATATATATATATCTCTCTTGAGGTATATTTATTTGTGGTATAATTACTATTTACCTCTGTCCTTTGTTTTAAAATGGTCCCTAACGTATCATTTAAGTCCTTAATCTTTTTTTTCTTACGTCAAAAGACTCAAAATAGTCATTACTGTTAAGTAGTGCATGTAAAAGTTTCATATAGCAAACGATAATATATTTGTGTTGACTAGATGTCACCTGAAATGCCATGTGGCCTTTTATGTTTATTTAGACTTTTCGGAATAAATAATAAATATTCAAATCTGTAAAAACATATCTAAAACCAAAGGAATTCTTAAAAAAAAAAAAAAAAAAAAAAAAAAAAAATTTCCCTCCCAATACAGCATGTACAATCTAAAGTGTCTTTGACGTACACACTGGAGGTTTTGGAGTATCAGTGGTTCTTAAATTGTAGTATGTTACATAGCATTTGGAGGTGCATATCCGTAGTCTAGAATGGGGAATCAGTGAACGTTATATCTGTCCAGTCTTAGGATTCCCTGAATGCTGTTAGCTAAATTTTAAATATTGTGAATTTTGATGACTACAAATATCTATAATGGGCCAACTTATTGAGATTGCCCTTGAGCCTATGAGTTTTCAGAATTTATGAATTTTTTAGCAATTTGATTTTGTATACACGTGTAACATAGGTAAAAATCTATCCATCCTAATCTTGAAGGGAACTTAATAACTTTTGTAGTGGTCTCCTGTGGTCTTTGTTAAGATGAATTAACATTTTTTTTGTTCTGCTTTGGTGATAATATCTTGTTATTTCTTTTTGTTTCCATGTGCTTAGAGCTCTATTTCAAAGGGATTCTGTTATCTTTCTATTCCAGATGTGACTCTTTCCTTTAATCTGGCCCTAAAGTCCATGTTTAGAAAATAATCTTATATCATCAATGTAATATGTAAATATAACTCTGTTGTCTGATTGGTTATACTTGCTGTATTTTCTACCTTACTTTATGCAATATCAAGATGGGTTGGAAACTCAAATCTTGGGATTTTTATTTTGTGTATGTATTTGGTGATCTAGTTTGAAATCATGGGTAACTTCCTTACACTAATCTCAGTCTTAACTGTTGACCTTTTCTTTTGCAGGCATGTGAAAATGCATTATTATGTCTTAAGAAGACTGATATTGCAAACCCCAAAATAGATGAATTCTTTGAAAATGTGCAAGTTTATGAAAAAATAAAGAGACTAAAAGATTTTGCTATGACGTCAGGCTTTTCATGCTCTGGTAGGTCTTCTTTATTTGTGCAAATTCTTTGCAAGCTTTCCTAGAAGGGAAAAGAAAACTTTGAAAATTTTTTTCCAATTGATTTGAACATATGATACGACTGACCAGCTCTCAGAGTCCTTTTGGGCTGGTTAGATGTAGCTGCTGCCAAGCTGTTTGATAAATTTTTTTGTATCCACCTTCCCAACATGGTCAGTTCGAAGCCAGCAACTCACTGAGTTACTTTAGGGTTAATTTAGATTCCTGGATGGTATGCCATCCGCAAGATAACCTGATTTTGGTACAAACCAAATATTAATGTTAGCTTTGATGCCAACAGCCAATAGATGGGATTCATTCACAGAAGCAGATAAAAATAAATCAAACCCCTTGTACCATCATGTTGAATTTGTGATCCATTGCACTGATAAGGTTGTAGTTGGCTGATGACCCTCAATACCATAGGAAAACCTCGGAGTTCTGCTTACTACTGATGGTGCAATTTCGTAACTATCTATCAAATGCTTGGAACCATATAATGATATTACATTTTCATTTCATAATCTGTAAAAACTCCCCTTCTACAAGAATATGGTTTTTCTCACTCTCATTCCATCCCTTGGAATCAAACCTCCTTTATTCTCTCAGTTTTATGTTGTATTAATTTAGGATATTGTATTTGTTATGTGCCTGTAATTCAGTTGATGATGATGATGATGATGATGACAATGATGAAGAACATTTAAGTATCCTAAAAAAATTCATGTCGGGGAAAGACAAAGCCTTAAGTTATGGTTGTGCCAGTAAGTGATGTGTACATGGAAGGAGAAATAGTTATATATGGAATTAGCATGTTTTGAGCTTGACATATGGAATACATGTTCTGAATAAGGCAGGGATCTTCAAAATGACATTTCATGTTGCCTTTAGGTGGTGGCACTATTGAATTATCACAATTTTCAACAACAGAAGTATGAAACGGAATACTGGTTTAATTGTGCATCATGTGTATGACACAGACACATTTGATAAATTCGAAAAGCTTATCACAATTAACTGCTTTGGCATACTGTTATCTGAGGTCCTTGTAAATTATTTTTGGGAATACATCTTTGATTGTTTGACGTATAGTTTTGATCTCCCAGAATGCAAGTGCTTGGATAGTGCATTTGTTAATATTGTTCTTATTGTCATTTGTTACTTTTCTAGTTTTCTCTATTGAAAAGAAGATGCTAGCTTTTTTCATTTGAATATTTCTATGGGGTTTCATTTATTTCTGTCTGTCATTGATGGTTATAGAAGTAATGGCACATGATCGACCATTTCGTAATGCAAGGCTTATGAAGTTATGATATTAATTACCTAGTCATGTTATTTGTTCAGACTGATATCTTTAGAAAGTGTGCTATTGTTAGGACCCAGAATGAAGTGCTCTGGGTCTAATGAGAGTTTACTTTTCTGTACTAATCTATCTTGCTTCTGATCTAATGGCAATTAAAATCAATTCTGTTTTTGGTTGGGAATTAAATAAATTTCAAGTTCCTAAAACATCGCATTTAAGGGCCCCTTTCTGTCATTTGATCAATGTAAATTCCATCTTCATTTCAGTTCAGGCGCAAGCTGCAGAGTACTTGACAAAGAAGAGCACTGAGAATGGAAAAATAATACATCCTTCATTGTGTAAAGAGACAAAATGTGTAGCAAGCACTATGTTCAGAATTGGAATCAAGAAGAGAAATGAACGAAAATTGCATGACCTGCAACGTACTACCAGTAAATCATAAACCATTCAACTTTGAGGTCATTGCATTCTGGTCCCTTCTTTTTTTGGTATTTTAAAAGTTAGTGCCTTACTGGATTTACACTTCATGGTAATTTAGGTGGCACCTTATGGATTGTAATGATGCGCTTTTTTGGATACGGCTTGTTCATGTTACTAACTTTTACTCAATTTTTGGAGGGTTCTGCTCAAACTTCGAAGGACCCAATAATTCGTCCAGGGCTGGGACACCCTTTTTTGACAGTAAACACTTTTCATGTCAGAAACGAACTCTTTTACAACTTTAATCACATGCTTTAGTAGCTGCAAAAACCATGTTTAGTCAAAATGTGGAATCATGATCATTCAGTGATCTTGATTTTTAGCCGATGCAAGTGTGTTTCATAGACTTGTGATAGGCCTCGTGGGCCAACCATAGACAATTGTGGTACTGACTGTCGTTCAGCCTTGACCACGCCCGTAACGTGAATTATATGTCTAGGACAAAGTGGATAGTTAGTCATTTTTAGGAATATATTCTCTATGTTAATTATAAGGATACTTGCACTGTTATTATTCAAAAGTTGGGGTTGAATTACTGATAAGGCGATAACCTTTTAGTCTGGAACTTGTTTTCATCTCAAATACAGAGGGCTAGGAATGTCAACCTATCATCTGCACAAGATATATGGCAGTTTAATTACAGGTTAATTCATCTAGTAAATTTTCTTTCTTCAAAATTTATTAGTAATTGACTTTATATCCTTGTGAGAGAGAATTGATATATCACAGTGACATAAAATAAAATTGGTTGCGTAGGTTATTATTTTTCAATTATAAATTGAAAAATAAAAATAAAAATCGGGTCAGGGCTTGAATGGCTAGACACTGCCCCATTTACCTATAGGGCTTGCCCAAGCCTGCTTAATGGGTCAGTTTAAAAATGGCTGCTCATGTTTTTCTGTCTTATCTGTCCTTTATTTGCACTGTAATTTTGATGTGGGGCTCCACCCTTCCATTTTTAGTTAATAATATTATTAATTTTTTTGTTAATTAAGGCTGTTTTGCAAGAATTTTATAATTTAATTAGTTGGTACTTCCTTATATTTATGAAGGAGACGTCTAGAATTCAAATATTTTTTTCTCTAACTATCAAATTATTAAAAAATAAAAAAAAGTAAAAGTAAGGCTGCATTAAAAAGAAAAACTAGGGGCCTTTTTCTAAATCTTAACTAAGGTTTGAACATTAAAGAGAAGAATTTCCCTTAAAACGTGAAAAATAGGAAATTTGTCTCCGAATCTTCTCTCTCCAAGTGAGGAAATTCAAAAAAGACTAATTTTTAAAATAACAATCAAATATGATACTTTGTCAAATATTCTTTTAAAAAAGGTATTAGTTTACTAAAAATAGGCAGATCAACATCATGTTCATGTGGGAGAAACGTGTAATTATATACCATATCGAAATTAAGGAAAACGAATCCCCTGCAGCAAGAAGTTAGAAGTTAGAACGGTCCAGTCCAATGTTAATTGGTATGATCAGATCATGTCATGTGCTGTTAACGTTTGATGCTACCCTAGCTTTATCTTTTCATAGAGCTGATAATATAGACTTTCATTTTGAATACATTACGTACAGGCATTGGAAATCCAACTACACTCTGCTCAAGCAATTGAATTTTTAGGTCAGTTGCCACTTGAACCCCATGTAACTACAGAGTTTTTCCATTGTTCAAACATTGCTTCTAATCTCCACCGTTTTAGATTTAAGAACCATGAACATCTCAATTCTCAATAATCGAATCTTCCATATCACCAAGCGCATTTAATGTTTGCATTGGAGCTCGCATGTTTTATTTCTCTAAGGTAGTGAGAGATGTCTGTTTTTCTCTACTTTATTCGTCTTGCTTAAAAAATTGCTGTAAAACAAAGATGACAAGGTTCTCACCGTTTAGAGTGTGGAGGTTTTTCTTCTTCCTAGAGCTTAGGTGTTTGAAACTTGAAACTAAGTAAAAAATACGCGTTTTGTGAGGCAATGCTATTAATTAAATAAATTCTGCAAAGTGGTCCCAATAATTTTTTTTATAAAAAGTATGAGATGAAAGTCTAAGAGAACATAAACTTAATTTATAAGATATGTTCACATAAAAAAAAAGATATATAAATATGCCATGACAACTAGGGAAAGAGTGCTGTTTTCCTCGGAACAAATAAAGATTAGAAGCTTGGAGTCATGTGAAGAACATTAAATGCTAGAGAGGGAAAAGGTCTTAGGGTTCCACAACTACAAATAATTTTAGTTTCAATCTCTCTTGAAATGAGATTCCTTTTAATAATCGTTTCATCTTAGCTTCATGTCGAATCTCATTAACTGTTTCACATTAATTTCTTGGTCGGTATTTTTACTATTATTATATAAGATAAATTGATTTAGTATAATAAACAAGTAAAAGAAAAAAAATCCAACAGTGCAACATTTTTCATGCAGCTAGAAATGCCGTGTATTACTGCCCATACCAATGAGTAACCTTTTGATCCAAAGTAGATTCTGTTTGAAACATCATTTTGTTTATCATTACTACTACTCTTGTTGATTTTTGAGCTGATTTAATGTAGATGCTCGCTATCTATCATATAGAAATATTGAAAGACCTTATTGGCTACCACAATAGAGGGTCTCAAATAATTTAATTAAGTTGCTCTTAATTTTCATTTTCTCGTGCACGTGGGTGCATGGATTCTGTTCATGTTCATACTTACTCTTATCTTCACGTGTCATGTCTGTTATACCGTGTTTGCAATGGGGGCATCAATTGAATTGATTGGTAGATGGGTCTAAAAGGTAATATGATTTGCATTGTGTCATGGTGAGATCAGGATGCACATTTTTGACACACATCTAAACCCGTACATAGGAGAGTTCATACGGTACAACATTTTTTAATATTAGACTATATTCAATATCTCTTTAGTGGTGAATTTTTTCTTTTTAATAATCCACCTTTATATTATATTGTCTTCTTATACTCTATATAATTGTGAAATATCAATATAAACAAAAATTTTATAGCTATATCATTTATAAAATCTTTAAATTAGTTTTAATTTATTTTAAATTTAACATTATATGCAAAATATTATGTTCTAGCAAGAATAAGATGCAAATTGTGATACACATGTTACATAGAACCAACCATCAAACATATAAGGTTTGGGTTAAATTAAACCTGTTATAACTTTTGCTAATGTTAAACCACTCAATAACTTTTTATTCCCTTTTTCTTTGGTCAAATCAAATGATAAATTACAACGTGTCCTTATAATCTATATGCTTGCAAAATGTTAAGATGATTGGAGATCAATAACTTAACATATAAAAAAGATATTTAGATTTTAAGTTATTTTAGCGTTAAAATCATTACAAAACATGAATTATGAATCAAACACTTGAGTGACACAAAATTTGATAGGTGTATTATGAACATAGAAAACATACGATTTATCTGTACAATTGTTAAAATATCAATCCAATAAAAAATTATTAAATGGTGTAATAATATTTACAAATAGTTTCACCAAACATGTAATTTGATCATAATCCTCTCATTATTGGATTACACATTATCTTCGTTCTTAATACACATACCAAATTTTGTATAAAGTATAATATATAATTTATAATTCGATTTACAAACTTATTTTTTGCATATAATTTTAAAATACATTTTTTTTTGAAATTTAACTTTTTATAGATGATATTTTTTAGCTAATTATCTTAAAATTTTACAAGTATGGACAATATAAGAAGATAATGTAATTTAATTGAATTTTTTTTTTTAAAAATCACATACAATAAAAAGTTATTAGGTGGTATATTATTGACAATTTGTTATACTAGGTATAATTTGAACTCAATCCACAAACACAAACACATTTATAGATGCATATTATCATCGGATTGTATACTATTCAAATTGGAACTAGACAAGCAATTATAATTAAGCATTTAAGCTGAATGGATTAAGATTTTCTAGAATTTTTTTTGGTTATATTCATCATGTAATTTTAAAATAATATCTATTGTAGGAATGAAGGTCTTAGATATGAGTATTGGGTCGTGGGCTGTACCTGAGGACATCAAATAGACCGAGGACAGGTAAAAGTTAATGAAGGCATATAGGTTAATGGGCCGTGGAAGAGGTCTAGTCATAAGGAGCTAGAAATGTTGTCCGATGAGAAGTACCTCCTCGGTTAAATAGAGTAGAGGTCAAAGGTCCGACCCTTTATCAAGAACAAGGCAACAAACAATTGTGCTGGTAAGGATAAACATCAGGCAGGGATAAGACAAAAGAGAGTTGGGAAATATTTGAGAAGAAAACTACTACCACCGCATTGAATGCTCTGCATTTAACCCCCTGGCCGCATTAATGTGAAGGTGATATCTGAACAGTAATCTTCAGTCTTACAGCTACCCTCAAAGACTTTAGGAAGGTGCTGATGGGACGAGTATCAAACCAACAATCTAATCTACACATGGAGGGCTGATATGAAAGAAGGAAGGAGAATATAAAGGAGAAAAACCCCCCATTACAAGGGGATCATCAGAAAATGTAAGGAAAAATTACTGTATACTTAAGAACTGTAATTTTGTATAAGTTTAAAAGAAATATATAAAAGCAAACCATCCTCGGACTTGACCGAGGAGAATTTTTCTTGCATAGAAACTGTTTATAATTGGCTTTCCAATGATAAGTAACCTATTGTGATTACCGTCCACTTAACTTCTTGAAAGTTCATTTTCAAGCTTACTCTCTTACAAATTCATTGTTTTGGGATCTTTGGGCCATTGACCTTTCATTTGGGCTTTAAGAACAAACCGTGTCCTTACATCTATCCTTTGTGAAATGAGTAGATTAAATTTTGTCACGTAATCAATAAGTTAAATAAATGCCAAAATAACAATAGTCAATGTTTGTTTAAATATTAATGATGTGAAATTTACTCATTTTACAATGACGTCTAGAATTTTAAGAACTCCAAGGTGAAAGTTATCCTAAAAGTTTTAGAGGATTATCAAATCCAAGCTAAACCACATATATTGAGGATTTTACAAAATTAATGGGATAATTAATGAAATCTCATTTCAAATATCGAGTCATCATCAATTTCAAGCTATGAAAATTAAGGAGGCCTAAATTGGCAAGATAAGAGTTTCTGCTATTCTTAGACTTCCATCTTATACTAATAAAATTCTTGTAAAGCAGATATTATCGATTGTTGGGTGCATTTAGAGTATTCATTTGTAAAGAAGCCAAAATCAAACTCAAACTCAATATGGGGATGGTTTTGTTTTGAGTTTTTTGGTAACAGAGGGTCAGTTTGTTCAATTATCTGCGGGAGGACTCTGTAGGGTTTTTTGTTGCTTAAATTTTATTTAATTAATTAATTAATTATAATAATTTAAGATTTAGAACAATGGGAGATTTAAGAAGGTTTTGGACTTTGATTTTCCTTGAAAAGAAAAACATGTAATGTCAATGAGTTACAACACTTTTATAGAAATTTTTAGAATTAAAGAATTGATTATTTCTTTATGGTGGTTGCTTTTGCTTGTAAAGTTTGAATAGGTTTTATTAAATAACTCTCACCCTTTTAGGAAAAAAAGGGATGGAGAATAATTTTTAATTAGCACTATTGATTAAACTCAATGCATCAAAAAATATTCCTTATATATATCAATCCAACAGTCCCCTTTTAAGGCTAGTTTGGAGGGGCTCCATAAGTAAGCATTGATAAATTGCCCCACCACAAGAGCATAATTGTACTAAGCTAAAGAAAAAAAGAAAATAAAAAAAGTGTTTAATCAACAAGCATTGAGAAAGTCTCCCATACCATCTCCTAGGGGTGTCCAAGCCACCGACAAACCTGTCTCCACTCGAGCCAACTACTTCAGTGGTTGGTGGTGGGTTTCAGTCTTCAAAAATCGACATAAGTAGATCCGACATCTATCAGATTTAATAAGATATTTGTCAAATTTGGCAAAAATCTTATCAGATCCAACGAGATCTCTGCCAGATCTAGCAAAATCTCATTAGATCTTGGATTGGATCTAGTGGGATCTTGCCAGATCATTTTCCAACCTTTTTCAATTTTTCCAGAAGCTTACCTGATCCACTCAATTCGATATCCCTAGCTTATCAGTTGATGGTAGGTTTGGTTGTTCTCTAGCCGATTTGATTGAGTTGGTTGTAGTTTGGGCACAAACCAAACCCATGGATGGACCTACCCTCTCCTTGTGGTTTGGTTGTTCTGTTAGTTGCTTAAATGTGCTATGAGTTTCAATTAGCTTATTTTATAAAACTTTTATTATTGAATGAAAGATTTGGGGTTTGAATCCATCTTTTTTATAAAAAAAAAAAAAAAAAAAAGAAAGAAAAGGAAAAAGAGTTGTGCTAGGCTGATAGCCGCCTTCATCTTTGAATACATTATGTCAATCAAAATTGTTACGCTGAAGCTCGAGGGATGACCAAAACAGAAAAAAGGTCAAGCAAGGAAAACACACAAATAAAATAAAAGGACCCTGAAGCATCCAAGTTGGTACTCTCGATGTTATTGCATTTGTTGGTTCGATTAAATTGAATATATATAATTTGACTTGTAGAAGTTGGTGCGTGAAACGGTGATCGAAGTTTCAGCCGGTGCAACCCAATTCAAACCATTTGAGAATTGATCGAGAGAGAAAGAGATGTATATTTCCATGTGAATGTCCTCCAACAAACATTCACGTTGAACTCACCTCTCTCGGGGTCTTGGTCCAAGTTAGGGTTTCGTATCTTTTTCTTTCTAAAAAAGTACCCTAAACCTAATTAGTAATTACTCTCTTTAATTAAAATTAACTACTCTCTAAGTACTATCTAAATAATTAAAAAAAAAAAAAAATTCAATCTCACTAATTTCCTCTCCTATGGAATACAGAACACAGAAATAGAAGAGTCAAACGAGAACGTGAAAACTACAGAACTGCATGGATTAATTGCCAACCCATCACGCGCCTAGGCGGTGGTCAACTCTTCTCACCAGTTTGTTTGATAATAATCTATTAATTCACTGCCTTGAATGACCTTTATGTCCTTCATGGTATTACCTGATTGCCATTCTTGTATTGTACAAATCTTTTCTATTACTTGGCTAAATCTGTAAAGTTATGTATGAACTGTCTGTGTATTGTATTGATTTTTTTCTACGCCAAGGAATATCGTGTAGTCTTTATCAATTCTTATTCTTTTCTTTGTTTTTCTGATAAAGACTCTATCAATGCATTGAATTTCTTGTTGTTTAATTATGATTATATACTTTATTTGTATATTTTAATACAGAAACATGTGGATCTATTCTACACTGAGATAGCTAGCTAGCACCTCTTTATAAACTAGTATAAATAACCTGCTAAGCTCATTCTCTTAAACACTACGCCTTTTGTGCAACATTTCTCTTCATCTTCTAGCTCTTCCCATTTCAGAGAAAACATATATTTTTTTTTCCACTTTTTTTTCGGTTGTTCTGGAGTGAGTGTCTAAATGGGGGGTTCTTCACCTTGTGCTTCTTGCAAGTTATTGAGACGCCGGTGTGCAAAGGATTGCATCTTCGCTCCTTACTTCCCTTCTGATGACCCTCACAAGTTTGCCATTGTTCACAAGGTTTTTGGTGCTAGCAATGTCAGCAAAATGTTGCAGGTTTCTCTTTCTCTCTATTTGCTAATGTTCATGTTTCACTTTTAATCTTGTTCTTTACCTTCCTTTTTATCTTGGAATTAGTACCTTGTTTTGCCCCCCAAAAAAAAAAAAAAAAAAAAACAAAAGAGAAGTGCTTAGGTATTTTTTTTTTCTTGTAAAATTCCACAGGAGCTTCCTGTTCATCAGAGGGCTGATGCTGTGAGTAGTTTAGTTTATGAAGCAAATGCAAGAGTTCGAGACCCAGTTTACGGATGTGTTGGGGCTATATCTTTCCTACAGAATCAAGTATCACAATTGGAAATGCAACTTGCAGTGGCTCAAGCAGAGATACTCTGCATCCAGATGCAGCAAGAGCCAAACTTACCAACCCATAAGATAGACCAAGTCGACAAGTCATTTCTTCTATCCACTAATAACTTCGATGACAACAATATTCCCCAGTACCTCAACTTTGCTTCTTCTAGCAATGTAATCCAAGATCCTCTTAAGAGAGAGTCTCTTTGGACTTAAATCCCCTATCATTGCCTTTAATGAAATGCCTAAATATTGTTACAACGTTGCTTGATCTCTCTATCTTTGACTCTCTCTCGTTGTGTTGTTAGTATTTGCGTTTGTTGTTGTGCATGTTCATTTGCACGTGGATTTGTTTAACTTTGTATGTTAGACACTGAGTGAAAGAGAAGTTGCGTGGTCCTATGTTGGAAAAAAAAGCAAAACGGAGCAAGGATTAGGTGCATATATAAGAAAATAAGGGAACCTGCCGCAGGATTTATGGGTCAACCCTGCATGTGAGATATGAAGTAAAGTTGGGTTAAAACAACTTCTTTTCTTGCTTTAAACGTTAGGAATGGTGAGCCGCCCCTCTCTCTTACCGTGATTTGGTCACTTTGTTTTGACCCAACGTTATCCACCCAATGCTGCCCCTTCTTCATGCCACTACATACAACTCCCTTGAATACCAAGGTTTCGACTAAACTTTGTCGATAATTATGGCCATATTATTTTCTTGATTATGATGAGCCCCTTGTTTAGTATAGATCCCATTAGTAAATGAAATCCCTACTTCACGAAAGTGGACAAAAACTTGGTGCGTGTGTGTGTTTTTTTTATAATTTTATAATTTTTCAGAAATAAGGTGTTTTGTTCCTTTTGAGAGTCAGTTTAGTGAGTTTAATAAATTTGAAGAACATGTTTTAAACTTAATGATTTAAAATTTTATCATCCACACTATCGGTTTATTGAAATTTTGGACTATTTAATAGGTGGTGAGTGGATTAGTTTGGCAAGAATGGGATATCATTTTTTTTTATAAATTTTTTATTATCAAAATGATTGTAACTCAATTTTCTGCGGCCCCCCTGAAGTGTATTAACTTTAATAAACAAATGCATTTCTGCGGCCCCCTGCATTTGCATTTCAAAATCTCTGCTGACAGTGTACTGTTTGACATTGCCACAAACACGAGAAGGTATATAGTGTACCCGGCATATATGCCAGGTCACTCACAGACTGGTGGATCCCACACACTGTGGGGCCTGCCAGTCAGTAAGAGACCCGACATATATGCCGGGTACATAATATAATTTTCACACAAACACAGTAGCTAGCTGCTTCAGCGCCAGCTCTATTGTACGTTCATATATAGGACGATTTTTGGAATGAGTTTGGTTAATGTATGTCCTTAAGATATGTATTAATCATCAATTTAAAATATATTTTTATGAAAAAGTAAAAAACTTATCAAAACAAAATTAGCCATTATTTATTTTTATTTTTTTCATAATTTTTTTAAATGATTACTAATACATTTCATAATAAGTAACTTGTCAACACCAATCGCTTGTGCTGATTGCTTTTTACAATTGTGTTAGAGTATTGTCCATTGTTAAAAGTGAACTAGGGAAAGCCCCGATAAGTCCTTCAATTTGTGCGTGTGGTTGTCTTGCAAAAGAGAGTTTATGTGGAGGCAAAGGCATGAGTGAGATTTAGAAGTGGTGTTATCTCTTTCCTTTTTATTTTTTTATAGCATTCACATCCCTTATTTTTTTTTTAGGAATTATTCTATTTTACCATCTTAAAAATTACTTTATTAATTATACCATATCATTTTATAATATACTCAACATCCCAACTTTTATTTATCCCATCTATTCATTAAAATATTAATTTCACCAACTCTTTCTCTCTTTTTCTGATTTCCTCTTCATAAAAAAATAAAAAAAAAACCCACCTACCACCATAAAATACAATATAAATATTTTACAATTTGCAATTGTACTACAATGCCATCATATTTTTATGATGACATTGTAGCACAATTGCAAATTTTTTTGCAATTGCAAGACTTTGCAAGATTAGGTAATGGGACGTTTTGAGGCTCTAAAACTAACTATTACCAACATATGACATTTATAAAACCCAATATGAATGTTCTAGAGTAGTGCCTACATATGCATGGATAAATACCACTGTTAACTGCGGCATTAATTCATAGTAATATGATAAAAAATCTGTTATTACATTTTTGTCATTTTCATAGCAAGTTATATTGTTGCTGGTACAAGCTTTTGATATTATCTTGCTGGTATAGTATATGTTGATTTTCGATCAAAAGACTGAAATTGTAGTCAAAACAATACCCACTACTGGATGTTCCCTGCAAAATCTTTTACTTCAATCTATTTGTCCCTTCTTGGTGACAAAAACTAAAACATTCAGCTCGTTATAGTTAATCTTCCAGTTATTCCCAATAATAATGGTGATGAGTTATATATCATGTTGTTTCTCAAAAAAAAGTTATATATCATGTTTGGTCATAACTCAGTAGGCAAATCATGTTGGGTCCTAAATTCAAAAATAGTAATCACACATAAGAACACAAATATTTACGTGAAAAAACCATTTCTTCTTGAAAGGAAAAACTACGGGACAAACTTTGAATAATATCACTATTATCAAATCAATTACAATAATTCTCAAGTTGATGCCTAACTTGAGATTCGCTAAATACAATAATAAATCCTCTTATGTATGTCTCACGGCTAAAAAAAATCTTCTTGTTTTCTTTACTCTCACACACACTATTTATTTATCTCAAAGGTGGCAACACTTTTCTTTCTCCACGGACAGCTCTCTCTCTTGGTTGTCTTTCTCTATATGTAGCTCTTCTTTCTAGCACAGTCTCACTCTCTTTTTTCTCTTGTGCGGCTTAATCTAAAAAAATCACATACAATTGTCTTTATATGTTAAGCTTTGCTGCCTTACACTCCTAATACACTCGGATCCTAATTCAATTTGAATTGGGATGCTTGCTAGTCACGGTCAGAACAAAACAAACCCATATATGGGCTTTGATGTTATATGGGTTGGAATTTGGTGCCATGCACCCAACAATCCCCCCTTCTAGCCCATCGATAGGTAGAGATCTTCAATCTAGCTCTTCAATTCAGATTTATGATGGTCAAGCTGACACCAAGCTTGGCCTTCTTCATTATCTTCACCAACACAAAGAACACCTTGTCCATATCAATATCTTTTATTCTTAAATAATGTGCTCATCTTGGATATTTTTAATCCAATCCCTTGGCTCCCCCTCATAAGAAGCCCAAATATTCTCAAAGTTAACAATTCGACGCTCTCCAATAGTCCTCTTCTCATAAGATTTAACAATCTCTATTGGAGGATATTGCTCCCCTTGCTCAAGACCTCCAAGGTCTTTCACTTCCTCATTTGAAGCACCATTAAGCAATGATAATTTTACTCTCTTAGTATCAATACCATCAATCCCAACTCTAAACTATGAAGTCTTCTCAAAATCTTTAATTTCAATGAACTTCTTCTTACGAGTCTTTACATGAGCCCTATACATACCATAACAAGCATGCCCTCTTGCAACAACCAATGATCCCTTAGTAAGTTTCCATCTTCCATTGCCAAGGTGGTTACAATAACCCGCTCTATCCATAACCAATGTAGAGAACATATTCATTCTTAAATCTGGAACATGTCGCATATTCTTCAACATCACAATGCTACCAACATTGGTTTTAGTGCACATATCACCAATTCCCACAATTTTTGAGTAACTAGAATTACCCATTATCACAGTACCAAAATTTCCTGCTTTGTACATGTAACATAATGGGAGGTTTCCGAATCAACAACCTACTCAACATCATTATTGGCAACATGCTCACACTTTTGCTCTTAACAGAGAACACTACAACATCCTCAAAAATCACAACAACTATAGTATTTTTCTCACTATCATTCTTTTCATCTTTGCCTTTAGTTTATTCTTTATTCCAATGCCAACAATTTTTTCTTATTTGGCCATTTTTTCCACAATAGAAACATTCTCTAGCTTCCTTAAATTGAGATCTAACTCTTGATTGTGACCTATCATTAAACTTAGCCCGATCATTAGGTCCTCTATTTCTACCTCTGCTCTTGTTCTCTGTGACAAAAACTTGTTCTTGTACATTGTTTAACTTGCATCTCTTCTGCAAACCTCTTCACTTAAAATCAAATCTCGAATATCATTATATTTGAGTTTGTTTTTCCCTGCAGAATTACTCATTGCCATTCTCATCTTATGGCTTCCCAACTATTTGGTAAAAAAGCACAATCAATCATTGCACGAATCTCATCATCAAATTCAATTTCTACTGAGCTAAGATAATTGATTTGTGATTGTATTGAACTCATTCAGATGTTGCGGTACAGGGGTGCCTTGTGCCTTCTTCAAATTGAACAACGTCTTCATCATATGCACTATGTTGTAAGCTGATGGTTTTTTGTACATGCTAGACAAAGTTTTCATTAGATCCACTGTAGTCTTCTCCTTTACAACATTGTGTACAATTGATCTTAACAGAGTTAATCGAATAACTCCTAATATCTATCTATCAAGAAGGTTCGATTCTTCATCTTTTATAGTATCAGGTTTCTTTCCTAAAAGAGGTAAATGCAACTTCTCCCCATAGAGATGATCTTCTATTTGTATCTTCCAATACCCAAACTTTGTTCCATCAAGCCCCTCAATTCCTGAAACCTTGCCTTCTTCTCTAGTCATTGCTTCCACTCAAACCTCGCTCTAAGACCACTTGTTGGATAAAATAGAAATCACATACTAGAACACAAATATTTACATGGAAAACCATTTCTCTTTAAAGGGAAAAACCATGGGACAAACTCCGAATAATTTCACTATTATCAAATCAATTACAATAATTCTCAAGTTTATTTCTAACTTGAGATTCGCCAAATACAATAATAAATCCTCTTGTGTATGTCTCACAGCTAAAGAAAATCTTCTTATCTTTTTTGCTCTTACACACACTATTTATTTATCTAGAAAGCAGCAATACTTTGCTCTCTCCTCTCTATCTCCTTCTCCACGCACTTCTCTCTTGACTGTCTTTCTCTCTATGCAGCTCTTCTTTCTGGCACAATCTTAGTCTCTTTTTTCTCTTATGCGGCTTACACTAAAAAACTAAACACAATTGTCTTTTTATATATTAACATTTGTTGCCGTACACTCATACTACACGCGGATCAAGGTTAGAACAAAACAAACCCATAAATAGGCTTTAATGCTATTTGGTGCCATGCACCCAACAAATCAATTTTTTTTTTGAAAGGTTAAAAACTAAATTGAAAAATTTAAAAGTTTAGGGACCATTTTAAAATATGGTATAAAGATTGAAGATCAAACATATTAAAGGGTAAAACCACCTTTTTAGTCCCTATATTCTTGGGTTATTTATATTTCAGTCCTCATGTTTTTGAAAACTTTCAATTGGTCTTTGAGTTTTTAGAACTTTCAATTTTGATCCTCGAGCTTTTAAGAATATTTTCATTTTAATCCTTGTGGTTGTATCAACGAGGAAAAATTTATGTGGTTGAAGGATTGCACAACTGACACACATGTTACTAATAAAATAATTAAAATTTTTAATTGGCATTAAAAAAAGGCACGTTAGGAAAAAAAATGAAATGATGAATTTAAAGAGAAAAGAATATAATGAATTTTAAAAAACCCAAGATCTCCTTTTCTTTTCCTTCATTTTCTTGGCAACCAAACACTATAGCAAGATCCCCTTTTCTTTTCTTTCACTTAACCACCATTTATTTCTTTTATTTTCTTAGTGTTCTTTTATAATATTAATTTGATTTTCCTCGGATTTCTTGGGAATCAAACATGCACTTAATTGACAGAAAATGAAAGAGAAAAGAACATAAAAAACCTTTGAGGTAGAGAAGGAAGTACCAAATTTGGATAAAACTCATTAACATTAATTCAAGTTTTATTGGCACCAAATACATGCTAGGCACCCAAGATGTCCTTTCTTTCTTTCTTTCTTTCTTTCTTTCTTCTTCTTCTTCTTTTTTTCACTTTTTTTTTTTTTTTTTTGAGAAAAAGGTAAGAAAATTTAAATAAAATAAAATCAGTTTGGAATACACTTTCCAAATCAGAAGGTAGTTCTTCTACCCAAACATCATAATCTGCAAATGAAACTGCTCTTCTGTCGAGGGCGTGAGCTAACATATTCCCTATTCGTCACACGTGTTGAAACTGACAATGCTGAAGTTGATGATCCTGTTTGCATGTCTCCTCAACCACATTCCCATACAATGTATTACAGCAAACAGAAGCATTTAAAGCCAAAACCACTCGGAGACAATCATCTTCAACCACAACCTTGGATAGACTCAATTCCTGTGCAAAAACTACTGCTCTGCGAGCTGCCATTACTTTTGCCATCTCCACTGAATGAGGAAGAGGAATTCTCTAGGACAAAGCAACAATAATCTCCCCAACTTAGTCCCGTATAGCCACCCCGATATCTACACAGCCTAAATTTTCAAACGTAGCAGCATTGAAGTTCACCTTGTAGAAACTCTTTGGTGGGTGAGACCAACACACAGGTACAATAGGGGCACTCGGACCTGCATTAGACTTACATTCTTCAAAGAACTCCATCACTAATGTTCTCGCTCTATTTCTAACTTCCTTCATCAGCCAGGTGGATTGATTTTCTCTCAAGCGATTGCTCCTCTGCCATAGACACCAAGCAATAGTAGAAAACAAAGCAACATGGTAAACTCATCACCTCCTCCAGTAACTCAAAAAAACTCCTATATTGCTTCCTGTAGTACCTGGCAAAGCTTATATCAGACTTCCACATAGCTTGGGCATGATCGCATAACCACACACAATGGATTAAAGACTCCGTATGCTCATCACATAAAGCACAGGAAGCTTCAACAGGGACATGTCGTTGTCTAAGGTTCTATTTTGTAGGCAAGGAGTCTTTTGCAGCCTGCCAAATAAAATGGCGAATTCTATTCGGTGTCTTAATCTTCCAAATCCCTTTCCACACCTTACTCCCCCCATCCGTTGAAGAAGTGCATGGGCTTAAAAGTCTTGCATTTGTTTCCAACATTCGATAAGTGCTCCGCACACTATAATTCCCATCTGGAGTTAGAGGCCAAATTAATAGGTCTTCAACATACCCTTCACTCACAGGAATTCGTTGTTTCATCTCAACTTCCCACGGCAGAAAAATACTCTCCATAAGACCTGGATCCCATATTCTCCTGTCTGCAAAAAACAACTCCTTCACATAAATGGCACCAGTGTTATTTCGTGGAAAAACAACCCTACTGTTTGAAGGATCTAACGGCTAATTATGCCCCCATATTTTAATAGAACCTCCACCCCCCACTCTCTAAACAACATGCTTATTAATGACATCCCTTGCCTGTAAAATACTTCTCCAAGCAAAAGAGCTTCTTAGATGAACCGAAACCTCAAGAATGTTGCCATTTTGAAAATATTTTGCACTAAAAACCTTATACACTAAAGAATCTTTGTTATGCAATAGACGCCAAACTTGTTTAGCAAGAAGAGCATTATTAAAACTCTGAATATCTCTAAAACCCATCCCACCCACCAATTTAGATGAACAAAGAGTACTCCACTTGACCCAATGGATCTTTTTTCACTCCCCTTGCCCACACCAAAACTTTCGAATCATTGCTTCAATATCTTTACATAAGCCAATAGGTAATTTGAACACACTCATTGAATAGGTAGGGATAGATTGTACCACCGCTTTTATCATCACCGCTTTTATCATGACTTCCTTACCAGCCTGGGACAGAAGCTTCTCCTTCTGCCCTTGCATTTTTGCCCAAATCCTTTCCTTAATATGGGTAAAGCAAGCTTTTTTTTCTCTACCAACAAAAGAAGGCAGCTCCAAATATTTCTCATAATGCTGAATGGCAGGAACATTCAGAGACAACTTTATATCCTCCATGGTTTGTGCATTAGTATTCTTGCTAAAAAATAGAGTAGTTTTATCCTTATTGATCATTTGTCCCGAAGCCTCTTCATAAAATCCAAGCAATTCTTGGATCTTTTCACACTTTAATAATGATGCTCTGCAAAACAACAAACAGTCATCTGTTTTGGACCATTCCTACAAATATAGAAACCATGAATTTCTCCCTTCGATGCTGCCTCTCTTAGAATCGCATTTAAACATTCAGCACAGAAAAGGAATAAGTAAGGCGGTAGGGGGTCCCCTTGTCTCAGACCCCTAGAAGGCCTGAATAGACCCTTAGGCTGACCATTAACAAGAATAGAATATGACAAAATTGTAATACACTCCATTAACAAAGCCACTCAATCTTCATGAAAGCCCAATTTTAGAAGGATCTGTTCAAGAAAAGACCACTCCACCTTATCATAAACTTTGCTCATATCCAGCTTAAGAGCTATAAAGCCCTGCTTGCCTGTACAATTATTCTTCATATGGTGCAAAGATTCAAAAGCAATTAGAATATTATTTGTGATAAATCTATCAGCAATGAAGGCCCTCTGAGTTTCTGATATAATAGAATCAAGTAATGGTTTCAGATGGTTCGCAATAACCTTACTAACAATCTTATCTATCACATTACAGAGACTAATAGGCCTAAAATCAGACACCCTATCTGGATTTTGAACTTTAGGAATTAGAGTGATAAAAGTATGGTTACTAGATTTTAGGATAGATCTAGAGTTTAAGCATGATGGAACAGCCTGAGAGATATCCATACCTACATCAGTCCAATAAGTCTGATTGAACAAAGGAGGCATCCCATCCGATCCCGGGGCTTTTGATGGGCCATGTCTTTGATTGCACATTCCACCTCCTCCACCGTGAAGGGCTTAGCCAAGCCAGTCCTCGTATCTTCGGTCACCACTAGTTGAACCCCCTCCAAGATCCGCTCTAAATGACATGGATTGGAAGAAGTAAACAAATTTGCATAAAACTCTATCAACATACCCGAAACCACCTCCTCATTATCCTACCAAATTCCATTCTCGTCTAGCAGCCCCTTAATAAAGTTTCTTCTCTTCTGTTTAGTCAATATACTATGGAAAAATTTAGTGTTTTGATCCCCACTTTGTAACCACTGTACTCGGGACCTTTGCTGCCACATTTTTTCCTCTTACTCACATAGTTCGTTGAGCTCCTTTTTCAACCGGTTTACTACCTCTACATCACTTGTCTTGATTGAATCCTCATCTGCCCTCCACACTAGCTCTTTTGTTTTTTTAATTTTTTTCAGCACACTTCCAAAATGGTCACGGTTCCATACTATTAACATCTTCTTGCATTTTTTCAATTTTTTCGTCACAACATGCATGGGAGTGCCATCATGGTTGACAGCCCAAGCTCTAGAAATAAATTCCATTACACTTCGGATTAGTTAACCACATAGCCTCGAATTGAAAAGGCTTCTATCTCTAACATTGGTGTTCTTCATTTGAATCAAGGGACAAAAGAATCGGGCAGTGGTTTGAATTAAAACAATTCAAGTGTCTAATCCTTCTTGTAGGAAACCGAGCAAGCCATTCATAGTTAGCTTCCTCGATCCAATCTCTCCCATATCAACTCACCTCGATGACGCCCATGCCAGGTAAAGTCTGGACCCGAATAGCCCAAGTCCACAAACCCACATTGATCAAGGACATCCCTAAAAGCTTGCATGAGATTATGTGCTCGTGGCGCACCCCCCTTTTTATCTTCCACTTGTAAAATCTCATTAAAATCCCTAAAACAACCCGCGGGAGCTTTGGCTTTGAACTCAACATACGTGGCATGTTCCATCCTTCATTACGAATACTAGTATCCGGCTCACCATAAAACCTTGTTAATCTCCATGCATCCTCTGTGCCACCATTAATAATAGCATCTATATGATAACTAGAAAAACTATCAACCCAGACAATACTACTATTTTTCCACTTTAGTGCCAATCCACCACCCCTAGCTTCATTAGGGACAGTGAACAAACCATCAAAATTCAACTTAACTTTAATACGTTCCATCTGCTCCTTTGTGGACCAAGTTTTTGACAGAAACACAATCCTAGGATCTTTTGCTTAGACAATATCCCCAAGCTCATCAATTGCACGGTAGTTCCCAAACCCTCGGTAGTTCCATGCTAACAGATTCATTGTTGTTGGCGGGGCTGGGACCCAGCCTCCACCATTAAATCTTCAAATCCCACCCCTTCTTTTCTTTTTACTGTATTCTGTCTCCTCACCTTCCCTTTCAATTTCTCTAAAAGATATTTTTAACGAAACTAAGTTCTTGCCTTCATTAGGCTTGCACAAAGTGAGCTCACCCTCAGTTTGATTTTGAATTGTGGACTGTGTATACCCAGTTTTAAGTTTTCCTTTCCCATTTTTCTACACTCCTTGTCGTCCTACTGTAAACGTTGTGCTCGTGCCCTTATCATCCCCAGATAGTGATGATTGCCCAACAGTAGTAGTTAATAACCCATCTCCTAACTCCTTCAACCTCCCCTCATCAGTATCAAATCGTGCTAACTCCTTATGAATTTCCTACAGCTGTTCCTGGAAACTCAGCCTAAAAATATCCCGGTCATTGAGTGTATCAACCATGGTGAGCGTTGCCTCCAATGTTGTATCATGTCCATGAGAATTGTCACAACCATCCTATGTTCCGTGCTTACTTTAAATCACCCTTAAACCATTCTTTTCCACCTCTGAGCACCGTCGAGACACTAATCAGGTTTTAACCATCTGTTTTAGGGGAGAGTACCATAGCTTCCCTAATTTCCAGATTTTCACTTCCCTCAGATTCATTGGTCTACTCACTACTCATGATTTCACTGTCACCCTCCTCAAATCAAGCAACCCTGACCATAGTTTTTCGAGCAAGGTTTAGTGTTGCTGCCCTTATCTATGATCCAAACTGTTGATCTGCTTCCCTCAGAGCGTGCTTACCCCTCAACCAGGTTAGACATTCTCTATCCATGTGCGTAAGTTTACCGCACCAGTAGCATATATTCAGCAATCTCTCATATTTGAAACTCACCCAAATTTCCTTGCCACTCCTTTGGGTTATCCTTCTCCCTCGACACAACGGTTTTGTCACATCAACTCCTACCCTTATACGTAAAAAATTACTTCTTTCATACAACTCTTCCCTAGGTGTACTCTCAATCACCGTACCTACCTCAGATACAATACTTTTTGCAATACTCGTCAGTAACCCGATAGGTAAGTTATGCAATTGAACCCACATACTGGTAGTCTCAAATAGAAGCCTACCAATGTCAGTATGTTTCTGGACTCTTTTCAATGCCATAAGGTGTTTATCAAAGGACCACGGCTCCCTTTTCATGATTTGCTCCACATCCCCTTCATCCAAAAAAATAAACAAAACCCTATGATTACCCATGTCTCTAACTTCAAAACCTTTTCTTGTCCGCCATAGTAACTTAAGAGTTTTTGCTATCGCCTCCATGCTCAATACCCGTCCTATGTAGAATCTTATAGCCAGGAAAAACTCTCGTTTATCTTTAGTCTCCTCCACTATAAGTCTCCTTCCTTCTGATTCCGACAAAGAGAACTTCTCCCACAATCCCGATAGAGACTCCATCACACTCACTTTCTATGAAAATCCTGTAAACCACACACAAACTGCCTCACTTCAAGAAGTATGCACAGTTTTCTCCTGATGGCTAGGGTTGCAAGAGGTGTCGCCCTAGGTCAGAAAAACTTTTTTTTTTTTGGGTGCCTAGCACCAAATACATGCTAGGCACCCAAGATGTCCTTCTTTCTTTCTTTTTCTTTTTCATTTTTTTTTTCTCACTTTATTAGCAACCAAACACAGCAATAAACATAGAGAAAATATCAACACACTACAAGAAACCTCCAGAAAATCAACATTCTTGCTTCAAATTTTTTTTATTAGACAAATAAACACTAAAAAAATTTGAAGTAGGAATGTGGATTTTCTCTAGGTTTCTGGTAGTGTGTTGATATTTTCTCTATGTTTATTGCTGTGTTTGGTTGCTAATAAAGTGAAGAAGAAGAAGAAGAAGAATCATCTCGGGTGCCTAGCATGTATTTGGTGCTAGGCACCCCAAAAAAAAAGTTTCTCTGACCTAGGGCGGCACCTCTTGCAACCCTAGCTACAAATAAACACTAAAAAAAAGATTTATCCAAAATAGAACTGAGAACTCTAAAAACAAAATTTGGCAACTAATTGCAGTAATAATTTAGACATTGATTTTCAACAATAGTTGACTAAACATAAAAAAGTTGTTATTTTAGTGATGATTGCTGGTTGGAAAATTGACAGTCAAGAAAAGGCTCTAAAATGGTATGCACCAACTAAGAGTCAAGACCCTATGATCTGATTGGATAGAGGGATGGATTTTGTGGAAAATTCGTTATGTGGAAGGTGCAGATTTCACGCACGCTTAATTAAAGATTTTAGAAAGTAGAACTAGAGCGACGTGGTTTGGTGCGTGATTGAGATTTGGTGAAACTGGTGTAGTACAGGATTGCAGACATGGATAGAGGGTTTGGAAAGGCAAATTAGATTTTCTCTATCTTGTTGTTTGGTTACCAAGAAAAGAAAAAGTTGATCTTGAGGGTTTTTATTTGATGTGATTTTTTTGTTTTTTGAGATGATGATGTAGTGTTTTTTAATACTCATTAATTTTTTTATTATTTTATTAGCCACACTTGTGATAGGTGTGCAATTCATCAACCACGTCAGCAAATTTCCTCACTGATATGATGACAATGATCAAAATGACAATAGGTTCAAAAACTCAAAGACCAAAAATGAAAATTTAAAAACATGAGGACGAAAATGAAAATGACACTAAGGGGGGACATAAAAGATGTTATTGCCTTAGGACCAAAGCAAACTTCTCTATGGATCATCTACTAGTCTCGATGTGACTAGTTATTTGAAATTTATTTCGGACATATATTATAGTTTATAAGTGGGGGTTTTAAATTTGGACAATTATTAGTTTACATGAATATATTAAAGTGTAAAATATAAGAAAAAAATTGTACACTTTTTCAAAAAATGGCAATGCCAGAAAAATCTTTTACCTAGAATTTACGCATTACATTCTACTATTTATGTAAGCTAATAATTTTCCTATAAGTTTATGTGATGGTACAAATCCATCAGTCACTATATTTAGTTAGTTAGCTACCCATATTTGCAGGCCCAAATAAGATAAGAGATGCTTAGGCTAACGTATGTATATGGGCATCTCTTTACCTGCTGATTGCATATCTAGCCCAGCTTTCTTTACCAACCCTTTTTTTGTTCACGTGGATTATCACACAGACATTATATCCAACGAGTCTTCGGTCCCAACTTCGAAGTCACAGGCAGTGAAAAAAGGGTACTGAAGGCCCGCTACCTCCGTCCAAGCTGGGGTCTTTCAACCAATTAAAAAAAAAGTAGGCCATCACAAACCAATGGAAAGAGGATAAGGTGCCACGTAGGACAATAATAAAGCATAGAAAAAGAAGAAAAAGACTCCAATGATATCTACTGCTCATCTGTATGTTCAAATTTGCATGCATACATTATACATGGTACTAAGTCTTAGAATCAAAAATCAGAGAGAGAGAGGGAGAGAGAGAGAGAGAGAGAGCAGAGAGGGCAGAAAAGATGGGGTACAATTCATTCCTAAGAAGCCCAAAGAAAGAAGAACAAGAGGTGCCAGACACCGTTCTTAGCAAAACCACCGACACAGAAGATGCTAATTTTGAAGATGAAGAACTCGATATCATGAATGACTTGGAGGGCTTTTTGGGTTTCGAAGATGATGAACAATTACCACAGGACATCAAGAAGTATGATCAACTCGATTGGAATTTCATGGATTGGGAAGAATTCCCAAATAGAGAAGGAGAAGAAGAAGAAGAGCAGAAAGTGTTTGTGAACACAAAACCATGCTTTTTTGAAGAAGAAGAAGACGAAGAAGAAGAAAGCTATTATGGCAGCAAGGTTATAAAGAGAGAAAATGTTGGGTTTTGGGATGATGATGAGAAGAGTTCATCATTGAATTTGAACTTGAATTATGAGGAAGTCTTGGATGCGTGGTCCAACCGGGGATCTCTTTGGGCCGATAATTGTTCTCCTTCCTTGGCGAGCAATGGCTACTATGTTAGTTCTCATTTCAACTAATTATTATATTTAGCCTTTTTATTATGTGAAATTAGCTTTCTTAGTAGAAGGGATTACAAGAATAGCTAGCAAATGGCTTTTCTTTCATTAGCATTTTTATTTTATTCTCAATTTTCTTCCATTTCCTTCCCAAGTGTATGTTTTCAACAGTTCCTTTTTGTTTGAATAATGAACTTGTTTTATGATCCTTTTAGATGGGAGAGGTGCCTGTGATGGAAGAAGAGAGAACAAAAAGGGAAGCAAGTGTTTTAAGGTACAAAGAGAAGCGCCAGACTAGATTGTTCTCCAAGAAGATAAGATACCAAGTTCGCAAACTCAATGCAGATAAAAGACCTAGACTCAAGGTTTTTGTCCTCTCTCTCTCTCTCTCTCTCTGAATTTTCAATTTGGAATTTTAAGTGTGCTTTTGTGGTTGCAGGGTCGATTTGTGAAGAGGGTTTCTTGACTAATTACTCATGTGTTTAAAATATCTCGCAAAATATCTGTTTGGATTTGTTCTGGCATATGCTTTGATTTGTCTTTGTCTCAATGAAAATATCTCTCTTTATTCAGAATTCAGACTTTTTGTTCACTTCTTATTGAACTTGTATAGTGGACTTGAGGTCCATCATGCATAAACTGACCCTATTTCTTAATAGCGCATCGCATGGTCTCTCTCTGGCCTTTTGTGATGGACGGATTACAATCCTTTAGAAACACTTCTCCATCAATCCAACGGTCGACTTTCATAGGAATTAAAGTGAAGGCACTAAAATATGGGGTGTATTGATCCTGTGTAGTGGTCCTAACCGATGTCCATCACCTATTTATTTATTTATTTTTTACCGAACTCCTTTTTGTCGGTTTCTTTTATGGGTCACTTTACGTTTGGTGCCTTTTTCCTTTTTCTTTTATGGGCCACTACAGGAAAATACATCAGTAGCCTCAATGGCAACCGAAAGGACAGCAGTACACGATCACGTTAGATAACGGAAGCCATTGTTATTGTGTGTGTCAAATAATTTGTACGAGAGAGGGTTATTTGTTTTGGATGGAATAATTTTTTCATCGCACTTTTAAGTATTTTTGTGATTACAAAATATATTAATTTCAAATTATAATAGATACAAATTATTAATATTTACAAAAAATTAATATATATCTTTAAGTTTTTAATCCATGCAATCTTGATACAATTCATTGTCAATATTTATTTTGCATAGTTATGCCAGACAAATTAATATTTAATTGATAAAATTTTGTATTCAATACAATTTTGTTAATCAAAGCGTTGCAAAATACTATCACATTTCTTGACTTAGCTATTGAAATAATCTCCTCTCATACATAACACTTGAAATATTACTTTAAAAATTCACTTGGATGCAAATACGTTTTGGATGCAAATTCACTTGGAATATTAATTTAAAAATTAAATTGCTAGTTTTCAAATAAGTTAGTTTTCCTTAATCAATCTATTCCTTAATGCAGATATTATTTTAGGAAATGGTTTTATTCCAAATTGATTTGGAAGAATTTTTCTCAAACTCACTATATGTGGCAATTGAAAAAATTATCCATGTATAATTTTAGTTATATGACTATTTTAATGAATTGCATGATTTGTTTAAATAATATACATGATAGCCTTTTCACTTATTTTATGTACTTTTTGTGAGTCTCACATTACTCTTTGTCTCAACTTTATTTCAAATAGTTTAAGTTTCAATTTTTGAAATAAGGCGGTTTTTAATTTTTTTTGTCTCACATATGCAAATAAACTATCCAAAATAAGTAATTCTCAAACGGGCACTTAACAAAAAAAAAAAAAAAAAAAAAAAAAAAAAAAAAAAAAAAAAAAAACCTAAAACTTCCTAACTCTCTACACCTATCCAAATGTGCATTACCACCCAAATCCAAGCTTTCAATAACAACCCCTAGTAGAAAAAAAGAAAAAAGAACATGCAGTGTTGTAGATCTGCCCATGATGTGGTGGATGACAACCCCAATACTATTAATAGACTTGAACACAACTACTCTATTATTTCATTGTCACAAAACATCAAAGCATATGTTTTAGTTGTGGTTCCTCCATAGTCCATGCTCCCTTCGTCTCTCTCTCTCTCTTCTCACTTTTCGCTGTAATCCTCCCTTCATCCCTATTGCTGCATCAGTATTGCTAGACTGGAACACATCTCCAACCTTAACTCACGGGTGAAAAAAAAAAAAATAAAGACAGAATGAGAGAGATCAAAAACTAAAGTAAGATAGAACATGACAGACTTGAAGACTTATCTAAAGCAAGATTAAATTTTGACCTTGTTTTTAATTTGAAACAATAAACCTGAAACTTTAAAGATATCTGATAGTTGAGGTCCTAACACAATCTACAAGGCAAAAATCTTAACCAAGAAATTCATTTACACAAAAGAATAAAATAAGTAAATAACAACATAATGCATTAGCGGTGAACCTAAAATCAGGCATATGACTTTCAAAACAACATTAATGATTAAACACAAAAAAATCACGTTAAACCTCTTGGGTTCAAGACTTCCAACCTTTAGAGATAGAATTATGAACAATGAAGGTTTTGATATTATTAATTTAGATAAGTATAAGAAGTTAAGAGCAGTTAGTTTTTTTAAAAAGAAGTTAAAAACAGTTTAAATTGTAATCAAACGTGCATGTATCTATTTAGTTTTTTTTTTTTTTTTTGGGATAAACTTGAGGATGTTTTTTTAAAAAAAAAAAAAAAAAAAAAGCAGTGGCAACGTGGGATTGTTTCAATTTTTTTTTTTGTTTAACTTGTTTTTCTATTTAAAAAAGAAAAAAGTAAACGTATAGTTGCTTTGAAGAACTGAGTTAGTGGGAGAGTGATTCTATTTTGTAGGAAATGTTTTAGGTGAGAGTTAAATATATTTTTATAGTGTTATTCTCAAGTTTTGCCTTTACTTAAACGTAAGCTGTAGGGGTATTTTAGAACAAAAAAAAATGTCCAGTCCAAATAGGAAAGGGAAAAGATTCTAACCAATTCTGTCATTCTCTCACTTACAAATAGCACTCCCATTGTCCAACACAATGAGGCAAAGAGTTCAAATGTCTCTTTTTACAACAGAAAATTTCAATCAACAAAAATATTACAACGGTAGAAAATATCATCCATGATGAGGATGCCTGCCATTGAGGTTTGCTATTTGGATCTACCGATCGATGGAAACAAGATCAATTTCGCATCTCCTTCAAAGTTAACCCTAGAGAAGCCCATCTTCATACCATTAACTACAGCTAAAAGGTCTTGCCCTTGTCTCTGCCCAGGCTGAATTATCTTTGTATGTGATTTTTGTCCAAATATGGGAGGCACTGTCATCTGCTTTTCTACAGACTGTAGCCAATGCTACGTAGGATTCTTTAACTGTTGCATCGAAGTTGACTTTAATCTGTCTAGGAGGGGGTGGATTCCAGCATGCATGGTTGTTCCATAGTGACTTCAAAAACTTTATTAGTTTCCCTTACCAAAACAGTTGGGTCAACTCCCATGTTGTCATGAAATACTTTGTTTCTAAGTTGCCATTATTTATTTATTAGAATCTAAGTTGCCAAAATTTGATCACAAACTGTTGCAGCAAACAAAGTAAATTCATGCTTCTCCTCTACTCTAACACCTAGCTAGATACCTACATGGATTAAGCATCACATGAACCCACTGTGATATAAAGTTGATAATTAGCCTATTGTTGATGCCCACTTTTGCAAAAATTCTACGAAGAACATGCTCCGCACCACAAAGATGCTTCATGATTTAATATATTAGCATCTCTGTTGATTGTCCTATGTCATTATTTGTAGAAGACATACTTTTGGCAATTCAACGGATATTTGTTACTCGATGTCTTCGCGTCCCCTCAACATTGACTGCGTTTGGATAGGAGGGTTTGTTGCTTAAAGTTGAGTTACGTTTTACTCCTCTTTTTTTTTTTTTTTTTTTTGGCCGCACTTGTTGACTGGGGGGACAAAATTTACTGTGCATGAACAGTGCGTACACTGTTCACGCACTGTTCATGCACTGTTTATGTATTAAAAAATATTAAAAGTGGGTCCCACAATACTATTCACACATTTAAAAATTATTTTGCTACAGTGTTTTCAGCAACAATCAGTTTTTATCAACTTTCAGCAACAATAAGTGCTATCCAAACAGACCCATTCTTATTTGGTTCAATCGATCAGCTGTCAATATGAATTGTTGCATTTGTGCTAGCTCAACTAACAGCTTATAAATATTTCTTGGCGAAAATTATTAATGGCCCAAAGTAAGTTGTGATTGAATTTGGACAACTATAGAATGCTCAAGATAGTGATTATTATGATTGATATGATGTCTGTAAAATGGAACTCTAGGTATGTATTTAGAAAATTTGCGAAAATATTATTTTGGTCCATACATTTTGAGTTCATAATCAATTTGGTATATATATTTTGGTAACAGTTAATTTGATTCATATTATTTTCAACTTGTAATCAATTTGAACCTTACGGTCAATTCTCTAATGGAAAACGCTTACATGGCAAATGTTGTGCATTATTGACACACTTGAGACATTCATAGCTACTTAAATAAATAAATAAATATTGTCATTAAAAATGCCACATTAGCTAAAAAATTATATTAAAAAAGAAAATTAAAAAACAACCGGTTCTCTCTGTCTACCGATTGTTTGTCTCTCTACAAAAAAATGATCAAAGAGCATATCAAATTCCCCCAAAAATAAAAAACTATTAGTCAATTAAAAAAAATTGAAGCAAATATTGCATTATTACAGTTAGGGGTGTCAAAGTGAGCCCAAACTCATTTGCCTACCCAAACCCACCCACTCTAATTGAACTCAAACCCACCCAATTATTAATTGCGTTAAATGGACATCAACCTAATTAGACCCAGTGATTATTAAGTTTTAACTAAAAACTCATTGAGGTCCATTTAACCCAAAAACAATATACTCAAATTCAACTCAGCCCTTCCCATTAAAAAATAAAAAAACACCTGGCCCTCAGTGTTTCACTTGGGTTTTCATTTTCCCTCATTTTCTTAGCCTCCAATCATGTTTTAATCGAAAACCCAAGCAGCTTCAAAGTTTCGGAGATTCCTCAAATTTTCCTCATTTCTCTCTGATCTTCGTCTCCTCAGAAAGCTCACCCGGTAATTTTCAAATTTTAGTCTTTTTTCTTTTTTTATATTCACCACTTTGCACTGTTTGGTCTTTGAGAAAGTGAGAGAAAAGAAATGAAAATTTGAAACTTTTATCACCAACCCCAACATTATCTATACAGGAAAACACATCAAAACCCAGAAATAACCATAAACATTCCACAACAAATTCACATTTCTCGTTATTAATACCCATTTCCCATTTCAAAAATTGCAAATTAATCAAAACAAAAACCAATAAGGGGTGAAGATTGAAAGAAGTATACTTTGTTCTGTGAAAGTTGAAGAAATCTGCAAAGTGTTTTCTTTGGTCTTGCAGTGAGAGACTTTTCCACAAAAGAATTGGAGGAGGAAAGAAAAGGAAAAGAGAAGATATTTGATGAGATTAGAAGAAATGGGTGGATGAGAAAAAAGACGAAAAAAAAATTGAAATGAAAAGAAGACAAAAAAGAGAGAAGAGGGTTTGGTGGGATTTTATTATTGTAAATTACAATTATACTAGTCCACAACAAATTAAAAACAAAATATATCACAATTGCAGTAGCTGTGGTGTGAACGTCAAAAGAAAATTCAATTTATTAATAAAATATTAAACTGGACTGACCACAGTTAATAACAACGACTCATGAAAATATTATAATATTTTATTACACAGTTCACACCATAATTTCACAATAATTTTATAATATTTAGCAAATTATTATTAGTTCTTATTTAGAATTACTACTTACATCACCTTTTTTTTTTTATTATTATCTATCGTTAACAACTTGTTGCATAATTTTTTGGGGTCATTTTTGAAGATTTTAGACTACTTTGATCATTTTCACTTTAGTGGTATTTTTTAATTTTGATAATTGGGTAATTGGGTGGGTTGGTGTTTACCCATAATAATTGGGTTAGGTTGGATTTGGGTTAGAAAAAATTAGTTAAATGAATTTTAATGGGTAAATGAGTTTTATATATTCAACCCAATTATACCCATCTCAAATCCACCTATTTGACACCCCTAATTACAGCGCAGCTAGTGTGCGTGAATATTGACTCTGTTCCAAATATTGTTTAAGGACATCGAAGCCTTCTTGAACCTTCTTGAGAACCCAATCTAGCTATCTCTCTTGAAGTTTTAAAAATTGTCTATTCTAGAATTCTTTCATTAAAAAAAAAAAAAAAAGAGACTATTCTAGAATTCAGATTAATTTTACCATCCAAATTTTGAAGATTTATTGTCTTTTTCTACTGCTACTATATTGATCTTAGTTTCTTTTCATGTAGATTCTAGTTCTGGGGTTTTGTTTATACTGTTTTTGGTTTTAGTGCTTTGGAACTTGGAAGTTGGAATATGATCACGATGGTAAGTCATAAATTATGGAATAAATTGAGCTGGATTCAAAAATATGTGTCGATTACTTTTGCTACATTTTCAAGACCAACAACAAACACAACACCATTTACTCTCCCTTGTAGGAGCTCTCCCTCTTGTCTAGCATTGAGTCTCTCCCTCCCTTAGGCCAGACCTAAGGGCATTTTGCTTTGCTTTCTTAATTGAAATCTCACTTAGTGTGTAAAACACTAGTGAATGTTCAGACCTCCAATTACAAAATAACCAACTCAAGCTTATACTCAAACAATATATGTGCGGAATGATATATATAAGCTATGCCCAAACATGCAAACTACTCTAAGCCATAATTTAATCACAACATAGCAATAATTAAAAGCAAAGAGTAAGGGATAGAGAGAAGCAAATGCAAGATAACACTGACACATGTCATTGAAAAGGAAATCAAAGAACTCGGTGAAAAACCTCTTCGCCGCCCTCCAAGTGGTAAAATGATCCATTAGAAAATCAGTTGGAATACATAAATAGCAATAGACCCTCTAAGCCTAATTTACCCGATGCACCTAAGCCCTTTAAACTTCTTATCCCAACAGAGTTACGCCTAACCTTGTCTTCTCTAGCTTACTGGATCTCACAATTAGCCCATTACATCAACCAAAATGAATTGGTTCTCTCTTGAATTGCTTCCCAAACACCAATAACCTTCTTACTACTCTGAATGTGGTGAGGTAAGGATTTGGCTTAAGATCCTCTCAAGGGTATGATAATGGAGAGGGTGAGAGTAGAGGAATTTGGAGAATCAAATGTATAAAATTATGGATGAATCAATCTTATTGATCTCTAGGGTTTATCTCTCAAAATTCTCTCTAGAAACTCTTTATATTTCATGGATATAAGGGTATTTATAGTAGGGTATGAGAAGGAATGTGAAAAATCATTTTTTTGCAAAACAGGGTGCACTGGCTAGTCACTCTTGACTGGGACAAGTCACGAGTTCCAGTCGCCAGTTAATAGAATGGCCAGACTGTATTTTTTGTCATGTAGTGATCCAGCTGTCCTGACCCTTCAACTTATTGCATGCTTCAACTTATTGCATGCTTCACACATGTGTTGTGATAGGCCAAAAACGTATTGACCCCTTGTGATTAAATTAATTAATTATCCAAGTTATTAATTAATCAATTTAACATGCAAACGCGTGGTAACACAAACAAATCACCAATAAACTAATTATGCAGCGGAAAATAAATAACAAGATGATTTGTTTACGAATGGGGAAAACCTGACGGCAAAAACCCCACCGGATGATTTTCAGGTCACCACTCCCGAAACTCCACTATTATCATAACAAGCGATTACAAGTAAAGGAATCTCAAGTACCTTACCAACTTACAGTTGAACCCTTACCCTAATACCCAATTGGACTTGTTCTGTAGTGATAATTTTCCCTTTTGATGCACGGCTCTCAAGTACGTGACTAACCAATGCGTGGATCCTAGTACGTGACTTCAATCATAAACTAGAGAAAGTTTGTTGGCTGCAAAGTTCTTCAGTTCATGCCAACAATGACAATTAAGAAGATGCTTGGTCACAAAATCCTTTGGTGCAAATACACAGCAACTTCTTCAATAGTGATGAACTAGGTCAAAATTTTGTCTCCGGTCACAATTTGCTTGAACAGAGTTTGCTCAATGCTTGTGCAACTTGTGAACTCTTTGACGGCCCTTAAAATAATCCTTTTATATGTTTAGGGTTAAAAGAAAAGAAGACCCAAACACATAAACACGGATCCCAAGAAATCAGATCAGAAATTCTGATTTTATAAATCTAGACAGATATAAGCTGTCGAGCCACGGGCAGAATAACTTCCTTAAACCTCGATAGATGCAGCTGTCGAGATTTAATGAATTTGCACTTTCAGCTTGTTTTCTTGAACAGACTTGAAGGCTTCAACACTTGATCTTGAAACATGGTTTCTTGAAGTATTTCAATACATCCTAGATCTACCCAAATACAAATAAAGTGCGTTTTGTCAAAAAATGAGCCAATTACATAAAAGCATGACATATGTTCTTAACAAGTGAACCACATATGTCCTAACATGTTGGATTCTGGCGAGTCACCACTCTCAAGTCAGTCGTGAGGTCTAGTCGCAAGAAGCTTTTTGATGCACACTCTCGATCAATTCTTTACACTCTCTCACACATAACTCTTACATTATTCCCATATAAATACAGGGTTTCTAAATGCTGAATTACAAGTAAATTTGACACAAAATAAAGCCAACATATAGTTGAATAAATTCAACTTTGCATTAACATTACTTATTATAACCATGGTTGATGATGTGATCGATGGATTGAAGAATATGAAACTGACAATGGACGAAGAAGAGGTTATAGCAATTTTAGATGATGGACGACTGGAAGCGATTGAAAGTTGCAACCTTAGTCTCATTGGCAAGTTTCTCATGTGTAAATCCTTTAATAGAAGGGCAGTAAAGAACATCCTACGACGAGCATAGGGCTTGGATGATAAGTTGTAGATTTTGGAGGTTGGCTCAAACTTGTTTTAGTTCAAATTCCAATCGGAGTTCGATATGATTCAAGTTATTAAGGGTGGACCTTGGACGTTTGACAATCAACTTCTTATGCTCCAGCGATGGCAGAAAGGGATGAATGTTAGTAATATACGATGGACTCATGCATCTCTATAGGTTCAAATTTGGGGAGCTCTGTTTGATATAGTCTCCCCTCAGGTTGCATCGGAGGTGGGAAGCAGGTTAGGGGTAGTGGAGGAAGTGGAAAGGTCACATAGACAAGATGATAAGAATTTCTTCATGCGAGTCCGAGTTGCTCTACCACTTGAAAAGCCACATCGACGGGGTAGTTTTATAGCTGGATCGGATGGGGTACATTCGTGGGTGACCTTTAAATATGAGAGACTCCCCATATTTTTTCATTACTATGGACTGCTTGGACACGATATGCGCCACTGTGCGCAACACTTTTCGACGAAGAAGAATGGAGATGGGGTGGAATATCAGTATGGGGATTGGCTGAATTCATTGGGTGGTTGTCCTAGACCTCCTCCTAGATGAGATACAAGTTAGAGGAATGGTTCTGATGATGATGCAGGGGACATCCTAGTGCAGAAATCAACCCACACACCAGTGGTGGAGAAGCTTTTAGTGGCAGAGTTGGTGGTTGCAGAACATTCCAAGCTACGTAACTGTCATGATGAAGGCAAGCCTGTGATTTCCGAGATTACTCTTAATTCCCAGTAGAATGAAATTCAAGGGATTGTTCTTGATTCTTAGCAGGTTGATATTGTAAACATTGGGATAAATTATAATGTGAATGAAGGAGCAACTACGATTCTTGCAGATGTGATTAAGGGGGATTTAATTTCAAATAAGGAGAGTAGTACTGCGCCCTCTATCCCTATAGACATTTGGGCCTCTAAAGTTGTTGGGCCATGTTCACCAAAATCCCAAGCCAAATGGACAAGATATAATCAAATGGACTTTGGGTTTAGTGGGATTGCTAAGGCTCTCAACTTAACAACACTTGGGAAGAGAGGTTCATTATTGGAGACTAAAACGGACTTGAGGAATATTCAAGAAGAACAAGGTATGAAGTGTGGTAGGATTGACAGAAGCAGCACAAATGAGGATGATATACCGGCGAGGGTGGTGGGCCACCCTTGCCGGGAGCAATAAGGCTCCTAAGTTGGAACTACTAAGGGCTTGGGAACCCTTGGACAGGTCGCGACCTTCACAGGATTGTGAGGGAACAAGCTCACATGGTGTGCTTTCTCATGGAAACTCAATTGGATAAAGAAGGTTTTATGAAACTCTACGACAACTTGTCTTTTCTGAACCAAATTATTTTAAAGTACTCGGATTCAAGAGGAGGACTAACATTGATTTGGAAGAACAAGGTAGAGTTGGAGGTAATAATTTTTCTGCTAATCACATACTGGCTAAAGTGAAGGAAGTTGATGGCTTTGAATGGTATTTGACATGCTTTTACGGTTGGCTAGAAGCAAGTTAGAAGGAGAAGTCTTGGAAGCTTTTAGCCCATTTGAAAGCGTTTATTGATGGACCGTGGCTTTGTATAGGTGACTTTAACGCATTCCTCAGTTCCTTGGAAAAGCTTAGCAAACGTCCACCAAATAATGGCCAGGTCAAAGTATTCCGTAAGGCATTGGACTTATGTCAATTGGAAGACTTGGGATTTAAAGGTTACTCTTTTATATGGAATAATAAGCAGCCTGGGGATGCAAATACAAAGGTGAGGCTTAATAGAGCAGTGGTGACAAAGGAATGGAGGGAGAAATATCAACTAAGTTCAGTCACACACCTCTCATCCCATGCGTCAGATCATTTGCCAATTATTCTCCAAACTAAAAGCTTAAGCCAGAACCAAATTTGGAGAGACAGAAAGTTCAAATTTGAGGAGTCATGGCTTTTGTGGGATAACTATGAAGCCGTGGTAAAGGAAGCTTGGGATTAGGTTGGGGAAGAAGCTATTGGTTTAGGTTTGATAAAGGAAAAAATAAAGCTTTGTGGAGAGGAACTACTAGCTTAGGGTTCAGCTAAGACCAATTCGGACACTAAGGAGATTAAACGACTTCAGAAACGGATTGAGAATCTAATTGAAGTAGATGTCACAATAGAGAATAAAGCAGAATTTTTGGAAGTGAACAAGTGGACGGATGAACTTCTATTGAAGCAGGAGATCTATTGGGCATAGAGATCCAGAATTCCTTGGTTAAAATATGGAGATAAGAACACAAAATTTTTCCACTCTAAAGCAACTCAGCGGAGGAGGCGAAACCATATTCAAGGGATTAGAAATTTGCTGAACAAATGGGTGGAAGAAATGGAGGATATAACGAAGGTGGCTTCAGATTATTTTGATAATCTATTCAGTGCAGGACCGTGTGATCAGATGGATAAGTGCCTTGATGCAGTGTCTTGCAAGCTAACCCCTGATATGAAAAATATTTTTTCTAGTGAATTTAATGTAGAAGAGATCTGAATGACGTTGTTCCAAATGGGACCAACAAAGACTCTTGGACTTGATGGTATGAATGTTCTTTTCAACCAAAAATTTTGGCATATTGTGGGTGATAGTGTAATTATTGTTGTTTTGGTTTTTTTGAATTCTGGCTATATGGTCCCTGAAATTAACCATACTAATATTGTTCTTATCCCTAAAGTGAAAAACCCGAAGAAAATGACTGATTTCAAACCTATCAATTTGTGGAATGTTATTTATAAAATTATATCTAAGCTTCTGGCAAATAGACTGAAACAGGTTCTCCCCCATATCATCTCTCCTACTCAAAGTGCATTTGTACATGGCCGCCTCATCACATATAATGTCTTGGTAGCTTATGAAACTTTACATGCCATGCATAGCAAGAAAATGGGCAAAAAGGTTCACTATCACTGAATCTTGACATTAACAAGGCTTATGACAGGGTAGAGTGGCCTTCCTTATAGGGCATTATGCAAAGGATGGGCTTTCCGGAAGGGTGGATAAAAAGGGTGATGGGATGTATGACTACACCATCATTCAATTGCTTATTAATGGCAAACCCTTTGGTAATATTCATCCATCTAAAGGAATTCGACAAGAAGATCCTCTTTCACCATATCTGTTTATTTTGTGTGCAGAGGGTTTTACTTCCTTGTTGGCAAAGGCAGAATTGGAGGGGCGTATCCATGGAGTATCCATTTGTAGAAGAGCACCAACAATCTCTAACCTGTTATTTGCAGATGACTCTTTGCTGTTCTGCCGGGCAACCCATAACGAAGCTGAGGCGATTGCTGATGTTCTTCAAGTTTATGCAAAGGCTTCAAGTTAGAGTATAAATTTGGAGAAATCATCAGTGTATTTCAATAGTAATACCCCTTGTGATAAAAAGAGATTATGGGAACTCTGGGTGTCAAAGAGGTGGAGAGGTTTGAGTCATATTTGGGGCTGACTACACTCATTGGGCGCGCAAAGTACCAAACTTTTTCTTTTTTAAAGGATCGAGTTTGGAAAAAATTACAGGGATGTAAAGACATGCTGTTGTCTAGGGCTGGTAAGAAAGTCGTCATCAAAGTGATGACTCAATCTATTCTCACTTACACTATGGGAGTGTTCCAACTACCAATGAAATTATGTGAAGAGCTAAATTGAATGTGTGCAAGATTCTGGTGGGGACAGGTGGGGAATGACAAGAAGATTCATTGGAAAAGTTGGGGCAAATTAACTATTGCAAAGAAAAAGGTGGAATGGGGTTTCGAGACTTGAGAACTTTCAACTTAGCTACGCTAGCCATGCAAGGATGGAGATTGTTACAAGAAAAGGAGTCGCTTCTTTAAAAATGCTTTTTAGCCAGATATTTTCCACGGTCTTATTTTCTTGATGCTGTTGAGTCGCCTAATTGCTCCTATGTTTGGAGAAGCATCATGGCAGTCCTATCCATTCTAAAGGCTGGTTACTATTAGAGAGTTGGAGATGGATCAACCATAAAAGTTCAATCGGATAAATGGATTCCAAACCACCCGACAAATAGGGTCCTTTACTAGGCCAATAAAGAAGTGGAGGATTGGATGGTTTCGGACCTCATTAATCCGGACATGGAATGGTGGAGACGAGATCTTATCATGACAACATTCCATAGAGAGGATGCAAAGGCTATTTGTCGAATCCCCTTTAGATGAAGACAGGTTGCTGATTCCATAGTCTGGCTGCACAGTAGGAATGGAGGATACTCTATTAAATCTGGTTATCATGTGGCAAGACAGGTCCTAAAGCATAAGAATTAGGTAGAGAGTTTTAGGGGAAGTGATGTACAAAAGGTATGGAAAGCTTTGTGGAAGTTAAAAGTTCCAAAAAAGATTAAAGTTTTCGGTTGGAGAGTATGCCATGGGATTCTGCCAACACGGGATAACTTAGTAAAAAAAAAAAATTACTGGTGATAATGCCTACTCGATCTGTACTCAATTTCTTGAGACCGAGATACATGCATTATGGGACTGCCTCGCAGGTTAAGATGTGTGGGCTAGGAGTCAGATTAAATTGCATAAATGCCCTTTCGGCCAACAAGTCATGTTACAGCTTTTTGACTACCAGATGGATAGACTGGACCTAAAAAATGTGGAATTGTTCTTGGCGCATGCTTGGATTATTTGGAATCAAAGAAATAGTGTGTTACATGGAGGGATGCTCAAGGATCCTGGGTGGCTGAACAAACGTGCTACGGAGTATTTGGAGGAGTTTAAGCAGGCACAAGAGCACCTATCTATCCCACCGAGGCAATCTAAGGGGGATGTGTGGCGTCCACCCCCTCAATCACTCTTCAAACTAAACTTTGATGATGGCATCTTTAAGGAGAGTAATAGTTCAGGATTCGGTGTTGTGATCTAGAATGAACAAGGAGAAGTGATGGCTGCATTGTCTGCCAAAGGGCCATCGGTAACCTGGAGTGAGGAGGCTGAGACAATGGCTTGCAGGAAAGCCTTGGAATTTGCTGTTGATGCAGGCTTTTCGGAGCTAGTGGTTGAAGAAGATAATGTTAACATCATGAGAGCAGTTTCTTCATCAACTCCGAACTTGTCTCTGCTTGGAAATGTGATTGTTGATATTCAATGTCTTCTTTGTGGGTTAAGGAGGGTTTCCACTAGTTGTATTAAAAGGGGTGGCAATAGGGTAGCTCATGTGCTAGCAAGACTTGCTAGAAATTTAGATGAGGATATGTATTGGATGGAGGATGCACCTCTGACTGCCTTGGAAGCTATGTACCAGGATTGAATTTTAATGAATACATGAATGATAGTTTCGTTTAAAAAAAAAAAATACGTGTTTGTTCTTTAGGCCCAAAACAATTACCAGTAAAGAGGCCACTCCACTTTTTAGTTTTATAAATTCTAAGGTCCATTTGATTGGAGAGGTGGAAAAGTGAGAGGATAGAAAATTGTGGGAGGATAGAAAAGTGGGAGGATATAAAATATTTTAATTTCTCTCCTTTTTGTTTGGTTGGGAACGGAAAAGTGAAGCAATGGAAAAAGTGAATTCGTATAAATTTACTCATTATCCTCGATAAAAAAAAATGATGCCTAATTAAAACCAAAAAGTAATAGACAACCAAAAAAAATAAGCAATCACCCAAATTTATTAAAAAATAAAAATCATGTCCAGAAAAAGAAAATCACGTCTAGTCAAACAAGAAAACAAAACAAAGCACTATCATGCCCACTGCCCTAGGAAATCAAAAGAAAAAAAAAAAAGAAAAAGAAAAAGGAAGAGGCAACATCCAGGAAAGCAAAGAAAAGAAAAGAAGAGCCAATGTTGCCTAAGAAAGCAAAAGCTTATGTACGGGCATGATACATTAGCCCAACCCATTAGCTTCAGGATTCTCGAGAATTATGAACCCAATAGCAGGTAGTGGGCCACATCGATCTAGAATTCGACTATAGATTAGGGACCAGAATGGTCGATAAAGATAATGCCTTGGGGGAAATCGCCTGCCGAGAACTAGTTGTCAACGGGTGCAAGTTTTAAGACAGTCACATCTGTCTTTAGAAGTGGGTCACATTTGATCAGGAATATATCCCAAAAGGGCCCCACCAACATAAAAGCTTCCCCCTTTATCATGACAATCCTATTAAGGGAAGTCTATAAATAGGGGTTGAAGAAGTGAGAAAGGGGGTTAGAAAAATCAGGGTGAGAGAGACACACGAGAGAAAACTATGAGAATCAACTAAAGAGGAGAAATTCACTTCTAATCTTGAGCCTCCTCGAGGGATATACATAGAGTATAGGAATACGGGCTGGGCCAGAAACTCTTTCACTTGGGCCGTTGGATTCGCCCCAAGGGGTTCTTCCATTGTAGGAAACTCTTTACCCATATTATACAAGTAAATTGGGGGCTTGACATCAAAGCCCATAAGGCACATTAGGTCAGGGGTTCCATAGCTTAAAAAAAAAAAGGCAACTAGATGAAACCCATGTGCAAGTGCATATGGGCATTTTCGTTAATCAAGGAAATCAGACTCTCCCCCTTAGCTTTCTTCCCATTGTTCGGAGAAAACATTTTGGTGGACCTGGGGAGAAAACACCCACTAAAATTTCTTTCTCTCCTAAATTTTCCATCCTCCCTAAAATCCTTCCAAACAAACATACCCTAAGAGTAGATTGAAGAGACAGAGAGAGATGAATACAATGAATATGTACTAAATGAAAAAACCAATTTTTTATTGCAAGCAAATGTTAATGTATGAATGTTTGGGATTTAATTTCAAATTTGGTTCAAGAAGAGTGAAATCAATGGACTCTCATGGTTGAAGAGGTAATGCGTATTCACAAATATTTATTGACCCAACCTGTAATAAACGAAGTGGAGGCAGTTGCATGTCTTGATTATCAAAATTGGTAAAAAACTCCACAGTGAAGAAGAAAACAGAATAGAGAGAGATTAGTGGAAAGAGAGAGAGAGAGAACAAATTGATTTTGTGTTTTTTATTTTTAGTTGACGTGGCATTTTTTAATATTAATAAATTTTTATTTTTAATTTAAGTAGCCTCATAAGTCTTAAGTGTGCCAGTGGTGCACCCCCTTTAACACACAAACATTTTCCATTAGTAAGTTGATGAAAGGGACCAAATTGATTGCAAGTTGAAAATAACAGGGACTAAATTAATTGCATCCGAAATATATGGACCAAATTGATTGTAACCCAAAAATGTAATGACCAAAATGATATTTTCGCCTAGAAAAAAAGGAGGGAGGGAGGTGTGGAACTAATAATTCTAAACAGACTAATGCATGTTTGATTTTGTGATCACAATATATATGTCTAGTACTTTCTAGATATTTCAAACCAATATTTTGAATACCGTTTTGGGACTCGTTTCGGTTTGTCTATTGTAAATGAATATTTTGTTAGAATCCTATTTTGGTACCATTTTGGGGTTACAATACACACACACACACACTACTATTTAAGGGGCTTTCTCTGTTTGGGATCATCATTTTTTTGTTCAAAAATACCCCTATACTCTTATGTTTAAGTAGAGACAAAACTAAAGGACAATCCAATAAAAATACAACTCTAACTCTTGCTAAAACATTTCCTACAAAATAGGGTTTGTAGACACCACATTTTGTACCCCTTACAACTTGGGCCCCCGTTCCCTAATAATGTCAAAATTCTAAGGCTCAAAGCTGACTTAAGGCCCAATCAAATTACGAATTGACTTAAGATGTGTTAAAATGGAAAATATAACTTTTTATGAGAAAATAAATCTATTTTTGGAAAATAAAAGGCCAAGGAAACCCTAGGCTTGTGTATGCAGGTTTGATGCATGCATATGCAAGCATGGACTTGCGCACGTAGCTAAGGTTTCAGAAACCTATGAAAGACAAGTTTTCTGCATTAAAGACTGAGGTTTGGAATGAATTTCACATCGACTGGGAGCCTTTTTGTGTGCGCACATATACTCTTGCCTAAAAACCCTAATTTAGGTTTTCTGCTTCTATTTCTTTGTTTCTTTTACACCATATGCCTCTGTTTGGTTCCTTTTGATTCTTTTTTCCTCTATTTGAATTTTTCATTTTCCTTTAACATTCTAGATTAGGGTTTTCTTTTTCTTTTCTTGCTTTGATGCCATGAACATAAATTAATATGATCATGCATTGATGCCATAAGTGCTGTGATGCAGTGAGGTAAGTGAGGTACGTCATGCATTGATATGAACATGCATTTTGAGGATGAATATGTTTGTTTGATGCTTGTTTTCATGTCTAGAAGTTTGGGATATATTTGATGATTAATACTTTGTTGTCATGCCTACCCTTCTGCCATGATTTGTTTGCTACTTGGATATGATGTATGCTTGCTTGTTGCCATGCCTATGTTCTACCTTGACCATGATAGGATGCCATATGAGATGAGATGCATTTGATAGGAACATGCTAGGATTTGTGATGGTTGATATGTATGGTAGATGTGTGCTAGGTTTCATATGTTTTCCATGATAGATGTATGTTAGGGTTTGGGATGAAATGCCATGTTGTATGCTAGTGTGTGTGTTTAAGATGCAATGTTGAATGTGCCTTTAATAGGATTAAGACGTAAGACACAATGAGTGGAAGCCGACCCACAGGTCAGGCGGTTTTAGGTGTCTAACACCTTCCCAAAATCGAAACTAAACTCCAAACCCATACTTTGGTAGTAAGATCAATGCTTTCACGTAAGGGCGCTATGTAGTCCCCCAAACCACGCGCGTTGTGCCCACAAGGTTACTTTCGTGTTGATTTTCAAATTGCTTTATACATTTATAAATTAGATTCTAAAAAAAAAAAATTATATATAAAAAATAAAAGCACAAGTTTTTTTTTTTTGGCTACAAAATAGGACCACTAAACCATATGTTTTTTTTTCCTTCTCCTTTTTTCTGCTTTTATCAAGACTTAAAAGTTTCTCTGTTTTTCATTTTTTCGGTTTCCTTTCTTCTAAATTCCAATCTCACATTTTATTTTTCTCATCTTCTTAAGAAAAAAAAAACCCATGTTAAATTTTTTTTTTTTTTAGAATAAAAAACCACGTTAACTTAGGTTTTAAGAATGACTAAGAGTTATAAAAAAAAAAAAAAAAAAAAAATTAAAATTAAAAAAAAAAAGAAAAAAAAAGAAAAGAAGAAGAAGCCCTTATTCTTATCCCATCATTCCATGTATTTTTTTTTTTTTAATGAGATTATCCCATGTAGGTAAAATAATATCCAGTTATCCACTGTTCTTTTTCATTTATCTAAGCAGAGACAAAATTGGAACCCAGTAAAATACATGCCTACAAAATTGGACTACTCTCCCACTAACTCACCCATGTATTCAACACAAACCAGTTATATATCAAAAAATTCTCTTGTAATTAGAACACACTCAAGATAGAAAAAGAAGCAATCTTTAAAAGTTGCAGCACAACCTGGCTTGAAAAGTTCCTCTCTCACCATTTATCTTGTTAACATTTTTTTTTTTTTTTTTAAGAACAAATTTTTTTAATTATATGTATTTTTTTAATGGCCCCTTCATATAATTCATCAACTTTATGAGCATCTAAAGCATATTTTATTTTTTCTAACCATTCATTTTAACTAATCTTGCCGATCTTTCATTACCATCAGTTTTGGTTGTTAGGACTGCTAACATTGAGGAATCGAGTTTGTACATTGATTTGATTACTCCCTTTATCTAATTGAAATTAAATGAGAAGTGTATGTTTTTCAATGTCCAACTTATATTCTTATGTCTTTCAATTCTCTTTAAATTTAGGTATCTTTTTACCATCAATAGTTTTTTTTTTTTAGATGAAAGATAGATACCATCAATAGTTTTAATAAAGGTTTATGTGGTGCCTTATTATGTGTTGAGGTTGCGAGAATGGGGAAATTGAAAATTTTATGCCTTGATATAAATACTTTTGTGCCTTATTCTATGTATTTTTTAGTTTTATAGACCTGGCGAATTAATTTTGAAACTAATTAAAGACATTAAACGTTTTCTTATATATTAAATTTTGATTTGATTAAAAATTTAAACCATGATTTAATGTAGTTTTTCTTTATATTTTTATATTTCCAATTATTCTTGAAACTTCAATGGCAATGCATATACCAAAAATTATGACACTAAACCCAAAAAAAAAAAAAAAAAAAGCCTCATTGCATGCGCGAAGTGCGTGTAATGAGACTAGTATATATATATATTAGACACCCCATTTCTCACCCATAATTTAATCTTAGAAGATGGAAAAATAATTATTTGACATATTCAAAAGCATGATTGTAATTTAGTCACTACTTTATTAATAACATCCCATAAAAATGATCTTAAGGTTTCAATGATGACAACGATACATTCAGCTCCTCAATCAAACGGTCAGATCGAGAGATATCACAAGATTAAGTCTTAACAGTTAACATTGATTGGGTGAAGCTAATCACACAAGATTAATAAAAATGAATTAAAATGATTTTTGGTGATTGGTTGAGTCTGTCTTAAAATATAACTTGTAGCATAGGATTAAAATAAATGGGCTAATAAGGTTTAAAAATTGTCAAATAATATAGAATCATGTGAATAGCATTATTCTTAAAGGTTGATTCGTGCCACATGGAATAGAACTCAATGCGAATGATTCTCTTAATCAAACAACCCCCAGAATTAGACTATAGCAATTTCGTCAAGTTTGGACGCACACCTAATCAAGAAGAACCTTATTTGTTTTTCCTTAGACCATAATAGAAGTTGAAATTTCAGTGGGAGAAAAGAAAAGAACAAAGGAGTTGAGAGGCAAAATAAAAGGACTGGTGGGCTATCTAATGGCTAGACCTCCAATGGTCATTATGCATATCCAACGTGCAGCTCATTAAACACCCAATGGGCAGATCCAAGAATGGGCTAGAAAGAAAGAAAGGGAAAAATATAAAGCCTACGTCCAACACCTAGCCCATTATCTTAAGTTATCACTTAAGTAGAACAATGGCTTATAAACACATAAGATGGTTCATCTCTAACTAATGTGGGACAAACAACATAAAGCAAAGTATTTTCGACACACGCACCCACACCAACAAGCTACATTGGTCACCTACTCCTAACCATTTTTTTTATGTTACCAAAAAAAAAAAAAAAAAAAAAAAACCAAATTAGAATCAATGTAGAAAATGGATGATAAAATAGTGCGTGCCGAGAGATTTTCTTTTTTTGGTTTAATGTCAAAACTTTCCCTTTATCCCAATTCGACATTTATGCGTTTGTCGCATGGTATGTATGCATTTCCTAATCACTAATATAGCTAAGAGTGTGATGATACCTAGCACTACACACATACACAAACTAATGATTTCAATACTGTTTCATTTTTTTTTTTTTTTGTGTGCTAGGTATCGTTACATCCCTAGCTATATTGGTGACTGGAAAATACACAAATATCATTGGATAAACGCATAAGCTTCAAATTGGGATGAGGGGAAAGTTTTAACGTTAAACAAAAAAAAAACCTCTAAGCATGTGCATAGTGCATGCAATGAGGTTAGTATATAAATTAATTTCTTCATGTGCATTTTTGCCAAAAGTTTACTTCAATTTTATTCTAAAACTAAATAATATATATAAATTAATGTCATACATGTGCAAGGAGAATTTTGTCATATAGGCCTCATTGTACGCATTATGCGTGTGCTTAGAAGTTTTTCAGTGCTTTCGTTTGGTAAATCCTAAATTAGCACTAGTCTTAGGTCTATCAAGGTCACTTTATTTCTTAGCATTTTCAGTTCTTTCAGTCGAAACACACACACACACACACACATATATATATGCAAACAACAATGTGAAAGGATGTTATTGTCTTTATAGAGAGTTTTTGGTCCAAACAAAGTACTAGAAAAATTTTGATAGAAAAGTTGAATGGATTGATGAAAAGTGGAACATGGGGAAGTAGAGGAAGTTTGAAGAAGAGAGAATTCTTTTTGTTTTTATTTTTATTTTTATAAGTAATAAGAAAGAATCATAGGCATGTTTACAAGGTAAGCTAAATATTAGGAAAATGAGGCCAATTTTGTATTTTAATTTTACACAGAATTTTTAAATGACTTTTATATCCTCACTTTTTTTTTTTTTTTTGAAATAATGTTATCTAACTATTAAGAATGGTTTAGAGAATTCAAACATGTTCAGTTCTCTTAATATATATATATATATATATATATTTGTTGAGAAAACTAAGTTTTTTTTTTTTTTTTTTTTAATGAGAAACCTAAGGGTATATTTGTTATTTTGTTTGAAGGTGAAATGGGCATGGGGAGGGCCACACGGTGTGGGAAAGGTTGGATAGAGCAGTGGGTTCGGTGGAGTGGGTGGATATGTTCCCGACATCAAAGGTGGTCCACTTGGAGTGTGGCACTTCGGATCACAAGCCTCTCATGATCTTTTTAGCAGGCATACCAAAAAAAGAGTAACAAACCGTGGAGGTTCGAACAAATGTGGATGGAGGATGCAAGATGTAGGGAAGTGGTGGAAAATGTTTGGGCTCAAGATTCCTAGGGTAGTGCCATAAGTAGATTGGAAGGTAAAGTAGATAGGTGCCGTAGGAATTTGAAATGGTGGAGTAAGGTGGCTTTTGGGAATGTGACCTAAAAATTAAGGGAGAAGAAGAACTTACTTGGGCTGGCCAAATTTGAAGCAGTCAGAGGAGGAAACTTTGCTTGGGTGTTAAGGCTGAAAAAGGAAATTTCCACACTACTAGTGAAGGAGGAACAAATGTGGAAGCAACGACCTTGCTCCTTGTGGTTGCAAGAAGGGGACAACAACACAAGATATTTTCATAGTCGAGCTTCCCATAGGTTTAGGAGGAATCGGATTGATAGTTTGGAAGATGCAAATGGGGAGTTGTGTAATGATGAAGAAGGCATATCTAGCATCTTGGTAGACTATTACCAACAACTCTTCACCTCGTCCAACCCGGCCATGGTGGATGCTATAGTTGATAAAATTCCTTGCTCAATTAGTGATGAGATGAATGAGGAGCTTGTGGCTGATTTCACAAGGGAAGAAGTGGTTGTGGCTTTGAAACAAATGGAACCCTTAAAGGCACCGGGGCCAAATGGGCTTCCACCTTTGTTCTTTCAACACTATTGGCAGGCGGTTGGGGATGATGTGACTAAGGCGGTGCTGAGTTGTCTTTCAACGGGTGTTATTCCCCCGTCCATCAATCGCACGTTCATCACCCTTATCCCAAAGGTAAAAAGTCCGTCAAAAGTCTCTAAAATTTTCCCTATTTCTTTATGTAACATTATCTATAAGCTTGTTTCCAAGGTGGTTGCAAACAGGATGAAGGGTCTACTACCTCTTATAATTTTAGAATCTCAGGATGCCTTCCAATCCGATAAGGCAATTTCGGATAACATTCTTGTGGCTTTTGAGACCCTTCACCACATGAAAAACCAGAAGTCAAAGAAGGGAGGGTTCATGGCTCTTAAGCTAGATATGAGTAAGGCGTATGATAGAGTTAAGTGGCGGTTCTTAGAGCTAACCATGAGGAAAATGGGCTTTTGTAGTCGGTGGGTGGATTTGATTATGTCTTGCATAAGCTCAACCTCCTATCAAGTTTTGGTGAACGGGGTTCCAAAAGGGGAAATTTGGCTGACAAGAGGGATTAGACAGGGCGATCCCTTATCCCTATATCTCTTCTTGGTATGCTCAGAAGATCTGAATCAACAACTACAGTATGCAGCAAATTCCGGGGCAATTAGAGGCTTCTCCTTGCGTCTTGAGGGCCCAAAAATCAGTCACCTATTCTTTGCCGATGACACCCTTCTCTTTTGCCGAGCAACAAAGGGAGATTTGGAGGTGATCCTCAATATCCTATAGTTATATGAACTAGCCTTGGGACAAAAGCTTAATAGGGAAAAAACTACAGTGTTTTTTAGTAAGGCTACTATGGAGGAACAAAGGGTGGAGTTGGTAGATTTTTTGGGAGTAAGCGAGGTTAGGGAGTACGAGAAATACCTTGGCTTACCAGCTGTGGTGGGGCAGAAAAAGAAAGAGAGCCTTAATTACATTAAAGAAAGAGTGTGGAATAAACTCCAAGGGTGGAAGGAGAGGCTTTTATCTCAAGTGGGCAAGGAAGTATTGCTTAAGGTGGTAGTCCAAGCAATTCCCACTTTTGCAATGAGTTGCTTCAAACTCCCAACGGGGCTTATACAAGATATTGAGAGGTTGATTAGGAAGTTTTGGTGGGGACAACGGGGAGATCAAAGAAAAATCCATTGGAAGAATTGGGAGACCTTGTGCAAACCAAAGGCTTTGGGGGGAATGGGCTTCAAGGACTTGGAGAAGTTCAATGAGGCTATGCTAGCAAAAAAATTGTGGAGGCTATTAACCGATCACACGTCATTGTTCTACAAGGTTTTTTGGGTCAAGTACTTCCCAAGTAGCTCGGTTTTGGATGCCAAAACTTCCTCGGGGTCTTATGCTTGGCAAAGCATTGTAAAAGCGAAGAATCTTGTCCAATCGGGTTTGTTGTGGAGGGTAGGAGATGGAAATCAAATAAAAATTTTTGAGGATAGGTGGCTACTAGGGGAGGAACCAGCCAAGGTTATTTCGCCTTCAAATGCCACCTCAGCTGAGTGGACAGTGAGCAAGTTGTTGAACCCAGATGGGGCTGGCTGGAATGACTAATTGGTGGACTCCATGTTCCTCCCTTTTGAAGCCAAACGGATTAAAGGCATCCCCATTTGTGTCACAAATCAGGATGATTGCATGTCTTGGCCAAAATGTAGAACCGAATTATACTCTGTGAAATTCGGATACCAAATGTTGTGTGAAGCCGTGGCAAAGGGTGTGCCGTCGGGGTCTACGGATGAGAGCGCAAAACTCTTTTGGAAGCGCATTTGGAGTACAAAAGTGCCTAATAAGATTAAAGTCTTCCTCTGGCGGGCATGCTCAAACGCTTTTCCAACAAAAGTGGGGCTCCACAAAAGAAAGGTTGTTGACAATAAAACTTGTGAACATTGTTTGAAGGGAGATGATGATGAAGTTCACGTGGTGTGGGGCTGTGAAAGTATCCACTCGGTTTGGGAAGCTCCCTTTGCAGCGGTAAGGTTGAAATATCCCAGAATGGACACCATGTGGGACCTGACCAGTGTTGTGCATGTCGAGACTGGAGAGCTCGAAAAGTTCACCATGGTTGCTTGGGCGATTTGGCAACATCGAAACAAGCTGCGGTATAAGGAGCAAAGCACCCCGGTTCATAAAATCTTCAAATCGGCCTTGACTCTCTTGGCTGAGTTTCGCAGAGGAGGCCGAGACTTGCTGGGCAAAGCCATTCCAGTCCGAACCAGTGGTAGCCTCCTCCTCCTAATGCAGTAAAAGTTAACTTTGATGGTGCCGTCTTTAAGGACTCTCATGAGGCAGGGGTGGGTGTTGTGATTAGGAATGGCCTTGGGGAGGTGATGGCTTCGCAGTCTGAAAAAATAGTGATGCCATCCTCACTAAGGAACTGAGCTTCAAGCATGTCTGGTTTAAAGGTGATGTCGAGGGGGTTGTGAGAAGCTTAAGGGATGGGGTCAGCTCAAATGCCTTTGTTGGACACTTAGTAAAAGACTTTAGGTCTATAGTTGGTTTGTTTCAAACCTATTCTATCTCTCATGTACGGCGGCAGGGCAATAATATAGCCCATTCTTTAGTTAAGGAGGCTAGAATGTCTTTTCCTTTACGTATTTGGATGGAAGATGTTCCTCCAAATGTTTTGTCTGTTGTAACCAAAGATATTTCCTGATTGAATATACTTTCCCATCAGGATGGATTTCCCAAAAAAAAAAAAAAATATTATTTAGGGTCCGTTTGACCCCGCGTTTTAAAAATTAAAATGGGTGTTTTGGACTCAAAACGCCAGTTGCAGCCCGTTTAGCTATGCATGTTCTAACGTTTGTGATTTTAGAACGTGCGATTTCAAAGCAAAACTATTTCTAGCAAATTTGAAAACACCATTCAAAGGAGCTGTAAAACGCATTTTTTTTAAATAAAATTTACCACAAATACCCCTATCAAACTTGAACAAAGAACCCAGATAAATATTTCTCATTTTTTTCCTACATCATACCTTCACCTCTGCTTCACCTTCCATTTTGTTTTCACCCTTCTCTTACTCTTTCCATAGCCTACTAAATCTTCAATAAGCTGGAGCACTCATATTCACCTTCTTTCTTTTCTTCAAGACTCAAATGGAAAGAATCATGGACAACAAAAGGATGGGTTGATCGGTGAGGATAGCTGCTAATGTTACTGGAGGATAAGTGTAGAAGTAGGACTGTAAGAGTAAAATGAAATTGGTAAAGTGAAAGGTGTGCAGGTAATAGGGAATCTTTATTAGGTGAAGTACTTCATGTGAAGTGGTGTCTTCACCCTCCATGTGTAGTTTTTTTTTTTTTTTTTTAATTTTATAAATGAAATACTTTAATTTTTTTTTTTTTTTTTTTTGAGAACTGAATACTTTAGTTTTATATATAAGATTGATTTTAATAAATGGAATACTTTAATTGTATATATAAGATTGAATTTAAAAATGTTGGTGTATATAGGTCTTTTTGGTAATTTGTAGTTAAAACAACAATTGAAAATCACACTTTTACAAATTTTGCCAAACATTCTAAAATTGCATTTTCAAAATGCATGTTTTAAAACTGTAACTTTTTCAAAAATGCATTTTTACAAACAGTTTATCCAAACGGACTTTTAATGTCAATATGTCACAGACTCATACATGTTCAACGAGAATTTCGTCATATACCTTTCTAAAAATGAATTTTGTCATATAGGTTGCTGTAAATATAAATGAAGTAGCATTGCAGAAGTGTTATCTTAATACCAGCATCTTGTCTACTCGTTAACTTCTTCTCCTTCAATCTTAACACTGTGTTTGGTTAGGTAGAATTTACGAAGGATGGAAAATATAAGAAGGAAAATGGGGTGGAAAACTAAGTTTTCCTCTGTTTGGGAATGGGAAGAAAATAAGAAGAGTAGAAAACCTGGGAGAAAAATAAATTTTTCCCTCCCAAATCGGGAGGAAAATCAATGGGAGAAAACTGCCTCAATGTTATTTTACCATAATGCCCTCCCACCTACCCTCATTCATGCCATTCACCTACCCCACCTGAAGACTTTTCTTATCACTTTTTCTCATCTTCTCATCTTACCTTCAGCACACCGTCTAGATTCTCCTATATATATATATATATATATATATTTTTTTTTTTTTTTCAACGTGATCTATTATGAAATCCGATAGACATGATCTTTATGCCATGTCACCAGTAATCACTGCAAGAACACCTTCCATCCTTGAAATTGTGATTATCCCTCACAATGATCTCTCTGCCAACTATCTTTGATATAAACTTTTTTTTTTTTTTGAGAAAATCTTTGATATAAATTTAATTGCTATGTGGCAGTCCACACAGACACGAATATTCTTTGTTACTCAAATTGTTGTTCCTGCAGGAGTGCTTATGATGCTAAATCTTTTGCCTAATTAAATTTATATGTACACTATTGTAATTTTTATATTATAATAATAAAAAAAATAATATAAATTTATATATATGATATGGTAAATTTTATATTATTTAATGAGTATAAATAAATCTATTTCTTACATATTATGTAACAAGTATAATAGTCAATTTATATAAATTACATTTTTCATCATTCCCTTTTTCTCTCCAACCAAACAAAAGAGTTTTCCACCCTTGCACTTTTCCACCTCTCCAACCAAACACATAAGAGGGAAAACTAAATATTTCCATTATCCCACAATTTTTTATCTTCCAACTTTTCCACTCCTCCGCACAAACGGATCCCGAGTGAAATATTAAACCAGATTCATCAAAATACATCCATTCAGTATGGATCCTACCGGTGCTGAACTAACCTCCGTCCACCACGTGGTGGCGATGCCTTTCCCCTTACAAGGCCACATCAACGCCATGATGAGCTTATGCAAGTTATTATCTTCAAGAAAACACAACCTTCTCATCACCTTCGTTGTCACTGAAGAGTGGCTACACTGCATCGGCTCCGAGCCCAAGCCAGATAAGATCCGCTTCGCCTCTATCCCTACAGTCATCGAGCGTGCAAAAGCCGTTGACTTTTGTGGCTTCTACGAAGTGATCAAGACCAAGATGGAAGCTCCCTTTGAGCAGCTCCTCGATCAGCTTCAGCCGCCGGTGGATAGAATCATAGCTGACTTTGAGCTGCAGTGGCCATTCGGCTTCAGAACTCGAAGGAATATTCCATTGGCCTCGCTTTGGACCATGTCTGCATCTTTTTTCTCAGCGCTCCATCATTATCATGTTTTCACACAAGCTCAACCTGAACATTTGCCGCTTCACTTTATAGGTTAGCACACTGCTACTACTAGTATTTTTTGATCTGCTACCACTGGTAATAAATTTGTTTTCCTTCAATTATTGACTACATATTATTGAACTTGTTTTGGGAGAAAAGCCATATCATGGCTTCAAAAATAAATAAATACTTATAATTAATATATATATACACACACCTGTGTGTGAGAGTTCCAAGTTACATGTAACTTTGCAAAATTTGCACATTTTTTAGGCATTAATTTTTATTACATCCAATGGTTAAAAACACACTAGTAACCATGTTATGATCAGCTTGAAATAAGTAACAGCATTAAATGAGTCTTTCCACTCTCCTATTCCAACTTATCTTCTTTACTTAACTCAAATATGATAGATTGTAAAAAGTGAAAAAAGAAAAATATAAATTCATATGAAAGTAATAATCCACTACATATAGTTGGTAACTTCAACAATTTATGATAGAGGTTGCGGCAATGACTATAATAGATGGAATATTTGACTTTCTTAATAGAGATAAACAAGGATGGCATCAAAGATCCAATTTTGATCCTTAAGAATATTCATTTAGTACTTACATAGATAATAATAATATCCTATGGATAACATATGACTACTGCAAAATGATTAGAATGCAATGTGAACTATATTAAATTACTAAGAATATTAGGCCCCGATTGGTTTAGAGCTAACTCAAACTTAGTTCTCAGTTCTCAGTTCTCATATCTCAAACTCAAAACTTATAACTCAATTCTCAAACTCAGTTTCACTCAAAAATTGCAAAACACATGTTTAGGTTGAGTTCTCAGTTACATATCTCTACCACTTTTCCCCAAACCCGTGTACCCCACAACTGACACTACCCACTGTTGCGTCTGTTACTACTCGCGTCTCTTCGTCTCTTTCTCTCTATCTTCTCCCTCCCTTCAACCCACAGCCACTCACCGGCGCCATCAACCACTACCAATCCACCACCACTAACCCAGCCACTAGCCACCATCAACCACTACAAACCGATCCACCACCACAAACCCAGTAACCATTAACAAAACTCATTTATCAACCATTGACAAAATCAAAACCCATTCATCAAAATCAAAATAAAACCTAGCACCGACGACAAAATCATGGCGACAAAATCAAAACCCAGCTCCGGCGATCATGGTTTTGGTGTTTCGAGGCTCTCGCTTTAATGGTGGCGGCGGAACTGGGCTGAACCAGCACCGGCGATCATAGTCTCGTGGTTTTCCTTTTCTGGGTCATTGGCTAGTGGTGGCAAAACTGGGCTGAACCGATCTCTGGTCTCTGGTCTTGGCTCAGTCTGATTTGCCGGCGTCCCTTTTCTTTTCTGGTATTGCTCTCTCTCTGGGTCAGTGAGAAGAGAAAGCTCTGGGTAAAAGAAAAAAAAAATGAAGAAGGAGAAGTGACAAAGTACAGGTTGGAGAGAGAGACGTTACTTGATGGGACAAATCATACGGGTGGGCTCCACGAGGTCAAAAGATTTACGGAAATGCCACTGAACTCAAACTCAGTTTGAGGGGTGAAAACAGAAAACAACATTTTGCTGTTTTCGGTTTTCATGTTTTTCACTCAACCCAAACTGAGTTTGAGTGATGAAAACTGGGAGAGGAAATCAAGTCAAACACTCCAGTAGTCAGTGGGTCCTACACAATTCTCAGTTTGAGTGATGAGAACTCAGTTTAAGTGATGAAAACAGGCTAACCCAAACGGGGCCTTAATATTCGGTTTCTAAAAAATATCTCATTTTACCATCTCAAAAGTTACTTTATCTATTATACAATCTCATTTTACAATTTACCCAACATCTTAACTTTTATTTTCCTATATAACACATTAAAATAATATATCTACGCAATAAAATATATAACCCAAAACCATCTCTCTCCTCTCATAATCTCTCTCTCTCTCTCTCTCTCTCCATCGTGAACAAACCCAAAACCCTACACAACCACCATCCAAATCCAACCACCCCACCACTGCTGCACCACCTGCCAATCATCAACAGCACAACCTACCACCACCATTATCAACAACACAACCCACCACCATCATCAACAACACATCATGCCACCACCACCATCAACAACCACTACCCAAACCCAAAACTTTTAAATCACTTTCGCAGCATCATCTCAGCCAAACCCACAACCCCACCACTGCTACACCACCAGCAACCTACATCAACAAAAATCGACCACCCATATCAATAGAAATCAAATCAAACCCATAAACTCGTATCGATAGAAATCAGATCAAACCAAACACATCAACACAAATCAAACTAGAAACCCATAAAACCAACACAAACCCACCAAATATGAATATGAAAATGGAGCTATCCATGGCCACACGAGTGATTGGTTGGAGGAGAGAGCAACGAGTCCAGCCATGGTGGCTTAGTGATGGTGGGTCTAGCCATGGTGGCTATGAAGAGAAGAGAGATAGTTTAGGGGTTGGAGAAAACAAGCAAGCCACCACTGTGAGTGGTGGTGGCGACAGAGAAAGCAATGAGTCCAGCCTGGCTTGGTGATGGTGGGTCTGGCCATGGTGGCTTTGAAGAAAGGAGAGAGAGTTTAGGGGTTGGAGAGAACAAGCAAGTCACCATTGTGAGTGGTGGTGGTGACAGAGATAAAGCAACGAGTTCGGCTTGGCTTGGTGATGGTGGTCCAGCCACGGTGGCTTTGAAGAGAGAGAGAGAGAGAAAGAGATGAGAGATTGAAGAGAGAGAGAAATGGATATCTTTTAGAAAATAAAATATATTATTTAGGTTTAAAACATTGCTACAATACCATCGTAAATTTAGGATGGTATTGTAGCAAATTCGTAAATTTTTTTTGAATTGCAAGTCCAGGTAATGCATCTTTTAGAGCACTCAAAACAGTGGCGCTATATAGGTATAATGGTATTTTTTTTAGCTCTCAATCACAAAAAACTATCATGCAGCAGTGGAGCTAAATCTAAAAGATTTAGCTCCTCAACTACAGTGCACATCTATCTTTAGATGTGCACTATAGCTCACAGGTAAAAAAAAAAAAAAAAAAATTTATTACACTTCTCTCTCTCCTCTCATTAAATATACACTTCCTATTCTCTCTCTCTCTCTCTCTCTCTCTGGCTTCTCTTCTTTCTTCTTTCTTTCTCAATTTTTTTTTCTCTCTAGCTCGCCAGCCAGCTCCCTCAGCTCGTCGGCCAACTCCCTCATTGCCGATCTGTTCCGTCGACCTAGCTCGCCGACCCACCCAAAGCCCCATCACCCAATCCGTGCCTTTCTCTCTCTCTCTCAGTCACTCTCACCTCTCTCTCTCTCTCTCAATGTCTCCGACCCAAGCCTCCGCCAGCCTCAACATCACCGGCCCAAGCCGCCGATCCACGCCTCCTCCGAGTCCTCCATACCAACGCTCATCGCCAATCTGTGATTGAGTTTTTTTTTTATATGTATTTTCATATGGGTTTGGTGGTTGTGGTGGTGGTGGTTGATTTTGGCTATGGTAGTGGTGGTGGATGATTTTGACAGTAGGTTTGTGGATTTTGGTTGTGGTGGTGGTGGTGGATGATTTTGGCTTTGGCAATGGGTTTTGTGTATTTTGGCTTTGGTAGTAGCTTGTTCCTTGGTTTTGTTTTTTTTTTTTTTTTTTGTTTTTTTTTTTTCTATGTTGTGTTGTGGTTGCCAAAGTAGAGTGGTAGTTGTGGCTGGTGGTGGTGGTGGAGGCTGGTGGTGGTTGATGCTGTAAATGTTTTTGTGGGTAGTGGGATATATTATTTTATCGTTGGAGATATATTATTTTATTGTGTTGAAAGTTAAAATAGATCCACTGCTAGAGCATGTATGTAGGTAAAATAGATAAAGTGACTTTTTGTGTAGCTAAATAGCTAAAATTTTAGATTCACTATTGTGAATGCTCTTATGGGGTTTGATGCTAAATTTTAATATATCTGGAATTTTACAACTCGAGGTACTGATGCTCAACTCTAGAATAGATCTACACAGCCTGATTGAATTATTGCTTATGTTACAAGGACATTAGATCTTGTCTATCTTTTTCTTCTCTTTTTGTGTTATTTTTTTTGGAGTGTCAAATTTGTTCCTAGACACATAATTTGATAGCCTCATGGTCTGCTACATGTAACAAATATCGATGGAACCTTCCCCATCTCTCCATTCTTCCTTCATCAGTTCTTTTTGTGGAGGTAATAGTACAATTTTAATTCATCTGTGTTGTGTGCTATGGAATTCTCTCATAATTTAATTTAGTAACAAATACCCCAATAATTGAAGGTGGGTTGAATGCGGTTCTATATATGCATGTTAAAAGTAAGAAAATATATGCATGAATGTATAACCATCATGAATCACGGTTCCCTACTGGACTAATAATATATAAGCTTGTTGGAATCCTCTATTGAGTTGTCAAATTGTTTTTACCAACACTTCAAACATTGGTAAATTTGAATATAGTAAATATATATATATATACACACACACACACATTGGAGCAACTCTCAATCTAATTTCATGCTTTCCTAACTAACCACTCTTTGTTTTTTCACTAAGCTAACCTATATATGAAATGCAAACAATTGATTTGCGATTGGTGCATATTTGCTTAATTTGGTGTGATAGATCACGGAGACGAGCATGTGGACGACATACCAGGAATTCCTTCAACACATGTAGAAGACCTACGAACTGTATTTCATGAAAATGACCCACGGGGAATGGAAATGGTCCTGGAATGCATTTCAAAGGGGTCCAAAGCACAATATCTTCTAATTAATTCTGTTTATGAGCTTGAACCTCATGCCTTCAACTCTTTGAAAGCAATATTCCCTTTCCCTGTGTACCCTATAGGCCCTGCCATACGTTACTTGGAATTTGAAGTTGAACAGAGTTCCTCTACAACTACAACTGGTGACAACAGACCTGACTATTTAAAATGGTTGGATCTTCAGTCTGCAGGCTCTGTCTTGTATATTTCATTGGGAAGTTTTTTTGTGGTCTCAAACGCCCAAATGGATGAGTTTGCAACTGCACTTCGTATTAGTGGTGTTCGGTTCTTGTGGGTGGCTCGTGGAGAAGCTTCTCGGCTAAAAGAAAGTTGTGGTGATAAAGGGTTGGTATTGCCTTGGTGTGACCAATTGAAAGTCTTGTGCCATCCTTCTCTAGGGGGGTTTTGGTCCCATTGCGGTTGGAATTCCACTCAAGAAGCTGTTTATGCAGGCATTCCTATGCTTACTTTCCCCTTATTTTTGGATCAAGTTCCTAATGGTAGGCAAATTGTGGAAGATTGGAAGATTGGGTGGAGGGTAAAGAGGTCAGAATTGGGAAATGAAATTTTGGTGGCAAAAGAAGATATATTACAACTCCTAAAAAGATTTATGGATCTTGAAAGCTTTGAAGTAAAAAAGGCTAGGAAAAGAGCAGGAGAACTAAAAGACATTTGTCATCAAGCGATTACTGAAGGTGGATCATCTCATTCTCACTTGGATGCATTTCTTAATGACTTTTTACAAGGCAATAACCATTAAGAAGTTTTGTTATTTGTTGTCAGTGACTAGACGAGTTGTAGTCATTGAACGATTGTTCTTAATTTATGTTCATTAATGCCCATTTGAATATTTGGATTAATTTTTTTATGAAAGTTTTTGCTTGTTGAACACGTGGAATATTATTTATTTTTATTGGGTTATTTCTTTGATTATATATATATATATATATATATATATATATATTTGTTTATACCGATTTAATTTTGTTGTGTTTTACTTTTGCTGGATTAGCTTTAAATTTTCAGCAGCCAATTTTAAATTTTAAATGAAAATTCTAAAATTTCAAGGGGGACAGTGAATATATTTTTTTATAATTTATATAAAAAAAAATCCTAGGTTCTAAAGGAAAAATTAAAATGCTAAGGGGGCCGGGGCTCTCCGGCCCCCTAGCCCTGCCTCTGCCTGTGATGCCCCACTAGCCTCCACTCCTTGGGTATTATAATTTTGGGCTTGACTTTCCCATTATCATCACACGCATTGAACTTGAGGGGATGTTTGGGCTTATTTTCTCTATTTTAGCCATTTCACAAGTCATCTCAACATTTTTTATTCTTAAAGGCCGTCTAGAGTTTGCCCACACAATTTCTACAACAGGGCAACGTGCAAAGTTGTGGTGATAAAGGGTTGGTATTGGCTTGGTATTGAGTATTGACATACCAAGCATCATTGTTCTTGTACCTATATCTCTGTAGTAGCCCTTCTCTGTCGTGCAAAATTTGTTGAATTTTTTCTTTTGGTCAAGGTCTAAAATCTTCTAATTCAAGAATTCAGGGTCATCCCATATGTTGAAGTGTCACCACTCCCCACTTTATAACAAAATTCCCTTTTTAACCTCAAACACTTCTGCTCCATTTATTTTGAAGTAAAATATTTTCAAACGTAAAATGTTACATGTAAAAACATTTTCAAATGTTTGGTATGACAAGTAAAATTTCTCAAGCAAACCACTAAAACCGATGATTCAGCACCAAAGTTGTTGGTGCCAAAAGTTTGATGATCGCACCGCTGGTACTGGTAGCCAAAAGTAGCTTCGGTGACCAGAATGCTGGAACCAGCAGTTAGAGTGGTGGCTCTGACAACTAGACTGTCGACGATTACCATTAGAGTGATATCTTCAGTGACTAGACCACCAACACCAGTCAACATTACAAAACGGTGTTTTCGGTTACCGGACCTCCGACACCAGTTGTGATATAGTGTCTCTGGCCACCGAACCGCTAACTCTGATCACTGGTGGTGTGTCTCTGACCATTGAAACCACCAACACCTATTACCGATGAGACGTCTTTGTTAGGAACCTAGTGGTTCCTAATGGGGATTGATAGGAATTATAAGGGAATATATGGGAATGGTGAGAAAATTGACTTAATTCGAGGTAGTCACTCTCTATAGAGAAAGAAAGAGATTAAGAGAGAAAGATGCACCGATGCTCTAAGCAATTAGTTTATTCTTCAATGATGAAAATGTGATTACAAGTAGGTATTTATAAAATCATAAAACTATTCTATTGGCCCACATGATCTTATCCTAGTGGTCTTATTATTCTCCATGTGCATTAATAATTGTAACATATGTTAAATGTGATGAATATACTTGGAATTGTAACTAACTAAATGGAATATTACAACAATTGTTATCTATATACTTATAGGAGTTCCTAATAGTTTCCTACCACTAGACTATTAGGACTGGTCATTGGAGTTAAGCCTCTAAACATCGAACCGCTAGCATGATCGCCAGATAAAGTCTCTGACCACCAAATCACTAGAGTGATGTCTCTAGCCACTAGACCGATGACCTTGCAACTAGATGGGGAGAATGGAAGCCACTATATGCTTTTGAAAAATGTTTTACCAAATTTTTTAAGATAAAGCATTTTACAACTTTTTATAAATGATTTTACGGATAACGAAAAATATTTTACAAGTTTGACTATATTTTACCCATAAACAAGCACTTGAAAATGAGGAAAAATTTTCTAAATAATATTTTACTTCAAAATAAGCAGAACATTAAATGCGCTTGCACACAATATATATATATATATATATATGTCATGTCATCAACCTAGAAATAGTGGCTTCATAGCATTAAATGCCATGGCAAATTAATTAAATAACTCAATGTCTCTCTCTTCCTGACGTTGTCACTCTTCTTATTAAAAAAAAAAGTAATGTTACAGTCACAAATTATTTTACAATATTTTTACAAACTATTGATGTGACAAATTTTTATTAGTTCTAATATAGTCCATTACTAACATCATATTTATATTTACCAATAATTATTTGAAAATTACTAAAGCCACCTTCAGTTCCTTCAATGCCATCAAGCCATGTAGTTTGTGTCCGTAGCATAACTAAAAAAAATTGACACCTTCAGTTCCTTAGTGCCATCAAACCATGTAAAAAGTCCAGCCGAGATAAAACATTTAAATAATAATGAAAGATCTCCAGTAAACCATGGTGGAAGATGAAGTTTGAAATAAAAAGGAAAAACTAAATAAAATCACAAAGGGTGAAAGAAACAAATTTACAGAAAAATAGCAGGCACTCTATGGAGTAGTCTGGTGGTGATTGAAAAGAACTTAGGTTTTAAGGAAGCTAATGTGTGGGATGATTTCTGATTTGCATATATAATAAATAAATAAATAAAGCAGCAAAGATGGTTACCATGGGTTTTGGAGTTTAGGACTAGGAGTTAAGAAATTAACTTAATTACATTGAAATCCAGAACTTTTTGAAGCCCAAAACTCTATTTTTTAAAGCACATCCAGGAACTTCTCTTATGCCAATTGCCAAGTCTAAATTGTTGAAAAATACCAAAGCAAATACTAACTTTGAGCCTTTAACAAAAGACACAATGACTGCAGTGTGGACCTAGACCACAATACAAGCTGGAAATTTGGTTTGATACACGTAGAGAAGTTTGAATTTTTTTTAAATTTTTTTATTTTAGAAGTTTGAATTCTATTCCTTAGTAAAACTAGCCAGCTCATCTCATGGATGTATGCCATTTGAGAATTTAGTTAAAAATTGATAGAGGTTTTAATTAGGGGGGGAAAAAAAAAGCGGATGGCTGAGGCAACAGTAGAGAGTGGAAGAAACAGTAGCTGTTCTTCCTAGTTCGAGTCATTTATGTTAATAAAATAGCAATGGTTCACTTGGGTGATGGACTATTAGTTCAGATGGTTATTATTATTGGGTTTGTCTTTTTTCATGTTGTTAAAATAAAATTTTAAATAAGAAACAAGAAAAAAGAAGCAATCGGGTTGTATAATGTCTACACGTGTGTGATATTGTGGGTGTGGCTTAACTAAACAAATTGACCCGTTGTTAGTAACTCACACCAGAACAAACAATCAATAATTTAAACTTTTTTTTTAAGGAGTTTCAATATGGTGTTCACTCCTAATGATAACTCTTTATCATCGGACCAAAATATTAATTGATTTTTTGTGTAGGCAGGAATTAAACTATAAATCTCTTATTCAACTATCAAAGATTTTACCAATAATTTAAACTAAACAAATAATTAAGCACTCAGTAACTCACATACCGATACCTCACATAGCAAAACTAGAAGAGAGAGAGAGAGAGAGAGAGAACAACTCATGTCAAAGAAGTAAATAAAGATCTATAACCATATGTCAATCAGTTTGATTTGTGTATGAGTGTGGACGGTGGACAAGACCGAAGAGGTGGAGATAAGGACGGACTCAAGTGAAAGCCCAAGGGGCCCGGCCACCCTTGGTTCAATTTAATAAGTTTTTGAATTGGATAGTTGCTAGTTGCAGAGAGCTAAGGTTTCGGAAGGGAGGCAATTACAAAAATAATATATACATATATATATATATATATATATAAGGCACTACTATTTTGAAATTCTTGTTCTCATTGATAAAGTTGCTTTCCCATGTTACTCCCACAGTCAGTCAAGATACTCCTGATCTCTTGTAGTTGACTGATGATTGATTTCTCTATTTGTCTAGCCTGCACAATGGCTAAAAATGTTGCAATATTCAAATGATGTAGTACCTAAGCCTGACAAGCCCATGCACCTGTTGTACCGTGATATTCCTGTGTAAAGCCACGTGTCTGACAAGTTGAAGTTATTGAAAAGAATAAGAAACTTTAGTGCCATGTTTCTGAAGATTCCTAATAGTACTATTCTTACATGTTCCATTATATGTTCCTTTTGCTTTTTGTCCTCTCCAAGTCATAAACTCTTCTTTTGACTATGCCAAAATTGCTGGAGATTTCAAGACAAAAAGTGGAAAAAATTACTATTCACGGATTACTGTACACTGATTACTATTCACGGATTACTGTTCATTGACATTGTTCACTTTTTACTGTTCATGACACTGTTCACTCCGAATTTTGCCTATATAAGGGGGGCTGTCCCTTAATTTGAATTCAAAATTTTCTTTAGAATTCTCTTTAGAATTTTCTTTAGAACTTCTTAGAGAGTTTTCTTAGAAGCCTTCTTTGAGAGAATTCCTTATTTCTACTACTACCTTGTTTCTACTACTACTATCCCTACAAACCTTGTAACTAGGACTAGTTCAAGTTTTGTAACTCTTAACCTCTACTGTTGAGATATTGTATTCACTACTACTGTAAGTGTTTAATCTACTTTCAATAATAAGTATTTTCAGTTTTATGTTCATTATACTACTTGTTGCTACCGCTATTTTGGACGGATTACCGCCATACCGGACGGTTCTAAATTGCTTTCATTTAGTTTGAATTGTTTTTATATATACTGCTTGGCTGGTTCTACCGCCTTATTATTGTTGTAATATACTTGCATTTACTTTCAACATATATTGTGCTTCCATCTCTCTTCCATCTCTCTTCTCCTTAGCTGTGCATCCCCTTCCCCCTTTATGGTATCAGGGCTATTCTTTTCTGGCCGATGATAGTACTGTTGTGTCTTTATATCTTGTCTGTGCTTGTCCAAATCTTTGGTGCTCCATTGTTGTGTCCCCTACTTACCGTCGTTGGCGCCACCCTAGGTGTAAAGTGAATTCCCAGAACCTAACTGTAAGGCCCGTTTGAGCCAAGAGAGGGCGTGTAGGGCATGTGTGTGGTATAGGGTTGCTTAGGGTATGTGTTACGAAATGCAATGGTTGTGAGAAAAACATGATAACTGAGTGTTGATCCTAGGATAGTATGGATAAGTTGTGGAGATCCAACTCCTCTATCAGCTACAGGACTGGTTGTCCTCCTGATATTTTAAATGAAGAAGATCATGAACTTCTTGATTTTTGGAAATGGAACATTCCCAAAGTTGATACTAAAACTATTTACAAAACTAGTTGGGCTGAAACTACTTTTCATCCCGTTTACAAAGTGAGAACTGTTGAACAAATATTTTCTATTTCAAAAACTCATGAAAAATTTTGCTTGTTTTCTAAAAGAAATATTTATGATTTCATTATTAAAAAACAAAGTTATTTGCATATTGATATGGTTCAAGTTGCTATTAAGCCACTCGCCCGAAAGGGTATCAATACTTCTGTTCTCATGTGTTTACGAGATGCTAGATTTAAGCACTTTAAAGATAGCATTCTTGGTATCATTACTGCTTCTTTGTATGATGGTCCTGCTTATTTCAATTGTTATCCTGATTTTACTCTTACTTTGGATGATCCTAATATTGTTAAAGCTCTAACTTTGAACATTGCTTCATCTGGTTATATCATGGACGAAGGTAGTAAACCTTTTGCTTTGATTTATCGTATTTACTACAGACTTTTGGGTACTCAGTTAAATTCTGGTTGTTTGAATCATAGAGAACCTTCTGGTAAAACAATGTTAATCACATGTTCAACTTCTTATGCTAAAGTTCAAGTTCCAAAAATGATTCAATGGCAAGATGTTAAGCTTCCCACTGAATGGTTGTTGGAACAAGAATCCCCTGTTGCTAAACTTGTTTTTGATGAGCTAGATCTCACAAATATTCAATAATATCTTGATGGTACTGTTAAAATAAGTTTTCAAAATACTCAACCCCTAAGGATCAACGAAGGAGGGCATTCCTTTGCTGGATCTGAAAGTATTTTAAAAAGAGATCAAGATCTCAATGAATTTTTGCAAAAGAGTTTTGAAAAACCTACTAATTTAAAATTAAAAGGTGTTTCAAGTGATAAATCTCAAATCAGCGCTGTTTTCTATCCTGCTAAAGCTAAACCTTCTTCTCTATATGGTAGATATGCCAATGAGGAAGAAGATGATGCTAAATCTGTTTGTCCTTCTGATTCTAATTTTCCTCTTATTGAAAATCCTATTAACCAATTAAGAGTTTTGACTGTTTTAGATGAAAACTTTGAAATTGATATGGTTTCTTTATACAATGAATTTATGTTTTCAAAAAACAGACCTAAAAGGAAATATTTTCAAAATAATTTTGCTCAGTCTGAAAAAGACCGTGTTAAAAGAAAATGGAAAGAAAAGATGCATCAATTGAATAAAAACATATTTTGTTTTTTGATTTCCTTGAAAATTATTATGTTTCAAAAGATGAAATTTCAAAAAATCATTTGAATGTGATAAAGAAATCAAATTTTGTTAAAAGTGACAAAACCATTGTCAGGTCTAGTCATCCACCTCTTGAGACTATTTTGATAATTACTGGCAACATTAATGTTAAAGCTTCTCCTTTCAAAATTGCTGATGATCAAACTCCTACTGTTAGTCTTATTGAACAAAATTTTTTTACTAATGAGTCTTTGCATGTTATTGGTCAACAGCTTGACCGTATTGAAGAAAAAATTGTTGAAAAAACTGTTTCTGTTGAAAAATCTGCTTCTGTTCAAAAACTTGTTTCATCAAGACTGAGGAACCTTTGATCAATTTACCCAGTCATGATAACAAATTTAAGTTTAAAACTTCTCAATCTAAATTCTTGAAACTGTTGAAAAAATGCTTGCTGATTTAAAAGTTAAAACTGAAGGTACTTCAACAAGTACTCTTGCTGCTCGAACTATTTCAAGAAATGAAAAAGAAATTGTTTCTTATGAAAATACAGATTCTGATACTGTTTCTTCTGTTTTTGCTAAAAAGGTTTTTGATAATGATTTCCCAGAAATTAAAAGATTTGTTGGAAGTTCTTCCAAACCCATGTTTCTTACAAAAAATTGGTATTCAAAATCTACTCCTCCTGATATGCAGTTTGAAAAAAGACCTTTTCAAACTCAGGTTTCTGTTTCTGCTGATAAAATTTATGAATGGAATATTGATGGTTTTTCTGAACAGGAAATTATTAATAAAATTGGACATATGTCTATGGTTGGTATTGCTTACCAAAATAATCATGATTTTGACCAACTTGAAATTGTTGATTTACTTGCTACTAGTTTTTCTGGTACTCTTCGTGGATAGTGAGATTCATATCTCATAGAAGAATCCAGAGATTCTATTAAACATGTTGTTAAAAAAAATGATGAAAGTTTGCCTATTTTTGATGAACATATTGGTCGAGGAATTCCTAATGGTGTCAATACCTTGATTTATACTATTATCAAACATTTTGTTGGTACTCCATATAATGTTTCATCTCGAATTTCTGATTTGCTAAATAATTTGAGATGTCCTACTATGTCTGATTACAGATGGTATCAAGATGTTTTCCTTTCCAGAGTAATGTAACGGAAAGACTGTTTCAAGCCTTATTGGAAAGAAAAGTTTATTGATGGTCTGCCTCCTGTCTTTGCTCATAAGGTAAAACAAGAATTAATTGGTAAAAATGATTCCATTGATTATGACAATTTAACTTATGGTGATATTTTAAGAACTATTAAAAAACTTGGAATTAATATGTGCAATGATGAAAAACGGTTAAAACACGAATTAACAAATAAAAGAAAAGCTAAATATGAAATGGGTAATTTTTGTGAACAATATGGTTTGCCCTCAATTGCTCCTTCCCGGCAAAAGGGTAAAAAACATGATAAAAATCACAAAAATTATAAAAAAAAACACAGAACTAATTTTAATAATTTTTATGCTAAAAAGAAAAATGTTTCTAAAAAATATGTTAACCAAAGATCAAGTAAAGGTAAATGTTTTAACTGTGGTAAACCTGGTCATTTTAGTAAAGATTGTAAACAAAAACCCGGTAAGTTAAAAAACAAGTTTAACATGTTAAATATTGATGACAATGCTTAAGAAGAATTATTTTAGAATCCTTGAATCAAACAATTCGTCTGATTCCTTGGAAGATGATTTTTCTTCTTCAACTGATTCTTGCTATCAATCTGCTGATGATTCTTCTGATTCTCCTAATATTAAAATTGGTTGTAGAGATTCTTGTTGCAATGTTATTAAATCTGTTAATACTCTCACTAAAGGTGAAGAAAATGAAAGTTTGTTGGTTAAATTGATAAGTCAAATTGAAAATCCTGATTTACAAAAAGAATATTTGAATAAGTTTAAGAAAAACTTGTTAAAAGAAGAAACTAGTAAAAAAATTAAATCAACTATAAGTTTTGAAGAAACCTTGGAAAGATTTAATAAAAAGAAATCCAAAAATTTAACTGTTAATGATTTCCAACATGAAATTAATATTGTTAAACAAGAGATAAGTGAATTAAAACATGAATTTAAAAATATCAAAAGTGATAATCATAATCTTAAACAAGAATTGTTGATGTTAAAAATTGATCAAAATATTGATCAAAATAAGTCTGATAATGAACAAGATGAGCACATAGAGGGAGATGAATCCAGTCAACAAGCTCTTCTTTCTGATAAAGGTAATGTTGATGATTCTCAACTTGCTCTTGTTAATAACATACTTCCTCCAAAATGGTTCACAAAAGTGAAAATTGTTATTTCTCATGATTATCATTTCACTGTTATTGCTATGATTGATTCTGGTGCGGATAAGAATTGTATTCAGGAAAAATTGATTCCTTCAAAATATTTTGAAAAATCAACTAAAAGATTGGTTTCTGCTAATGGTTCTCAAATGAAGATTCAATATGAATTGAACAATGCTCATATTTGCCATGATAATGTTTGTTTCAAGATTCCTTCTGTTCTTGTCAAAAACATGACTGATAAAATGATTCTTGGTTTGCCATTTATAAATGCTTTGTATCCCTTTCTTGTTGAACATGATGGAATTACTACTGATCCTTTTGGATAGAAAGTAAAATTCAAATTTTCTTCAAAACTTGAAATTGATATTAATGATGCTTTAGATCTGTCTTATGATTTTTCTACTAATATATTTGTTCATGAACCAAGGATGAATTTGTGCCAATGTTTCACAAATAATTTTAAAGGTAATGCTAGTAGTGCGAAATTGGCAAATATTACTAATAACCCTAATATTCTCAATGATTCTTTGCAAGAATCAAGCAATGATGCGTGGATAAATACCACTAATAAGTGGGATAATAATAATATTTATATTTATACCACTAGTAAGTGGATTATTATGGCTCCATCGACAGAGATGAAAAAAAGGGAAAAGCTCCTGCGTAGGAATATTCTCTAAACAAAAGGCTCCCAGTGGGACAATCTTTTAAAATGCATGAAGGCGCATCTTCTGGGGTAAAACCCAATGGATCAACATCCCTTCAGGAATTTGTCCCGGCAACGATGACATATTCCAGTGGTGATATGATGATTGCTTTACAGGAAGTCTTATTCAGATCCTTACAATTTCATAATGGAGTCTATAGTGAATTACCAGATTCTATAAAATTTATTCTTGATAATCTCTATGCTACTTTTACTAGAGACCACTGCTCCCTATTTGAAAAAACCCTCCAAGCTCTCGAAATCTACCTTGTTAACCTTACTGCTCAAAACGAGGCTTACATGAGCCACTATGCTAGCCACTATGCCAACCTTATTTCCAAAAACAACCCTATTTCACAAAATGGCATTGTTACAGAAAATAATCTTGTTTCAGAAAATGAGGCTCTTAGAATTCGTCTTGAAGCCTACATTGGTCAACTCTTTGGCAAAGAGGATATCCATTCGAAGAATAAAATGACTATAATGGACACTGATTATGCTAGATTGAGTCTTAAGACCCAATATTTATTAAGAAGTGCTATTGCCAACTTGCCATAAGATATACAATCTAGTATTCTGAATAGCAAGGCTATGTTTGGGTCTTTTGACCTATGGTTCCAATATTTCAAGAAACTTGTTACAGCCATTATTCTTGATCCTGATGAATTAGATGAAAGTGATAATGTATTTATCCAGCTAGAATAGGAAGAACACTTTGGGAGTTCTCTTAGAATATATGAAAAGAAACACCCATTTCCTGGTCTTTTAATTAATTATGATGATGGTTCATATATTGCTGATGAATCAGACGATGATGATGGAGATCCCAGCTGGCTTTCCCAAATGTTTGAATATGGCTTTATCAAATTCATGAAATTAACAAGTCATTTTCAAGCTAGTCAGCTTCCACAGATCATTTAGGATGCTATTAAAGGATTGAAAAGTCTTTTTGTTACCATCAGATGCTGGAGCACTCTACCAAAATGGGAAAGAGATAACTAGATGAATGTCCAGCCCTCAAAGCATCTCATTCTCATTAATGGTCATACTCACCAAGGACCATGGTTTGAATGAAATACTCAATTGTCCTTTGATGATCCTTATGCTCTTACAGAATGTTGGAGAAATTATTTTAATAACCAAATTATTGATATTGCTCAGAATTTGTGGAAAGATTATCATTTCATTGGAAGCACAAACAGGATTTCTGTTTTTGGTCCCAGACCATGTGCCAATGCCATTGCTCATTTGCGAATAGCTGATCATTGTAATCCAAGAAGTTTTCTCATCCCAGGGAGAACTCTAGTGTTTAAGCCAATTTTATATTGTGCATTCTATAATCAATATGCTACTTACCATGACCATCCAGTTGATTCTCCACAAGGTCCTTTTGATCCTTTTGATTCTCTCTCTCTCTCTCTCTCTCTCTCTCTCTCTCTCTCTCTCTCTCTCTCTCTCTCTCTCTCTCTCTCTCTATATATATATATATATATATATAATTTTGTGGATTCCACTTTATCACCTCGTTGATTCAAGAAACTCCTCATAGATTCGAGATTTACTATTGAAGAGTATCATATGTGCTTTCTTTAGAGCATCGCGAAAGCATGAAGAAAGCACACGATACTCTCTTAATGGAATAGAAATTAAACTGTTAGTTTCTATTAGTAAACCTCAAATCTACGAGGAGTTCCTTGAATGTACAAGGTAATAAATTGGAATCCACGAAAAAAAGAATTTGACAAAAAGTTTGTATTTTTAATAATTATTTAGAAGCCTATTTAAGAGCTCCGTAAAACTTGATAGACAAGGAAAATATATTATAAAATAAGTCCTAATTAATACCTAACCATAACAGAAATCAAATTTGACCTAAAAAGCATTAAAAAAACCTAAAAACAAGAAAATAAATACCCTAAACCTAAAATAACAAAAATTACATAAAAATACATAAAAATACCAAAAATAATAAATTACAGAAATTAATTTGAAGATTGTGTCCTACATCATATAAACTTATCGATTTGAGCTGAGGTACGAAACTAAATCCGCTATCCTAAGAAGCAATTTCACCCCACTGGAATGACTCTGTCAGTACAAATGACTCAGGTGGTTGCTATCAAAGATACAACGGCAGCTCTATTAGTGTGCATTCACAAACAGAACTTCAAACTTGTCATTGAATGCTCAATATAAAGATTAAAGAAAGATAGAGGAAATAATGTCTTAGATAAACTCTTTTTCTCCCTATTTTTCACATACTTGAAAGAAGAATAAGCTTTTGTTTATATAGAAGAGTAGGTGGAATATTTTTCGTGAAAGAGTTGACAAAATCCAACACAAAGTTTAAGAATCTGTTGTGATATGAACTAGATTGCACGGACACCTCATTTAGAGTATCGTACTCGTGTTGTATCCATGTCATAACGGTATCTAATATGTCGTATCATGCAGTGGCGACGCCACGCGCAGCTAAGGGTGTCTCAGGGTGTTCCCAGGAACACCCTGACCTGAAAAAAAAATTATATATAATAAAAAAAATTTATATTTGCTCTATATTAGGAACACCCTCAATCACAAAATTAGGAACACCCTCAAATTAAAATAAAATAAAAATTTGTTCTACACTTCTACTTTCAAGCAAAAAAAAAAAAAAAAAAGCCCAAAAAAGCCCAAAAAAGCAAATTTGAACTAAAATCTGGAAAAAAAAAAAAACAAAAACAAAAAACAAAAAACAAAGCAATGGAACGCCTCATTAAAAAAAAAAAAAAAAAAAAAAAGGACAAACCCACAGATTCTCACTAAGGCTTTTTAAAAAAAAAAATGAAATCACTAAGCTAACCCTAACCTAAAGACAGACAGAGGTCACAGAGCATTGAGCAACACCACTTGTTGAGGCTCATCCAAGCCAAGTAGCCAACGCCGCTCGTCGTCGCTCATCGGATTAGAGGACGGAGATCACCAGTGCCAAATCGGCAGATCGCTCGCCTGTCGACTCGTCCGCTCATGCCGAGTCCAGTTCAGGCCTCCCGCCTCCTTGCTCACTGCTCGGCTACTGCCGCTGCTCCGGTGCTCCCTCCGACAGTCCAACCCTTCCTCAAGGTATTTCATTTTTTTTCTAAGCTAACTTCTCTTAGTCTCTCTCTTTTTCTCTCTGACTCTCTCTCAGTTTCTCAGTCTTTCTCTGACTCTCACTCTCTCTCTATCTGAACTGAAAAGTTTAAAATGAAAATTATGAAATGACTCTCACTCAGTCACTTTCTCTCTATTTATTCTTTAATAAGACCAACTCAGTAACTCTCTCTTTTGATTGGCCGAACTTTAGTCTTTAGCTTTATTAAATTTTGACTTTTTGAAAATTGAATTTGGCTTTATCAGTTTATCTTAACTGTTGGTGTTGGTGTTGGCCTGTGTAGTGTGTTGGTATTGGGGTTGGTGAAATATTAATTATTTTTTAGTGTAATGTGTGATTGTGAAATTTTCTAATTGGCAGGGGGCGTCATGAGGCGTGCTTGTGTGTTGAGTAGGGTTGGGGTGGATGGGCACATGGGATGGGGCCGGGCTGCACAAGTGCACATTACACAACTTCAATGCTTTAATTATTGTGCTACACATGGGATGTGTAAATAATGTGCACATCAATAGCTATTTTAGTGCTTTTAGTGTAATGTGCACATGAGGCTAAACAATATAACAAATTAAAGCGGTATAATTAATGACAAACAAATTAAAGCAATATAGTTTATTGTTAGGCTAAACAACAATAATTAAAGTAGTATAATAATTAATAAACCAATACATTATAAAAGGCCGAACTTTAGTCTTTAGCTTTATTAAATTTTGACTTTTTGAAAATTGAATTTGGCTTTATCAGTTTATCTTATCTATTGGTGTTGGTGTTGGCCTGTGTAGTGTGTTGGTGTTGGGGTTGGTGAAATATTAATTGTTTTTTAGTGTAATGTGTGATTGTGAAATTTTCTAATTGGCAGGAGGCGTCATGAGGCGTGCTTGTGTGTTGAGTGGGGTTGGAGTGGATGGGCACATGGGATGGGGCTGGGCTGCACAAGTGCACATTACACAACTTCAGTGCTTTAATTATTGTGCTACACATGGGATGTGTAAATAATGTGCACATCAATTGCTATTTTAGTGCTTTTAGTGTAATGTGCACATGAGGCTAAACAATATAACAAATTAAAGCGGTATAATTAATGACAAACAAATTAAAGCAATATAGTTTATTGTTAGGCTAAACAACAATAATTAAAGTAGTATAATAATTAATAAACCAATACATTATAAAAGGCAAACAAATTAAATTATGTTAGGCTAAACAACAATTAATAATTTTATAATTAATGAAACAACAATATAACAAATTATAGTTTATAAAAGACAAACAAATTAATGAAACAACTAAACAACATTACAACAATAATTAATAATTTTATTAATATTTCAAATGAACTTATAGTTTATTGTTTATTCTTTTGCTAGAATTATGGACAAATATTTAATAAGAAAACCACGTACCTAAGATTTATCTCCTGTGCAAGATTCATCTCGTGTTTTTTAATTGTTGTTATTGTAAATATATAAAATTTTCTTTTTATTAAATTGTGTAATTTATGCTTATGGAGGAACACCCTGAAAAAATTTTCTAGAGTCGCCACTGGTATCATGTTATAATTTTTCAAAAATTACTACCATACCCGTGTCCGTGTCCACATCCGTGCATCCTAAGATATGAGCACTCCATAATTATTCCTTAGATTTCCTTCAACATGTACTGATATTATAAAGATATTTGCTAGGGATTTAAACTGGTTAAGGCAAGATAGGTGAAAGTAAGAAAGGAAAGTGATGATATTGTGGAGAGGTTGATTTTTTTTTTTTAAATGGGGTGGAGAGGCTGATTTTGTTTGTGAATAAAGAGAGAACCGTGGGTATGGGGTAATCTAATGTTGGGGTTGGTGAGCTTAATTCTCACCCAACAAAGTTTTCAGACCCAGACCAGACCGTACGGTTTGATCTGGATAACCGGGAACCTCTCACTAACACGGTTCTTTTAACCACCAGAACCGTTCTATGCACAAAAAGCACGAAACTGTTCAAGCCGCGGTTGAACCGCCCGAATTTGAGAATCATGAACGATTCTCACGGTTCAGATCAACGCTTTAAAAAAAAAAAAAAAAAAAAAAAAAGCTCACAGCACCTTATCACCATGGTTGAAGCTTCAACCATTATGAGATGCTGTCAAACATTGAAAATATTGAGATCCCATCATCTCTATCTCACTAGCTCTGTCTCTCGTTTGTTCTCTGTCTAGAACTTTTTTTCTTAATCTTCTTCTCTTTCTCTCCCTGTCTTGTTTTTCTGCCTTTACTCTGTCTAGATGTTGCATAAACTGGTTTAAGAAAACTAAAGAAAGGTAAAAAAAAAAAAAAAGCTATGAACTGGGAAGTTGGAGTGACGAAAGAAATAAAGGTTAAGAAGATGAAAGAAGGAAAAATATGTAGAAGTTAAAAGGCTGACTTGGTGCAAAGATTTTTTTTAAGGCGTGGTGTAGATTAAACCTTGGGAAATGGAAGCCTTGGGGAAATAAAATAAATAAATAAAGGTAAAGTTGATGTCCTGATCCATATGTGATGTGTTGTTGTGGAGTGGCAGGTGAATGGAGGGAATAGAAAGAAAAATATTTTAAATTTGTATTGGACTAGAAAGATAAAGGTTATGCCTACGATATTTTCACAATAAATTTTAAGCGGTGGGTTGTTATTGGTTATCATTTTTGGAACAAAAAAATAATCTTAATGATACGTTTAAATTTGAACCAACCTATAATTTGTTGTAAAATATTGTGGACGTAAATATTCTAGATTAGAAATTAACGTAATGATATTTTTACTTAATATTTTTATAATATTTATACAATAAATTCTTGTATTAGATTAATATTTAAAGTAATTTTAATTCTCTAAATGAATTAAACTATTTTAGTTAATTTTTCTATTTTTTTTATTAATTTAATTTTTTTATATATATTTAAAATAATTATTAAATTAATTATGACATTACAACAACTCCAATTCGACTTCGATTCGACATCAAAAACTCTAAACTTCTATTTTTTTTTTATAGTTCAATGAATTGTCCCCTTACTCACCGTCCACATTCATCATTTAATAAAACTAATGTATATTTATAATATATATATATATATATATATATATATATATTTTGTCACTTTTGCGTGTCGACATTTAAGTCTACAAGAGTCCTTTCACACTCGCTCTTGATCAGTTTCCGTCAAAATGGTCTCTTCCTTCATTTGTTTATGTAAATTTTGCTGGAATAAGCCCTAATTCTGGCTTATCCCTCATCTTTCTCTGATCTTCATTCAATATAATTCACTTTTATATTTAAAAAAAAAAAAAAAAGAGTTTCCATCAAATTCCCAGAAATGGAGGCTGCCAAAACTGAACCAACCGCCGTCTGCCACGTGGTGGCGCTGCCCTATCCCGGTCGAGGCCATATCAACCCCATGATGAACCTTTGCAAGCAACTGGTTTCAAAAGCCCCCGATATTCTCATCACCTTCATCATTACTGAAGAATGGCTCGGCTTCATCGGCTCAGACCCAAAGCCAAGTAATATAAGCTATGCCACCATACCAAACGTTATACCTTCGGAGCTGATTCGTGGTAAAGATTTTCCTGGGTTCGTAGAAGCCGTGAGTACGAAGATGGGAGCGCCCGTTGAGGATGTTCTGGACCGGCTTGAGCCGCCGGTGACAGCCATCGTCATGGATCCTTTCCTTGTTTGGGCTGTCGGTTTGGGGAACCGAAGGAATATTCCGGTGGCCTCACTTTGGACTATGTCGCCCTCGGTGTTCTCAGTGTTTCATCATTTTGAGCTGCTCCATCAGAACGGGCAATTCCTTCTTGATTTTTCTGGTGCGTTACTCAAAACCCTCAACTTCAATCCTGTTTTTTTTTTTCATTTCAATCCTTTTTTTTTTTTTTTTTTGCCTTTTTCCCCTAGAAACAGTACTCTTTTGTTTTTTTTTTTTTAAAGAAAGTAGAAATAGTACCTTTAGTTGTAGAAATTTATTAATCTTCTAGACTTATATGATAAATAAAGAGTTTACAGGATAAATAAAGAATTTACAGGATCCAATTTATAATAAAGTTTCAGAGGTGCAAATAACAAAATATTTAATATTTCAATCTAATAAAAAAAAATTAATAATAACGAATAAGTTATTTTTTAAATGGGGAAATATTGCGTGTCAGCTTGAAAAGTAAGGATATTTATGTCAATTTCTACCTCTACTTCTCTACCTACTAACTATAGAAAAAGAGTGAGGAGCGCATCTACGGTAAACATTTGGTTTGGTAAATTTAGTGAGGCAAAACTCACCGTTTTGTATTTTGCTTAAGCTGGCTTTTTTTTTTTTCTTTTTTTGTTGAAAGCTTTGTTCTTTATGGATCAAAATAAAATGAAATTAAAAAAAAAATGTCAAGTTTATAACATTTTTTATATTAATTTCACAACAAATCTTAGATAATAAGCTAGTAGCCTAGTATTGATAGATAAAAATGTGGTATTAGTAGTTGACCTAGTTTAAAACTAGTAACAACTTATTTGTTTTGTTTGTTTTTTAATGCACACTTTAAAGTGGTGGTGTTTAAAACTAATAACAATTTTTCACTTAAGATTTATTAAGAAAATATTAAGGACATAAAAAATTATTAATAAATATCAAACCGGATCTATTACAGCTAAAAATAAAAGTTATTGTGAAAATGTTTATTATTTTGTTGTGTTCCTAAACTTCTTTTTTTTAGTTTAGTCAAATTTGGTGAGTCAAAATTCACTATTTCATACACAAATTTTTTTTTTTTAATGTGCAGTTTAAAGTGGTTAACCCAGATTAAAATCAATAACAATTTGCCATCTAGGATTTATTATGAAAATATTATGAGCGTAACATTACTCTAAAATAAAATAATAATATATTCAACCAAAACCCACCATAGCTAAAAATAAAGTTATTGTGAAAATATCATGGTATTTTGTTGTGTTTCTAGATTTCTTTTTTGTTTATTCAATTTTTTAAACCAAAATTCACTATTTTACGCATAGTTTTTTTGGATTAACTTTTTTTTTTTCCCCTTAACACATTGTTTAAAGTTAAAATATATATATATATATATATATATATATATTTACACACCTTTTATTTTTTTTATTTTTGTGTGGAAAAGGCACTATCTCATTTTATGTTTGGTGTAGTTTCATTCCCCCCCCCCCCCCCCAAAAAAAAAAACTTTAAAGTCGAATAATTTCCTCATTTATATTCTGTAAACGAGCATATACCCCCTAATGTTACTCTCTTAATTAAATCATAATGAAATCTTATGATTCCTAAAATTCTTCCACTAAAATTTTTTTCATGTATTTTGAGTTTTATGTGGTAGCCTAGTCATACTTGGAAAGTTAGATTGGTGATATATGATGTTCTATTTGTTATCTAGAGACATTAATTTATTAGAGGTTTAAATCTTCTAGACTTAAAATTTTATCTAATGAAAACTTCGACGACATATGTCTTTTGTTACCTTGTTATTATTATTATTTTTTTCTTGCTTAAAAAGGTTTTCATTAAAAACTAAGTAAGCTAAACATTGTAGTTAGGGTCATAAAATAAGATTATAAAAAAGGAAGTAATAATAACAAAATCTTCATTGAAGATGGTTGCAGATATTTAATTTGATGAAGAGCTTCAATTGTAGCATACTAGCATTTATCGTCATTCATTGCGAAAATTTAAATATTGTGACAATATGTTATCAAAACTTAGTTGTTTATTGTTAGAAGATGATGAAATTCAATATCATTCTTAGTAGAATTTTTTAGTAAAAAGATATTGCCTTTAGTAAATAGATTTTAAGAAATTATCATGGTAAATAGATATTCATATGTTAAATAGCTATTAAAAAAATTATAATTGATATTATACTTCAAAAAAAAAAAAAAAAATTCTATCTTTCATTTTCTCTCTCAAAGGCAGCATTTTCACGTGCAACCCCCAAACTAGTACCGTATCTATAAAGAGCAAAACGGTGGAAGTACTAGAGAGTTTTAAGGAATTCTAGTTTAACTTGACTATTTTTTAGTTTTAAGGGTTGTTTCATTGCTTCCTCACAAAATTTATTACCTCCAACTAGCTTTGCGGCTTTGCCAAGACTTATGGCTTGTTTGAATGTTTAAAAAAAGAGGAGGAGTAGAGTAGAGGGGGGGAGAGTAATCCAATTACCTTATTTGAAAGTTTTTTAAGGAAGAAGGGGGAGGGGTTTGGGGGGGTTTGGAGGGGTTTCAACTCCCTCTAACCCCTCATTTTTAATTCCCCCAAATTAGAGAGATTTGGAGGGAGAGTAGAGTAGATAAATTATTGTCCAAGTAAATTCTCTAATTTATCCTTTCTAAATTAATTATAAACCAATGTTGCAAGTCTATTTTCAAATAGGGGTAAATTTGTCTATTTAAATCATTTCCTCTCCTCTCCATCCTAATTTTTAAAACATCCAAACAAGGGGAAGGGTTAATTACTCCCTTCCCCCTTACTAATTTTAAAAACATCCAAACAAGGTGAAGGGGAATCATTTCCCTATACTCTCCTCCCCACTACTCTCCTCCCCTCCACTCTCCTCTACTCTCCTCCCTCTCTAAACTTCCAAACAGGCCATTAATGTATTTTTTAATATTTCTGTATACTCAAGTTTTGGGATATAACATATAAACTTGAGTATTTGTAATTATATTTTGTTGTATTAGATTGATCAAATTGGTCATGCGATTTTTCTTTGCACAATAGAGGGGTTTTCTCATAAATTTGACGTGTTCTTTTGTAGCCATTTTCAGTTTTTAGTGGAGAACTAGGATTTAACTAGGCAGAAATTTTATAACTAGCATAAGTTAGCCTCCATACATACATACATACATATGTAGATTTACACGTGCGCAGCACGCACACATTTGATATGTACATGTATACTAATGGAGTGCTAATGTGTTATCTGACTTGGATCAAAATAATTTATTCTTAAAATTATAAGCACATGGAATACAATGATTGGCACGTGTATTAAAATTTTCAATGAGACAAAATTACTCTCACTCTCATACAACCTGATCCAAACAACCCAGACTAAAAAATCCCTAAATCTGAAAAGATGACCCTTGGTTCCCAACTCCATATTCCCACTGGCCTCAATCGGCGGCCCCAGCCTCCCATTGTTGTTGAAGCTAACAGATACTAAAGCAATACAAAAAATTTGAACATTCTTGCTATACATAGAAGAGAAGAAAATTCATTTTCTTATTCGAAAAACTCTAAGGAAGGAAACTGTTTTGCTTGGTTGAAAATTTTAGAAATTAACTTGCTTGGTCTGGTTCGGAGTAAAAAGAGAGATCTTTGGAGGATTCTTGGTTTCTTTGGGTTGGCCGAAAGTTACTAAATCGGTGTTTGAATTTTGTCACATTTGGTACTGTATTGCATGAAATTTGTTGGTGGGCTATGGGTTTAATGAGCTCTGTACCCATATACCCATGACTTGGTCGTAACTTTAACGTGGATTTCTGTACAATCAATGATGGAAGTTTCCTTTAGACACTCCATCGCCGGTGCTCCATCTTCAGGTTAGGGTTGCCAGTTTTGGATTGCCAGTTAGGGTTGTCGATTGAGGTCATGGGATTATGGCGTTGGGGTTTCATCCTTTCAGATTTGTGGATTTTTGAGACTAGGTTGTTTGGATCGGGTTATGTGGGTGTGAGGTTAATTTTGTCTCACTAGAAAATTTTAGTCCACATGAACAATCATTGTAGGCCACGTTTTTATAATTTTAAAAATAAAATAGTTTGGTCCAAGTCAGGTATCATATCAACACCCTATTATACCATGTAAGACATAAACAGAAATGACGAAAAGTAGAACGTTTTACAAAATTTAGAGACAAAAAACAAAATTTTGAAAATTTAGAGACGAAAAAAGAACTTTTATGAATGTTTAGGGATGAAAATAATATTCTACTCATATGTTTAATATATAAAATTTTTTACATGTAAAATATTTTATATTTTTAGAGCAAAACATTTGTGAGTTGAAAGTAATATTCTTCTTTAAAAAAAAAAGTTGAAAGTAATAAAAAAAATTAGAATTATATAAATGTTCACAAATTCTTTTGCTTTTGCACTAATTTTTATGAAGACTTGTAGATTTTTTTGAGAAATTAGACTTGTAGATTTTTATGTTAAGAATTTGAACTTTTTTTTTTTTAATAGGAGAATTTGAACTATTATAATCGGTCTTTAATTTATCACTTTTAAAAGGCAATAATAATATTTTTTATTATATTTTTTATGAATTTTTCTCTTCGACTAAAAATCTTGCTCTTTTTTTTTTTTAATATTCTTATTTTTATTTTATAGTTTTTGAACTTTAAAAGCTATTGATGAAATAAATAAATATTTTTTTTTCTATTTCTTTAATGAAGTCAACATACAAAAGAAATAGTAGTTATATTAACTATAATATAAGAGCAATTGATCAACAATAATTTTGTTATTATATATATAAAAAAAAATGTAGAAAATAAAGAAAAGCATCAATGTATAAAAGGACTTTTGGGGGAGGGAGGATTTTGGTTTCTTTGTTTGGGCCACGGGGCATTTACCCTTGACTCGGCCCTTGGTTTTTCAAAACCAACCCACCCCACTCAACGAAAAGCAAACCCAAGATATTGGGTCGTGCACAACCCCTACTTGTAGTGTTGGATAAACTTACATTAGAGTAGTAAACGGGCTAAACTTTGTCAAGTAGTGTATATTCAAGTTTGGCTCGTCAGAAAAAGTCAAACGCTCAAGCTTAGCTCTAGCTCGTGACAAGCCTAAAAATAGCGCTTGAGCTTGAGCTCATGAGAAAGTCAAAAAGTTTGAGTTTGGCTTGTCTTAATTAATTAATCAAGCCAAGCTCAAGCTTAATATTAAACTCAAACTCGAGCTCAAGTTAAGTTTTTGAGCTTGAAATCTAAAAAAATTACATTATCAAATACTTAAATCTCTAAAATCAATAAAAAATAAAAAGAAATTAGTATACTCATTTTATCATGCATCTAATCCTACTTATGATTAGCCATTATTCAAATTAAAATTTTACATAATTAAATTCATTCCATTCATCATTCCTTGTTTACAGTTTTAACAATTGTTCAAAATACAAATTTTACATTCACATTAGATGGTGAAGATTTAAAAAAATACTTGTTTGTAACTATTATGAATGAGAAAATACTAATATTTCATAACTTTAATTTAGATGATTGATAAAGAATGATCATATGTGGCCCACTTAATTAATTTATTTATTTTTAAATGTAACTATAATCTAAAGTGGTTCTTGATCAGTTTAGAGGGCATTAAAAAAATTAAGGTAATAGTGGTGGTCCCATGTTGGCCATGTCATTATTAAAATATGTGTAACGAGTATATTTAGCTAACAAATATAAACTTATAAATGAGTCTATGCTTGAATTATTTTGTATTAAGTTTAATAGCTCACGAGCTTGTTCATTTTTTTGCTTGGGCTCGGCTTGTTTATCAAGCAAGCCTAAAACTAAGGCTCAAGCTTGACTTATTTATAAACAAACAAATATAAACGAGCTTTTTATCAAGCTGAGCCTGAGTTGTTCATGATCGACTTAGTTCATTTACAGCCCTAACTTACATTTTTTTTATTTGTTTTTGCTATTACTAAATTTAATTTACTCATACAAACGGCAGTTTAGCCTCAGCACATGATAGTAATGTTCGTTTATACTGTCAAAGGCAAGAAGGATTAAAATAGGCAAGGAAAAATAATGTGCAAATAGCACTTGCATCAATAAATGTAAAATAAAATTTCAGCCAACTAACCCAAAAAATTATCCACATCAATTTGTTTTAAATTGTGCATATTTTATCCACAACTACAGTACGTAGGTAAATTAAAAGATTATTGTTCATGTGTAAAAGTATATTTTATTTATTTCTTAATCCACTTTTTCAGTTGGTGTGTGTGAGAGTGATATGGGTTTTTAAAAAAAGTGATTATGTGAATGATAAATGAATATTTTATTGAAATAACTTCTAAAATCAATAATGTGGGAGTTTTTGAAAATAATTGTGTAAAAAAAAAAAAAAGGTTTATATGTTAAAATAGATGGAAATTTTTGTATGAGCTGATCTAAATACTCTTAAGTGAGAGTGAGTCCCAGAAATGATAAGATAGTGCGACAAAAATAATTGTTTTAATAAATTGGAATAGTTCCAATGCAAAATTTACACATACTTGGCTTTTAAAATTTTTCTTTGCCATGTGGGTGACAAAGAACGAGGAGATGAGCTCGTGGAATACATCCCCGGAGTTTCTGCCACACGTATTGCTGATCTTCCCATCTCTACTCAAGGAGATCATCTAAAAGCTTTGCATCGAGCTCTGGAATGTGTTTCATTGGTGTCGAAAGGGCAGTATCTTCTCTTCACTACGTTTCACGAACTTGAAGCTCAAGCCATTGATGCTTTAAAAGCCAACTTTCCTTTTCCTGTCTACCCTATTGGCCCTGCCATCCCTTACTTAGAACTTGAAAATAATTCCTCTATAACTAAAGCTAACAATGGTGTCAACTATTTCCAGTGGCTAGATTGTCAACCTCCATCTTCGGTCTTGTATATCTCAATGGGAAGTTTCCTATCGGTTTCAAATGCCCAAATGGATGAAATTGTTGGTGGGGTGAGGGATAGTGGTGTTCGGTGCTTGTGGGTGTCACGTGGGGAAATCGGACGGTTTAATGATGTTTTTGATGATATGAGCTTGGTTGTGCCTTGGTGTGACCAATTGAAGGTGTTGTGCCACTCCTCAATAGGAGGGTTTTGGACACATTGTGGATTGAATTCCACTCTAGAGGCTATTTTTGCTGGTGTTCCAATGCTTACTTTCCCTATTGTTTGGGATCAAATCTTAAACTGTAAACAAATTGTGGAGGATTGGAAGATCGGCTGGAGAGCTAAGAAGGGCGTGGGAGCTGGAAATTTTGTGACAAGAGGAGAAATTTCAAAGCTCGTGAGAAGGTTCATGGATCAAAAAAGCGAACAAGGGAATGAAATGAGGAAAAGAGCGAAAGATATTCAAGATATCAGTCGACAAGCAATTGCTAAAGGTGGATCATCAGAAACAAATCTTGATGCTTTTATTAGAAATATTTCAAAAGGCCAGAGTCATTAAGTAGATTGTTGCACCTTGCATGAGTTGTATCCAGTTATTAATTGAATTGTATGCTGAGTACTGTGCCATTAAGTTCTTGTGGATTCGAATTGCTTGATTTTGGGAAAGTTCGTGAAAAGTAAAATTGAAGCTGTCAGCCTATCATACATATGCACAAAAATTTATTTGCATAATCAGGAGATTATGTTGCATCTCGTAATTTTTAATTATTAGCTAATTAAGATTTTACTGTCAAAAGTAATACTTTTCATTTTCATTTGGTCCGTTTAGAAGGTAGAGACTCCGGAAACCTTCAGTCAGGAAGTGTGCAGCAGTAGGCTAGCAATCTTTTAATCGAAGTTACAATTTTTATTATTATTCTCATGTGTAGTAATTCACTACAAATCGAGCTAAAAGTTTCATATGATGACATGATGATAAAATTACTGAAGATTTTCCTAAAGGATTGAAGATACAATCTCAGTGTTCAAATGTGATTGAACTGAGATCAAGATCTGTTTGTGTGAAGAGAAAATTTGAGAGAAAAGAAAAGAGTAATAGAGAGAGAGAGAAAGAAAGAGAGAGAGAGAAAGAGTGAGAGAAACTGAGTTTTCTTCCTTAATGAATAAACTGAGAGTACAATCATATATATAATGCAACCTGCCTAAGAGATTGAATAACAGAATTAATCCAAACTATACGGATCAATTTCGTGAAATTAGGAAAGATAGCTAACTCCCTAACTAACAGAAGCTTCACGCCAATACATAATTCAGCTCAACTCTAGATGACATCGTTCTACCTTCTGAAGCTTAAATATCAAATACATAAAAACGGTGCGTTCTTGCTTTAGTGAAACGGTGTGTTGCACCTATATTCAAAACCAACAGTCATCCCCAAATTCAGTCATCTTCAACCTTGCGCCTACTGTGCAATGAAACCAGGACTGAGTACAAATCAACCATTTGCAATTTGTTTTAACTTCTCTGAAGTAGAAACACCATGATCACTAACATCCCCCTTCAAACTTTTGGGGGACGTATCCAACAGAAGTTTGCGCCGTTGAAGAAGAAACGAGGGAGAAGGCAATGGTTAGGTGAAAATATTAGCAAGGTTGTCCTTGCCAGAAACAAAACGCACACACAAATCACGACACAACACCTTCTCACGAACATAGTGGTAGTCTACTTCTATGTGTTTTGTGCGAGAATGGAACAAAGGGTTGGCAGAGAGAGCAATAGCGAAAGCACTGTCACACCAAAGGACAAGGACATGGGAGAGAAAAATCATCAATTCCTTGAAAAGAATGCGTAGCCAAGACACCTCTGCAGCAGTAGTGGCCAAGGCACGATACTCTGCCTCCGTGGAAGAACGAGCAACAGTGGTCTGTTTCTTGGAAGACCAAGAAATGGGAGAAGGACCTAGAAATACTAGAAGGCCTGTGGTAGAACGACGGTCAAAAGGATCTCCAACCCAGTCTACGTCTGAGAAGGCTGTGAGAGTCAAAGCAAAAGGAGATGCCATGATAAAGGGTGCCACGAAGATATCTGAGAACTCTCTTAGTAGCTTCAAGATGAATAGTAGTAGGATTGCTCATGAACTTACATAGTTGATGCACACTAAAAGCAAGGTCTGGGCGTGTGAAAGTCAAATATTGGAGAGCCCCAACCATGCTTCTATACTCAGTGGGGTTAGAAAGAGCAACACCATCATGAGGAAGCAAACGTGTAGAAGGGCAGCAAGGAGTCTTGGTTGGTTTAGAATTCTCCATGTGAAAACGATGGAGTACATCTGAAGCATACTTAAACTGTGTAAGAGTAAGGCCAAATGGAGTTCTAGAAATCTGGACACCCAAGAAATAGTTGAGATCCCCAAGATCCTTAAGTTCAAACACAGAACTAAGAGTTGCAACAAGAGAAGAAACATGCTTGGAATTGTTCCTTGTGAGAATAATGTCATCTACATAAAGAAGTAGATAGATGATAGTACCCTGGACTGAAAGATGAACAAGGAACTGTCAGCAAAGGAAGCTTGAAATCCCAGATGAATCAAGTGAAAAGTGAACCTCTCAAACCAAGCCTTTGGTGCTTGTTTGAGACCATAAAGGGATATGTGCAACTTGCAAACATAGGTAGGGTAAGCTGCATCAACATAGCCTGGAGGTTGTTGCATGTAGACTTCCTCCTTGAGATGGCCATGAAGAAAAGCATTTGACACATCTAGCTGTTTTAATGGACAATTACAACTGACAGCAATGGCAAGTACTAATCTGACAGTAGCTGGCTTGACCACTAGACTGAAGATTTTTGAGTAATCAATACCAGCTTGTTGGTGAAATCCTTTTGCAACAAGTCTGGCCTTATAACGAGCAATAGTACCATCACTGTGAAGTTTGATCTCAAACACCCATTTACAACTAACTAGATTAGCATGAAGAGGAGCAAGGAGCAAGGACCAGGTTTGTTGTCTCTGTAAGGCTTGAAATTTTGCATCCATAGCTTCACACCGCACTAGATACTTGGAAGCAATCTTGTAAGAAGGTGGTTCAGTGTGTGTGCAATCCAACACAGCCTTATAACATAGCTGAGGATTGGGTTTAACAATGCCACTTTTGGATCTTGTCTGCATTGGATGTTGGACAGGAACAGCGAGAGCAGTAGGTAAAGGTGAGACAGTAGATGGAATAGGAGAGGTAAAGGATATAGGTATAGATACATTTGGATGAGTGGAGGAAGGAGTGGAGGTGAAAGTATTAGGCAGGGTAGGTTCAGATTGTGGTGTGACTATAGGAGCAAAAGAGTGGGAAAGGAGAACATGAATTGCATCAGAACTAATAGGAGCATGTGGTGAGGGAGTGGTATGAGAATTATATGGTCCTAATAGTGAAGGTTGATTAGAAGCATGAAGATAGAGGAGATTGGATAACCAGAGAGCATTTGAAAGATCAGAAACTGATGAAGAAGACTAATTGACAGAAGATAGAGGAGTAGATGAAGGAAACTTGGTTTCAACATGCCTAGAGGTATATATCTGGTGAGAAGAAGGATCAAGACATAAATACCCTTTAGACCTAGTGGAGTAACCTAAGAAAATACACTCCTTGGTTCTGTGATCAAGCTTATGACTAGAATAAGGTCTAAGATGAGGATAGCAAGCACAACCAAAGACCTTAAGTTGGGATAGGTCTGGGAAAGCAGAATACAACTTAGACCAGGGAGAAACAAAATTAAGAACAGAAGTGGGAAGCAAGTTGATCAAGAAAATTGCAGTAAGAAGAGCATAGGACCAAAAGGAAGGACATAGAAGCTTGAGACAGAAGGGTGATTGTGGTTTCAATAAGGTGCTTGTGTTTCCTTTCAACGAGGCCATTTTGTTGGGGTGTATATGGACAAGAGATCTGATGGATAATGCCATGTTGGGACAAAAATGACTTAAAGGTAGTAAAAGTATACTCCCCACCTCCATCAGATCTGAAGGTTTTTATTTTGGTAGAGAATTGAGTTTCAACCAAGGCTTTGAACAAAATAAACTTGGAAAACACTTCAGATTTGTATTTAAGAGGGTATAACCAACTAAACCTTGTAAAATGATCAACAAAGATAACATAATAATGAAAACCATTGATAGATGTGATAGGAGCAGGACCCCATACATCAAAGTGCACAAGTTCCAAAGGAGATGATGCAACAAATTGAGATTTAGGAAAAGGTAAATTGTGCATTTTGCCATACAAATAATGAGTACAAGTTTGAACCAGATTTGTACACTTATCCATGAAAGACCTATCATTAGGAAACACATATTTGAGAACTTGATCATGTGGATGACCAAGTCTCATGTGCCACAGTGACTTATTAAAACCAACAGTCCTAGACACATTGTTACAAACTTTAGAAACATGATTACAGACTTTGGAAGACAAGTGAAGCTGTGAAGCTTTATGAGGATAGATGGGGTAAACTCCATCTTCACTCTTGCCTTGGTATAGGACCTTCCCCGTAGCCAATGCCTGAATGGACAGAATGTTTTTATCAAAATAACACCAACAATTGTTATCTTGACAGATTTTATGGACAGAAGCAAGATTGGAGGAAATTGATGGAATTCTAAGGACATTATGCAATTGAAGAGTGGGAGAAGATGAAGGAATGAGAGAATTACCAATGTGAGTAATTGGTAAGTTCTGTCCATTTCCCACTGTGAGGTGATCTTGACCTCCATATGGTTGAGTAAAGCTGAGTTGATTGAGGCTAGCAGTCACATGATCAGTGGCTGCACTGTCTGCAAGCCAAGGCTGCTCCTGTGCAAGGCAAGCATTGGATGCTGTGGCCATGGTAGCAAGTTTGGTTGGTGGATGCTTGCCTTGATAGACATAGTCCATCCTATGGTAACAATCTATAGTTGTATGACCAAGCTTGTTACAGATTTGGCACATAGGCCTGTTTGATCTTGGAGCAGATGAGCTTGAACTTGACTGATGTGATTGGAAGGGAGTGAAGTGATTATAATGAGGTGAGTGATTACTTGCACCTCTTCCTCCTCTTCCACCTCTATTATTATAACTTCCTCTGCCTCTCCCTCTATTATTCTGATTGAAATTACCACATGACTGATTGAAATTACCACCTGGGCTTGGAGTAGCAGTAACTGCCATTGCAAAGATTGAATCTTTAGCATTTAACCCTTCATTTAAGGATTCCTCTTCACCATTGAGCATAGTTGACAACTCATCAAAGCTTAATGGTGTGCTTCTGGTCCTTATTGCTGACTTGAAAGCATTGTAGTCCTTTAGCAAACCCTTGAGTGTTATATGGAGCAACTCCTCATCATCTAAAATTACTCCAACGGCTAGTAGCTTATCCCTCACAACTTTGATTTTCCTCAAATAAGCATCAATAGAATTTGCACCCTTCTTAAGATTATGAAGCTCTCCTTTTAGGTTCATCACATGAGACCTAGAGATTGAGGAAAACCTGTTCTCCAGAACCTTTCAAACTTCCAATGCAGTAGTACATCCAACAGTGAGAGACAAAATTGATGGTGAGAGAGTGGAGCTGATGAAGGTTAGTATGGCCTTCTCCTTAGACCTCCAGAGTGTATATTCTGGATTCACAATTGTAGTGTAAGCTCCACTAAGATCCTTAAGAAATTTCTCTGGAACCATTTGTGATTCTTCAAGCAATTCATACAGAGAATAAGTTTCTAGAATCATTGTAATTTGATGTTTCCACATGATATAGTTGGTATTATCCAACTTGATTGTCATCATGTTTGGCATGTTTGAAAGAAGAAGAAGTGGTTGATTCATCACATTCATTGAAGAATTAGCAAATGTTGATGAGCTTGCACCTGTGAAAGAAGACGATGTAGCTGTTGAGTTTGTGGCTGCCATTGTTGAATTCTATACAGGAATCTCAAGCTCTGATACCATGAAGATTTTCCTAAAGGATTGAAAATACAATCTCAGTGTTCAAATGTGATTGAACAGAGATCAAGATCTGTTTGTGTGAAGAGAAAATCTGAAAGAAAAGAAAAGAGTAACAGAGAGAGAGAGAGAGAGAGAGTGAGAGAAACTGAATTTTCTTCCTTAATGAATAAATTAAGAGTACAATCATATATATAATGCAACCTGCCTAGGAGATTGAATAACAGAATTAATCCAAACTATACGGATCAATTTCGTGAAATTAGGAAAGATAACTAACTCCCTAACTGACAGAAGCTTCGCGCCAATGCATCTGAATTCAGCTCAACTCTAGACAACGCCGTTCTACCTTCTAAAGCTTAAATATCAAATACATAAAAACAGTGCATTCTTGCTTTAGTGAAATGGTGCGTTGCACCTATATTCAAAACCAACGGTTATCTCCAAATTCAGTCATCTTCAACCTTACGCCTACTGTGCAATCAAACCAGGACTGAGTACAAATCAACCATTTGCAATTTGTTTTAACTTCTCTGGAGTAGAAACACCATAATCACTAACAATTACCAGCTGGTGTAAAATGTCCGTAGCTGAAGTAACTGGCATATATATGTAATAAATTGCGTAATGTCTTTTTTGTGGTTATTTTCCTCAAGAATGGCTGTATAGTTTCGATATTGTTCACGTTAAAATTAAGACTATGGACAGTGTCTTTCAGTTTGAGGTACCACATCATGCGTATTATGTCTTTTTTTGTGGTATTATTTTTTCACAAAAAAACGGTGACAGTCTGTTTCTTGCGCTGTCGTTGCCCGTGTAATCTTGGCATGTTCCAAGCAACGAACTTTTGAACAGATATTTTCTACATAGAAACAATATTTTCCACGTATGAAATAGTCTGTTTCTTCCTGTTGTTGCATGGGCATATTCCAAAGATTGAATTCCTATGGCCTAGGAATCCATGTATCCGAGGTTCTATATATAATAGACACCAAGACCAACATCAAACACACCCTAAAAAGCTATCTTAATTTGTGAGGATGATACTTCCCTTATTCTTCATCTCTTGTCTCCTCCTTTCCTCCAGCAGTAGCTCCCATGCTGCTGTACAAGACTTCTGTGTAGGTGACCTCACAGCTCCTCAAGGCCCTGCAGGCTACTCTTGCAAGAACCCTTCAACTGTCACAGTGAATGATTTTGTTTACTCTGCCCTAGGCATTGCCGGTAACACCTCAAATCTTATTAAAGCCGCAGTGACACCAGCATTCGCCGCACAATTTCCTGGTGTCAATGGCCTTGGAATTTCTTCTGCTCGTATAGACTTGGCTCCTGGCGGAGTTGTGCCATTTCATACACATCCTGGAGGTTCCGAAATCTTAATTGTTTTACAAGGAACAGTCTCTGCCGGGTTTGTTTCCTCAGCTAACACTGTTTACTTTAAAACCCTGAAGGTGGCTGACATTATGGTTTTCCCTCAAGGATTACTTCACTTCCAAGTAAATGCCGGAAACACTGTCGCCCAAGCATATGTTAGCTTTAGTAGTTCAAGCCCAGGTCTCCAACTTCTGGACTATGCTTTGTTTGGAAACAATTTACCTACCGAATTGATAGCAGCAACTACTTTCCTTGACTCTGCTCAGATTAAGAAGCTTAAAGCTGTTCTTGGCGGCACTGGTTAAGGTCTTCATGTGTAGTTCATCAACCAATAAAAATGTTTCCAGAGATTCTCTTGCTTAATATTATTTTGGTTTGTTTCTTCGTGATTGAGCCTGTAAGGCAGTCTATAGCTAGCTAGGTTTATTAATAAAAATAAGTGTTGTCTAGTGAGTGGTTTTTGTGTTGCTTTTGGAACTTTGATTGTACGCTTTTTAATGAGTGCATGTATGAATAGTGCGCAATATTCTGTTGAAGGCAAATGCCTATGCCTATGCTTTCGACGAAGCAAGATGAATAAATTAATGCTTGATCTTTATTTTGTGTGTTCTAAATGGGATAAAGACTTATCCAACAAGCTCTCAGATAATAGGTGGCAAATTCTACAGAAGGAGACCATCAAATCATCATTTATATATGTGGAATTGCATTTTAAATTATCCACCATCAAATTCGATAACCTTATCAACTATTTTGTGTGGTATAAAGTTCTTGATGGGTCACGTGTGCCAAGACTAGAGTCATTCTCTTGTACCTTTTTATTTAGATTCAGAAGTTCTGCTTCAACTGGGTCAAGAGTTGAGCAGTGACAAAAGCCTATCATGATTAATTTAATTAATCACATTGTCACAACCCAATCTACTCTAAACTCTTTTAAGGTATCCCCATTAGGAGCATGTCGACATCAACAGACAACCCAACTGGTCCACATGAAAAGTCAGTGGCAGCTCCACAGTCCACACCTAAGCTTGACCACCTGACTTGCAAAAAAATCTATATTTATATTTGCAAAAAAAAAAATTTAAATGCTAAATTAATTTATTGTGATTGTCCTAATAAAAATGTTAAATACCTTAATTTAAAAATCAAAAGAATTTGGGTTAAATAAAAATAAGAGTAATATTACTTCCATAACATTTTTACAATCATTTCACAAGAAATCCTATGTAGTAAGTTGTTACTAATTCTAATTTAGGCTCAATATTAACATCACTGAAAGCTCGAAAATGTATTGAAAACACAAGAGCTGTTTAGACCCTTAAATTAAAGTTACGGCTCGATACATTTTACACTAACTTAATATTAAGTGCGGAATAGTATAAATGCGAGCGAATAAACAGACAAACTACTCTAATTCATAATCATAGCAACACAGCAGTAAAATGGAATGTAAAAGAGTATGAAAGAAAGATGCAAACACAAGATAACACGCCGATGTGTTATCGAAGAGAAAACCGAAGAACTTGGAGAAAAACCTCTCTGTCGCCCTCCAAGCGGTAATCAATCCACTAGACAATCAATTGGGATACATGGGTTAGTAAGAGATCCTCCAAGCCTAATCTACCCAATGTACCTAAGCCCTCCAAGCTCCTACTCCAACAAGGCTTCTCGGAACCGTATCTTGTCTAGCTCTCCGGATCCCGCAACAAGCTCCATGTTGCATCTGCCATCCTTGGCTTCTTCCAATACTTCTCAGCAGCACCAAAACCTCACTTGACACTCTGAAAGGGTGTGGTAAGTGTTTGGGCTATCAACCTCTCAATGGTATGGAAATGGAGAGGTAAAGGTTGAGAAAATTCCACAAGCAAATGTGTAGAGGATTGTGGGTATAACAATCTCTAACTCTCAAGGTGTTTGGCTAGGGTTTTCTCTCAGAAGCACTCCTCAACATTGTAGTTAGGGTCATAAAATAAGATGATAAAAAAGGAAGTATGAATAACAAAATCTTCATTGAAGATGGTTGCAGATATTTAATTTGATGAAGAGCTTTAATTGTAGCATACTAGCATATATCGTCATTTATTATGAAAATTTAAATATTGTGACAATATGTTATCAAAACTTAGTTGTTTATTGTTGGAAGATGATGAAATTCAATATCATTCTTAGTAGAATTTTTTAGTAAAAAGATATTGCCTTTAGTAAATAGATTTTAAGAAATTATCATAGTAAATAGATATTCATATGTTAAATAGCTATTAAAAAAATTATACTTGATATTATACTTCAAAAAAAAAAAAAAATTCTATCATTCATTTTCTCTCTCAAAGGCAGCATTTTCACGTGCAACCCCCAAACTAGTACTGTATCTATAAAGAGCAAAACGGTGGAAGTACTAGAGAGTTTTAAGGAATTCTAGTTTAACTTGACTATTTTTTAGTTTTAAGGGTTGTTTCATTGCTTCCTCACAAAATTTATTACCTCCAACTAGCTTTGCGGCTTTGCCAAGACTTAATGTATTTTTTAATATTTCTGTATACTCAAGTTTTGGGATATAAGTTTCTCAAAAAAAAAAAAGTTTTGGGATATAACATATAAGCTTGAGTATTTGTAATTATATTTTGTTGTATTGGATTGATCAAATTGGTCATGCGATTTTTCTTCGTGCGCAGCATGCACACATTTGATATGTACATGTATACTAATGGAGTGCTAATGTGTTATCTGACTTAGATCAAACTAATTTATTCTTAAAATTATAAGCACATGGAATACAATGATTGGCACATGTGTATTAAAATTTTCAATGAGACGAAATTACTCTCACTCTCATACAACCTGATCCAAACAACCCAGACTCAAAAATCCCTAAATCTGAAAAGATGAACCCTTGGTTCCCAACTCCATATTCCCACTGGCCTCAATCGGCGGCCCCAGCCTCCCATTCTTGTTGAAGCTAACAGATACTAAAGCAATACAAAAATTTGAACATTCTTGCTATATACATAGAAGAGAAGAAAATTCATTTTGTTATTCGAAAAACTCTAAGGAAGGAAACTGTTTTGCTTGGTTGAAAATTTTAGAAATTAACTTGCTTGGTCTGGTTCGGAGTAAAAAGAGAGATCTTTGGAGGATTCTTGGTTTCTTTGGGTTGGCCAAAAGTTACTAAATCGGTGTTTGAATTTTGTCACATTTGGTACTGTATTGCATGAAATTTGTTGGTGGGCTATGGGTTTAATGAGCTCTGTACCCATATACCCATGACTTGGTCGTAACTTTCATGTAGATTTCTGTACAATCAACGATGGAAGTTTCCTTTAGACACTCCATCGCCGGTGCTCCATCTTCAGGTTAGGGTTGCCAGTTTTGGATTGCCAGTTAGGGTTGTCAATTGAGGTCATGGGATTACGGCGTTGGGGTTTCATCCTTTTAGATTTGTGGATTTTTGAGACTAGGTTGTTTGGATCGGGTTATGTGGGTGTGAGGTTAATTTTGTCTCACTGGAAAATTTTAGTCCACATGACAATCATTGTATGCCACGTTTTTATTATTTTAAAAATAAAATAGTTTGGTCCAAGTCAGGTACCATATCAACACCCTATTATGCCATGTATGACATAAACAGAAATGACGAAAAGTAAAACATTTTGCAAAATTTAGGGACAAAAAACAAAATTTTGAAAATTTAGAGACGAAAAAAGAACTTTTATGAATGTTTAGGGATGAAAATAATATTTTACTCATATGTTTAACATATAAAAATTTTTACATGTAAAATATTTTATATTTTTAGAGCGAAACATTTGTGAGTTGAAAGTAATATTCTTCTTTAAAAAAAAAAAGTTGAAAGTAATAAAAAAAAATTAGAATTATATAAATATTCACAAATTCTTTTGCTTTTGTACTAATTTTTATGAAGACTTGTAGATTTTTTTGAGAAATTAGACTTGTACATTTTTATGTAAAGAATTTGAACTTTTTTTTTTTTGATAGGAGAATTTGAACTATTATTATCGGTCTTTAATTTATCACTTTTAAAAGGCAATAATAATATTTTTTTATTATATTTTTTATGAATTTTTCTCTTCGACTAAAAATCTTGCTCTTTTTTTTTTTTAATATTCTTATTTTTATTTTATAGTTTTTGAACTTTAAAAGCTATTGATGAAATAAATAAAAATTTTTTTTTCTATTTCTTTAATGAAGTCAACATACAAAAGAAATAGTAGTTATATTAACTATAATATAAGAGCAATTGATCAACAATAATTTTGTTATTATATATATATAAAAAAATGTAGAAAATAAAGAAAAGCATCAATGTATAAAAGGACTTTTGGGGGAGGGAGGATTTTGGTTTCTTTGTTTGGGCCACAGGGCATTTACCCTTGACTCGGCCCTTGGTTTTTCAAAACCAACCCACCCCACTCAACGAAAAGCAAACCCAAGATTTTGGGCCGTGCACAACCCCTACTTGTAGTGTTGGATAAACTTACATTAGAGTAGCAAACAGGCTAAACTTTGTCAAGTAGTGTATATTCAAGTTTGGCTCGTCAGAAAAAGTCAAATGCTCAAGCTTAGCTCTAGCTCGTGACAAGCCTAAAAATAGCGCTTGAGCTTGAGCTCATGAGAAAGCCAAAAAGTTTGAGTTTGGCTTGGCTTGGCTTGTCTTGATTAATTAATCAAGCCAAGTTCAAGCTTAATATCAAACTCAAACTCGAGCTCAGGTCAAGTTTTTGAGCTTAAAATCTAAAAAAATTACATTATCAAATACTTAAATCTGTAAAATCAATAAAAAATAAAAAGAAATTAGTATACTCATTTTATCATGCATCTAATCCTACTTATGATTAGCCATTATTCAAATTAAAATTTTACATAATTAAATTCATTTCATTCATCATTCCTTGTTTACAGTTTTAACAATTGTTCAAAATACAAATTTTACGTTCACATTAGATGGTGAAGATTTAGAAAAATACTTGTTTGTAACTATTATGAATGAGAAAATACTAATATTTCATAACTTTAATTTAGATGATTGATAGAGAATGATCATATGTGGCCCACTTAATTAATTTATTTATTTTTAAATGTAACTATAATCTAAAGTGGTTCTTGATCAGTTCAGAGGGAATGAAAAAAATTAAGGTAATAGTAGTGGTCCCATGTTGGTCATGTCATTATTAAAATATGTGTAATAAGTATATTTAGCTAACACATATAAACGTATAAATGAGTCTATGCTTGAATTATTTTGTATTAAGTTTAATAGCTCACGAGCTTGTTCATTTTTTTGCTTGGGCTCGGCTTGTTTATTAAACAAGCCTAAAACTAAGGCTCAAGCTTGGCTTATTTATAAACAAACAAATATAAACGAGTTTTTTATCAAGCTGAGCCTGAGTTGTTCATGATTGACTTAGTTCATTTACAGCCCTAACTTACATTTTTTTATTTGATTTTGCTATTACTAAATTTAATTCACTCATACAAATGGCAGTTTAGCCTCAGCACATGATAGTAATGTTCTTTTATACTGTCAAAGGCAAGAAGGATTAAAATAGGCAAGGAAAAATAATGTGCAAATAGCACTTGCATCAATAAATGTAAAATGGCCCAAAATTTCAGCCAACTAACCCAAAAAATTATCCACATCAATTTGTTTTAAATTGTGCATATTTTATCCACAACTACAGTACATAGGTAAATTAAAAGATTATTGTTCATGTGTAAAAGTATATTTTATTTATTTCTTAATTCACTTTCTCAGTTGGTGTGTGTGAGAGTGATATGGGTTTTAAAAAAAAGTGATTATGTGAATGATAAATGAATATTTTATTGAAATAACTTCTAAAATCAATAATGTGGGAGTTTTTGAAAATAATTGTGTAAAAAAAAAAAGGTTTATATGTTAAAATAGATGAAAATTTTTGTATGAGCTGATCTAAATGCTCTTAAGTGAGAGTTAGTCCCAAAAATGAAAAGATAGTGCGACAAAAATAATTGTTTTAATAAATTGGAATAGTTCCAATGCAAAATTTTCACATACTTTGCTTTTAAAATTTTTCTTTTCCATGTGGGTGACAAAGAACGAGGAGATGAGCTCGTGGAATACATCCCCGGAGTTTCTGCCACACGTATTGCTGATCTTCCCATCTCTACTCAAGGAGATCCTCTAAAAGCTTTGCATCGAGCTCTGGAATGTGTTTCATTGGTGTCGAAAGGGCAGTATCTTCTCTTCACTACGTTTCACGAACTTGAAGCTCAAGCCATTGATGCTTTAAAAGCCAACTTTCCTTTTCCTGTCTACCCTATTGGCCCTGCCATCCCTTACTTAGAACTTGAAAATAATTCCTCTATAACTAATGCTAACAATGGTGTCAACTATTTCCAGTGGCTAGAGTGTCAACCTCCATCTTCGATCTTGTATATCTCAATGGGAAGTTTCCTATCGGTTTCAAATGCCCAAATGGATGAAATTGTTGGTGGGGTGAGGGATAGTGGTGTTCGGTGCTTGTGGGTGTCACGTGGGGAAGTTGGTCGGTTTAATGATGTTTTTGATGATATGAGCTTGGTTGTGCCTTGGTGTGACCAATTGAAGGTGTTGTGCCACTCCTCAATAGGAGGGTGTTGGACACATTGTGGATGAATTCCACTCTAGAGGCTATTTTTGCTGGTGTTCCAATGCTTACTTTCCCTATTGTTTGGGATCAAATCTTAAACTGTAAACAAATTGTGGAGGATTGGAAGATCGGCTGGAGAGCTAAGAAGGGCGTGGGAGCTGGAAATTTTGTGACAAGAGGAGAAATTTCAAAGCTCGTGAGAAGGTTCATGGATCAAAAAAGCGAACAAGGGAATGAAATGAGGGAAAGAGCGAAAGAACTTCAAGATATCAGTCGACAAGCAATTGCTAAAGGTGGATCATCAGAAACAAATCTTGATGCTTTTATTAGAAATATTTCAAAAGGCCAGAGTCATTAAGTAGATTGTTGCACCTTGTATGAGTTGTATCCAGTTATTAATTGAATTGTATGCTGAGTACTGTGCCATTAAGTTCATGTGGATTCGAATTGCTTGATTTTGGGAAAGTTCGTGAAAAGTAAAATTGAAGCTGTCAGCCTATCATACATATGCACAAAAATTTATTTGCATAATCAGAAGAGATTATGTTGCATCTCGTAATTTTTAATTATTAGCTAATTAAGAATTTACTATCAAAAGTAATACTTTTCATTTTCATTTGGTCCATTTAGAAGGTAGAGACTCCGGAAACCTTCAGTCAGGAAGTGTGTAGCAGTAGGCTAGCAATCTTTTAATCGAAGTTACAATTTTTATTATTAGTCTCATGTGTAGTAATTCACTACAAATCGAGCTAAAAGTTTCATACGATGACATGATGATAAAATTACTGAAGATTTTCCTAAAGGATTGAAAATACAATCTCAGTGTTCAAATGTGATTGAACTGAGATCAAGATCTGTTTGTGTGAAGAGAAAATTTGAGAGAAAAGAAAAGAGTAATAGAAAGAGAGAGAGAGAAAGAGTGAGAGAGACTGAATTTTCTTCCTTAATGAATAAACTGAGAGTACAATCATATATATAATGCAACCTGCCTAAGAGATTGAATAACATAATTAATCCAAACTATACGAATCAATTCCATGAAATTAGGAAAGATAGCTAACTCCCTAACTAACAGAAGCTTCACGCCAATACATCTGAATTCAGCTCAACTCTAGATGACGTCGTTCTACCTTCTGAAGCTTAAATATCAAATACATAAAAACAGTGCGTTCTTGCTTTAGTGAAACGGTGTGTTGCACCTATATTCAAAACCAACAGTCATCCCCAAATTCAATCATCTTCAACCTTGCGCCTACTGTGCAATCAAACCAAGACTGAGTACAAATCAACCATTTGCAATTTGTTTTAACTTCTCTGAAGTAGAAACACCATGATCACTAACATCCCCCTTCAAACTTTTGCGGGAGGTATCCAACAGAAGTTTGCACAGACTATTTCACCAAGTGGGTCGAAGTTGAGCCTCTGGCCAACATCAGAGACGTAGATGTGCAAAGGTTTGTGTGGAAGAATATTGTCATTTGGTTTGGGGTTCCTTATACTCTCATCTCGGACAATGACTTACAATTCGATAGCAAAGCATTCAGGAGTTATTGTAATGAGCTGGGAATCATAAACAGATACTTCACCCCTGCTTATCCCTAGGGTAATGTGCAAGAAGAGGCTGTCAACAAGGTCATAGTAAATGGCTTAAAGAAGAGGCTCGACGACGCGAAGGGCAAGTGGGTGGAAGAAGTGCCACACGTACTTTGGGCCTACCGAACTACGCCTCGTAGATCTACAGGAGAGACCCCCTTCTTAATGACCTATGGGGCTGAAGTTGTCCTACCTTTGGAAATTGGGTTCCCAACCCTGAAAACCAGTTCGTTCAATTCGACCGACAACAATGAGCAACTAGAGAGGAGTTTGGACCTGATTGATGAAAAAAGAGAAAATGCATTCGTTCGACTGGAACATTACCAGCAAAAGCTCAAGGAGGGCTATGATGCCAACGTAAGGCTAAGACCTCTAGAACCCGGTGATTTAGTGCTGAGGAAAGTTGTCGGCACCGTAAAAAACCCAGCTTGGGAAAAATTAGGACCCAATTGGGAAGGACCATATCGTATTACTTCAGGGGCTGGCATTGGGGCGTATTTCTTAGAAGATCTGGATGGTTATGTAATACCACGCCCTTGGAATGTAAATAACCTCAAAAGGTACTATTATTAATCAAATATTATCTTTAATCAATATGCTAATTCTGTATGTGAGTAGTTCTTTAAGTGTTTAAACTTAAATCCAATCATGCCTGTAGTCATCAGACCAGATGATTTGGGTTAGTTAACACTCATTCACGGTTCTCTTAAGTGTTTAAACTTAAATCCAATCATGCCTGTAGTCCTCGAACCAGATGATTTGGGTTAGTTAACACTCATTCACGGTTCTCTTATGTGTTTAAACTTAAATCCAATCATGTCTATAGTCCTCAGACCAGATGATTTGGGTTAGTTAACACTCATTCATAGTTCTTTTAAGTGTTTAAACTTAAATCCAATTATGCCTGTAGTCCCAGGACCAGATGATTTAGGTTAGTTAACATTCCTTCAAAGGTCCTCTAAATGTTTAAACTTACATTCGACCATAACCGTAGTCCTTGGACTGGGTCATTTGGGCTAAAGAGTATCTTCATACAGTTATTGTTAATGTTTGAATTCACCATGCCTGAAATTTTTGAATGCATTTAACTTTAATTTATAGTTAGACTCCTCAGTTAGAAATATGCTCTGCACACATTCAAGAAAGCCGGTGAAACTTTCATCTCACTCATCGTTTTCATTACTTATTAATAACTCTTGTATGTACCACTCTCTTCGGCATTGATTTAAGTCACTGGCCTTATTATCATGATATCACGGTTAAGTTCACCTATACTATTATAATCATGTGGTTTAAGCTATTTGCAATAATGCCGAGACTTATAATTTAAGCAACAAGGATATTGAATGTAAAAGTGAGGATTTTATTAATCAAAATAAAGTAGTTTACAAGCCCTTACTTAAAAAAAAAACAAAAACAAACAAAAACAAAAACAAAAACAAAACAAACAACTGAACTAGGTTGTATAAAAGTACAAAATAAAAACTCCTAATCCTATTAAGTCTTCGTCTGAGCAGCCGGGGGATCAATTGTCTGACTGGGCTGGGCAGCAGCAACGTCCGGGACTTGTTCTTTGTCCTTCTCTTTAGTACCCTCAAACTCTTTAGTTGCTTCAGCTGGAGCAAGAGGGGCCTGGCTAGCTGGGGGCTGCTCCTGAGTTTCTGGGAGTTCACGAATGTCTGGATCATAGTATATACTTCCAGGCAGCCTTAAGGGGGAATCTGCAGGAACCCCAGCAGCATCCAGTGCCTTTCCCCACGTTATATCACAGTAGTCTCGGCCAACCGAGGCAAACTGCTCAGTGAGGCCGAGTTGGGTCTCCTCCACCCCCAGCTGGTATGCTGCCTTTCTTTCAGTCTCAACTGCCTCTTTGGCTAATTGAGCATCTTTCTCGGCCTTTTTGGCAGTTTTCTTGGCCTTCTTAAGCTCAGCCTGAAGATCCTTCACCAGTGCTTTCTCTGTGGCCAAATTGATCTCGGTCAAATTCAACAGCTGGCGTTGGTCTTCGGCCTGCTTCTCAGCATTCTTCAGGCCCGCATCAGGACTGTTTCTTTGCTTGGCGATCTCCTTAAACTGCTCAGACAGTTGAAAATACTTCTCCTTTAAGCTACCCAAAGACTTTTCGGCCTCGGATCGAGAGTGGGCCTCTGCTTGGGCCTCAATATATGTCTTTTTGTTCCACTCTTCAGCCACAAAGACTTGTTGGGTAATTTGCACAACAAAAATGATAAAGTTAACATAAAACAAGTAAAAAAAAAACAACAACCTAAAATGAAGAAATGGATTAACTCACTTACCATGGCTAAATCCCTTTTTAGGGACGAGAAGAGTTCCTGCTAGCTGAAGCGCCGGTAAGACTCCATGTCCCGAGGGAGGAGCAGTGGCTGCTCCAAAGCCTCAACGACAAGACCTGCCCTCCCTCCATCATAGTTCCTTAGGGAAGTTTCCCAAGGAATTGGAACTCCATCCAATTCTACTTGGGGGGTCCAAGTGCGAGGTCCTCTACGCACGTCAGCAACAAGGGCCTCATCTCGGCTCTCAGTGGATGAAGCCCTCTTACTTCGGTGGTCTTTCACCACCTTCTGCTGCTTGGTCCCTTTATGCAGAACCACCTCCCCTTCTTCTGTGGCCACGAAGGGCCTTTTCTTCCTCAGATTTGGTAGTGGTTTCAGGCCGAGATTAGGGGCCTGAGGGGGTGGTGGAGGAAGATTCACAGCCGGTTGGGATGTACTAGTCCCTTGGGCTCAGGCTTCTTGCCCCTGTTCTTTATCAAGCTCCTTAAATCAGCCATGTCTTCCTCTTTTGAAGAGTCCTCGGGAAGAGCAGTTATTAGTACAGTAGGGTGGACAACAGATTGCCTGTGAGCCTCCTCCTCGGCTTCCGGAACTGTTATCACTTCAACCTCTTTCGAAGCTTCTCCTTCGAATCTAAACTTGTCTATCTGTTTCTCAAGTGAAGAGATTGAAGAGGCAACTCCTTCACTTGCTGCTACCGGCCCGAGAGAAACCTATTGGATGGGCTGGAGGAGTAAGGGTACACCCTGCAGATTTGGATGTGGCGCGGGCGCAAGGTCGAATGGAGCCAAAAAATCCTTCCGGGCAACGTCTATACAGTTGATGCGGTAGTCCCCCTGTCTTATCGCGTTGCCGATCGGCTGAAAATCCTTCGGTTTCGCTGGGTACCCAAGAATAAGCGGAACCGATAGAAGTTGCCCGTCTTCGCTTACAAAAATCTCTGAGCGTAGCAAGTAATTGAGGGCGGCAACGTTTGTAAGGCTGAGCCGAGGAGAAACGTGGTCTTTATCTATTAGTATTATAGCAAAACTTAGTCAGAAACTTGAAAGGCATAAAAAAAAATATAAATATTATAATAAATAACAATAATAAAATTCAAAATTACTGGAAAGTGGAGATCCTAAATCTACTGTCAGTAAACCTAAATCTAGGATATTCTACCTGGTTCTCCTGGCCTGGTCGGGCAATGAGGGCCGTCATGCCACGCGCTTGAGACAATCACATAGTCGTCTTTCATCCCTTTATTAGATTTGGGAAGGCAGGAGACGAGCCTAACCACGTCGGACCGGGATTTAAGATAATATCCCACCCCTTTTTGGCTATGGCACTCGTACATATGTACCACATCGAGTCAGGTGAGGCCCAACCCTCGATGGCGGTTCAGATCCTCAACTGCTCCTAAGATTCTAAACATGTTGGGTGCACATTGATCAGGGCTAAGCCTATGGTTTCTAAGATAATTACTAGTAATGGGACCCATAGGGATGGTCATCCCCCCTTCTAGAAAGGCGATGATGGGGATAACAACTTCGCCCGTCTTTCGATCTGTTAGTATTCTTTCCGGAGAGCAATACTTCAGACCCACATCTTGAGGTATGCGGTATGTCGCCTTAAACTCCTCTATTTGGGCGGGGCTATCTACCAGATACTGGAATCTACCCATCACAATTAAACAAAAAGATGGAATCACTAAGTGAAGTGACTAGGGAATGATTATTCGAAAGCCGAGGAGGTTGGCTGAAGAAGGAGACGAGAGGTTCAGAAGTTGAAACTTACGCAAACCAAATCGGAATGTGATCCTTGAACTCGCAGAAAGATTCTTATGGATTCTAAAAAGGAGCTAGGATCGGTGATTGGAAGAACTTGAAGGATTCGAATGCTTGAGTTTGCTAAGTGCTCTAAGAATTTGTGAAGTAAAGAAGAAGTAACCTGTTCTGAGGCTTTATATAGGGACAAGCGAAAGAGTAGGAGTCGTCCCGCCCAAATTTTGAGAAAGAATCACGTCCGTTGGATCAATAGCCCACCGTTGATACCAAAGACAAAACGCCGCCTGGAGTAATTGATAGTGCATTGGGAATACTGAAACGACAACAGCATTAATGAAGCGCCTGCATCTGCGCCTACGCGTGGAAGTTCAAATACTTTTATTATTTTAAATTTCTATTTCGTGACAAGTCAAAATCCTATTTTTTCTCCTCGGATGCGAGGGAAAAACTAAAATTTTGAGAGACTATTATGGGGGGTGAAAGCCCAACCTAATGTATTGGGCCTGGGGCCATATTCGAAGACTACTAGATGTCCGAAGAGAAGAAAATATCTGGGAAAGGGTCCATGTGGAAGAATCATACCTGGAAATGAATGAGGGATACATTCCGAAAAGGTCATCAGTCTTCCGAAAAGGTTTTCCTCCTCGGATACGAATGTCCTTGATCAATCAAATGTGTGGAGGATCAGAATAATCTTCCTAACGGTTCCAATAACGAAGATAAACTCTAAGCACGTCTGGAGATGATAAGAACGAACAAATATCTAAAGGGAAAAGCTGCTACAACCATGTTTAATGCATTACAGCTACTTTTCTGGCCGCATTTTTGTGGAGAAGACCCCTGAACAGTGTAATCTCAGCTACCACCACTCACAGAAAACTAAAAAGAAGACTTGACATGACATATACTCAAGTGGATACTTAGATGAAGACCAAGTGGACGATGAAGATGAGGGGTGAGGATGCTATATAAAGGGAAGAAGCCTCTGATGAAGGGGGAGGAAGAAAAAGGGAGACAAAGAAGATAAATACGATTTTACTGTAGTTCTAAGTATTGTAATCATCTTTATTTAATAAAAATCTCTTCGGACATTCATTGGGTCAATTGTTCAAGCCTGATTGCATGTTAATTCATCTTTAACTATCTTAGTTAGTCACTGTGTGATTCACAACTAGCCTAGCTCTTCCACCCACTTTCTACAAATTTATTTTTCTGGGTTCAGTGGGCTTATAATCCATATCTCTTGGGCTTATAATCCATATCTCTTGGGCTTAAGTTACAAATCCTGACCCTACAAAACTAAATAACAACAAGTGTACAATTATTCAACAAAAAACCTATTAAGAAAAAAATAAAAAATAAAAAATCTTTAATCATTCAAATTTGTAATTCATTCAACTCATTACATAAAAAAAATCTATAATTTTATTTTTTTTCTTCTTAAAAAATGGTACCAAGAGAAATAATGCCACTACAACAAACAAGACCTATGGTGACGAACACTTTTCATCATTAAATACACTTATTTCGTCACCTATGACATATGATGACGAAACGTAATTCGTCGTGTAATCTCAGTCACAGAAAGTCGTGGTGACAAAAATTTTTGTCACTAAATTGTTTTAATTTTTTTAATAAAAAGAATTATAGGTGACAAAAAAAATTTTGTCACCTAATATTTTCCTCACTAAACATTATGTTTAGAGACAAAATAAATTCGTCACAAATTATTTTTAATTTTTAATTCTTTTTATTTCACTATATTCTGTGACGAAATATTTCGTCACTAATTGTATTTTTGTATTTTTAATTTTCCAGTTTTAATGGATTCAGTGACGAATTATTTCTTCACCAATTTTTGTGCATACTCAGAGTTCAACCTGTTGGTGACAAAACATTTTGTCACCAACTACATTAACCTGTTCTTTACATTTAATTGTCATTACATTATACATTAACCTATTTATTTCCAATCACATTCATAAAGAACTCATTCATACAATCTTTTCCAACCACATTTAGAAATAAATCATCCATAAAATTTAAAAAGTAAATAAAAATGTGTATTCTATTAAACCCATTAAAGTAAGTAGTTTACAAAATAATTACAACAATATATATAAATGAGAGATATGTCCCCCATACATTACAAAAACAAAAATGGGTTCAAGTAGCACCACAAAAAAATGTATTCTTGCCACCAATCTTTATCTGCCCAAATCTGAATAAAATACATCAATACCGTCAAGCACAAACATTAATTATGTTAATAATATAAGATACATTTTTAGCAATGTGTTAAAAGTAATAACACCCTTGCATATAAGTCACAAAAACTTATAAAGCAAAGATATATTTTCAAGTATTGTGTAATGCACACTTACACTTAGTTCTATAACCATGAGTCCTATTGGTGTGCCTAAGTTTGTACATGTTATATTGGACCAACAAGTTTCTCATCAAAAGCCATGTTGTAAGATCTATATCCGCTACTTATAAAAACAAATGGACCCAATATGTTAAATATACCCAAGTTTTGAATTGGCTTAACTACCACATTGATAGCTTAAAAGGTTTCAGTCATGCTCCAACAATTTGATGCACTAAAGTCATCCAAAAAATTATGTCTAGGAAACATTCATACTCTAACACTATCATGCTAATCTGTTTGAGAAACACCTTTAGCAATGTGCTAAAAGTATTATGTCACCATTGCATAAGTCACCACAATTCAAAAAAGCTAAGTTGTATAAAGCAAATATATATTTTCAAGTATTATGTAATGAACACTTACGTCTAATTCTCTAACAATGAGTCATGTTAGTGTGCCTAAGTTTGTACATGTTATATTGGGCTTGAAGGTGGTGTTTGTGTAGCTCACTTATGGCCCCTAGAGGCCAAAGTCTTGTTCCAACCCAACCACCCCCCCCCCCCCCCCACAAAACAAAAAAATAAGATAACTTTGTAATTCCTATTATTATGAAATGCTTTAATAAGTTCACAAGCTTCTTGTATATTTGATTAGTGTCATAGAAAGTGTCATTAATATATGTTACACGTCATAATAATAAAATTTTATCATCAAACTAACCATCGATACATTCAAAGATTTCAATCATGCTCCAACAATTTGATGCACTAAAGGCATCCAACAATTTGATGCTTCACGCGTCTCTCTATCTACATCACAACCATTTTTACAAAATATTCACCCTATAAGAACCCATGTTGAACCAAATTCAATAATTATAGATTTTAAAAGAACTATAAAACTTATTAAAATGGTTTTTCCTATTTGTACAAACTCAAAAGTGAACCACACTTTTTATAACCAAAGTAAGTAAATTTGCATGCTCATGCAATCCTATAGATTGGATTTCCTAATAAGATATCATTCATAAGATGGTGTTGCATTACTGTGGACGATGGAACTGTCAAATGTGAGAAAAAAAATAAGTGTACCACCAAATGTAACAAAAGTACAATCAGAAGTAATGTTAATACTACCAAATATGATAATGGAACTGTCAAATGTGAAAAAAAAAAAAAATAGAGTACCATCGAATGTGACAAAAGTACAATTAGATGTGATGTTAATGGGACAATGGAACCATTAAATGTGAGAAAAAATAAAGGAACTACCAAATGTGACAAAAGTATAGTCACATGTGATATTGGTACTGCACAATGTGATAATAAAACAATCAACTGTGAGAAAAAAAATTAAAGAAACCATCGAATGTGACAAAAATACAGTCACATGTGATTTTAGTACTATATAATATAAGGATGGAACTGTCAAATGTGAGAAAAAAAATCACTAAATGTGACAAAAGTACTGTTAAATGTGATGTTGGAACTGCACAATGTGAGGATGAAACTATCAAATTTGAGAAAAAAATAAGGGAACCACTAAATGTGACAAAAGTATCGTCACATGTGATATTAGTATTGCATAATATGATGATAGAACCATCAAATGTGATGAAAAAAATAAGGGAGCCATAAATGTGACAAAAATACTATCAAATGTGATATTGGAACTGTACAATGAATGATGAAACTATGAAATGTGAGAAAAAAAATAAGGGAACCACCAAATGTAATAAAAGAGCAATCACGTGTGATATTAGAACTGTACAATGTAAAGATGAAATCGTCAAATGTGATATTTTGGTAACCTAGTATATCAAGTTGTAAAAAAGGAAGTAACGAGTAGAATTACCCAGCATGAATATCATCCTTGTCTTTATCACCTCAAGTACGTATTCGTTCATACTTGTCTATAGCCATTTGAACTTACTAGTTTATTAGAGAAGAGAACACCAAAATTGAAATTTACAAACCAAATTAAAGAAAATTAAATTAGTTTTGTTGAGTCAAAGTATCAACCACAAAAAATAAATTTAAAATATAGCGCCAAATACGAATATAAGTCATCTTTAACCAATGCAATGGAATTATTGACATTGTGACTTCATTCATAGAATTTTATTGACAAGCAATATCAGGTATACACGAATACCCAACAAAGCTCCAATCATATTATCCATAGAATTGCATTGATAAGCAATAGCAGCTATACAAAGTACAAACACTCGATCAAAGCACCAAACATAAAAAAGGAATTATTTTGGAGTTTTAGCTATTCCTAGGCACTAATACTGGGCACTTTAAATCAAATAGAGTACTGAAATAACAGTGAAGCATAAGGAAAAAGGTAAACAAAATTCCAAATCAAATAAGGAACTCATGATTTGTTTTGATATCATTTAAACACTTAGCATAGCAACTTTAAAAAATAAGAAAAATTAAAACAAAAAATTAGAACGATGATAAGGAACAACTTAGTGCCCGTTTGTTTGCGCGTTTGAAGCCCAAAAGTTGGCTTTTCAAAAAAGCCAGACCAAAACACGCGTTTGGTAAATATAAAACGCAACTTTCCTGAAAAAGTTGGCGTTTTATTTTTCTGAAGAAGCGCGCGTTTGCGTTATGGGTCTACTTCGGTCCATAACCAAAAAGTCCAATGCGCGTTCCAGAAGTATCCGTTGCTAATTCATTCAATTACCAAATTATCCTTGATAAAAAGCCCTCAGTTCTCACGCCTGTCCGCGCTCACTCTCACGCCTCTCATCTCAAGCATAATCAAAATATAAACTCAAAAACATAATCTTAAAATTAATCAAACCACAACAATAAAAGCAAAAAAATTCTTGCTCTCATAAAACTAATATAATTTAAACAACAAATCTAAAATCAAAACAACAACAACAACAGCAGATCAAGAACAGGAAAAAAAAAATTAGAACAATAAATGATCAAGAAAAAAAAAATAGAAGCCGATCTGACCCCTGGTTGCATGCACTCCGCAGTGAGGAGGAGGAGCAGCGGTGGCGGTGTGGTGGAGCAAAGACGATTTCTCCTTTCTCTCCATGCGTGTCTATGTGTGTTTGAAGATAATGACACCAAATGGCAAGCAAGATTATGGAATCAAGTATCACAGAGAGAGCTAGAGAATTTATGGAATCAAGTATCACAGAGAGAGCTAGAGAATCAAGTAAAAAAAAACAAAAAAACAGAGAGAGCAGAGAATGAGAGAGCTGGGGAAATAAGGAGGAAAGAATGCTCTGGAATCAAGTGGAATATAAAGGAAAAAAAAGAGATGAAGGAATCCTATGAGTATACGTGTGTGGTGGACAAAATGCAAGAGAAGAAAAAAGAAAAGAAAAGAGGAAACACGTGTGTGGTGGACAAAATGCAAGAGAAGAAAAAAAAAAGAAAAAAGAAAAGAAAAGAGGAAACGTATGGATTAAAGAAAGTCAAAGAATTAGAAATCACAATTTAAAAATACTACCACAATATTTTCACAATAAATTTTAAAGGATAAGTTATTATTAGCTAATATTTGTGAGAAAAAAATAAATTTTTTAGAAAGAGAAAAAAATCATTTTAATAGTATGTTAAAATTAAAATCTGTATCAATTTTTATCACAATATTTTCATGATAAATCTTAAGTAGTAGGTTATTATTAGCTAATATTGGTGAAAAAAATAATTTTTTTAAAAAGAGAAAAAAATAATTGTAATAGTACTTTCAAATTAAAATCAGTATCAATTATCACAATAATTTCACAATAAATCTTAAGTGGTAGGTTATTATTAGCTAATATTGATGAGAAAAAAATAATTTTTTTAGAAAGAGAAAAATTAATTTAAGTATATGAAGTAGTTGATTTAAGTATGAAATAAACTCGCATTAAAAAAAAAAGTATGAAATAAACTCCCTTATATATACATTGTCCTTTTTGGTAATTTATCCCTCAAATTGCCACTTTTATAATTGCTAGCCAAACGCTCAGTTTTTTCAAAAAGCACTTTTTAACAGCTTTACCAAACACTCAGCTTTTTGAAACTCAACTTTTTCATTATGAACTTTTTGAAAACTCAACTTTTTCATTATGCACTTTTACAAAAAGCTAAACCAAACTCACCCTTACTAATGAAGCACCTTTTCAATTCCTTCTAGAACCTTGGATCTCTAGTCAAATCATGATATCATAGGTTCTAGCAGCTAAAAAATGTTCATAAGCTTGGATTTAAAAATAAGGACAAGGATCGCACACAAGTGTACATGAATTGCTGCAAACAGGATTAGGTGGCAACTATTCATGGTGACACTTGTCCTAGTATCATGTGAAATACACATGATTAGTTTTAGTTTGTATTGTCCGTTAAGTTGCGACGTTTCTCACTCTCTAAATGTCAAACATGCATATCCATATCTCTTTCTCTCTCTGAAACCATCACTCTCTCTCCTCTCTCTTTGAAATCATCAAACTCTCTCTCCATCTTTCTTTCTCACTCTTCCTCCTTTTTCGTTCTGATCTATGCACAGTGAGGATTTTAAAATCACTCTCTTCTTTACCCATCAAGCCATCAGGATCCATTTTCTCTCTTCTTCACCTCCTTCGTCCATCCCTTCTCTCTCTTTGCCATCTCACACATTTAAAAAAAAAAAAGAAAAAAAAAAAAGCCATCTCAGGCATTAAAACTAGCCAAAGATAAATCTGTCTTCATCTCAAGAAGCTTTGAATTAGTTTCATTCATCAAAAAGTACATTAATTTTAGTCTTGAATATTTTCTTTGCATCCAAACAGCAAGAATCCAAAATCCCAAAAAAAAAAAAAAATCCCTGATAAAACCCAATTGAACAAATTGTTCATAGTTGGTTCATGTAATGGCCTAGTTTGTCTGGTGGATGATGCTCCCAGTGGCGACCATGTCATTTTTCTAATTCTCTAGAACCCTTCTATTCGTAAAGCCATATCCCTTCCAAGCTTTGTTGTTAATGTCCCAACTTCTTATAAGCCCGTTGCGCACATAGCACCAAATCTAAACCCCAATTTCCAAAAAATTTGCACATATTGGAGCCAAAATCCTCACTGTGCATAGATCGGATCTAAATTTTTGGAGGATTCCTTGTTGCATGTTGGATCTTCGGTTTTAGGAGGGATTGGTAGCAAGATTTTTTTTTTAGGGTTTAGGTGGCTGTGGTTTCTGATGAGATGAACGAAAAAGGAGGAAGAGTGAGGAAGAAAGATGTAGAGAGAGTCTGATGATTTCGAAGAGAAAGGAGAGAGAGTAATGGTTTCAGAGAGAGAGAGAGATATGGATATGCGTGTTTGACGTTTAGAGAGTAAGAAATGTTGTAACTTAACGAACAATACAAACTAAAACTGATCATGTGCGTTTCACATGATACTAGGACAAGTGTCACCATGAATTGTTGCCACCTAACCCTGTTTGTAGCAATTCCTGCACACTTGTGTGTAGCAAATCCTTATCCTAAAAATAATAATAATTAGAACAAAGTGATATACGTTTTATCGAAATAAAAAAAAAAAAAAATTAACAGGGGCTATGAGGGTTGGAACAAAGATTATGTGGTAACTTTTTGTTTTGGGTAAATGTGGGTTACAAGGGATTAGATTTGGGAAGCTTTCTTTTTTTATTGTTAGATTTAATGCTTTCTAGGTGTCTTATATCTGTTTAAAAATGGGACGAATGAGAGAATTTTTCAATGGGAGGTGAGCTAGACCCTATATTAATACTTTTTTGGTACAGTTACCAACTAGTGAGTGTGCGTTTGGCATCAGCTTTAACTTTTTGTTGATTGCTTTTTACTGAAAGTGTACTATGATATATTTGTATTTTGAAAAAGGTGATGAAAAGTAAGATTTTAAAAAGTTGTGCATAAAAGTTAAAACCTAAAAGCTAACAAAATAAATTGGACCCAAATAAACACTATATATATATATATATATATATCATATATGTGCAAGAACAATTTCTTCATGTAAGAACACTATATATATGCAAGAACACTATATATATGTAAAAGCATTGACATCAACTATGCTATGCCAAATGTCATTTTAACACACCAAAACTTATTTTATCAATTTTAGAACACCATTTTACAATACACTTTATATCACATCTTCTATTTTAGCATTACATTACATTAAAATAATTTTAAAGAAAAAACTAAACTATATTAAAAAAATTAACAAAAAAAAAAAAAAACCAAACCAAACCCCAACACATATCCATCACCCCAAATCCCACCATCACCGTCCATCACCCCCAAACCCTCCACCACTGCCATCGGAACCCATCTCCAAAGACACCAAAACCATCACAAAGCTCATCCCAAAACTAAAACACAAACACCATAAGAAAAACAAAAATAGAAATACAAAAAGTAAATAAGAGAAATAGATAGAAGAGAGAGAAGAGAGAGAGGGTGGCGGCCACTAATGGTGACTTTGTTGGTGTGCTCCATAGCCATTTTAACCCATAAACTATATCACAAATCCAAAACCACAGCACAACCTACAACCACCAATTTCAACCTCAAAAACAATTCCAACCACAAATAATCCTCAATTCCAACCATAAATAACCATAGCAAACCTCAACAACCCCCACCACTACAAAATACACTAATTTTAACCCAAAAAAAAAAAACACTGACGATTAGGGCTGTCCACGAGTCGAGTCAGATCAAGTTTTGCCTCGACCTGCATCCAACCCATCCTAATCAAGTGGAGCAGATCTCAACCCACCATTGGTTGGAATGGTTGACATTGATTGTATTGGGTGGATCTGACCTTCAATAGGTGGCGATCAATTCAGTTGGATTTGTAGATCTAAAAAAGGCTAAAATCCAGCAAGTTAATGGTAGAAATCAATGAAAATCTAGTGATATTTCCACTGGATCTAGCAAAATCTCCCTAGATTTGGCGAAATTTTGCCAAATCCGATGGAGATCTCATCAAATCTAGTTGAGATCTAGCCAACTCTACTTTCTCTCTCTCTCCCCTCATAGATCTCTAAGTTCTTCTCTCAAGATTAGATCGCACTCTCTTGTATCTCACTCTCTTTGTAATTGGTTTTATATGAACCTTGTCAAGTAAATACCATCCAAACCAAACTTGCTTTCAAACCAACTTTTTAGCTAGACCAAGTAATAGCCTCTCTTCATAATAGATTACATAAAAACTTTTGTTGAAACTAACATCAAAATTTCTTTCACCCAACATTTGCTTAGCGTAACCTATTCCGTTTGATTAAAAGAAAAATTAATAGGTTTGCGGGTTCAAAGTGTTTATAGTTGTGAGTTTCGTTTGGTTTGAGATGGGTTAGTTGTTCTGTTTGCAAGGATAAACTCATTTCCCTGTTCCCTGTTGCTTGTTCTACATCCAGATTAAAAAAGTGATGAGGAAAAGTTAAAATTAAATTAAACTAATTTTTTTAATTAGATTTAGTACTTATTTTAATTTTTTTAGAAGATTTTTTTAGGTTGTTGTTGAGGGCCGTTATTTTGTTGCGCAACCATGTGTTGTTTGTTGGAGGGGTGACCTTGTTAGACCCGAATATGTTTGGGGAGTTGCGTCTGGAACTTGACATTGGACCACGTAGTCCAATGGCTTTCAGCGTATTTTTAGGCCTACAAAATAGGTTCAGTCCAAAGTCTAAGAATCATGATAATGGTTGAATAAATAAATAATATGTGTTTGATATAATAGCTTTGATTAATAGTTGTAATAGTAGTTGAAATGAAGTAATATGTATTTAAAGGTGAAGTAATTATGTATTCAATAATGTAGATTTAGAGATATGGAAATGTAGTGACTTATTTTTGTATGGTTTATAGCTCCAGCTGTATAACATCAATGAGTTGATAATATTCCAGCAGAATGACTCCAGCGGTGGAGAGGCAGTTTGTCATGATAACTTCATGATTGAAGGGGAAAAATGGGTGCAACTAGAGGGAGAGAGAGTATGTCCAACTGTGTGTAGAGGCTGGTTAAGTTTGTCCCTTTTATCATGCACTTAAATGAATTTCCCCCTTGATAATGCTCTTTTAGTTATTAGTGAAGTTTATGAATGGTATGCCTTCCATGAGAAGGACTTTTGTAAGATAGATTTGTGCCTTCCATGATAAGGGCTTTAGTATGAGGTCTTTGTGCCTTCTAGGAGAAGGACTTTATGTATTAGAAGTCTATGCCTTCCTTGAGAAGGGCTTTTGTAAGAAGTATTTGTGTCTTTTAGGAGAAGGACTTTAGTATTAGATGTTTATGCCTTCCATGAGAATGACTTTTAGTATGGGTGTTTGATATCTCTTGAGAAGTATGAAGATGGTAAATGATATAGATGTTTTGTGGGATGTAGTATTTGTAATATGTATGGGTAATAAGTATGAATACTTGGTGAGAGAAGAGTTTGTAATATATATGAGGAATATGTATGGATAATTTGTGAGAGATGTAATTTGTAAGATGTATGAGAGATATGTATGGGTATTTTGTGATATATGTACTTTGTAAGATGCATGAGAGATATGTAAGATGGTAAATGAATTATGTAAGAGTTGCTGGAAAGATTATAATGATGGCTTGTGTTGCTTTCGAAGAAAAGGGATTTTATAAGAGAAGTGGATAAGAGTATTGAGATGCGTTTATGGGCAGTAAAATAGTAGAATTTCAGAATGAGAGAGTGTGGGAGTAGAGTTTAGAGGAGTTGTGGTGTGTTGTATGTAATGGTCATGGTGTGTAATGCGTGTATAAGATTGTATAAGAGAAATGGAAAAAGAGATGTTTAGAGATATGGACAACAAGATAGATGTATTTTCCATGGTTATTGATTTTGTTCCGTTTCGGCTAGAACGGTCGGAAAATTTCGTACCAGTCACTTCACCGGCACAAAGCACCCCTTTGTTCCACCTCGGGTTGAATTCCAGTCGATTCCGACCCGTTTTGTTCATTCCAATAGATTTCGATAAGTTTCGCCCGGTATACCAATTCCAGCCGGTATTGAAATCAAACCCGATCAACCCATCTTGTCACAACACCAATCACTTGAAGAAACGCATCCCATCACAGCAGTCTTCTTTTTCTTCTTCTTCAGTTTTTCTGTGCGTTTCATCCTTTGCAACTCTTCTTTCTAATTCTTGTTGTGGCTATTTTCTACCCAGTTCAACTTTTTATTATGCTTAGTTTTGTTTTTTGTAATATTATTATTTTTAGTTTTGTGAGCATTCACATGACTAGCCTAACTAGTATTTGAAAGGGAAGCTTTAATTCAGCTTTTTATGTTGACTTGTTAGCCCCCTGCCCTCCTCCAATCCACGTTGTCATCTAGCTTTTTTATAAAAATAAATTTCAGCTTTTATTTTTCATCTTTCATTATTTATATACATTTTATCTTATAATATTCTAAAAAATTGTTAATATTAGTTTATTTAGGAAGCTGAAAAATGGGAAAAACTGAAAAAGTAGTCAATAGGAAGCTTCTTGGAAGCTCACTTGTGTACAATTACCCAAAATGTGAGTTTTATTTACAAAAAAAAAAAAAAAACCAAAAATAAATGTTTTTTTAAAATAATAATCCCACTTTTTTTTAATAGAAAACTATATTAAATTTATTATTTGATATAATAGTAATAATAATATATAAATATATAAAAAATATATATATATATATATATATATATATTTTAGCTATAATTCCAAAACGGTTTCCGAAATTGACCGATACCGCAATATTTCATTCTAATGAACAAACCGAAACAGGTTTCGAAATGGTATTCATAACATTGATATTTTCTAAATATGGAGACTGAGAGAATGAGCATAAGATGAGTAATGGTGTAGTAAGTGTATGGAATGGTGTGTCTTAGGCTTTAGCTTGATCCTCTTTATATAGAGCCAAGTCTGAAACTAAATCAGTTCAGCTGGAGGAAAGACCAACAAAATATGAAAGGATTTTAGCAAGAAAAAGATAGTTTCTTTGGTTGGTTTTTGTATTTAGCCAAATAAGGAAATTCTATAATGTTAAGGCTGTTGAGTCAACTACCCCATCTGTTTTGAAATAACTATCACAGCTGTCATAAGACAGTTGTTGCTTGGAACTGAAGTAGATGAGGTCAGCTGGATGATGTTAGTCTGTTGGAGAGAATATTCAGAATTTATTTCTTGGATTTAGCTAAAAATGATAAGATCTCTTTTAAGGATATCTTGATTGTTTTGGGTATAGCAGCTGGCTGTTGGGATTGAGCATTAAAGTTTCGTTTAAGAGTTCATAAGAGAATGAAATGGAATAGAATGGAATGATCATAAGGGAATGGAAAGGAATGGAATGTATTTAAGAAAGGAAAATGAATGGAATGAAATTAAGTAACATTGATTGGATGTTTTAAATTAAAGGAGTGGAAAGGATGGAAAGGAATAAAAATGAATGGAATGTAAGTAATCTTGTTTGGGAGTAATATAAAGAAAATGGAATGTAATCATTTTATGACAATATTACTATTAGACCCCTATTTTAAAATAAAGTGCTGAATATATAGGGGTATTTTGGGAGTTTAATAAAAAATTTATTAAATCTAATTTCATTCCCTCTCATTCCTCTCAATTTCTGGGGGAATAAAAAATTGAGGTTTTAAGGGAATAGAGAGGAATGAGTGTTCCCTTTTACTCATTCCATTCCCTACCACTTAAACTCCAAAATAAGAAAATGAACTTTCCATTCCCTCCATTAAAACTCCCAAACAAGTTAATGAAATAATATTCTAAAATTATTCTTTTTATTCCATTCCATTCCCTCCTGGCAGGGGAATATTTGGTATGATCATGGTAGATGGCAACTGGATATAAAAGATATTATGAATATTTTATATTTGAAGATTAAAGATAGCCAATCAAATTTAACCATGTGTTTGAGTTGAATTTTAGTATTATAGTTTATGTTGAATAATATGATTAGGTTTCCAAATTTGTATAGTAACAGCTAGAGATAAAAAATGAATAGTTATTTTGTCAGCATTTATATGGCTGGAGTTTTTGAGTATTTGTTATATGATGAGTATTATGTTTTAGTTAAAGAGCAATGAAGAGTTTTATCATTTTAAGTTTTTATGTGATAAGAGAAGCTTGCCAAATATTATGTGTTACACACTGACTCGTTAGAGTTCAAGGAGTTGGAGAAGACATGCTAAGCAACATGTTTCTTTTATCAACTTTAAATTACTAGAGCTTTACTGAACAAACTTCTTGGCCCTCTAAACCACGACTTTTAAAGTTTTCCCAAAGTGACTCATGAATTTGGATCATGAGTTGAATATGAGATGATGTACCTTGGGCTATGTTGTCATTTTGTGTAAATCTGGGCTTTTGTTGGAGAAACTGCCTTCCATGAATATGAGAGAGGTAATATGGGCTGTGAGTTTTGATTCATTGCTTGAGCCTAATCTATATGTTGATGTTGATGATGTCATGGGTTACGATCCCAATTGATGAAGAGGAAATGTGGACCATGAATTCACCTCCTGAAGTAAGGATCTTGTGGGCCATGTGAGTCCAATCCATGTAGTTGGATAAAATATAAGTTTATCTTGGGCTTTAAAAGAGATTTACCCAAAATTCAATAATATGTTAATGTGGTGTGGGTTGCTAATGAAGTAATGTCATGTGGTGTGAAAAAAGAGTCCTTAACAGTTAATGATATGGCATAAGAAATCCGCGTGGTGTTATTTTATTTACCAACCATAAACATGTGGCAAGCTGATATGTCGCTTAACAGACACATTATCATATTTTTAGCGGTGGGGCTAACAATGTAAACAAAATATAACTTTAGAGGGTAAAATTTAAATTTTGAAACTTTGGAGTGTAAAATTCAAAGACTCAAACTTTAAAGGTACAGTTTACATTTTAGTAATTATTTTTAGAGAAATACTATTATAGGGTCAATTTTTGTAACTCAAACCCACAAGATATGGAGTATGAGCCCAATGAACCCAAGACAATAAATTTGTAGAGCGTGGATGAAAGAACTGGGCCGGATATGAGTTAAACAAGAGTTGATTATGGCATTTGTGAATAATCTAACATGCAACCACGTAAAAACACTGGTAGACCTATGGTCCGAAGAGGAATTTTATTGAATGAAATTAGGTTACAAGTTCCAGAGCTACAGTAAAATGGTTCTTCCTTCTTTTCTTTCTTTTTTCGATCCCCCTATCAATCAGGGGCTCTCCTTCTTTATATAGCCTCTTTCCTAATCATCCCAACCGTCCATTTGTCCTCCATCTGCTAACATACTTGAGTATGGGTCACATCAAGCATCTTCTCTAACTTTGTGGGAGTGGCGGTAGTTGAGGTTGCACTGTTCAGGGGTCTTCTCCACATAAATGCAGCCAGAAAAGTTGCTGCAGGGCATTAAATGCGATGGTGGCAGCTTTTCCTTGAGATATTTCTTCATCTTTATCATCCCCAGGAATGCCCAGAGCTTACCTTTGTCACCAAGATTGCCAGGAAGGGCATTTGGGCTTTCTATATGTCTATTTGATCAGAACTATTCGTATCCGAGGAGTAACACCTCCTTGGACAAAGGGTGAGCTCTTCGGATTGTACTCCTCCGCCATCTTTGGGTTCGTTGCCCTCAAGTGAACTCTATCCCAGCCCATTATTACTCTTCGGATATAAAGTAATCTGAAAAACAGGGCTCCAGGCCCAATTGGTAGATCTGGGCTTTTACCCCCCACAATAGCCCCTCAAAATCTCAATTTTTCCTTCACATCCGAAGAGTAAAAGTGTGATTTTGAACTGCCACGGAGTAAAAAGTTTGAGAACAGCCACGTGTCTGAACTAGCACGTGTGTAGGCATAGATATAAGCGCTCCATCATTGCCGCTGCGGTTTCCATATTCCCAAGGCGCAGCATTAATTGTACCAGGTGGTGCCTTGTGCTTTGCATCCAACGGTGAATGATTAATCTGACGGACGTGGTTTTTCCCCGGGGTTTGGGTGAAATAACTTCCGCCCCTTTACGTGACCCAGTATAAATCCTCAGAAGACGTTATTTCTTCCTTACCTTGCAAATTTTCAGACACTCCAGCGAGAACAAGCACGTGACTCCGTCCAAATCTCTCAGTCATCGATTCCAGTTTCCTCAGAGTCTTCACGAATCCTTCTACGAGCCGGAAAATCTTTCTCCGACCTAGTTCTCGTAAGTTGTCGTCCATTAGATCCTTTAGTCTTCTCTTCGGCCATCCATCCTTTCGTTTTTAAGCGCCATGGGTAAACTCCAGTACCTGGTAGATAGCCCTGATCAGATGGAGGCGTTTAGGGCCGCATATCGCATACCCCCAAACATGGGGGTGAGGTATTGTTCCCCGGAAAAAATACTAACGGATCAGAAGACGGGCGAAGTGGTTATCCCCCTCATTGCCTTTCTAGAAGGAGGGATGACCATCCCTATGAGTCCTATCACCACTAGTTACCTTAGGAATCATAGGATTAGCCCGGATCAATGCGCGCCCAACATGTTTAGGATCCTAGGAGCGGTTGAGGACCTGAACCGCCATTTAGGATTGGGCCTCACCTGGCTTGATGTGGTGCACATGTATGAGTGCCACAGCCAACAAGGGGCGGGATACTATCTCAAATCCCGGTCCGACGAGGTTAGACTCATCTCCTGCCTCCCCAAATCAAACAAAGGGATGAAAGACGATTATGTGATCATCTCGAGCGCATGGCACGACGGTCCCCATTGCCCAACCAAGCCAGAAGAGCCAGGTGGGACATGCTAGATTTAGGTTCACTAACAGTAGACTTAGGATCCCCGCCCTTTTACACTTTTTAATTCTCTTTGTGTTGCTATTTTCGAGTTACTGATAAAGTTTTGTCGTGATTTTTAACAGATAGGAACAGCGTTTCTCCTCGGCTCAGCCTTACCAATACTGTCGCTCTCAACTACCTCTTAAGATCAGAGATCTTTGTAAGCGAGGACGGGTAGCTGCGGTCGGCTCCTCTTATTCTCGGGTATACAGTGAAGAAGAAAGACTGTCAACCGATCGGCAACGCTATAACACAGGGGGATCACCGTCTCAACAGAATAGACGTTGCTCGGAAGGGGTTTTTAGCGCCACATGACCTTGCACCAGTGCCACACCCCAACCCACGGGGTGCACCGCTGCTCGTCCAACCAGTTGCCCAAGTCCCCCTTGAACCGGAAGTTGTAGGTGAAAGGGTTGGCTCCTCGACCTCCTCATTAGAAGAGCAGATAGATAAATTCCAATTTAGAGGAAAAGCTTCGGGCGGGGTACAGGCCAAACTATCCTCGGACTCCGAAGAGGGGATTGATAGGCATTCCAGCGCCCATCCACCCTTCTGACAACTGCCATTCCTGAAGTCTCTTCGCGCGAGGAAGACATGGCAGACTTAAGGGCGTTAATGAAGAACTGAGGGAAGAAGTCCGAGCAAAAAGGTACTGGGACTTCCCAACCAGTGGCGAATCTGCCTCCGCCACCACCTCAGGTTCCTGACCCCGGCCTAAAGCCCATACTGGACTTGAAGAAGAAAAGGCCCCTCGAAATCGAGGAGAGGGAAGTGGTGGTGGTGCCACCCAAGGCAAATAAGCAACAAAAGGTGGCGAGAGACCACCGGAGCAGAAAGGGCTCGTCTGTTGAGAGCCGAGACGAGGCCGTCTTGGCAGACGTCCGCCGAGGAGGACCTCGCACATGGTGTCCGAGGTTGGAGCTGGATGGTGCTCCGATCCCTTGGGACACCTCCCTCAGGAACTATGATGGGGGAAGGGCAGGCTTCGTTGCTGAGGCCTTGGAGCAGCCACTCCTCCTGCCCCACGATATGGAGTCCTACAGGCGCTTCAACCAGCAGGAACTCTTCCTATCCCTTAAGAGGGATATAGCCATGGTAAGTGGGCTTAGTCTGCTAGGTTAAATCGCTGAGCCTTTTCAATACTTTTTTTTTCTTATGCCTTATACTCGGAGTTTCCATTATGTAGGTTACACAGCAAATCTACGTGGCCGAGGAGTGGAACAAAAAGGCCTACATCGAAGTCCAAGCGGAGGCCCACTCTCGGTTCGAGGCTGGAAAATCCCTGGGGAGTTTGAAGGAAGAATATGCTCTCTTATCTGAGCAGTTCAAAGATATGACCAACCAGAGGAACAGCCTCGACGCCGGCCTGAAAACTGCTGAAAGGCAGGCCGAGGACCAGCGCAAACAGCTGAACATGGCCAAGATCAACTTGGCCACTGAGAGGGAGCTGGTAAAGGGGCTCAGAGATGAGCTTAAAAAAGCCAGGGAAGCTGCCCTACTGGCTGAAAAGAATGCTCAATTAGGCAAGGAAGCAGTAGAGGCCGAGAGGAAGGCAGCGTATACGCTGGGGGTGGAGGAGACCCAACTCAGCTTTACCAAGCAGTTTGCCGCGGTTGGCCGTGACTACTGCGATATCACGTGGGCCAAAGCTTTAGATGCTGCTGGAGTTCCTGCAGATTCTCCATTGAGGCTGCCTGGGAGTACATACTATGATCCAGAGATCCGTGTACTCTCAGAAGCTGAGGAGCATCCTCCAGCCAGCCAGGCCCCTCCTGCCCCCGCGGAAGCAAGCAAAGAGTCTGCGGGTACAAAAGAAAAAGACGGAGAACAAGTCCCAGACCTTGCTGTTGCCCAGTCCAGCCAAGTAACTGATCCCTCAGCTGCTCGGACGTAGATTTGATGTGGCTGACAGTTTTTACTTAGTAGTTGTAAACAATTTAGTTCAGTAGTATGTTTTGTTGTTTGTTTTTTGTTGTTTTTTTTTTTTTTTTACTAAGAGCTTGTAAACCTTTTTATTCAAATTAATGAAATCTTATCTTTTGCATTCAATACGCTTGTTGTTTAAATTGTAAATCTCGCTATTACAGCAAACAACTTGAACCATATGCTAACAGTAGTAAAGGTAAACTCAAACATGCTGTCATGACAATAAGGCCAATAATTTAGACCAATGCCGAAGAGAGTAGGTTACTCAACAGTTAAAAAGGAAGGGAGATGAGTGACGAATATTTCGCAAGATTTTATGTGAGTATGCAGAGCAGGGTTTTAGCTGAGGGGTTTAATTGTAACTTAAATGCATCCAAGGATTTCGAGTATGATAAACTCAAACACTGACAGTAACTATATAAAGATGCTCTTTACGCCAAATGATCCGATCCGAAGATTACAGCTATGATCTAATGTATGTTTAAATATTTAGAGATCTTGGAACGTGTGTTAACTAACCCCAAATCATCTGGTCCGAGGACTACAGGCATGATTGGATTTCAGTTTAAACACTTAGGGAACAGTAACAGTGTTAACTAACCCAAATCATCTAGTCCGAGGACTACAGGCATGATTGGATTTAAGTTTAAACACTTAAGGAACAGTAACAGTGTTAACTAACCCAAATCATCTGGTCCGAGGACTACAGGCATGATTGGATTTAAGTTTAAACACTTAAGGAACAGTAACAGTGTTAACTAACCCAAATCATCTGGTCCGAGAACTACAGGCATGATTGGATTTAAGTTTAAACACTTAAGGAATAGTAACAGTGTTAACTAACCCAAATCATCTGGTCCGAGGACTACAGACATGATTGGATTTAAGTTTAAACACTTAACAACAACATATATAGAATCAGCATATTAACTGGAGAGAACGTTCGATTAATAATAGTACATTTTAAGGTTATTTACATTCCAAGGACGTGGTATTACATGACTATCCAGGTCTTCTAAGAAATACGCCCCAATGCCAGCCTCTGAAGTAATACGATACGACCCTTCCCAATTGGGTCCTAGCTTTCCCCAAGCTGGGTTCTTTGCAGTACCCACAACTTTCCTCAGCACCAGATCGCCAGGATCTAGTGGCCTTAGCTTTACGTTAGCGTCGTAACCCTGCCTGAACTTTTGCTGGTAATGTGCTAGCCGAACCATTGCACTTTCCCTCTTTTCCTCAATCAGATCCAGACCCCTCCCTAGCTGCTCATTGTTGCTGGTCGGACTGAACGAGCTAGTTTTTAATGTTGGGAACCCAGTTTCTAAAGGAATGACAGCTTCAGTCCCATAGTTCATTAAGAAGGGGGTCTTTCCAGTAGACCTGCGAGGCGTAGTTCTGTATGCCCAGAGCACATGTGGCAGTTCTTCTACCCATTTGCCCTTCGCGTCATCTAGCCTCTTCTTCAAGCCATTCACTATGACCTTGTTGACTGCTTCTGCTTGCCCATTACCCTGGGGATAGGCAGGCGTGGAGTATCTATTTATGATCCCCAGCTCGCTACAATAATTCCTGAATGCTTTGCTATCGAACTGTAGACCATTGTCCGAGATGAGAGTGTGAGGAACTCCAAACCGAGTGACAATGTTCTTCCACACAAATTTTTGAACGTCAACGTCTCTAATATTGGCTAGCGGCTCTGCTTCGACCCACTTGGTGAAATAGTCTGTACCAACCAGAAGGTACTTCTTGTTTCCTGTAGCTTTAGGGAATGGTCCCACGATGTCCAAGCCCCATTGGGCGAAAGGCCATGGGCTAGATAGCGGGTTGAGAGTTCCCCTTGGTTGGTGAATGTTTGGGGCGAAGCGCTGACATTGATCACACTTTTTAACATACTCGTGGGCTTCTTTCTGCATGTTCGGCCACCAATAGCCTTGGGTGAGGGCTCTGTGAGCCAAGGATCTGCCTCCAGTGTGGCTCCCACAGATTCCTTCATGTAACTCTTCCAGTAGTAGCTCAGATGCTTCGGGATGTATGCACAACAAATATGGTCCCGAATAGGAGCGTCTGTATAATTTCTGGTCCTCGGACAACTAGAATCTGGTCGCCTTCCTCCGAACTTTGTCAGCTTCCCCCCTCTCTTCTGGCAATACATCGTCTTTTAGGAATTTAATTATAGGGTCCATCCAGCAGAGCTCGGCACGGACTTGGTGAACCTGCATTACCTCTCTTTTTGCCTCTGTGGGCCCATGCAAGTCCTCGACGAGGATGGTTCTCGGCAAATTTTGTGCCGAGGAGGTAGCAAGCGTAGCCAGGGAATCTGCATGTGAATTACCACTTCTGGGAATATGTAGCAAACTGAAAGAGTCGAACTCCGATCGCAGACATTCAACTCGGCTCAGGTACCCCTGCATTCTTTCGTCCTTCGCCTCAAATTCGCCTTGTACTTGACCTACGACTAACCTTGAGTCCGAGAACATCTCCACGGACTTCCCTCCCATTCTCCGGACCATAGCCATTCCCATCAGTAGGACTTCATACTCCGCTTCATTATTCGTTGCTGAGAAGTCCAGCCTTAACGACTTTTCGATGATGATTTTCTCGGGGGATATCAACACTAGCCCCACTCCAGAACCTTTTTGATTTGCAGCGCCGTCCACATACACTTCTCAACGGGAGGGGTCTTGCTGAGAGATTATGCCAACGAATTTTTCATCCATGTCTGACGTAGGCATTTTTTCTTCTAGCTGGGGCTCCGTAAACTCAGCCACTAAATCTGCAAGGACCTGGCCTTTGACCGATGTACGGGGCATATATTTGATATCGAAAGCCCCTAAGATCGTACCCCATTTGGCAATCCGCCCGGTGTAATCGGCGCTTCGGAGTATGGCCCTGAGTGGGAGTTGAGTGAGGACAATGACAGTATGGGCCTGGAAGTAGTGAGGTAGTTTCCGTGTACCGAGTACCACTGCTAGGATAGCCTTCTCCAGAGGCAAGTAACGGATCTCGGCCTTATGCAGTGACTTGCTTACGTAATAAACTGGTTTTTGCACACCGCAGTCTAATCGTATCAACACCAGGCTCACTGCACAGGTAGCTACAGCGATGTAGGCGAACAATACCTCGTCTGGCTCAGGTCTGGACATGATTGGTGGCCGAGCTAAATAATCTTTGAGCTACTGAAAGGCCGAAGCACATTCTTCAGTCCATTCGAATCCCTTCCACTTATGGAGTAGAGAGAAAAAGGGCCGACACCTGTCTGCTGATCTAGAGATGAATCGATTCAGGGCAGCAGTCATCCCAGTCAGTTTCTGCACCTCCTTGGGATTTCGAGGAGCTTGTAAATCGTTGATGGCCTTTATCTGGTCGGGGTTAATCTCAATTCCTCTGTGAGTCACCATGTATCCCAAGAACTTGCCGGACCCCACCCCGAATGAGCACTTGGACACATTCAGGCGCAGCTTGTACTTCCTTAGTACCTTAAAGGTACTTTCAAGGTCCTTCACATGCTCAGCAACAACCTTACTCTTTACGACCATGTCATCTATGTAGACCTCCTGTGGTTCGAACATCCTCGTCATCATCCTCTGGTAGGTAGACCCCGCGTTCTTTAAGCCGAATGGCATCACCTTATAGTGGTAGTTACCAATGGGAGTGACAAAAGCAGTTTTCTCCTGATCGTCCAGAGCTAGTGGTATCTGGTGGTAGGCTTGGAAGGCGTCCAGGAAGCTCATCTGAGGATGGCCGACGGTGGCATCCACCAGTTGGTCGATTTTCGGCATAGGGAAGGGATCTTTAGGGCAAGCCTTATTCAAATCAGTAAAGTCCACGCACACTCGCCACTTCCCACTCTTCTTCTTTACCACCACGGTATTTGCCAGCCACTTAGGATAAAAAACTTCCTTAATAGCTCCGGCTTGTTTGAGCTTCGTTACTTCTTCTCTTATCGCATCAGCATGCTCCTTGGATGGTTGCCGAGGAGGCTGTTTCTTCGGGGTGATCAGCGGGTTTACCTTCAAATGGTGACATATGAATTCCGGGTCCACCCCTGGGGCTTCGTAAGCGCTCCAGGCAAATACATCAAGATTTCGCTTGAGGAACTCTATTAACTCTTCCCTCTCTTGAAGAGGTAGCTGTGATCCGACTTGCAAGAACTTATCAGGATCATCTCCGATAATCACTTTCGTTAAATTTTCACATCGAGTGCCTTCGTCTGAACCTTCGACGGGCAATTCCCGAGACTTTAACTGCTATAAACCCCTTTCGGCTCTGGATGAAGACTCGGCTTCGGGCTTGTGTTGGATGGCAGCCACTAGGCACTGTCGGGCCGCGGATTGGTCTCCTCGGATCTCACGAACTTGCCATTCAGATGGGTATTTGACCTTCTGATGCAAAGTAGAGGAAACAGCCCCTAGTGTATGAAGCCAAGGTCTGGCCACGATTGCCGTATAAAGCGAATACACATCCACAACAATAAAATCCACCTCTACCACTTCGGCCCCGGTTTGCACAGGTAAGCGTATTTGGCCTTTTGGGGTGACAGCCCTCCCTTCAAAACTCACGAGGGGGGAGTTGTATGGTGTGAGATCCTGGGGTTTCAAGCCTAGCCCCTTGTAGAGGTCAGGGTACATTATCTCCACAGCACTACCCTGGTCCACCATCACCCTTTTCACATCGTACCCTCCAATTCTGAAGGTGATAACTAACGCATCATCATGGGGTTGGATGGTGCCAGTCATGTCTTCGTCCGCGAACCCTATAACAGGCGGAGTACCCGACTTAACTCTCTTCGGACCTCTGCCTATATCCCCTTCTGGTGGTCGGCCTACCGACATAACTTTCAATGGCCAGGACCCTGTTCTCCCCGGCGCGGCGAAGATGACGTTAATAGTTCCTAGTGGCGGCTTTGAAGGGTCATCTCTTAGTGGCCTAGAGCCCATCTGCCCTCCTCGGGCGCTGGAGGGATGTAAGAGGTGTCTTAGCCTACCCTCACGAACCAGTTGGTCTAAGTGATCTCACAGGCTCCTACAATCCTCCGTGGTGTGCCCATGGTCTTGATGGTACTGGCAATAGAGATTATGATTACGCCTCTCGGGGTTTCCTACCATCTTATTCGGCCACCTGAAAAACGACTCGTTCTTAATCTTTTCCAAAACTTGGTGCACCGGCTCTTTAAATACAGTATTGACCGCTTGAGGATTGGTCGATCCTGATTGTCCAGCGAAATCTCTACGCAGTTTACTGCTATTGTAGCGGTCCGACCGGAAATCTCTCCTTTCCTGGGGGATTGCTTTGTCTTTTCCCTTCCCTTGTTGCTGATCCTCTTCAACTCTTTTGTACTTTTCTATACGGTCCATAAGTTGACGCATGCTTGTGACCGGTTTGCCAGATAAGGATGTTCTCAAACCATGGTCAGTAGGGAGGCCGAGCTTGAATGTGCTGAGGGCCATCGCATCAGAGTTGCCCTCCATATCATTGAACATCTCCCAGTATCTATCCGAGTATGCCTTCAAGGTCTCACCCTCTTGCATGGTCAAGGATAGTAGTGAGGACAAGGGCCTGGCCACTCTTCGGCATGTGACAAAACGGTAGCCAAATGCTTGAGTGAGCTCTTTGAAGGAATTGATAGAGTCTGCCTTCAAGTTGTCAAACCACCTTATTACCACCGGCCCCAGACTGGAGGGGAAAACCTTACACATTAGAGCTTCATCTCTGGAGTAGACGGCCATCCTTTGGTTAAAATGGCTCACGTGTTCCACGGGGTTCGTTTTACCATTGTAGATGGTAAACGTCGGCTGGTTAAAACGCCGAGGGAGTCTTGCCTCCTCAATTCTGCGAGTAAAAGGTGACCGAGAGATCTAATTCAAGACCCTGCTCATAGCATCATTCCCTACGCCTTCGTGTGATGGAGTTCTAGATCGCTTTTTGCGATGTGACTCTTCTTCGTAGGAAAAGGACTCACTGAACGGTATCCGAGATTTCTGCTGATACGTGACGTCCTGCTCGTCGTCGGAATCGCCATCAGAATACAAGGAAATCCGTTTCCTCTTTGCATGGCGCAACTCTCTCTTCAGTTTTTCAACTTCCAGTTGCAAGCCCCGGTTCTCCTCTGCATGGGACACGTGACTTCCGCCATGTGACTGGCTTTGGCCAGTATGCACAGTGTGCACACTACCCTCACGATCTTGCCTTCTTTCCAAGTTGAGAAAATGGTCTGCATGTTGAGATGCCCTAGATTCTGCTTGTTGTTGACTTCGTTCTACCATCACCAACGGTTGTTTTCACTCCTGCACAAGCTCTCCCCACAGACGGCGCCAATTGTAGGGTCAATTTTTGTAGCTCAAGCCCACAAGATATGGAGTATGAGCCCAATGAACCCAAGACAATAAATTTGTAGAGTGTGGATGAAAGAACTGGGCCGGATATGAGTTAAACAAGAGTTGATTATGGCATTTGTGAATAATCTAACATGCAACCACGTAAAAACACTGGTAGACCTATGGTCCGAAAAGGAATTTTATTGAATGAAATTAGGTTACAAGTTTTAGAGCTACAGTAAAATGGTTCTTCCTTCTTTTCTTTCTTTTTTCGATCCTCCTATCAGTCAGGGGCTCTCCTTCTTTATATAGCCTATTTCCTAATAATCTTAACCGTCCATTTGTCCTCCATCTGCTAACATACTTGAGTATGGGTCACATCAAGCATCTTCTCTAGCTTTGTGGGAGTGGCGGTAGTTGAGGTTGCACTGTTCAGGGGTCTTCTCCACATAAATGCGGTCAGAAAAGTTGCTGCAGGGCATTAAATGCGGTGGTGGCAGCTTTTCCTTGAGATATTTCTTCATCTTTATCATCCCCAGGAATGCCCAGAACTTACCTTTGTCACCAAGATTGCCAGGAAGGGCATTTGGGCTTTCTGTACGTCTATTTGATCAGAACTATTCGTATCCGAGGAGTAACACCTCCTCGGACAAAGGGTGAGCTCTTCGAATTGTACTCTTCCGCCATCTTTGGGTTCGTTGCCCTCAAGTGAACTCTATCCCAGCCCATTATTACTCTTCGGACATAAAGTAATCTGAAAAACAGGGCCCCAGACCCAATTGGTAGATCTGAGCTTTTACCCCCCACAACTATGTTCATAATATTTTCACAATAAATCCTAAATAGTAGGTTGTTATTGGTTGTTATGAGTAGGTAAAAAATAATTTAAGTTATTGATTCAAATTATAACCAATAACAACTTAAACACTTAGGGCACGTTTGGTAGACTATAATAGATACTGTAATGTAATAGATATTCCTATAACATAATTATTCGGTTGTTTGATTATGTTTTTATTACAATGAATAGTTATTCTTTATGAATAGCTATTCTTCAAAATGAGGAATAATTATTCCTTATCATAAGTACTGAATATCTATTCTTTCATCTTATGTAATAACTTTTTAAAAAAAATTCCTAAAAAGCCATTAGTTGCCATATCTTCAAAAGGAAAGAAAATAAATTTTCTTTGTTGTTAATTATTAGCTATATTTTGAACATCCTAAAATAAGTGTATTTTATGAAATTTGACTTAAAAATGATTTAATTACACATTATTTTTATACTCTACTAAATTGTAGATGCATATTCAGAATTCTATTCTTAAATGGTCACCAAACTAATGAATAGTAATACTTATTACATTCCAACTTAACGTATTCTTTATAATACTTATTCCAATTTTTATGTAATAATCATTACAGTGTACCAAATGTGCCCTTATGATTTGTTCTAAAATTGTTGTGTAAATGTTATAGACGTAACACCTATTTTTTTTATAGAATATTTTTAATTTTTTTTTTATCTACTACTACTATTTTTATTTTTTATTTTTGAGAAGACTACTACTACTACTATTTGATCGCGAAGATATATAGAAATTTTGAATTTTCCAATATAAAAAGGCAAGTTGTAAAATTCAAACCAAAACCAAAGAAAAATTCAAAATTAATACAAAAAAGTTATCAGTGTCCCGCGCTGAGAACAGCTAGCGTAACAGCGGGTACCGCCTAATTTCCCATAAGCGCTTACCACGTCACAATCCATCTGGATCTCACCTATAATAATATGGCAACGTTGTGTTTTAAAATAGAACATCCTCATTTTGTGTGCCTCCATCAAGTCAGAGAAGAAAGAGCTCTGTGGTTGTTCTAGGGTTTAACAAAAAGAGACAAAGGCCATTTGCTCTCATTCTATGGTTTTACTTTTACAAACGCCTCTGTTGGACTTGGAGCTCTGATTCTATACCAAAACTATGGCTTTCTGGGGTAAGTTCCCCAAAAAAAGGAACTCTCTTTTTTAGAAAATCATTTGGTTAATAGTCTGGAAAGTTAACTACTTGTCACCTTTTGCAATGTATTCTCAATCCACATGTGTTATAACTTATAATCGTGTGTGTCTATGTGTATATATATATATATATATATATATATATTTATATTTTCAGGAGTTGAAGTAAAACCCGGGAATCCTTTCAAACATGAACATGATGACACAAAAGGACGCCTTCACTTATCAATGGTACTGTTTACAAGGCTGAGCTTGCCAATTTCTATTTAATCCTATGTATTGGTTTTGTATTCTGAATAGATTTTAAGGAAAAAGCTCCGGTTTTGATGTTTTTTTGTTGGTATTGGCTGCTTTTTGTAAAGAGTTTGAGTTTTATTTTAACTGGGTTTTGAAAATTTTGTTCATTTCGATTCATAAAAAGGGTATGGATGTGTTTGATTTAAATCTTCTGTGCCGTGTGAGTTTTGAAGAGATTTTGAGGTTTCCTGAACTGGGTTTTGACTGTTATTGTGAATGATGATGTTTATTTGGGTTTACTCAGGCAACACTGGGGCTTGGTACTGCCGAAGGAAGAAGTATACTTCAGTGCAATATAGGAAACAAGAGTCCTGTTTTTCTTTGCACTTTATATCCTGTGAATTCTGAGTCGCTGCAAGTGAATTTGGAATTCGAGGAGGCTGATGATGTTGTTTTCTCAGTGCTTGGTCCTCGGAGTATTTTCCTTTCTGGTTATTATGTGAGCACTAGCCAGCAGTATCCTTTTGTTGGTTAGGGCTTTGGTATTGATTATGACAAGAAATTATGCTATTTTAACTTTTGTTATTAGTTAAAATTCTATGCAATTAATACCTGTTTGGTCATTGGGGAAAAGTAGGGAAAAAAAAAAGAATTTAGAATTACGGTTTGCTGTTTTATCCCCTAATTTGGAGCTGTTCATTTAATTATGCTTGGTAAGTTTGGATCAGTTTAGACGAGCTTTCCATCTTTTGGGATAAAATCAACATAAAACATTAGGCTTGAAATCTGTGATTGAAACCCTACTTCCCACTTCCCTCTTCTCCACTATCTACTCATCTCCAAACAAGAAAAAGAAAAAAAAAAGTTACATAAATTCTCACCTTACTAGCAACCAATATGGTGGTAGAAAGAGTTTATTGACTAATTGCTTGAGAATTTGTTTTAGGGGTTTCCTTTACTTTTCCTTTACTGAAATGGCAAGAGAACCCTGTGGAGAAGATATTGCTGACACGGAAACAGATTTATCCGAGAATAGTGATGAAGACGAGTACGAGAATAGTTTTATTGATGATGATGAGCCAGAAGTCTATCCACCTTCTCCCATTTCCAATGATGAAAGTATGTTAAAAAAACACTTTCTGGGGTTCATTTTTTTCCTCATGAGTTTTTCTTATATGATGTTAAAATTTAGCCTATAACATTAGTTCTAATTTTTTGTCATTGGTGTAGATCACACCAGATGGAGGGGACTATGTATGTGTCATCTTTGATGTGGTAGTTTCTACATTATCATTTTGATTGAAGTACTCATATCCCAAGTGCGAACAATTATTTGTTCTGCTAATACATGCATTATGCATTTGTGCTGCATGAGAGAATTGGTTTTTTAGTGGACTTGGGTTAGTTCCAATATTGAACCTTTTTCTTTAATGGTAGTTACAAACTTACAATTATCAAACTTGTTTGTGAATGGAATTTGATCATAGTCAAAGTTAACAATAAATATGATAGTGTGGTTGGACTGGTCATGTTGATAAGAGCTGCGTACTTTGCAACTATCAGATTATTGAATCACTTCTGATCAATTATTACTAAATCAAATAATATATATATATATATATATCAACCTAATCTCCTCACATTCCTGGTTGTTCTCATGCATATGCTCTACTTATGTTCTTCAACATTTTCCATATATTCGAATTCAGGGTTATGCTGCTCATTTCCTTGTTTAGCTAACCTCATCGTTCTCTTTCTGTTCCTGCTGAATACATGTCTCATGTGTTTCCATTGTCCAATTAAGATATACCCACTCAGTAGTACATGTTTGTAAATATTTATGGAATATATGCTTTGAATTTTTGCTCTTATGTTTTTTGGTGGTTACAGAGGAAATGTTGTATAATGGGAAACCCAAGAATGGGAAGGGCAGCTGTAGATGGCTTAGGAAGAGCTACCAAATGAGTGACTCTGATGATGGGGGATGTTCTCAACCAAAAAATATAGTCGATGGTAGTAGCGGTGAGCCAGTATTACAAAGTGAAGATAAGGACAGCTTCCCCATTGTAGTTCTCTACAAGAGCAAAACCACCACAAAGAAAACTACTGAGGAAGTAAAAAGCAAAGCTGATGAGGGAAAAGGTAGAACCGGTGAAAAGAAGACAGAAGATGATGTTAATCATGCCATTGAACCAAAAATAAAAGCTGACAATGTGATTGTAGATGCTCAGCCAAAAATGTGAGTACTGCATGACTGGTGTGGCAATTTATCTTGTTTAGAGTCTACTTGGTTTATAATTTTTTTTTGGTCACACAAAAACAATCAGATGTGTTTTCTCAAATGTTTAAGTTTAAGAAAGGTTTCTTTTATTCCTTTACTGCTTATGTCAATGGTAATTGTGTTGAGCAACATTGGGGAAAGTGTTCATTCTGTTTTCCATGCTTGGTGCAGGCAATCTGACTCACCAATCAATTCAATGCCATCTGCTTCTGAAGTAGGCCCCGAAAATGGTGCAAAGCCAAAGAGGAAAAGAAAAGAGCGGTTTAAGGGGGAGAAACCTCTCAAGGCTGATAATGCTAACTGTAGTAATATTCTTAAAGAGGATAAAGCCCCTAAAGATGAGGCAAGGGTTGATAATATGGGGAAAGATACGTGTATGAAAAATGGACAGGAGTGGGAGGCAGCCAATGACAAGTTAGTGATTTTGTGATCTGTGGTTTGAATTTTTAATATCGGTTAAATTGCATATTTGGTCCTCAGCCTTTGACCTTTGTTTCAAAATCTTTCTGATGCTTTAAATTGTTTCAAAAAGATCCTTATTCTTATCTGAGCGATGGAGAATGTTGACGTAGCTAATGGAATTTATGAAATAAAGGTCACTTTGAGGAGGTGGCATGAATTCTATTTGCCATGTCAGAATTTTCTATCCATCAGATGATGATAAGGAAATATTTAAAACAATTTTGAAATTGTAGTGACTAACGTAAAACATTTTAGATTATAAGGATGATTTTGAAACAAAGGTTAAAGGTTGATAACCAAATATGCTAGAATTCTTAATTCTTATCAGTGTGCAACTGTGCATACATATAAAATTCTTAATCAGAAGGTTTATACTGACAACTCTGTTTGTCGATCCTTGTGCTTATGTAAATTTACTTGTGCAGGGGAGTTGAACTGCTAGATACTGTTTCACTGCCTTCCATTGAAGTGAGCCCTGAAGATGTTGAAAGGCCAAAGAAGAGAAAGAAAGGACTAACAAAGGAAGGGAAGAATTATGAAGCAGAGCACAAGCATAGCACTGTTGTTGACACCCAACAAAATGACAAGTGAGTATTTCTGTGATTTGAGATTCGAATATATAAAAAGAAGAATATATATAACATACTCATATACATACATTCAAGCTTAGAGGCATTAGCCACATCTATGCTATGCCCCAAAAGGACTAGTCTAGTTACAATTGAGTCTCCTTGTAAACACAAAGCCTAGATCAACCTAGAACATGCCTGATGTGGAACTCAGTTTTTAACTACACAATACAGTAACTTACTCAATATCAACCTGGGGCATCACAATCTGCTCCACTGAAATCTCTGATGTCATTGTTGGGGCCCTTGTTGTGGGGCAGTGTCTTCGAGAGATACACGGGGTTACTTGGTTGGCACTAATACCAAGGAAAAGTGTTAGTCACATCTGCACCCTACCCCAAAAGGACTACTTTACTCACAATTGAGATTTCTTGTAATTGTTTATAAAACCCAAATCAACCTAGTATGTGCCCGATGTGGAACTCAGTTCACACTTGCCTAACACACACTCAACTAATTGGGACATCACATATTCCTCTTATTGAGAGTTTTTACTAAGGCTTTAGTTTGTTCATACTTTGTCTTATTTTTACTTGAGTAGGGAAGCTGAACTGCCTGAAAATCTTTTGCTGCCTTCCGCTGAAGTTGGCTCTGAACCTGGTGAAAAACTTAAAAAGAAAAGAAAACAACGGGCAAGGGATGTGAAAGCTTCTAAATCTGACAGTAATCATGAAAATATTGTCAGAGAGGATGGAGCTCAGCAAAACAGGGCAAAGGCTGAAGACATTGTCCTTGGTCTGCCTGTGACATTCAAACAAAATCCAAATCCAGCCAATGACAAGTTAGTATTCTTTTAGATTCAATTCTACAAATAATAGAAACACATATAAAAGTTGCATGAACTCCCTGCCCCCCTCCCTTCCAACCTAGTCCAAATACAGGAGAGAGAGAGAGAGTCAAAATCACTAAGGCGCATGCTTAATTCATTCTCATTTTATTGTTCGCTTGTGAGAAGGATGCAATTATGTAGATAATGCTCTTGGCCATCTAGATCTTCTGAATGCTAAGCTGAGTGCAAGGCGAATTGTTCTTTGGGTGACTCTTTCAGTCTTTGTTTGCTGTATGCTTTATGCTTTCTGTTTATATCATTCTTCTATTTGTACAGGAGTCTTGACAGCAATTCTCATGTATTTGCTGATGAAAATCATTCTTCGGGCAAAAATATTAAGAAGAAGAAAAAGAATAAAACCCAGGAGAATGGGAAAGATTTGAACATGAATACATCCCTTCTGTCAGTGGACAAGAAAGCTGATGACAAGTCATCTCAAGTTTGGACCTTGTCTAATGGATTAATCCTTGAGGTGCTAGAAATGGGGAAACCAGACGGCAAAGTAGCTGCGTCAGGGAAAAAGGCAAGTCACTTCGAATGATATTAATTAAAGGCTTTTTTTTTGCATGCAATCTTTGATCCAAATAATGAAAAGATAGAGTAATTTGAGGTAGGCCTGTAAGTGGTTCGGTTTGGTCGGTTTTGGAAGGATTTTTTGCACCACACCTATAAGGTGCGGTTTCCTCCCATAACTAACCGCACCTCTCCTATAGAAGGAAAAAACCAGTTTACACAATGTGCGGTGCATTCCAACGGTTTGGTGCAGTTAGTTTGGTTATGTGTATTTTGCTTTTAAAGAGAAAAAAATATCTTACACAATAGAGCACCGTTTCACTTGAAGGATGAGACTGAGTTGGGTGTAAAAAAAAAATTAAGAAAAAAAAGTCTAAGACGACATAGTTTAAAAAATAAAGAAAGCCAGGCACAAGGTCATTAAATGTTTTAAAAAGTGAAGGTGGAGACTGAGTTGGTCATTAATTGGTTTAAAAAATAAAAGTTTAAAAGGATACAGTACAATTAAAGTATATTATATTATAATATAATATAATATAAATCTTGGCACAAGTTCTTCAAAATCTAGTTGCAGACGTTTCTATCAAAAAGAAAAAAAAGAAAAAAAAAGAAAAAAAAAGAAAAAAAGAAAGCCAGGCAGAAAACATGAACCACTCAATCACGTAAAATATATATACATATATATCGGTCGGTTCGGTTTCTTTTTGGTGTGCAAATCTTGCAGCCGATCACGGGACCGGCCGACGTCGGTAACGGAAAAGGACTACCGACACCGTACCTAAAAGCTTTGGTGGAGCTTTCTGTCGGTCAGATCGGCGCGGCTCCGGCTGGTTTTGTCGGCGCTGGTTTGTTCTTGAACAGCCCTAATCTGAGGGGTAGCTTACCAAAAATGATATTCTCATCTTGTACTTGTTCTACTAGAGCAAACCAAAGACATGTATGTTAGAAAAATGCTGATGAGAATTTTGTTTGGTTCCAGATCAGTGTCAATTACAATGGAAAGTTGAAAAATAATGGAGAATCAGTTGACTCGAATGATGGTGATGCTCCCTTTAAGTTTCGCCTAGGTATTACCATACGAGATAGAATCATGGTTTTGCCAAATAAGATTTATTAGTTCAATACGATGTTTAACATATATGGCTTCTTGCAGGTGTGGGAAAAGTTATGGAGGGTTGGGACATTGGTATTAATGGTAATGACTGAGATATTTGTCCTGACTGAACTTTTATTGCACTTTTGTTATTGTTTAGCATTCTTTGGCTGACATTTATGCATGATTCTTAGGTATGCGAGTTGGTGAAAAGAGAAGACTTATCATCCCACCATCAATGGGGTATGTGATTGAATTCTGACTGTATATTGCAGCACATTTCTTTTTGCTTCTTTCTTTGGGTTCTTAGCCCCTTGCTTGAAGTATCATGTTTGTGTTGCAGATACGGGAGTAAAGGGCGTGGTGAAAATGTACCACCAGATTCATGGCTGGTGTATGATGTTGAATTGGTTAAAGTACACTGATTGACTTGCTTCATTGCTTTTGGTGCTGTCTGATCTCTCAGTTTATTTTACTTTGATAATGTCGTTTTTTGTTAAAAGTACAAAAATATGGGGGTACCTAAACAAATTGCTTGCTGGCGTTTTGTTTTCTGTTCATAGCTTTTTAGGATGAAATTAGCCAGCTGTTGTATCTCCCTTATAGTTGCTCTAGCATGACCAATTTTGTACATGGTACTTTAACTTCGTGACCTATTGGTAAAAAGTTGCTTGGTCATGGTTTGCAAAAGAAACGAAAGCTTGATATTAGTGCAGCTAAGTCCAAAAAAAATTATGACAAACATTTTAACTTTCTTATTGCATTTACAGTCTCTTAAGACTCATTAATAGCCCAATATGATTGTAAAATATCGAAACAATCTAGCTTATGGAAGGATTTGGGGAAGTGACCGGGCATAATGTCCAGATTTAACTAGATTTGTTGATGTGTTCTAGAGTATGGAGAAATTTGTTGCAATAGAAGGGCTCTCTCATGAGACTATGCTTTGATAGCATGTGTTATGTTACTTATGTAACAAAGAGAATATCAAAACATTTCTATCCTTCCTTTGGATAGGAAATCAACAAAATTTGGAAGAGCATATCATAGCATGTGATGAGTTTGGGGTTAATGTATAATTCATGGCTTGCTTGGAATACCCAAAAAAAAAAGAAAAAAAAAAGAAAGGGTGGAAATGCATTTTTTGTCTTTACATTTTGGCTCGATTTTTGTTTTGGTCTTTATATTTCATTTTTACCATATTTATTCCCTATTTAGAATAATGCCATCCGTTTTAGTCCTTATTGTCAGTATCCTAATAGAATATCATATGTGGCAAACGGCGGATTAAAATATTATTTTCTCTCTCTTACGTGTCACTACTCCTCCTACCAAATTACCTTCTTGCCTTAATTTCTTGCATGTGAGCCTCACGTGACACACTCACATGTGTGTGTCACTTCCTTTCTTTTAAACCACCACCTCCAACAAAATAATAATCCCTAAATTCCATTTTTCACGATCTAAGCTCATTTGACCTAAATTTGTTGCTTCTCTCCTCTCGTGCATCTGAGCTCCTCGGCCTTTGCCCTTGCCTCGAAATCACATACCATGAAATCAAGCTCTGTATCAACTGGTGGAAGCCTGAGGAGAAGAGGTCTAACGAGATGCTTCTATGGCGAGAAACCAGTGGTAGTGGTGTCGTGGATAACGAATAACCCTGGTAGAAGGTTTTACGGTTGTCCAAATTATTGGGTAATGTCTAATATTAAATTTTTTAAAATTTTTTCTAGTATTTTGCTGCAATTTTGGTAAGCATACATATGGGTTCAATCTTTGATTTCAATTTCAGGTTAGACGCAATTGTAGATTTTTCAAATGGCGTGATGATGAAATATGTTAGCGTGCAAAGTGCTTATCCCAGAGCAGAGGCAAAGAATTATCACACTTGAGGCTTAGATTGCAAGTTGCAAGAGGAGAGAAAAGTTTCTGGTAGGAATGTTGGCATTGTCTTTGGCGATTTGTGGGATTTGCCTGTGTGTGATTATGTCTTTGGTTGGTTTGGTGGGTGGGTGGCCTCTAGGTTAGATAAGTCCTTTTAGTTATGGAAGGTTTGTAGTTTGGTTAGATAGGTGGGGTTAGTTTTTGCAATTTGGTTAGTGAAACTTTTTGGTTGTTGTTGGGAGTTTTTGTGATATTAAGCTTCAAATTAGCAATTTCCCACCTGTTGCTCTACTTGTAATTGGAAATAGTTATCAATGAAGCAAAAAAATTTCATTAATTTGGACATATGCTTGGTGTATTTGGACAAATGCTTGAATAGATGCTTGGTGTATTTGATGTTATGATATTCAATTGTCAAGGCAAATGCTTGGTGTATTTAGGCCCTGCTCTTATGTCTAATATACTGATATAATGAAATGGCATGACTTGATATGGTATGCTACTTCTTATACTTCCCAAACTATCACAAAATGGCAACAAGAAAAATTGTCAATTTGCTATTGAAATTCAAATACCTACTTCTTAGTATACAAAATGCTATTGAAAAATTGTCAATACATAATGCTACTTCTCATACTTCCCAAACTATCACAAAATGGCAACAAGTAAATGACAATATTGTCAATTTGCTATTTCAATTCAGATATACATTGTTGCTGCAAATAAAGTTTTGGTATACCAAAATAATTACCAAAAAGAGGCCATTGTTTAGCCATTAAATTATTATACCAAACTAAGGCCAATTGTTTAGCCAGTACTTAAAGAAAGCCAAAAAGGCTTGAACATAACAACAAAAAAACAACATCTGGAGTCAAGAGCCATTGTCAGGTTGCTTGTCTTCCTGGACCATGCACAGATGATTGGCTCTTAACAAACCTCATTGCCTCCATGTACCTTGATGCGTTACCAATTGCATTAAGAGTCTCAAATGTGATTGCCCTGCTCTTCTTCTGCCTTTTTTGGCTTGGATTGGATGTGGTATCACTTGAGTGTGGATGTGCACTTCTGAGATTAGCAGTGTTAGAGGTTGGAGGTGCACTTTTGTTGTTGGCCTACAAACAATTTGAGGTTAGTACAGTTATCATAAAAAAAAAAAATTCTACTTTTGTTAAAAGTCAAGAGTTTAAACATTTTAACTGCTTAGTCCTCCTGTTAGTTTGCTTGGCATTCCCTGGTAGGGAAGAGTTCCCCCCAACTTCTCCATTGTAGCTTCTTCTATTGTGCCCTAGTTTGCCACAAGACTTGCACTACTTGGAGACTCCTACTCCCCTTTGTTTCCTTTCACTTCTTAGTTCATCAGGCTCCTTAGGTCTTTTCTTCTTAAGCCTGCTAGAAGGTCTTCTCTTGATAGGAGGCTGTATAGGTGGAAGGCCATTGCGTCTCCTCATATTCTACACATTAATTGGATCTATAAGTGGCTCATACCAAGCTTGGTAAGTAGTAACTTTGTAATAGTCATGCACATACTTTTTAGCCTCTTCTCTATTGAAAAATATGCAAGAAATTGAATGGGCACATGGTATACCTGTTATGTCCCATTTCCTACAGCTACACTTGGATTTAGCTAGGTCCATAGTGAAAATTTCGAGCATATTTTTCACTTCATACTTGGTTTGACCAGCCCAACATACTAGCCATCTACTGCTGCCCATCTTCTCTTTATATAGTCTCTTCCTAATCTTAGGACACAATTCTGACTCTACCTTCAAAATCATCTCTCTATGTGCTTGAAATCTTCCCATTAAATACAACCTAATGCACTCAAGCTGCAAGCATATACAAATAGACAACGAATGTATCATTCAAAACACATATAACTATGGAAATCAAAACACATATAACTCATACCATGTTGATTATTGGTTTGCTTCTAAACTTAAGAATCCTGTTGTTGAAGCTTTCACACATGTTGTTAAGCACTGTGTCACTTTGTCCGTCCCCACTGAACATATGCCTAACCCAGATATTTGTTGAATAGGCATTAAGCCAATTATATGCATCTTCATCAACTTCTTTTAGTTCATTCATTGTCCTCTTAAACTCTTGTTTATATGTTGCCTTGGTTGCTTTTCATGACAAGTCTCTAATGAGCACACCAAGATGATTCTTTCTCAAATTATTGTATAGATGCATGCAACAAATCTTGTGCTCATATTATGGCCAATTGTCAACAAAGGCTTGGACCAATCCCTGCCAAGAACAACAACTCATTACAATGAATATAGAGCATATTCATATCATATTTTGAAAACCAAGTAGTTCACATTCAATACATACCTTTTGCTGTTCTGAAATGAAAGTCCATCTTTTGCCATCACCTATGTCAATAAGCAACAAACTCAGAAACCAAATCCAGGAATTCTTGCTTTCAACCTCTACCACTGCAAAAGCAAAAGGGAAGTACTCATCATTGGGGTTTCTGCCAATTGCACTAACCAACTAGCCTCCTGTCTTGGTCTTCAAATGGCATGCATCCAGTCCAATCCTTGCTTTCAACCTCTACCACTGCAAAAGCAAAAGGAAAGTACTCATCATTGGGGTTTCTGCCAATTGCACTAACCAACTAGCCTCCTGTCTTGGTCTTCAAATGGCATGCATCCAGTCCAATGATTGGCCTGCATCCAGCCAAAAAACCCCTATTGCAACCCTCTAGGCATATACATAATTTTTCAAAATAGGGCACAACAATTGTCAAGCCCATCTTAGCTACTAAATCACCCTCATTAAAGTAATGGACCTTTATCAGTACTGTGCTCCCAGGATTGCACCTCGTCAACTCTTCACAATACTTCCACAGCTGGTTGTATTGTTGTATATGAGCCCCATCAACAAAATCTTGAGCCTTCTTTCTAGCTTTGCTTGCACTTATATTCACTATTTATTTCTTATGGACAACATCTTGAATATCTTTCAATTTAATGTCTGGCTGCCTCCTAACCTTCTTCAGCAACTTTTTTCCAATGTATGTAGAAGTACACCTTGGATTTTATAACTCCTGCTGCATGTGTGTTCAGGTATTAGAGTTTTTAATTGATAGCTCCTCTCCCTTGTCACCTTTATCAGGAATGCTTACAAATTTGCATCTAGAGTTACAAATTTGCATCCTGACAACTCTGTCACTGTCATCAGTAGTAGGATGGTCATCATCATTGTCATCCTCACCCTGAGCAGTGTCAGATGATGATTCATCAAGACTATGCAGCTCCTCACTCTTATAATCTGAATTCATTACCCTAGCACTCATTTGGACTGGTTCATCATGAACATCTTCGCTGTTGTCCTAACTATCACTACTATTATCATCAAAACTCCTTCCAGTAGGGTGCATGTCTGGCTGCTCTTCTAGGTCACTTTCCCTAGTATTGGTACTATCCTTTACAGCTTTATCAGCTGGCTCCTCTTGTTGCTCCTCAATGACTGGTTCTTTACTAGCCCTCCTAGAGTAGAATTGTTCAGCATCTACCTCAATAGGATCATCATGGTTATCATTGTCATACTCCTCATTATCATGCCAAACAAACTTACCACTATCATGTCTATAGTCCTCATTATTCTGGCCATACCAATCATCATTATCATGAAAATCAAAATTATAATGATAATCATATTCATAAGTAGCTTGATCATAATAATGATCACTAACATTACCTTCAGAATCAACCTCATCTTCATAATAGCTAGCACGATCATTATAGTCTACTAGGTCATCAACTTTAACAACTTCAGGGTCTACAACTTCTAATGCCTGATCATTCCTAACTTCTGCTCCTAAGGGCTCAACACTAGGTTCTTCACCAGGTTGTAATACCTTTAATGGCTCAATATCCTCAACTTCTAACTCCTTAGGCTCATCTAGTGGATGATCAACATATATGTGAATCTCTTCATGACCTTGTACTAAGTCTGTCATGAATATTGCAGCATCATCATTAACAACTTGGTGAAAATTTGCATGCTCTGGGTTCACACCAGGCATTTAAAACCATAGAGTACTCATTGCATTGTGCCCAAAATCCCTACATATACCCTCAATCTCTACCTTTGACCACTTATCAGGGTCACAATTATCCACAACACTAACTGTCACTCCCACATACTATTGGAGGTCCCAAGTAAAATGCCCACCATGGTGAACATAGAGTAAATAACTCATCCATCCTGCATATAATATATAGCCAAACACTTTTCAACTGATAAACTAATTTTTAAATTAATAAACTAATAATAAACTAATTAATATACAGTACATCCAAACACTTTTCAACTTATATACCATTTTTAAAATTAATATACTAAGAATAAACTAATTAATATACAATATAGCAAAACACTTTTCAACTGATAAACTAATGTTTAAATTAATAAACTAATAATAAACTAATATAACCAACCACGAGAACAGGGGAACACATGGGAACAAGGGAAGGGAACACATGGACTACGAAAAGGAACCATCAGAAACACAAAAAGCAAAAAACAAAAAAGACAAACAGTATTATACAAATTCCAAAACAAAACAGTCAAACTTATTTTATCATTGTGGTCCACTTACAGCTATAAAGAGATCGAGAGAGAGAACATACCTTTAGGATAAATGGTCTTTTTTCACGTTTGTCTTTAGATCAATGTGGGTATTTCACTTCTTTTGGGTATTTCACTTCAATGTGGGTCGATGTGGGTTTTTAGAGGAACAATTTCTTTATCGATGTAAGGTTTGATCTAAGGTTTCATCAAATTTGGGTAAGGAGTGTGGCTGAGGATGACAGTGATGGTGAGCGTATTTTTTGAAATTAGGGTTTAACACTAGAACATTTGGGGTTTTGTTTGTCACACGCGTGAGTTGGATGTGTGATTGTGTCACGTGAGGCTTACGTGCAAGAAATTAAGGCGGGAAGGTGATTTGGCAGGAGGAGTGGTGACACGTAAGAGAGACAAAATAATATTTTAATCATCCGTTTGCCACATATGATATTTCCATTAGGGCATTGACGGTTGGGATTTAAACGGATGACGTTTTTCTAAATAGGGACTAAATGTGGTAAAAATAAAATGTAGGGACCAAAATGGGAATCGGCCCAAAATGTAGAGACGAAAAGTGCATTTTCGCAAAAAAAAGAAAAGTAAAATATTATTTAAGTCCCTAAATTTTTTCATCACTAAATTTTAAAAAGTTTATTTTTTGTGCCTAAATTATTGAAAAGTTTATTTTTAGTTCCTAAACTATTAAAATGTTTTACTCCATGTGCTTAAGATTTATTAAAAGTTATTTTTTAGTACTTTCGTCTTTAAACTACAAAAAAAGTTCTTTTTTTATCCTTAATTTTGTTTATAAATTATTTAAAAAACTCTTTACAAATTTTAAGGATGAAAAAAGAATTTTTTAAAATTTTGAGAGGTAAAACAAACATTTGATAAACTTTCAGATCAAAATAGTATTTAAAATAAAAAAGGAAAAAAAAATTTGTAGCTTCTTTGTGCCTCCGTCAGTAATAATATATATAAATTAATCTCATACATTTGCAGGGACAATTTACTCGTATAAGCTTGAATAAATTAATCTCATACACGTGTAATGACAATTTCGGAGTTTCCTCGTACAAGTAACTAGCTTAAATACTGCCATGAAGTAGCATTGTAGGTGTATTGTCTTAAGTCTTAATACCAGCAGCCTGTCAACTTGTTGACTTTTTCTTCTTCTTCTTCAATCTTCATCAGATCCATTCAGTTTTCGATTGTGGATTCTACCGGCGCCGAACCAACCACTGTCCTCCACGTGGTGGCGATGCCTTTCCCATGCCAAGGCCACATCAACGCCCTGATGAGCTTGTGCAAGTCATTATCTTCAAGAAAGCACAACCTTCTCATCACCTTCGTTGTCACTGAAGAGTGGCTACACTGCATCGGCTCCGAGCCCAAGCCAGATAAGATCCGCTTCGCCTCTATCCCTACAGTCATCGAGCGTGCAAAAGCCGTTGACTTTTGTGGCTTCAACGAAGTTGTCAAGACCAAGATGGAAGCTCCCTTTGAGCAGCTCCTTGTTCGGCTTGAGCCGTCGGTGGCTAGAATCATTGCTGACTTTGAGCTGCAGTGGTCATTCGGGGTCGGAATTCGAAGGAATATTCCGTTGGCCTCGCTTTGGACCATGTCCGCTTCTTTTTTCTCGTCGCTACATCATTATCATGTTTTCGCACAAGCTCAACCACAGCTTTTGCCACTTCACTTAATAGGTTTGCGCACTAGTACTAGTACTGCTCGCTATGCTATAATTTTCATGCCAACATATTTATGTCTTTTTCTCATAAAATAATTATTAATGTTGAATTAGTAGAAGAGGTTAGGAGACAATTTTTGTATCAAATTTTTTATCTTAATTCTGATGTGGTCAATTAAAAATAGTGGAGAAAAAGTATTAAGAATTAAGATCATATGAAAGTGATAATCTATTACGTAATTGCCCTATTTAATAATTTATGACAAAAGTTGTTGCAATTGTGATCATATAAAGAATATTTTTTTATTAAAAAAAAAAAATCAAAACAAAAGAAAGCATAAAGGATGGAATTGTTGACTTTCCTAAGAGCAAGGGAGAAAGTATACCATGTTTCGATAATACCAACTCAGTATCTGTTTTGATATTTTCTACACAATAAATTAGTGACACTAGGAAACCTTTTTTTCTCTCTAGGCTTTCTGGTGAAAACTTAGCAGTAGAAACTTTTGCTAGCAAGGCTGGCAACAATTTCTCCCTCAGGGTGGAAACGCTACTTGGCAACTGAAGGAATGCAACATGGATGAAGTAACGAAGAAATGGGGGAACCTCTCCCTCACTGAAAGAGAAGTAGTTGAGCATGACCTCCAAGACACAAAGCTGGTTAAAGAGGCAGCCATTGTGGCAAAGTTCTTCACGAAAAGGAGAGTCAACCTTGAAGCTGTGGCAAATACATTGAAAAGTGCATGGAGGATGGACCTGAGTTTCAAGGTTCGTGATCTAGACGAGAATAAAGCAATCTTTTTATTTGAAGATGAGATAGACATGATTCGTGTTTTAACAAATGGCCCATGGACGTTTGACAAGTATCTTTTAGTAGTACATAAGTTGGGTGAGGAGGAACAGATACAAAATATTAGTTTTGATAAGGTTAGTTTCTGGGTTCAGCTTCATGACATCCCAGCCAGAAGAATGACAAAGGAAACTAGAGAGAGGATCGGGAGGAAGTTGGGCGAAGTTGAAGAGGTGGACATCCCAGCCAGAAGAATGACAAAGGAAACTAGAGAGAGGATCGGGAGGACGTTGGGCGAAGTTGAAGAGGTGGACATCCCAGCAACGACAAATCTCTTGGGAAAATATATTAGGGTCCGTGTGAAAGTGGATACCACTCAACCTTTGTGTCGGGGAAGATTAGTTAAATTTGGAGGACCAACGTCGGTGTGGGTATCGTTTAAATATGAACGATTGCCGATCTTTTGCTACTGGTGTGGCAAACTGAATCATGATGAAAAAGACTATGGGATATGGCTACAAAGTCGAGGCTCACTACAGCCACATGACTAGCAATATGGGGCTAGTTAAAGGCGAAACCAGAAAATCTCCAACGCCCTCAGAGGGTACAGGTCAATAATAGGGAGAAAGGGAAGGCTAGTAGCTCTAGTGAAAGGCCCATGGAGATCATCACGACGAAGAAGGGAGATCGGAGTAGGAATGCAACGGAGGAGGCGGGTGGAATGGAGGTGGAACACACGGCGGAGACGGAAGAAGCAAAACATAGACAACATGAAACAAAAATTACGCCGAAAAATCTGGGGACACCAACGTCAGTGGGTAATGGAGATATGTTTGAAAAGACATTAGCAGAAATCGATGAGGAGTTGGGGAAGAATGTGACTGCTGTAGCAGGTATCCTGGGATCTCTGACCAAGACAGAAGATAAGAAGAGTACAGGTGACAGTTTTGAATTCAAAGGAGGGAAGATTGATGGGGTGAAGGCCCGGGCTAGTAGAGATACAAAAGGATTGGGCCCGAGCCCAGAGGAGGAAATAATGGTGGGCTCAACAATGGGCTTGGGCACTTATGCTAAAACAAAAAAAGATTCCTTTAATACGGGCCCACTAAAGGTAACTAATGTAAAAAAGCCCATCCAAGCAAAGAAGCCCTTACTGAAAAATAACACAACACCAAAAATCCCAGGATAGAACAGAAGACACAACCAATATGGGGATTTCAGCGGAGATGGTCTGGAGGGTAGAGAGAATGATGGGTTTTCTCCAAAAAGCACGAAAGGAACGTGGAAACGGCTTAATAGAGAGGCAACAACCACGCTGACCATGGAAGGAGGCTCAATGGAGAAAGAACCAAAAAGGAAGCTGCTGCCTCCACTGGGAGAGACGGATCCGAACAGGTTACAGGACAAGAGAGCAAAAATTGACATCGACGAGGTTGCTTTGGGTAAGGCTTTTAAAATGTTTTTGGGATCGACGGAGGTTGCTGCACAACCCCCCCCGGGGACAATGAGTATAATGAGTTGGAACTGCTGAGGGCTTGGGAACCCTTAGGCAGTTCAAGCCCTTAAAAGGGCAATAAAAAGAGAAGATCCCAACTTGGTTTTTCTAATGGAAACTAAGTTAGAAGTGGATGAGATGAAAAGGGTACAACATGATATAGCCATGGTGCAGGGGATTGCTGAGCCAAGTGTAGGCAGAAGCGGGGGTTTAGCTTTATTGTGGAAGTTTGATTTGAAGGTCTTAGTAAAATTCATAGATCGGTGGTACATTGATGCTTTGATTGATTCGGGTAGTGAAGTTGGGATATGGAGATTAACTGGTTTTTACGGAAATCCTGAAACACATAAGAGAATAGACTCATAGGAGGTTTTAACAAGACTTGGGCAATGGTTCAATAAATCGTGGGTCTGCATTGGTGACTTTAATAAGGTTCTGAGTGTTAACGAAAAGGAAGGAGGGGCTGAAAGATCTAGTCGACAGATTGCGAACTTTAGGCAATGCTTGGACAGTAATGGACTAAGAGACTTGGGTTTTACTGGTTCTTGGTTCACTTGGGCAGTTGATAGGAGAGATTATGGGTGTATCCGAGCAAGATTGGATAGAGCAGTGGCGACAACTGAATGGAGTGGAATTTTTCCACGGGCAAGGCTTTATCACCGAGCAAACTCGGCGTCTGACCATTGTATATTGCTGCTAAAACTCGAACAAAACATAAGACAGAAAAGAGGTAAGAAGCTCTTTTGTTTTGAATCAATGTGGCTTAAACACGAGCAATGCGCAGAAGTTGTTCAAGAAGCATGGGAAACAGGGATACACACGGGAAGGGAGAACACCTTGGAGCACTGTCTGGAGAACTGTAGGACAGCATTATCAACTACAAGTTTTTGGCCATGTTGGAAAGAATATAGAGCGTATACAAGGGAAATTACAGTCTCTGGAAGCACAAGCAGTGGGACTCTCTAAGCAGGAACAAATAAGAGAGACAAGGATGGAATTGAACAAACTTTATGCCATGGAGGAGGATATGTGGCACCAGAGATCACAGAGTAACTGGGCAAAGTCAGGAGACAAAAACACGCGATATTTCCATGAGAAAGCATCAAGTAGGAAACAAAAGAGCACTATCACGGGTTTAATGGATGAGTCCAATCAGTGGCAGGAGGACCCAGAGGTGGTAAAGGGAATTGCAGTAAGATATTATCAGAATTTATTTAACAGCAATCAAGCCGCTATACAGAAGGAACTTCTTGAAGCTATAGATGCTCGAGTGTCGGAGCCCATGAATGCACTATTGATCAGAGACTTCCAAGCATCAGAAGTGAGGAAGGCTCTCAAGCAAATGCACCCATTGAAAGCCCCAGGACTGGACGGTATAAACCCTCTCTTTTATCAGCATTTTTGGCCTACTGCTGGTGACTGTGTTATAAAGTGTGTACTGGATTTTTTGAATTTAGGTATTATACCACCAAAATTTAATGAAACACACATCACACTTATCCTTAAAGTAAAAAACCCCAAGAAAATCACTGAATATCGGCCCATTAGTTTGAGTAATGTGGTCTCTAGGATTGCCTCAAAATGTGTAGCCAATAGACTGAAGGTTATTCTACCAACGATCATTAGTGAGAACCAGAGTGCATTCATGGCAAATAAACTCATCACGGATAACGTTTTGGTAGCTTTTGAAGCTATGAACCACATTAGCCAAAGGAAGGGTGGTTTGAAGGGGGAAATGGCTTTGAAATTAGATATGAGTATGAGTAAAGCATATGATAGAGTTGAATAGGGGGGGGGGGGGGAGTTTGGAGCAAATTATGAAAAAAAATGGGTTTCCATCCAAACTGGATTAACATTACCATGTAGTGTATTTCGTCAGTTACCTATTCTATTCAGATTAATGGGGTTCCCCAAGGGCTTATAACTCCAACACGGGGCTTATGCTAGGGGGATCCTCTCTCTCCTTATTTGTTTCTGTTGTGTAGAGGGTTTATCATCGTTGATCCAGAGGGCTGCCTTGGAGCAAAGAATTCATGGTATCTCCATTTGTAGATGGGGCCCATAGCTCTCACACCTGTTTTTTGCAGATGATAGCTTGTTGTTTTGCCAAGCAACTCTAGAGGAATGTGAAGAGCTCATACGCCTGCTCCAAGTATATGAGCTATCTACTGGCCAGCAACTAAATCGGGAGAAGACAACCCTGTTTTTTAGTAGGAATACTCCATCAGATACTCAAAATCGCATCAAAGAAATGTTTGGGGTTGAGGTTATAAAGCAACACGAGAAATACCTTGGCTTGCCATCATTGGTGGGGAGGTCGAAACGAAATACCTTCCAACAAGTAACGGAGCGTTTGGCAAATAAGCTGTCTAGCTGGAAGGAGAAGCTATTATCCAATGCGGGCAAGGAGGTGCTGATCAAGGCAGTTGCACAGGCCATCTCAGCACATACCATGAGCTGCTTTTTGTTGCCTGCCAGCTTATGTGATGAGATGACGAGTATTGTTCAAAATTTCTAGTGGGGATAAAAGGGGGGGGGGGGGGAGGAAAGAAAAATGGCGTGGATAAATTGGGATAAGTTGTGTGAGCCAAAAACCAAAGGTGGGTTGGGGTTCAGAGACTTGAGGGCATTTAATCTTGCTCTATTGGCAAAGCAAGGCTGGCGACTCCAACAAGGAAGAAACTCTCTTTTCTATCGGGTCTATAAGAACAAGTACTTTCCTGAAGATGATTTTATCCATGCTAAGAAAGGCCATCACCCTTCCTTTGCTTGGAGAAGCATTTGGGCAGCCCAATCTTTAATCAGTGAGGGGGTTAGGTGGCAGGTGGGGAATGGTGAGAGTATTAGCATATGGAAGGACAAATGGACTGCAAATCCGTCTACTTACTGCATAGTCTCACCGCAGAGAATTCTACCCATGGAAGCGGAGGTTTGTGTACTCATTGATGCAGAAAATGGAGAGTGTAAAGCAGATCTGATTCGGGAAGTCTTCCTGGAGCATGAGGCTGACTCCATACTGAGCATCCCCTTAAGCACATTACTACCAGCTGATAAATTGATATGGACAGCAGCTACTAATGGGAAATTTAGTGTGAATAGTGCATATAACTTAGCTAGAAGTGGAGAGAAGAAGGATAGGGGAGAGAGCTCAGATTCTTCAATCATGAAACGTTTCTAGTAGAAATTATGGAGAGCAAAGGTCTCAAATAAGGTTAGAGTTTTTAGATGGAAAGCTTGCCAAAACATTCTGCCTACAAAAATGAATTTATTCCATAGGCAAGTAACTGATGACCCAATCTGTGAAGAGTGTGGCCTTGAACCCGAAACTGTCCTTCATGTGCTCTGTCAGTGCCCGAAGGCCAAAAAAGTTTGGACCTATTGTCGTTTGCTTCATCGAATTGAGGGCAAGGGAGACTTTACTGATGTGCTTTGTTTTAATGGAATGAATCAGGATCAAGACTCAAACCTGATGCATATGATTTTGATGATTGCATGGAGTATATGGCGAAATAGAAATGAAAGGAGGTATGCGGGAAAAAACCTTGCAGCTGCTGCAATATATGGTACAGCCATGACAATGTTACAGGAATATTATGCAGCCCAAGAAAATGTAAGCCAAACTCAGGATGCCTCACCATGCCAGAATAGATGGACACCTCCACCACATGGGTGGTACAAGGTGAATACAGATGGGGCTATTTTTTCAAAGCAAAAATGGGCTGGTATTGGAGTGATAGCGAGGGATGAGCAAGGAAAGGTGGTCGTAGCTATGAGCAAACGACTACAGGTCCCATTGGGTGCTTTGGAGATTGAGGCAAAAGCACTTGAAGCTGCCGTTGGCTTTGTAAAAGATATTGGTGTCCAAAAGGTAATTTTTGAAAGCGATAGCTTGGTGGTATGCTTTGCTATTCAGGGGGCAACAGAGCCTCCCATAACTATTGCAAATATAATCTCAAGTACCATTCAGATTATGCAGCAGTTACGCCAAGTTGAAGTCCAACACATGCGAAGGGAGGGAAATAGAGCAGCTCATGGCCTTGCACGACATGCTCAAACTATAAATGACTTTGTAACATGGATGGAGGAAACTCCAACCATTATAAACTTTGAAGTTATTTCGGATGTACACCAGTTTCTTCAAACTTGAATTGAAATGAAGTACTGGTTTTTTATCCAAAAAAAAAAGAGTGACACCTGTTTCAAAAAACATCAGACTATTCTAATAAATTGAAATCTCAAAAATGTGTTAAAAACACAAGAGCTGTTTAGACTCTCAAATTAAATTACGGCTTGATTGATTTTACTCTAACTTAATACTAAGTGCAGAATAGAGTAAATGTGAGCGGATAAACAAACAAACTACTCCCATAATCATAATAACACGGCAGTAAAATGAAAGGTTAAAGAGTAGGGAAGAAGAATGTAAACACAAGATAACACGCCGATATGTTATCGAAGAGGAAACCGAAAACTCAGTGAAAACCCTCTCCGTTGCCCTGCAAGCAGTAATCGATCCACTAGACAATCAGTTGGAATACATGGGTTAGCAAGAGACCTTCCAAGTTTAATCTACCCGATGCACCTAAGCCCTCCAAACACTTACTCCAACAAGTTTTCTCGGAACCGTGTCTTGTTTAGCTCTCCGGATCTTGTAATATGCCCGATTGCATCTGCCAAAGCCTGGCTTCTTCCAATGCTTCCCAGTAGCACCAAAACCTCATTTGACACTCTAAAAGGGTGTGACAAGTGTTTGGGCTATCAACCTCTCAATGGTATGGAAATGGAAAGGTATGAGTTGAGGAAAATCCACAAACAATTGTGTAGAGAAATGTGGGTATTACAATCTCTAACTCTCAAGGTTTGTGGCTAGAGTTTTCTCTCAGAAGCACTCCTCAACATATGTGGGTAATGTGGGGATATATAGTGTGGGTACAGAAAGTGTGTATCAGATAGAACAATCTAGCAAAACAGAATGTTTTGCGGGTGTCTCACAGGAAGGTCTTCACTTGCGAAAACTAGCTGTCTCCATCCTGTCATGACTCTTCGCATTCCAGTCATATGCAGGACACATGCTTCACTTCGTGGGATGCTTAGTCGCGAGCTACCCGTGAAAACAGCTTTAGTTTTCATGCCTTGAGTCTTCACACTCTCTCACACAACCCTTACAATGAAATCTCACAAAAAATATAGGGTACAAAAGATTGAACATAATTACAATCAAATTTGACACAGAATTAAAGCCAACAAAATACATAGTTGTAAATTACAACTTTACATAAATGATTAATTTATCTTTCCAATAGTATAGAAGATTGTGGTTTTTTGAAACAGGTGTCACTCATTATTGGGTAGGAAATACAAAAACAGATGCTGAGTTGGTATTACTGAAACATGGTATACTTTCTCAAAGCGAGGAACAAATTGAGGCATCATAAGTTGAATCTTAAGAATATTCATTTAATACTCACATGATAATGATATAGTATAAATAACATATGACTACTCGAAAATGATTAAAATTCAATGTGAACTATATTAAATTACTAACGGTAGAATAGATCTACAACTTATTGAATATATTATTAATGCTTCTGTTACAATGACATTTGAGCTTGTCTTATCTTTTTGTTTTTGGTGTTCTTCTTTTTTTGGATATATTTTTTTTTTTATATGTTCTTTGAATATCAAATTTGTTCCTAGACACGATTTGACGGCCTCATGGTCTGCTACGTGTAATATATATCTATGGAACCTTTTTCATCTCTCCATCCTTCCCTCTTTGGTTCTGTTTGTGCCTTTGTGGTGGAAATGGAACCTCGTTACAAAACTAAAAAAACAAAAACAAAAAGCAGAACAAATAAATTTTAATTCATCAGTGTTGTGTGCTATGGAATTCTCTCACAATTTAATTTAGTACCAAATGCCCCTAAAATTGAAGGTGGGGGATATTGAATGCGGTTCTATAATCAATTATATGCATGTGAAAATGGAAGTACTAAAAATATGTATCCTTCGAATTTCATTTGTTGGTAAAATAAAGCCTTGAAAGTATAACTATCAAAAATCAGGGTCGCTACTAGACTAATAGTAAGCTAGTTTACACCCTCCATTGAGTTATTAAATTGATTTTACCAGGACTCTATAAACATACAAACATTTGGTAAATTAGAATATATGTATAATGTCTATATAAATATGCAAGTGGGAGCAACCTCAATTTCTATTTAAAGTTTTCGTAACTAACCACTCTTTGTTTTTTCACTAAGCCAACCTATCTATATCTATATCTATATATATATATATATATATATATATAATAGACGAAGCTAAGAGAAAGTAGATTCCTACAATTAAGGACGTGTTGATAAATCAGAAAAGTGACGTCACTTTAAAAAGCGATACTTTATGTTGATTTGTAAAAGTCATACCGTTTAACGGTGGTGATTTATATATTAAAAAAAAAAAATCACAACTTAAAAAGCGATAAATTACGTTGTTTGGTAACGCTGCCCACCGTTTAAAAGCGATAAATTACCATGTTTAACTACGTTAAAACACTGTTTAAAGCCTCTCGGTATAAAAGGAAACTAACCGCTTGAAAAAAAAAAAAAAAAAATAGAAAGATTGCTTCACGGAGAAAGGAGAAAGAGAGATCGAGAGAAAATAGAGACAGAGAAATAGAGAGGCAGAGATAGAGAGAAGGGCGCCACCAGATCTTCTGCCATCACTGTAGCCTTTCGTTTCTCCTATTCAGATACTTTCTTTTCGCTTCCTTTTCAATTTTCTTAACACCGATGCTTGCGATCCAGAGATAGAGAAGGAGGAAAAAATAAACCTTGCAATACAGAGATGAGAAGGAGACAGACATTGAGAGAACTACCACCGGTAAGTTTTTTTTTTTTTTTTTTTTCATTCTTTCTTTTAGATCTGGGTATGGGTTTGAAATATGAATTAGTTTTGAGAAATTTGGTTGGGTTGATTTTTATTTAGGTATTTGGGTTACATTTGGTTTTGATTTGATTTTTTGAAATACGGGGTTATATATGATTTAGGTTTGGAGAGGGCAAAAACAGAGAAATAAGAGAGAAGGAGAGATTTCTCCGTTCCCATTTATTTTTTCAATTTCTTGGGTTTTATTTTGTCGATTATTGTTTTTTTGGTTAGAATTTTGTTCCTGTTTGGCAGTTTTTTTTTTTATATCTTCGTTTGCTACTGAAATTAATTTCTGAATTGTTTTTTTTTTTTTCTTCTGTTTCTCCTCCAGTTGCAGAATACCGTTTCCCCGTGCCAGATAAAGACATTGGGACTTCTACAATAAAAGAATTAAAAGGTACGTTTAGATTTTAATTTCTTTGGTTCTTGCTAGAATTAAGATCTTTAATGAATGCAAAGATTGAAGTGTTATCTTTACATTTGAACTCACATGACTCAATTTGGATTGTGACTTATCATGTTTAAATAAGAAAAAATAAATTTTGAATGTAACGTAATTAATATTTGCATTCATTGTTACTATTTGTCTTTTACTATATGTTTGTTTGATGTTTTTGAGTTACATTAGGTTTTGATTTGATTTTTTGATTCGTTTTAGTATCTTAGTATACTAAAAACTTTTGTGAGTATTTGGATTCAATTAATTTTGTGTTTAATTTTGGTTTAGTTTAAGGGTATTTATAATTGGTTTTGGATAATCAAGGTTTAGAAATCTTGAAAGCATTGGTGGCTGATGTTTGCTTCATCTTTATTGCGGTAATTGTGCACTTCTAGAGGACTTTTTTTTTTTTTTTTTCATAATCCACTTATAGAGGACTTTATAACAGTTATTTTTTCACATAAATTTGAGAAGAGTTAGATGAATTTCTCAAAATTGGCTGTTTAAATGAAAGATGGCAGTGTATTGTGGCACAATTTTAAGCCAAAAGAAGAGTTAAACAGACCTGTTTTAATAGATGGGTTCATGCTCTGCACCCATCTCCTCCCTCTGGCATATGCTGTTTGTATTTGTGCTCTTCCCCTATCTCCTCTCTGCAACATATACGGAAGGTTTGCATCATCTCACTGTTTCTTCTCCTATTCGAATTAGCATCTTCAATCTTCAATATATCTATGTTTTAACTTAAAATCTGATGCTTATACTTCAATTGTTTTTCTTCTTGAAATACTCTCTATGCAGTTTATGAAGTACTCTTTATGCAGTTTAGAGTTTATAAATACAAAAAACCACAGAAAAAGTAATGAGAGAGAGAGAGAAATGTTAGTAAGGCACAAAGGGAATGACATAGATATAAATCTCAGACCACCACCACAGTTGGTCTCCAACCTTTGAAAATTGAGCATTAAGTACGATTTATGCTTGGGTATTTGGTTGGATTAGGAATTTGGGTTAGATTTGGTTTTGATTCAGGTATTTGGGTTCTCCATGCTTGGCATCAATTTCATGAGGTCACTAAATCTCTCTCTTTTTCTCTGTTTCTCTAGAACTAAATTGTTATGCTCTTTCTCTTTCTCTTTCTCCTTTTAAAAAAAAAAAAAAAAAACAGATTATTAGCTTCTTTGAGAATCTCAGGGACTCCGCATGGGATGCTTTTTTAGCACACGAGGAGCATCGCAGAGATTTTTGCTGCAAAATTTCGAAATTAAATGAATTTGAATTTTGGGTTTCTATGTGGTCTTTTAAAGTTTGGAATGATTCTAGGAATATAGGACTGACCTAGAAGATCAGCGTTAAGTCAAGAGGTCGACCTGTCAAGGTAATAAGAGAACCTGCATTTGGGTTTTTTAATTTATAAATTTTTTATGGTGTAGTTAAATTCTTAAAAAATACTGTTTGGGATTTTTATTTTATAAATTTATTATGGTGTAGTTAAATTCTTTATAAAAAATTCAGTAAGAATTTATTATTGACACAAAGAAACACAATTTCTGTTAATTTGTTAATCCATATCTAGATATATGTAAATACAAATGGATCCCACAGATCTAGGATTGAAGCCAAACACATAATCTGCTCATGACATATAAAATTTAAGGAACAAATGCTTAAGTGTCATGAAGAAAGTAAAGGCTTAAGTTGATTTTTTTTGGTGCAGGTAGAGTTGTCCAAATCTCTAGGTAATTGGCAGTGATCTTGAGTCCCTAACATTAGTCAGGTAAAATGTGTAGGGACATAACTAGAAGTCTAGGGTAGTGTGTTTAATGCAAAATGTGCAGAGGCATGTGTGTTCATGACTTTTGCTGGATGTTATAAGAAGCTACATGATTTTTTGTGTAGATACAAGTAGCTTTCCATCTTTGGCTTAACATTTGGAAAGTCCAAAATTAACTTTGTTATACATGATGGATATATTCCAGTCCATGTCCTAAAATTAGTGCTTATAATGACATACCCATTTACTAATACAAATAGATCAACCACCAAACATTTCCCCTATACTTCTCTCTAATTGCAGGTGGCAGTTAATAAGGGTAAATTTATAACTGGTGGTTCAGCCAAATCCCGCAAATCAAATGAATGAGTTATCATACTTCAGTCTGAAAGTGGCTTTCTTGGATAGTATACCTTTATGGACCTAATATACATAGTCAGTAATCTCCAGACCAAGAACGACCAATTCCTAAAGTTGCAGAACTCTATAATCACTATGAATGGCAATAGAGTAAAAACTAATACTACACAATCATATATAACTATGCACCATAACTGCTACCAAAAAAAAAAAACTAAGTGTCAATCTTCTATTATGTATGGCTACAGTAGGTGAGGTTAAGTAGTGTATTAACAGTTGGTCATTATTTTTTAAGAAGTGTAACCTAATAGTTGCCTCCTTTAAGTAAAGAAATTTCACCTCTTGGCCAAATTTCTGGAGCCCTTTGACATAAGAAAAAAAAATAATTTCTTTTTGTTTTATGCCTTCTATCTATTTTTTACTGCCTCTTCTCTTCCCTGTTCAAAATTTGAACCTTTTTTTTTAATTATTTAATATTACCTTGGTTGGATAATGGTCCTCAAAGACTTGAAGAAATTTCCAATAATCACATTTTCGGCAACTATCTCACTTCAGTCAGTTGTGCATCAAGTGTTTCTCAAGATGGAATGTTGGCATGCCTATCCACTGAAGGTTATCAAGGTTAGTTTTTTATCCTCTTAAGTTTTGTCAAGCAGCCTAAAAAATTAGGATTATTGGTATTATAGTTCTAGACTATGAATCAGATCCATATAGAAGTTGCAACTTAGCATATAACATTCTTTGAATATGTTTGAAAAAATTACTACCAAACTTTGTCACTACCATTACTTTTCTTGACTAATATGAAATTTTTTATGAATTTATTAGTCCTCCAACATGAATCATGATTGCATTAAAGTTGATTTATGAATGAAAATTCATAGTCTCCTTTTTAAAATTTTCTTTCAGGCCTTAACTATGGCGTTTGATTACTACAAAGGCAATGCTTCAATAACTGATGATGTATTTGCAACACTCGGATTGAAAATTCATGGTGGCAAAAATGTCCCTTATGTGTGATATTTTTAGGGTATTAGTTCTTGGCAGGAATTCAATGAATTCTAGAGAAATACATAATGAGAGTTCCAAGTAGAAGACTTGGTCTTGGTGCCAAAGAATATATTTCTCAGTGTGTTTGGCCAAAGAAAATGTGTATTAGAAGCTTCAAGGATGATGAAAACTCATTATAAATGAATTATTACACTTCTATTAATAAGTTGAACAATGGTGAGGCATCGCCCTTTCATTCTCTTTATAAAGATGATTGTGGTTAAGCAAAAATATTTTCCTTCTAAACTCTATTCCATAGTGATACAATGATTGGAAAATTATGCGTTGGGCATAATTTGGTGGTTTACATACAAGACTTTACTACTCTTAGGAGCACTATTGGGTATATTTGTTAAAACATCAATACCATGTAGCTCCTTGACAATTAGTATCTTTGTTGTAGCTAGCTGATAATATTCAAGAATTACTTTGAGGAATGTACTTCATAATGATTTGGAAATTTAAGGGTGATTTTTTTGCCTCATGTTGATGAAATATTTAGTTTTGGTATCTATTTCTCAAACCATTTATTGCTAGATAGGAGTTAGGTTTCTTCTAGAAAAAAATAGGATTTAGTTTAATACTCACAAACCAATCCAATTATATGCTCGCTCTCTTTCAAAGGATGTGAAATTAATAATTGTGCATATAACTTAACAAAAATAATTAAATAATCGTGAATTCACCTACGCAACACATACATATCATTAATTATATTATTCATAGTAATTTCTGTTTCTTTTTTTTTTTTCCTCCTTTTTTAAATATAAGATAAGTGAACCTAATTAAGTAAATGTTTTACCACATGTCATAAAAATTAGATAAACTCATAATATTCAAACTTAGTTATCATAAACTTAGTTACTTATTCTAATTATGAATTATTGTTTTTCGAAGTTACTTATATATGCTTCTACCAAAAAAAAAAAGACCTATTATTTCTCTTGAATAATAAATTCTTGGAGTTAAAAAACACTTTCTTTTTACTTGAGTGTAAAGGTGGTAAAGGAATATTATATTTTTTTTTCTAAGAGATCTATTTAAAATTTTGTTGAAACGGGCATAAATTTCAAGATTAGATTTTGAAATCTCTATAAAAAAAATCCCTGAATTTAGTTTTTTTTTTTTTTTTCTTGCAAGTAATTATTTGTTTTTTTTTTAATATAAAATGTTTAAATTTTCAGTAACCATATGTCTTTTGTAATAAATAAAAGTATCCCGCACATTGTGCAGGTTATACGCTAGTATATATAAAGTGCAAACAATTGATTTGCGATTGGTGCATATTTGCTTAATTTGGTGCGATAGATCAAGGAGAAGAGCATGTGGATAACATATTGGGAATTTCTTCAAACCATCTAGAAGACTTACGAACAGTGTTTCATGAAAACGACCCACGGGGAATGGAAATGGTCATGGAATGCATTTCAAAGGGGTCCAAAGCACAGTATCTTCTAATCAATTCTGTTTATGAGCTTGAACCTCAAGCCTTCGACACTTTGAAAGCAATATTTCATTTCCCTGAGTACCCTATTGGCCCTTCCATACGTTACATGGAACTTGGACATAGTTCCTTTATAACTACAATTAGTGACAACAACCCTGACTATCTAAAATGGTTGGATTCCCAGTCTGCAGGCTCTATCTTGCATATTTCATTGGGAAGTTTCTTTGTGCTCACAGACACCCAAATGGATGAATTTGCAGCTGCGCTTCGTAATAGTGGTGTTCGGTTCTTGTGGGTGGCTCGTGGAGAAGCTTCTCGGCTGAAAGAGAGTTGTGGTGATACAGGGTTAGTAGTGCCTTGGTGTGACCAATTGAGAGTGTTGTGCCATCCTTCTATAGGGGGGTTTTGGACCTATGTTGCACGGACACGGACACGGGAATACGGCAATTTTTGAAAAATAAGGACACGACATGGCGGAGACACGGCGGTTAAATAATTAATTAAATTTTATATTTAAGCATATTTTTAAATATTTTTAGACATAAAATACATTTATGTTTAGAATTTAAATTATATAACAACTACAAATAAATAAATAAATTAACACCCAAATTAGTATAATAATACACATAAAATATTTAGAGTACAAACCAAAAGTTTAAATAAGCTACATTCAAATACTTTTTCATAATAATATTAAAAATAATAGTCAAAATAATAATATAAAATTTTTTTTTTTTTGGACTAATGGCATCTTAAAGACGTCATGGCATTGACATATGGTGCCCAAAAGTTGAAATTTGAAATTGAAAGTTGGGAGTGACTTTCTCGTGGGTTGGCAGAAGACACACGCAAAACAAAGAGGAAATATAAAAAAGTAATATAAAAGTTAAAATGAATAGAAGAAGACAGCAGGCATCTGGGTCTGCGAAGAAGAAGAAAACGAAGAAGAAGAAGAAGAAGAAGGAAAGAGGAGGAGCTCGCCGATCGGAAGGGACAGGGCACGCCGGCACAGCGTCGACGTCTATGGAGTTCGCCGATCGGCCCGATCTAGCTCCGGCGAGGGACAAAGGGCAGCGGCAGCGGGCAGAGGTCAGAGGTCAGAGAGAGGGTGGAATCTGTGATTTTTTTTTTTTTTTTTTTACTGCTGGCGTGTCGGACGCGTCGGATCTGCATCGGCGTCGTGTCGGAGCCGCATCGGCGCCGTGTCGGAGAAGCGAAAAAAGAAAAAGAAAAAAGGGACACCGCCGGACACCCCAAACTGGCGCGTCGTACCCGTTCCGGTGTCGGACACCGACACGACGCCAAAAATGGCGTGTCCGTGCAACCTAGGTTTTGGTCCCATTGTGGATGGAATTCTACTCAAGAAGCTGTTTATGCAGGCATTCCTATGCTTACTTTCCCCTTATTTTTGGATCAAGTTCCTAACAGTAGGCAAATTGTGGAAGACTGGAAGATTGGGTGGAGGGTGAAGAGAGCACAGGTGGGAAGTGAAATATTGGTGACAAAAGAAGATATATTAGAACTCGTACAAAGGTTTATGGAGCTTGAAAACTGCGAGAGAAAAAAGACTTGGAAAAGAGCAAGAGAACTAAAAAATATGTGCCATCAAGCGATTACTGATGGTGGATCTTCTCATTCTCACTTGGATGCATTTGTTAGTGACTTTTTAGAAGTCAAAAACCATTAAGAAGTTTGTTACTTTGTTCTGAATGACTAGGCAAATTGTAGCCACTGAACAATTTTTCTTAACTTAATTATAATAATTTGGCCACTTGAACATTTGGACTTTGATTTTTGCTATTTGAACAATGGATTAGAATGCATATTTATAAAAACATGTAAATTTAATTAATGTGTCGAAAGGTTTGTTTGTTGATCCAGTCAATTTAATGTAATTGATGACCTTAAGTTGCTTAATTAAGGTGACCAATAGCATCATCATAGCAGGAGAACTAGAAGATATTTGTCATCAAGTGATTACTGAAGGTGGATCATTTGATTCTCACTTGAATGTATTTGTTAACGACTTTTTAGAAGACAATAACCATTTAAATGTTTCCTTATTTGTTGTCAGTAACTAGACTGAGTTGTAGTCATTGAACAATTGTTCTTAAATGATGTTCATTAATGTCAGTTCGAAAATTCGAAAAAAAAAAATTATGAAAATTTTTGCTACTTGAACAAGTGGATTTTTTTTTTTTAAAATTTTTAAGTGAAGCTGAAGCTATGGGAATTTAATCAATATATGCGTTGAAAAATTTGTTGCAAGTCGTTGAACCAGTCAATTTAATGCATTGATAACCCTATGTTGGTCAAGGAGATCAATGGCATCATCATAATTTTGTAATTTTAAGCTTCTTATAGATGGAGACAAATGTGAGATGAGACATAAAAAGCCACATCCCGTTTGCAAGGCTTGAACGGGTTAGACAAGTAGATAGAAAATTTCTCACTCTCCTTATTCAGTCAATATCTGTTGGAAAATCCACACAGCCGCCTCCTTGATTGATGAAGCTTATTCTTTTAGAGCAATTGTATTAGTATGGCCAAACTTTTCCGTCTATTTTACAATAATAACTTATTTTTTCTATTTTACACTACTACTTTTCTAAAGCACCCACATTAATTCATCTATTTTACAATCTATTCTATTTAAATAATAATATTTATTATTATTATTCTATATTTTTCTTTTGTTTCTATCTCTTTATCTTTGTCTTTGTCCTTATCTCTCTCAGACCAATTTGTTGTCCCTCCTCTTCTTATTTTTCTTCTTCTTCCTTTCACAGTCACTTCTTCTTCCTTTCACGGTCACGGTCAGATCACCTCCCTTCCACAAGCATTTTCTTCTTCTTCTTCTTCTTTCTCGCACAGTCATATCAGCTCTCCACCACAAGCACCAAGAGAATCAAAACCCACAAGCACCGATCTCCGTCGACCCACAAGCACTGACTCCGTTGACCCACAAGCATTGATCTCCATCGCCAGCACCGATCCACAAGCATCAAAACCCATTTTTGTCGACCCACAAGCATCGATCTCCACTGCAAGCACCAATCCACAAGCATCCAGACCCATTTTTGTCAACCCACAAACTCTAATCTCCGCCACCAGCATCGATCCACCGATCCACAAGCGGCTAATACCAACACCGATCTCTCTTTCTCTCTCTCTCTCTCTCTATTGGTTTGTTCGTGTGGGTGTGTTTGTGTATCTCTGTGTTGATTTTTCTGTGTGATTGTGTTTGTGTGGGCGTGTTTGTGTGTATCTGAGGAAAAAGAAGATGAGGGTCGTTTTGCATAGGGAAAAGAGAGAGAAAAAAATGAGTGAAATTAATAAAATAATAGCATACATAGTTATAGTAACTGTGTATATATGCATGGTTACTATAGCAAATGTGTAAATATACACGGTTTTAGAAGGACTGACGTGGGAAGTTTTGTGACTCAAATGTGTAAAATTCATCTCTTTTCCTATTATACAAGAGCTGGTGCGGATGCTCTCTATACTTGCCAATTTATAAACCTAAATCTCAAAGCTTAGGGTCTGTTTGGTTAGCTAAAAAAAAGTAGTGTTTTTTGTTTTCATTTTCAGTTTTCACTAGGACCTTAAAAAAAAAAAAAAACTTGTTTTTTTGGTTTAAGAATTTGTACTCAGTTTTCATTTTTAGTATTCTAAAAGTTGGATTTGAATACAAAAAATGAAAACACATTTTCAGCATTTTCAATTTCATAGGAAGTGAATATAGTGGCAATTTCGTAAATATTGTAAAAAGCAAAGGGCCCATAGAAAATGAAAATAGTGGCAATTCCGTAAATATTGTAAAAACACAAAGTGCCCCACTTGATTGATGTGAGCGTGTGTAAGTTAAAAAAGTAACTTAAAAAGAAAAGAAAAGAAAAGAAAAGAAAACAATGTCAAACCGTGTATGATGAATTTTATACCCAAATTATGTATTCAAAATAACTTACTAAACATCCTCATATATAAAAATAAATCATCTATGTATATATAAAACCAAAACCTATAAAGCTCTCACAATTTTTCACATCAGCACAATATTAAAAAAAATATAATAAAACTTTTCTAAAACCCGAACCCAATGTTTTGCCTTTTCTTTCTCCAAAATGCACTGCCTTCTCTCCTTCTACCAGCTCCCCCAACCCAATGCTCCTCTATGCTCCTCCTCTACTAGCTCTCCCAACGATCAGACCCACGACAAACCAACAACAAAGCATCAAAAGACACCATACCCACAAACCAACATACATCTTATTCCTCAGAATAGAGGTCGATCTCCTTCCTCAGCCGAGCAAATTGAAGCCGAGGTAGGAAGCATGAAGGTTCAGAAGAAACAGAGAATCGAAAGAGATGATGACAAAGACGAAGACGACATGATAAGCAGTCAACCTTCCAATATGAGACTTTGTTGGAAAAACTATTTCTCACTATTTCTTCGCTCGATACTTTTTCTAAAAAACTCTCCACCAATCTCCTTCTCCTTTCCAAAAAAAAAAAAAAACCGATCAACTCTTTCTCTTCCTTTCATCCCCATCTCCCTCTATATCACGAACCCATAAATCACCAAAACCAAAATAATCTCATCTCTCTCTTCGTCATCTTCCTCTTCATCCCATAAATTTCTCCAAACATAGTACACAACCATCACAAACCAAACCCATAAATCACAAACACAAGCCAAATCCACAAATCACAACCACTACCATTACAACACCCTCCTTTGCCGTGAGGGGATGAAGAGAGAGATAGATGAGGTGAGAAATCAATTTTTTTTAGACTCCACCCATGATTAAGTAGAGGAAGAAGAATGCTTGAAATAACCAGATCTAAAGTCACAACTCCACCATAGACTTCGTTCTTCACTGTTTCAGCTTCACCGTGGACTAGGTGATACTTTACCTTGTGATTTTGGTCAGAGATAGTGAGTTCTGCAAAACATGGGTGGTTTGTTTACGAGAAAGAGGTGAGGGTATGAATTTTTGGTTTTATCCCAACATGGTTACTGTATTGACCATTGGTCTTAAAAGCCACGGTCAAAATGGTTTACGACTAAGCTATTTAGATTTTTAAAATTTATTTATTTATTTGTAGTCGTACTTGTCACAGTAAAAAAGAGTTCAAATATTTTAATGGCATAAAGTCATACTCATATTCGATTTTAAAGATATTTTTATATTGACTATTGCACTAAAAAATATTTCAAATGATAAATATTTATTTAAAGTCTATAATAAATTGCTAGAAATATCATTTTGTTTTTAAGCCTCCTTTATACTTGAATATCTTCAGATATTTTAAATTTTAAATCAAGATCATTAATTTGTATATATTAATTTTATTTATTTCATATTAAATAATTACTAAATTAGTTATATATGACATTATTGTGGTTCGATCTCGGTTAAACCCAGGTCTGACCTTAAAAACCTTGAATCTCTTTCTTTACCAGGTCTGAAAACCAAATCACACTTCATTTCAATTTTGAGACCCTCCATTCCACCATGTAATATGTATGTCATGTTCCTCTCTTCTTTTTTTGTCAACCTATTCTTCTTCTTTTTCATTTCCTCTTTTTATTTTTTTTTCATTATTTTTAGGTTCATATTATAATTGTAATATTCTAGAAAATGTAATTGTTATTATTATTATTGGGTAAAGATTTGGGTCCGGTATTGATATCTTAGTTAAAACATCTTAAAAAAATTATATGAATTTTGACCAATAATATATAAAGAAATATATGTCTTTATATTAAATTGGACTATTTTAATTAATTTTTCTATTTGTACTAATTTAATATATTTATTTATATTTTGAATTGGACTATTATTATTTTGAAACCTTTTAAATTGGACTATTTTAGTTAATTTTTTTATTTATACTAATTTAATATATTTTTTCATGTAAGGCTTTCTTTCTTTGTGAACAAATTTCAAATCTATTCCATGGGTTTGTCTCAGATTTTTAAGGTTGTTTAGCACTGTCAACAACATTGCATAAGTGATAACTTAAATTATTCATTCATTGTTGGATTTTTTTTCATAGTCAATAATTTCTCCGTGCATTGCACATGTTAGCGACTAGTTTTTCTATATTCAATTTTAGAATTTGAATATAGAAAAGATAAAATAAAAAGTGCATATATCACTTTTTAGGGGCCTTAGTCATTCATTAATGGTTCTTCAGCCTTCTATAATAGAAAGACAAATTAATAATTTAACAAAAAAAAAAAATCTTATTGATGGAGATAAATGTGATATGAGACGTAACAAATCCATATCCGGTTTTAAAAAAGCGGTGCAGTAAAACTTTCCCTTGAATATTCGAAGGCATGAACAGAGAAATTTTTGAACAGAAATTTCTGTCTCTAACATGTCAATATCTGGTGGAAAAATTCACTGCCGCCTCCTTGATTGATGAGGCTTATTCCAAATTGCTACCTGCCTATTTACAAACCTTAATCATTCACCCTACTATACAGCGCCCCAATCTGATTCTCTGAAAAACTGAAACTCTCCGGATATTAATGCACTGTACACTCCATTCATTTTCACTCTTACTTTTGTTGATCATTGGATTTGTTGTTGTGGATAGCTCCACACCATCTCTCATTGAAGAAACAAGAGCTGCTCATCCTTCCATACTAGAAGATGGTCCAATCGAAGGTTGTGACGGTCGGGATTTCGAGCTCTAACAGAGTTTAGATGAAGCTGCCAAGATTAGTAGCAAGAGCAAGGTAGAAGCTAGCAACATAAAGGGTCATAGCACTATTCACAGAGCAGTTGAATCTATATCAGAGCATAAACTTTAGAGAAGCATAAGTGAAGTACAATGACTATATGGCCTGTAGTTTAGTGTAATTAGATGCTTACTTAAGTATTAACACATGAGAAGGTTAGTTAGTCTTGTAGCTAGCACATGTGATAGGTTGTTAGGTCTGGTAGTTGGTTATTTCGTGTTCACACTTGTACAGACTTGTATATATATGATTTCTGTAATCTTTTTGCTAATTAATGAAATATACAATTTTTCAATCCTTGATTCCGTGATATGGTATCAGAGCAAATTCCCAAATTCTTGTAGGGTTTTGCATTTCTTTCAATTTCAGTTTTTTTTTTCTCAGTTTTCCCGAGAAAATCTTTCTCTGTTCTTGAGAAAATTCTGTTCTTGGGAAATTCATTCTTCATTTGCCATCTATGGCTTCTGCTACGAATGCAAATGGTTCTACAGATGCTTCCACATTTGTGAATCCATCTTCTTCTTCTTCACAAGACTCTCCAATGGATGACCCTCTGTTCTTGCATCACTCAGAGAATCCAATTTTGGTTCTTGTCACATAGCCATTGATAGGTGGAGAAAATTATGCAGCTTGGGCTCGTGCAGTGAGAAAAGCTTTACTCACCAAGAATAAATTAGGGTTCATTGATGGGACTTTGACTCTCTCATCAACATTGGTGTCAACTCCTTCGAATGTGCAACCTTGGATAAGGTGTGACAACATGGTTGGCACATGGCTAACCAATTCAGTTTCACCAAAGCTCCAAGCAAGCATCATTTATGAAGACACTGCCTTAGCAATCTGGAATGACTTGAAGAATCGTTTTGCTCAGACCAATGGACCTAGAGTTTTCAATCTTCAAAAGGACATAGCAGAGCTTCACCAAGGTGAGATGTCTATCATTGACTTCTTTACTCAGTTGAAGGTGTTTTGGGATCAATTGCAGAACCTTAGTCCATTTCCTTCTTGTACCTGTGGTAAATGTATTTGCAATATTAACAAGAGGCTTATTGATTTGCAAGTGAGAGAGTCTGTCATGAAATTTTTAATGGGATTGAATGATTTTTTCTCCCAAGTTAGATCTGAAGTCTTGCTTATGGACCCTATTCCATCTCTTAGTAAGGTTTACTCCTTGCTAATTCAAGAAGAGACATAAAGATTAGTGCCTAATGCCTCTTTTGCTAAGGTTGATTCCATTGCTTTAGCTGCTAAGTTGTCCAATGAGCATCTTGGTCTAACTCTTGGTGGTTCTGGTGGCAAAGGGAAGGAGAGACCAACTTGTACATATTGTGGCAAGACTGGTTATACAGTGGATAAATGCTATAAAAAAGCATGGTTTTCCACCAGGCTTTAAGTTCAAGAACAAGCCCTCTATGGCGCACTAAGTCTCTTCAGATGTCTTGCCTATTGCTCCTCCAATTGCTCCTCCAATGCATCACCAGACTGCTTTTACTCCTGAACAATATCAACAGCTTTTTGCTTTGTTTGGAGCTTCCACTTCATCCCTTGCACCTTCTACTCCAGTCAAAGACGCTTCAATGGCTAATGTAGCATCATCTTCTGCTTCTGCCACTGCCCTAATGTCAGGTATTGACTTATCTCATAGTATTTTCTCTGCACAAGTGGTCAATAGAAGGACTTATAATAAGTGGACTTGGGTATTGGATACTAGGGCTACTGACCACTTTGTCTGTTCAGTTGATCTATTGACTTCAATTACTGCTACTATGCAATCTTTGGTTTAGTTGCCTAATGGGGAATCAGCTCAAGTCACTCACAATGGCACTGTTGTTCTTTCTTCTTCACTTACTCTCACTAATGTTCTTTGTGTTCCATCATTTAGCTTTAACTTGTTATCTGTTAGTACACTCACATTATCTCAGCCTTATTGTCTTGTTTTCCTTTCAACTTATTGTTTTATCTAGGACCTTTTATCTTGGAAAAAGATTGGGGTGGGCAAGGCTGTTGATGGCTTGTACTTGTTGTAGTGTGATAGTCTCCAGCACATTCCTCCTTCTTCACTTGCTGATTACCTAAGCAATCACAAGTTCAATGCTTCTTTTCTTCCTTTCTTGCAATAACTTTTGCAAGTTCTGTATCTTCCTTTCTTTGGCATGTAAGATTAGGTCATCCATCAGATCTCAAGCTTAAAGTTTTAAGTCACACTATTCCTTCTTTACAATCTTCTTGTAATAAGACTTGTCAAGTTTGTCCTATGGCCAAGCTTAGATTACCTTTCCCTTTTAATAATAAAATTTGTGCTTTTGCTTTTGATTTGGTCCATATGGATGTTTGGGGACCTTATTCCATTCCTACTTTAGATGGTTACAAATATTTCTTGACAATTGTGGATGATGCAACCCGAGCCACTTGGCTGTTCTTAATGAAATCCAAATATGATGTTGGGCCTTTGTTTCAATCTTTTTATACAATGGTTGCCACACAGTTTAGTCAAAATATTAAGTCCATTAGAACTGACAATGCCAAATAATTTGACATGTCTGATTTTCTTAATTCCCATGGAATTATCCATCAACATATCTGTGTTTACACTCCACAACAAAATTCTGTTGTGGAGAGAAAACACCAGCACTTGGTTTCCATTGCCAGGGCATTACAGATTCAGTCTCAAGTTCCTTTGCAATTCTAGGGTGATTGTGTTTTGACTGCTGCCTACCTCATTAATAGGCTTCCCTCTCCTTTGTTGAATGACAAAACACCCTTTGAGCTTTTATTTTATAAGCCCCCTGACTACAATCATCTTAAAGTTATTGGCTGTCTATGTTTTGCCTCCACTATTGCCTAAACTAGAACTAAATTTTCACCAAGGGCAAGAAGATGTGTTTTCCTTGGCTATCCTTGTAATATCAAAGGTTATAAGCTCTATGATCTTGACACTCATTCTATTTTTGTCTTAAGGGATGTAGTGTTTCATGAGTCTGTTTTTCCCTATGTTTCTTCTTCCCATGGTTCTATTTCTTCCAATCCTTTACCTTTGCCTTGTGCTTCTCCTGTTCCTTCTTTGCATGATGATCCTCTTCTGTCCAAGCCTAATACTCCTATTCTTACTCCTCATTCCATTATTCAAGTTCATCATACCATTGATGATGATTTTATTGATGAAGTACCAGAAGCACCTCTTGATCCCATTGTGACCCTATTCCTCTTAGAAGGTCTACTAGGTTTGTTAAAAGACCCTCTTACTTGTAGGAGTTCCATTGCAATCAAGTTACTTTTCTCCAGCCTATGCCTTCTTCCTAATCAGGTACTTCTCATCCCCTTTCTTCTCATATTTCATATCACCATCTTTCTCCCTCATATAAGACTTTTTGTTATGCCATCTCTTCTCTTGTTGAACCTCAATTTTATTCCCAAGCTGGGTCTGATCCCCAGTGGAAAGTTGCCATGGCTGCTGAGATAGTAGCTCTTGAAGCCAATATTACCTGGACTTTGACACCCTTGCCTGCTGGTAAGAGGCCAATTGGCTACAAGTGGGTTTACAAAATTAAGAATAAGGCTGATGGTTCTATTGAGAGATATGAAGTTAGGTTGGTGGCTAAGGGATTCACACAAAAGGAGGGCATTGATTACTTTGAAACTTTCTCTCCAGTAGCTAAAATGGTTTCTGTCAAGGTTCTTCTTGCTGTGGCTGCCATTAAGGGTTGGTTTCTTAGTCAATTAGATGTCAATAATGCATTTCTTCATGGTGATTTGGATGAGGAGGTGTATATGGCTCTTCTACAGGGGTTTCACAGCCAAGGGGAGGTTGTTTGTAAGCTCAATAAGTCCTTTTATGGCCTCAAGCAAGCTTCTAGGCAATGGTTTGCCAAGTTCTCAAGCACTTTAATTCAACTTGGTTTCATTCAATCCAAAGCTGATTATTCTTTGTTTACCAGAAGGCAAGGTGACATTTTTATGGTTCTTTTGGTCTATGTGGATGATGTTTTGATAGCTTACAATGACAAGGCTGAAGTGGATAGATTTAAAGTCATGTTAGATGATAAGTTCAAGCTCAAAGACTTGGGTGATTTGAAATATTTCCTTGGTTTGGAGGTTGCAAGATCAAACAAAGGAATTGCTCTTTGTCAAAGGAAATACACTCTTGAACTACTCAATGGTGCTGGACTGCTTGGTTGTAAGTGTGCTAAAACTCCTATGGAGCACAATTTAAAGTTAAGCAAATTTGAGGGAAAAGAGCTTAGAGATCCTAGTCATTATAGAAGGCTTGTGCGCAAACTCTAGTACTTAACAATCACAAGACCTGACATTACCTTTGCTGTCCATAAACTCAATCAGTTCATGTCCAAGCCAAGGAGACCACTCCTGGATGTAGCACATATAGTGTTGCAATATTTGAAGGGTGAACTAGGCAAAGGACTTATGTTCTCTTCTAGTACAGACTTGCACTTAAAAGGATTTGTAGATGCAGATTGGGTAGCATGTCCTGACACTAGGAGATCAGTGACTGGCTATAGCATCTTCATTGGTGATTCTTTGGTGTCTTAGAAGTCCAAGAAGTAGTCCACAGTCTCAAGATCTTCAGCTGAAGTTGGGTATAGATCCATGGCAGTGGCAACATGTGAGATAGTGTGGATTTTGTACTTTCTCAAGGATATTGGAGTGAATCATGAAAAGGAGGCCTTGTTATTCTATGACACTCAAGCTGCACTGCACATTGGCTTTAATCCAGTCTTCTGTGAGAGGACAAAACACATAGAAATAGATTGTCATGTGGTTAGGGACAAAGTTTTGGAGAAGGTGATTAAGCTGAATCATGTTAGAACAAATTGTCAATTGGCTGATTTGCTTACTAAGGCTTTGAATTACAATCAATTTTTAAATCTTACTTGTAAAATGGGGATGCTTAATATACATACACCTGCTGCTCTTGAGGGGGAGTATCAGAGTTTAGATGAAGCTGCTAAGATTAGTAGCAAGAGCAAGGTAGAAGCTAGCAACATAAAGGGTCATAGCACTATTCACAGAGCAGTTGAATCTATATCAGAGCATAAATGACAGAAAAGCATAAGTGAAGTACAATGACTATACGGCTTGTAGTTTAGTGTGATTAGATGCTTACTTAAGTATTAACACGTGAGAAGGTTAGTTAGTCCTGTAGCTAGCACGTGTGATAGGTTGTTAGGTCTGGTAGTTGGTTATTTCGTGTTCACACTTGTACAAACTTGTATATATATGATTTCTGTAATCCTTTTGCTAATTAATGAAATATACAGTTTTTCAATCCTTGATTCCGTGATAAGCTCAAGTACAAAGACAATAACCCTGTAATAGATATTATGTCAAAACAATTCCTCGTTTTACAGTTATATCCAGACATTGGTATTTTGACAGTTGTTCGAATGGATATTGTTGATGATGGTTGTCCTGATCCTAACAAATTAGTTAACACCACCCTTAATAGTACTCTCTTCGATTATGCTGACCAAAGTAGTGAAAACCTTACTTTTGTATGCAATTGCACTGATGGAATTCCAGATTGGGTGCAAAGCGGCTCTGCATGTACAAGAAATGGCAATGCTCTGAGGGTTTCTACCCTTTTTTTTTTTTTTTTTTGAGATAAAAGATAGAAATTCTATTAGATAATATAGGGGAAAACCAGACTTATTCTACTGAAAACAAACACTACAAACAGGGAAAAACTAGACTTATTCTGCAGAAAACAAACACTACATAAAAAACAAAACTATAGAAAATAACACTGTGCAGAAAATCAATCATGCAAAGGCAGAATTGAAATTCCAGCTCTAGTTGGTTCTCTCGATCTCCAAGATATGACCTTATGTGATGCTTCAAGGAAAGGTTTTAACTTAAAATACAAAGATTGTTTTGCGTGCATTAGAACCCTTGTTGGGTGCAACGGGGGAGTATGCCTCAGTCGAGTGGACCGAGGTGGAGAAAACAAGGAGTCGCCACCTAGTTTTATGTTCTAGGATCCATGAATATAGCGCCTTTATGTGGAAGGACTAGTCTTACTACCAAAGTATGGGTTCAGAGTTTAGGTATGGTCGTGGGAAGGTATTAGGCACCTAAAACCACCCGACCTATGGGTCGGCTTCCACTCATTGTGTCCTATGTCTTAATCCTATTAAAGGCACATTCAACATTGCATTCTAACTCACACATAAACACTAGCATACATCTAAGCATATAACATGACATTTCATCTCAAACCTAACATACATTTATCATGCTTATCAACCATCACAAACCCTAGCATACATCTATCCATGTCATATTATCCACTCCAAGGCAGCAAACAAAACAAGGCAGAAAGGTAGGCATGGCAATAAAGCTTCAATCATCAAAAGTGACCCAATCATATAAGCATAGTGTCCAAACAGCAAACTACATGTTCATCATAAAAAAAATGCATGTACATATGAGTGTATGACTTACCTCACTTACCTTACTACATCACAGCATCTATGGCACAATGCATGGACACGTGAATGTATGTTCATGGCATCAAAGAAAGAAGTAAAAGAAACCTTAATTTAGCATGTTAAAGCAAATAAGTATACAATTAAAGAAACAAAAAACAGAGACTTAGAAAGCATAAAAAGAAATCAAACAATGGCATATTACATGAAAGGAACAAAGAAGCAAAAGCAGCAAAATCTCGGATTAGAGTTTCTGGGCTTGAGTATGTGTGTGCATACATAGGCCTTGTATATAGGCCAATTGTATGCGTATGCATACTTTGAGCTTGCGTACGCATGCAGAAGCATGCGCACGTAAACACGCCTTAAACCCTAACATAGCAACACATAAATGCAGAAAACAGAGCAGAACTTAAATCTAACAACTTAACATGCATACAATCATAAAGCAAAGAAAACGAAGGGTAAACAGACATGTTATAATACAAAGAAGCGAAAAAAAGTGAAGAAAAGCTTAGAACTCAATACCTCGAACAAGAAGCTTTTCGAGCTTGATTTTGACTGTTCCTTTTAGTCAATCTATTCACAATCAAATATAAAAGTGATTAGTAATCTTAAACTCGAAAGATCAAGATCGAAAAAGGTCCCAATCAAATAAAATTGACTTAAGGATGTTTGGTGAAAAATTCCTTCTTTGATTCACTATTTCTAGTGAATCTTAGGTTTTCCCTTAGGATTTTCTGTATGTTTTGAAAAGGTGCAATGTATGGTTTTATATAGTGAGAAACTAGGGGTTTGGAATGGCTCCCAGATGATGTGGGATTCATTCCAAACCTCAACATTAATGTAGAAAAATTGCCTTTTATAGGTTTTTGAAACCCTAGTTGTGTGCACAGGTCCTTGCCTGCGTACGCATGCACAAGACTTGCGTACTTAGGCCGAGGGTTTCCTTGGCCTTTTTCTTTCCAAAAATAGATTTATTTGCTCATAAAAAGTTATATTTTTGATTTTAACATATTTTAATCAATTTGTAATTTGATTGGGCCTTGAACCAACCTTGGGCCTTAGAATTTTGGCATCATTGAGGAATGGGGACCCAAGTTGTAAGGGGTACAAAATGCGATGTCTAATGATGCCTGTCACGCCCCAAACCCGATACTCGGATTTGTGACCATGACCGGCATGCTAATATCAAGTTTAAACCTAATATTAACAAGAACCAACTTAATTTTTACAAAACTTTCACAAAAGCTTTTACAAAAGCTTCTCTTTATTTAAATCATTGTTTCTTTACTTAAATGGTATAATTTTTCATTATGACATTCAGAGCCTCTACACTATACTCAAAGAATAACATAATCCACCAGTTACTCAAAATCTAAATTCCACATAATACATCTCTTAATGCTTTAAGGTATACACTTTCATTAGATCCTAAAATACACAATGCTACAAATCTAAACATCATATGGCTAATTTAGGATCTATACATATAAAACTAAACTAGCTCCTTCCGAAACTCGACTAAGGCTCCCTCTGCTCCAAAATAAAACCTGTTAACTGAAAGAGTGGAAGGGGTGAGTTGCACAGCTCAGTAAAGGTAAGATATATGAGAATTCAATAAGGATGCATGTAAATCAATTATTTCATTTTATCAACGTTCGGATAGGAGAACATCATTTCATGCATAGTATTTTATACTATTTATAATAATAGCTTATAAGCTTTTCGTAGGAAAATAGTTGTTCTCCCTTTCCTTATCAGAATAATTTTATCGAAACTTTTCAGATTGAATTTCTTTCATTTCTTACAAAGTCACCATATATATTTTCATTACAAAATAATCATTTTAACTTAAATAAAATAATCGGTAACTTTGTCTTAAACTGGAAGCATCTTATAGGATAATAAAACTTTCCTTCATAAACTTCTTCTTGTAAAAATATTATAACTTCCATAATCGTAAAACTTAATGTTTCATAAGAAAAACGGATATCTGATGACTTCTTAACATGAACTTGTACTTTCTTCAGAAACTTTATCTTTATAACATAACAGAACTTCAGAAACTTTTATCTTTAATGAACAGCTTTCTTTTCATCAGAAACTTCTTCTTTTCATGAGAGCTTTTAACCTTTCCCAATGCATTTAAATAAAATAGTTCTCTCATGATTAATAACATAACATAGCTGTTCATAAATAACTTATTGGTTAGTCCCTAGCTGATAAGTCTGTACTTATTTGGGAGGCTTCTAGCACCACAGTGCTAGGCATCCAGCATTCCCCACAATGCCAGGTATTTCCGGGATCACATCATAATACATATCTTCCAACCATGGGGGTAGGTTGGCTTCCCCCACAAGTTGGCCGTAACCAACAAGGGGCGGGTACAGCAGAGCCAGTCCCACTTATAATGGCCAATCAGATAACGTTTTCCATGGAAAGCTAGTAATTAACCCCTACTAGCAGAGTTCAGATCACCAGAGGACATAACCCGAAAACATTTCATACTTTACATCATACTGACATTTCTTATTTTGCATAATATTTCATTATAATAGCATTTACATTCTTTTCTTTAAGCATCATGTTCGTGGAATTAGTAATAGCATTAATATGCTTAAATCATATACATAGGGTTTCGGAAGCCCACGAACATATCTTTGTCTGATAATGCTTACATGCCATATCTCTAATCAAAAACATTTTAATGCATAACATACTTTAAAATAACCTCATGACTTACCAAATGCCCATATAACTTATCCCTTACCTGATAGCAGAGGAACCGAGAGCCTAAAGTCGAAGGAGCTTAGACCTGGCGGCTGGTAACACCTAAACCGAAATCAAAGCTTATTACTATCAATTACTCCTTAACATAAACTTACACATTCATCTCAAAGTCTATCTCTTAATAATCGAAGAAATCCTAATCCCACCTCAAAGAGGTTCCCACAAACAAAAATACATTCATCAAACATCATTATGCACCAACCATAGAGAAACCAACATTTTCACATTAATAGCATATCTCTAGAAGAGCTAACTTCATTTTAAAAAGGGTACTTTGAGCTTAGGACAATAGTGCATGCATAACATAGAATCCTTTAAGCATGGTCATGTAACTATATACATTCATATGGTAACATACAACACGTCGGACAAAACAGCTTCATAAATACAGCCGTCACATGGTTTAGAACCCTTCATTTGAGTACTAAACCTCAAAACAAGTTACACAAAATTAATCTATGATCGAGACATACCAAGAGATAAGCATATTAAATTATAGCTCAAAACGTTCAACCTAGCTATAGAATTAAATCCTCAAAGTTAAGCATGTCCCTTACTCTTCACTGTTCTATTCCAGCCGCATATGCCCCATTTGTAAAATACAAATGGGCTGTCCACACACATCAAATTGTCACGAAATTTTACAGAACCGCTCCTCTATATGTCCAGTATGTACCATAAAAATTTCGGAATCAAATCATAAACCCATGATTTACTAAAAATCACGGAAGACAGAATACTCAAATCTGTCCTGACAAAATTTCTTGCAACTTAAAAATTAAACCATTATTTTTCTACTCATCCAAATACTGTGAAACCAATTCCATAACAACCGTATATGTCTTAGCTTTCATAGAAAATAACCCTAGCTCCAAATCCACTATATACAATTTAATACAGAATTTTCTTTTGGCAAACATCAAATCTGTCACAGGGACAGCTTCAGTGCATGTTCTTTCTAAAATCATCAACAAATAGCAATAGGCCATCATTTCATTTGGGTATTTTTATACCTATACCATACATATTAAAAAAAACCTAATAAGCATCCAATAGCTCATAACACCATCACTCTTTAAACTTACAAAAACAGAATCACAAGTTCAGTCTCACAAAACAGAACAGAGGATAAAGAATGAAAATAAACAAACAATCATACTATCCAAGTACACAAAATCAGATGAGCTTTAACTTACTTACCCACACACTTTGAAGATGAAACCTTAGTGTTTAGACTCTTAATTTTCTTCTTAGAAACACTAGAATTTTTGGTGAGAAAGAGAGAGCTATGGGTGAGATGGTGTTGCCGTGTGCTAGGGAAAGAAGAAAGAAACAAGAATAAAGAAGGAGTAGAGAAAGAAGAAAAAGGAGCTGCTGGACATCTGAGGCAGCCAAAGAAAGATAAGGCAAATTGACTTTTGGGGGTGGGATACGTATGATGCTAGGAAAGAAAAATCAAAGCCCACTATTTTTCCAACTTTTCTTGCATTCACACCTACACCTTTCTGATTTATGTGTGTGTACCCGTGGGAAATGAGAGGAAGTGAGTTTCTTGCATGTTCTATTTACATTGAAAAGTCAAGGAAAAATGAGGTTGAACTTGGTGATTGCATGGACACCAAGTCTTGGTCTTTGGCTTTGTCAAGATGCATGAAACTTTGGCTTTACTTGTGTTGAATTCTCATTAGTTGCATGTGGGTGGAATTCCACTATAACATCTCATGCATCATGCATAGTTAAAACACCCAAAACTATATATATATCATAACTTAGCCACTTAATATAATTTTGTACATACATAGTATATATATACATAATACAATTTGCCATTCAAGTATTTAAAATCTTTTCAATTCTTATTCAAAGATATTATAAAATAATATGGTGCTTAATACTCTTATATTAATTCTAAAAAGAAAGTGGATTAAAATAGTAATTAACCACTTAAACACATAGTTTAATTATAAAATTGGGTTGGGGTGTTACAATGCCCCTCTTTTGATTTGTGAGCTGCGCTAATGAAATCAAAAGAATAAGATACAAAATATTTTGTTTCGATGTACGGCTTGGGCCCAACCCACGTACACGGCACACAGCACGCATACATGGGGTGGGGTGCAACTCTGCATAGTCGCTTGGGATTCGTATGTCCGAATTCCCACACTTGTTGCTTGGAAAACGAGCAACGACAAGTTCACTATTCCAGAACCTGTTTTGCCAATTGCAAGCAAAAGGCGAGTGACTCACTATCCTAGGGTCACTTAACAGAAAAACAAACAAGGCCAATGGCCGTAACACCTAACTAAACAAATGAGGTGCTCTTATGAGTTGAAAAAGATATATATTTGTGGTGTTCATCTGGGGATCTTGCACCAAAATTTTCTGGATGGCTTGCGCCTCAGGGTAATACTTGTCTTATCCATCTATATCTCTCCCTGTTCTGATGAGGCTCTTGCCTCGGGGTGACCTTAGTCTCTGTCTTTATCTCTACCTCTTCCACTATGCCTGCATGTTCAATTCTCGAAGGATATGTGCACAAATTCTATATGCCGACTTGCTTGACTAGTGTGTGTCCCATGTCTACATATTCAATTCTCGTAGGATATGTGCACGAGTAGCCTTGGTGTTTCGATCCACGAGGGAGTCTTGGATGAAGAATCCACTGGGGATGATGTAAGACTCACTGGGGAGTATGATCTGTTGAGAAGTTTTGGTGACTTACGGGGGAGCCTCCTTGGTATGTAGCTTATTGGAGATGGTAACTTGCTGAGAAATGTGTTGGTGATTGTGACCTATGAGGAAGTCTTTAGTAATGTGTGATCTACTGGGGAAAATTCTTCTTTTTCTTCATGGCTTATTAGGGAACTTGTGTGGATTCTACTCATGAGGGGGTCCTATCTGTTTCATGGGGAAATTTCTTCACAACTTACGAGGGGGTTGCCTCATGCCTCGAACTTGCGGGGGAGTTATTCCATGATACTATACTTTACTAGGGTTTTGGTTGACGATCTAAACTCACGGAGGAGCTACCTTGGTGACTTTTGATCCACTAAGGGATGCTTTTGATGCCTTCAATCTATTGGGGATGCTTTGTGTCTTTTACACAACCGAGGGTATTTCTGTAATTTTGGATGCATTCTTGAATTTTATTTTGCACTTCCTACCTCCCGAGAACCTACTGTGGATATTTGGAAATTATTTATTTGTTTATTTATTTTTTTACTAAACTACACGTAGTTTAGCCACCAGATGTGTTCCTGCCTCTTCATTTTTCTCTAACGGTTACCAACCGTTTCTTTTCTCTTCATTCTCTTGCTCATCTCTTCACATTCTCTCTAACTCTCTAACTTCCATCTTTTCTCTCTACAAAACTCCTGACCTCTCTTTCACTTTCTTTCATAATCTGACTCCACACTCATAAATCCTCTCATCTGAAACTCTCTTCCTCTCCGAGCCCTCTTATTTTCTCCATGGCACCCAAGTCCAAGAAAACCTCTTACGTGCTCTCTAGTGATGCATTCAACCTTACGCATTGGAATGGAGTGGTGAGGTTGAATGAGTCCCCTCTGTTGACATATAGGCCATAAGATCATCTTTCAAGGGGTGCTAGGACCGGATCAGTAAGTTTTTCAAACTTTTCTCATTTTTGAGTTTCTCTTTGATCTTCTATTTTAATATGTTTTTGGATATGTAAATGCTTGGGTTTTGTTGTGGGATGGGTTTAGATGAAAACCTGATACTTTAGGAGGGGTAAGAACACGTTTTGGATGATTTTTGATCGAAGCATGCTTGAAAATGTCGAAGAAGGACCCACTGTCTGTGTTAATGACTATGCAAACTCGAGCCTATGTATGTAGCTTAAACTCAGGCATGCGCGGCCAGGTTTCGTGCGTACGTGGACTTGTTCATGCGTATGCATATCTGTTCTTGAATTCATGCGCAAGCAGTTTCCAACCTATGTATGCATGTCGCCAGCCAGGAACCCTATTTTAACTCCTATTTCATCTGTTTCTTATCCAAATGCAAATCTAACACCCTCTTTTCATCATTTTGTAGATTTTTCCCTCGTTTTCAAGCAGGATAAGCACCAACCGTGTGGCGGCATGGTATAGGGTCCTTATTGTAGAAACAAGGGTCTACATTCGCGTAGCAGGCTTCGAGCTGATCATCTATTTACTACTGAAGAGGTCTACCAGTGCTATTTTGGTGTAGACTTTAGCTGAGGGGTGGTGGGACATTACCTACACCTTCCACATCCCCTATACCTAACAGGTTTCAGATGAGCTGGACTATGAGGAGTTCAACGACACTCACCTCATGCCTTCCCTCACTCTTGTGGTATGTGTTCTCCTTTCTCATTCATTTCCTTTCCTTTGCACTATTTCACGTAATGATGTTCACACGGGATACTCATATCCGGCTGTCCCTACTACTGGTGCTCCCATCGACCCTCCTCCCTTATCATGGCTGGTCTATGTCTATAGTCTTAATGGTTTTGCTTATGAGTGTTCGGTCCGCAACACAAATGTCATGGGCTAACCTTTTCCTGAGGGTACACGAGCAGTGAGTTCTTCTCCATTCATTCTCATCTCTTTCTTTCACTTCCTTGAATTCCAACATTTGTTCTTACACCTTTTTCTTTCAAAAATTCAACCCACTATATAGGAGCATGAGGAGCTGGTTTGCCTACTCGGGTGATGATGATGGTGGTGATTTAGAGCCCACGCCTTGTTACCAACCGAGGAAGAGACGCTCCTGGTGATTTTGCAGTTTAGACAAATAGACGCAGTCAAAGACATACAACATATTTCCCTTTTTTTTTTTTTTTTTCCTTTTTAGCTTGTATTTCTGCAATTAATCCTTTATTTGATACATTGTGTTGTATTTACGAACATTTGTTACATTTATGATTTTATTTAGGATATGTACTTAGTTTACAATCCATGGGGATGTTTGAACGATTTTTATGTAATTTTGCTTTTCTCAATCTGTGATGCTTGAAAATTTGAGCTTGATTATGCTTTGAGTAGTCCTTTCAACTGTAGGAATCATGGGAGGGGTCTTGGTGGAGGAATCACATTCCAAATAGGAAAAGGAATTTGACTTTGCCTCTCTTCTTGTGTACGCATATGCGTGCTTACGTATGCAGGTCTTAACCATGCGTACGCAACTTTGACCTTACGTACATGTGCCGTGGGTCAGAAAAACCCTAGCCGCCCTATTTAAGTATAAAATAACCATTAGAGGCCTCCAAACCCTTACCAAACATATTTCAAGCTCAGAAAATACTCTTTAAGGCTTTCCAATGGCAGAATTTTCTCCATTAGAAGTGTCGGCATGGATCAAGAAGGTTGGCCCTAATTTCAAAGAGGCTTTCATTCCTTTCGGTCTCTCTTGCATCTTCCTATATCACCAAATCAAAGTGGATGAACCTCTTCTTCATGCTGCTACCAACTTTTGGATTCCTACTCGGCATGTTTTTCAATTCAATGGTGTGGGGATATGCTCCACTCTTGAAGAATTTAGTGCAATTATGGACGAACCCAAAGTTAACACTCTTATCCTCCCCACCATTGGCGAAGACTTTGCTGACTTAGCCCATGACCTTTTAGGGATTTCTCTAGTTGTGGCACAGCAATGATGCACACTTGATCATTTGAACATTCTCATGGTTTTTGCATACTTCTCTCGGTTGGCTATTCCTGTGACTGGCATGAGACGCTTTCACTATCTTAACGCCTTCTGTTTATGCCTCCTTGCAAGGTTCTTCTTGGTGCATGAAACATATTGAGTAAATCAAAAGATGTGCTTGGTGCTCAACAAATTTAATAAGGGGAGCCTTGTAGGCATGATTTTGGCTGATACTCTCAATGGCTTGGACGCTGTTCATAGGGAGGAAGCAACCTTCTTTACAGGTAGTCATCTCCTTCTTCAGGTCTAATCCTTAATTTTTGCTTAAATTCTCAACCTAGTGGGATTCCTTTAATTTTTGCATAGGTTGCCTTTTGGTTTTCAACCCATCAAGGCTTTTTATATCGTCTTTGTCATATCATTCTAATTATTATTATTATTATTTTTTTTTTGCCTCTCCTTTTTTCTACTCAAGCTTTCTCCTTCTTTTCTTTCTCTCCTCCTTCCTAGGCCTGTTCAGGATTTGACTGGCACCAATGAAACTAGTTGATGTTAAATCGATCCAGCTGATTCAAAGCTCCACTGTAGGTGCTCGGACAGGTGGTTGGCAAAGATTTAAGCATACTGAAGGCGGCCAGTGCGGCGATCGGCGGCCATTTTTCATTCCGATGAGAAACCACACCACATCGGTGTGTATGATATATTTATATGTTGTATAATTTATATATGTAGTTGTGAGAGTGCCTTTTTTCTTCAGCACTATGGCCCAAGGATCCTGGGCCGAGTAAAATGTTCTTGGTGGACTGGACTCGATTCACTGCAGCTAAAAGGGCTGTTTAAGAATCGAGTGGTGCGCAAAACAGTCTTCCTACAATGCAAATAACTAACAAGCAAGAATATCTGTATTGAATGACATTTTAACAGCAAATGAATGCATAATAAGTAAAATACAATGCAAGAAAAGGTTAGGGATTCTCGAATTAGTGAGGTGCATTTTATTAATTTTCCTTAGTTGTGATTACAATGCTCACTAAGACGTGGTGCAAGGTTCAACTAAGTTCAAAAGTTACAGACTTTGATAGCTATTCAAGCTTCAAAGACTTGCAAAGTTTGAATTTGTTGAATCCGAGCATGTGCTATAATGGCTGCTCTGGGATACCGGGAACGTTTCCCCTGTTTTCTCTTAAGTTTACAGAGTCTTTTCTTACAATTTCATGAGATTTCAGAAAAAAAGAAAACAACTATGAATCCCAAAAAAAAAATGAATCTCTATCTATTGGTCTGAATCTGAAAATCCTCCTGTAACATGGACCCCTTCCTCCTTTTATAACACAGCTTCGGGCTCCGGGGTACTCATGTTTTTCTCCCTTTTGCCCCTGTGAGTTCGTGTTGTGCCAGGTTTGTTCAGGGTCATGTCGTTTCCCTTTTCTTTCATAGTTTCTTGCTTTTGGTCCGACCAAATGAAAGTCCCTTAACTAGTTTTCTATTTCAGACTTCTTTGTTGGCTGGCCTGAAGCTTATTTGGCTTTTTCTTCTCAGTGCTCCAGCCTTTTTCAGTGTACTCTTCATTGTCACTTTCTCCAAATGGTCCGAACCAGGCTATTGCGTTTTGGCTTCGTACCTCCTGGCTCTACTGTATGTTTGGATCATGAGATCCACATGCCTTTTGTTTTTTGTTTTATCTTCTTTTGAATCTGCTTCGCTCTTACTTCGCTTTTCCAGGGATCCCCTGACTCTAGTGGCTTCCGGGATCCCAGCCCAGTTCTTCTCACTGGGTTTTCTTTGGCTTGCTGGTTCCGCCTGTGTTGGGCCCCTTTTCTGTTCTTTTCGTGGGTCCCTGGATTCCCATCTTCTGGGCCTCTTGCCCTTTTCTTTTTTTTCTTTTCCTTCTTTTTTCTTTTATTGTGTGAGCCCAACTTTTCCCTTTTTCTTTCTTAGTTTATTTATTTATTTATTTTTGTGTGAAATGAGCTCAACGTTTTCCTTCTTTGGGCCTTAGTTTGTGACCAATCAATTTTGGACCTCAACATTTAGCCCCCCGAGCTCATGGGTTGCCTGCAGCCCATGCGTAAGTTTCTTGTAGGATTTTCTACCGTTTTGATCTTTCTACGGGATCCTGGTCTTCAACTTCTTTGGTATCCTGGCTCTTTACTTCCCCCCTCTTCTTTTTTTTTTTTTTTTTTTAATATATATGTCTCCTCTTTTTTCGTGGAACGTGGCAGTTCAGTTGAAATAAAAACTCCCACCACCTACTTTTACGTTTCCCATAACACCCATTAACAACTGTTGATAACCTCTCCCTCTTAAATTTAATTCCTGGCAACTGGCGCGTCTTTCCACATATTGTCTCCTCTATCTGCTCTTATTTCTTCATTCTGCCCTTTTCACATTATCCTTTTTCTTTGTCTGCCTGAATCTTCTGTTTTTAGCCTCTTTTTCTTTTCTTTTGATTAATCTCGCTGCTACCTGCTTCCTTCTTTGAAAATACCCATTGCTTCAATGGCTTTTTCCTTTTTTCGAAAAAGAAAAGAGCATACTTCTAGTCCCTTTGAAGGTAAGGATTCCTCTAGTTCTACGCAAGATGAGTCTGTCGTTGGGCGCCCTACTTTTCCTTTGCGAGACCCCTGGTATACTCCCAGCTTATTCTTCCCTCGCGTGTCCCATGGTGAGACCTCTCCATCCCCTCATACCTGGGTATTTTCTGGCCAAGCGGGTTTTGTTGGTTCTGCACAAGTTCCATACCTTAGGGAGATTTTTGATCTCCAAATCAGGCAAGGACTTCGAGAGGCGGTCCCTATCTTTTTCGATTTTGTTGCTGGAAAGATCCAAGGCTGGCCCATTTGGGTGGATAAAGAACTTTCTGACGAGGAGTTTGTGGGCCGCTTTGAGCGTGCCGGTATCCTGAAGGCAGTGGCTATTTCCAGGAATCTTAAGGGTTTCAGAGATGCCAAAGGCCTTAGGCACTTGGTGTGCCGTTGGTGTCCTGCTCTGCACACTTTCTCCTTTTCTGTTGGTGAATTGACTATCACCTTGGAGGACATGGTTAACAATTTTCTTCTTCCTGTGCTTGGGGATGAAAATCCCTTTGATATTAAACTTTCTGATGAGGATCTCGAGGTGGAAGAAAAATTATTTGCTCACTTCAGTGGACGTACTGCTTCTTCTGGTGGGAAATCGGCCAGGATGGGTAAGTGGGTTATAAATCTTTCGCGCGTGAAGGATAAGGAAGTTAGGCATGCCAAGTTCCTTACATTCTGGCTTAGCAAGTTTCTATTCAGTGAGTTCCCCGGGTATGGAATCAAATCCACTCTTTTTCTTTTGGCGATTCAGTTGGTTCAGGGTGCTCAATATCCCCTAGCCCCCATGTTTTTGGGTCATGTCTACTCTCTGTTGGATCAGCTCCATGGAGATGAAGCCGAAGGTGATTCTTGCTATGTTATTACTTCCTCCCTCCATTGTGCCATTCTCCAGGTATTTATGTGGGATCGTTCATCAGTTACTTTAGCAAGATGTAGGAATTTAAAGTTTGTAAAAGATAAGTTCCAGGGATCCCCTGATGTGGTTAAAGGGCTTTATGGCAGTTTGACTGACAGCCACCTTATTATTTTTCGTTGGCTGAGTCTGAAAGGTGGCAGCCTTAACTTAGTTGAATTGTTTGACCAAGTAAGCCATTTGCATTGGCGGTCTCCCCGAGAGTTTGGCCCCGGTTTTGTTTGTGATTCTGTGTTATCTCCATTTTTGACTTCTACAGGGAATACTTTTGATTTACGTCGCGGTGATGAAGGTAGCTTAGCCTGCTTGGCTTGTATTAGTCCTTCTTGGCTTCTTGTGCTTTCCTCGAGTGGCCCACGGTACACCCATTACTCGGTGCATCGAGTACTTTGGCAGTTTGGCTTTGATCAGGATATTCCCCTAGTGTTTAATGACATAGTTCCCTCTCTTCCCTCTTTAGATCCCTTCATGAGACTTCAGGCCTTCTCTTATTGGTTGCGAAGGAGTCATCAGTTTGTGGTGCCCAACTTCCAGAGAGGAGTTTTTGCCTTCGTGGTTATGCTGGCTATTAGAGGTTCAAAAGTCTTTTGCTGATTATCCTAGTTCTGACTCGATTGGGAAAGTCCCCAACCCTGGCATTTCTTCTGCTCCAACACCCAACAAGCGTCTGTCTCTGCCTACCGCTGGTGTTGTTTCTACTGCTATAAGCAGCAAAACTGGTTTTGCAGAATGGCATGCTTCCAGGGGAGGTTGGGTGACTTATGCGCAGGATTTCCCAGAGACTTGGTTGGGGTGTGACCTTATTGTTGGCACTTCTGCTGGGGTACCAATTAAGAAGGGGGCAGTAGAGGCCATAAGTGCCAGTACTCCCATTGGCATGAGTAAAGGGAAAACAATTAAGCAGGAAAAATTGAAGGAAGCCGCGGCTGAAGAGAGTGTAGAGGATGTTGGTCCTAACACAAAGAAGAAGAAGACTAGGAAATCCCAGACACAGTTGATACTTGCTGAGGAGAAAGAAGTTGAGCAATCCTTGGCCATAAGGGGCCGGGTGAGGACTAAGGTAGAGTCTTCTTTTCCCCAGGCTCCTGTGAGTCCTTCAGTTCATGGTTCTTTGAGACCCTTTGGACGCACCCGTAGTAAACAACAAAGACCTAGAGACCTTATTGAGAGAGAGAGAAGGGCAAGGCCTCTTTCCTTCTTTTCTCTTTTAGGTTGCAGTTTGTTGTTTCCTTCCCTTTTTTTTTTTGAAACTAATAAGTGATTGTCTTTCCTGCAGTCCAAGCATAAGTTAGATCCCAGGAAGGGTAGAAGCCAATCCTCTGGTGAAGATGTGGTACGTTTTTCCTTTATCTGTGTCTTCTGCTGCTTGCCCTTTTTTTTTTTTTACAAGTGTTGTGTATCCGTGCTGCCCTGTTGTTCATGCCTTCCTTCTTTTTCTTCCTCCTTCTTTTCCTTCTTTAGGTGGAGGTTTCTCCCCCCGTGGTTGGTGAGACTTTGGAGGAGGAGGTGGCTACAGCTGCAGCTTAGAGTATGGAAGAGAAGGCTCCCGGTGGTGACATAGCTGGGGAGACTGGGCAACCAATGCAGGATGTCCAGGCTGCCCAGGATCCTGAAGCTCCCAAGCTTCCCGTGTCCCCAGGTCCTCAGTTTGAAGAGACTTCTAGTCCTGTCAAGACTGTGTTACCTCAGACTGGGTTAAGTACAAGGACTTTGGGAGGCGCATCATCATCCGAGCAAACAGGCGAGCCTTTCTCTTTTTTTTTTTTTCTTTTTTTTTTTATATATATAATAGCGTTTTAATTTTATTTCTTTTGCACCCTTTTTTTTTTTCTTTCTTCCTTTCCTCTGAGTTCTTTCTTTCTCCCCCCCCCTCCCTTTTTTTTTAGGCCAAGCCACCGTAAGATCTATCTCTGGTGCTGCCTCTTCTTTGGAATCAGAGGATTCTGAAGGTGGGAATTGATTATCCTTACTTCATTCCCCTTCTCTTGTATTTTTCGTTATGGTGAAACCCCCTGTATCTCTGCCTGCTTTTAGCCATTTTGCTGAGGCTTCCTCACCTTTTCTTCAACTTGCCATGTGTTCTTTCTCAGAGTCCTCCAAGAAGTCAGAGGAGCAAGAGGAGAAAACTCCACCCCAAGAAGCCGATACTGGTTTCTTCTCTACCTTCCTTTGCTCTTTGTTCTTTTTTTTTTTTTTAAGAAGAAGCTAAATCTGCCCCCCCTTTTTTTTGCAGGAGTTGATACTGGTGTTAAGAATCCTGAACTTGTGATTCCTGAAGGGGGTGTAGGATCTGCTTAGGTTGCTGGCTCTCATTCTGTTCAAAGGGTTGAAGGTTCCTCTGGGACTTCAGGCGGTAACGCAATAATAGGGGAGGCTCCAGGGACGGTTGCTTTAGATCCTGCTTCAAGGCTCTCTACCTTTCTGGCTCGCTTTGATCGTCTGGAGTTCAATAGCTTCCCGGCCAGTCACTTCTGCCACTTCGGGCCTTCCTATGGCAGCTTCTTGCGGTTCTCTGTGCCTGTGGAAGGTCTGCCTCTGCTAGAAGGGTTGTTTAAAAGTCACGGGGATTTCACCATTGGTTTCAGAGGAGAAGTATTCTTGGGTAATATTTTGATGGAGCTGCTGTGTGCCATGTTGATCTCTTTGAGAGATTCTTCGCTGGATTCTTTATTTGAGGAAAAACTCTTGGAATGGAGGGGAGGGGTTCAGGATCTCCTGGAAGCCAAATTCAATCTGTCATTTTTGCTGGAGTATCTGCGATCATTGGCCCAAGTGCTATTCCAGAAGCAAGCTTCTAAGAGCATTGATGCTGAGATTGTTTTTGCTGAGGAAGCTTTAGCCCATGCTCACAAGACCTTACAAGACTTAAAGATTAAAAGGCAGAGGGTTTTATCTTCTTCGGCTGTCCTTGCTTTCTCCTCAGATAGCTCTTTGTTGGCTGGCCTCATGTCTTAGATTCCCCCTTTTTTTTAGCTGGTTTGGATGTTGTATGAACAATTTGGGGTTGTATAATTTTTCTATTTCTTTGTTTGGACATTGCTTCTGGCCCCTCCCTTTTTTTTTTTAGATCTGCACTTGTGCTTTGAAACTGCTTCCATATATTTGTGCTTCAGGATGGCTCCTAAGTATTTATGTTTCAAGATTGCTTCTTTTGATAGCATGTGGCTCCCTTTTTTTTTTTTGTCTTTCTCTCTTCTTTTTTTTTTTTTTTGTACTGAATCCTGGTCCATGATCCCCACAAGTTTTGCTGCGGGTCCCAGCCAGGTATCCACCCCTTTTTTTTTTTTATTACACAAGTATTGAGTTGGGTATATTGGGCGGTGTATATTTTTGTCCCAGCTCATGAACTTGGCAGTTTTTTTTTTATCAAGTACTGGGCTAGGTATCTTCAGTACATGCTTGAGATCCTAGGCCATGTATTTGAAACTTAACTGTTTTGGAGTTATCTGTGGGGTGATCCTGGGTCATGTATCAAAAAGATTCTCCCAGGTTTCCTCCCCTTTCTTCTTGGTTGCACAAGTACTGAATTGGGTACATTGCGTGATATTTTATTTGTCTTAGTTTATGAACTTGGCAGATTTTTTTTTTTTAAAAGTACTGGGCTAGGTATCCTTAGTATATACCTGAGATCTTAGACCATGTATCCAAAACTTAACTGTTTGTAGTTATCTGTGGGGTGATCCTAGGTCATGCATCAAAAAAAAGATTTCCCCAAGTATCCTCTCCTGATTCCGTCTATGCTAGGACTTTGTAATACTTAGGATTTAATAGATGAGAAATAAGAAGAAATTTCATTGAATTCAAAACATAAATGTCATGCAAGGAACAAAGCAAATCTAACAAAGATAGTAAGGATCATAGAGCGTCCTTCTACCACGAGTTCTTGAGCAAAATTACTTAAACGATAATATATAAAAAGAAAGAAGCACTTAGCAGGTTGGAGAGTTTGGCAAAAGGATTCCAGTGTACTGAGACCTCTCCATTTTCATGCGTAGTATTGCTTTAGCCACTTCCCATTTATGGGCTCTGTCAAGATTGTTCCATCTTCCTTTGTAAGGTAGTAATACCCATTATCATGGGCCTCCCTGATGATGTAGGGTCCTTCCCACTTTGGGGCAAATTTGGAGGGTCCCGGTAGGTTTCTTCTCACATGTTCTACTGTCCTTAGTACCAGCTGCCCTTTAGTGAAGGTCTTCGGGCGTACTGCTTGTGCATATGCTCTAGTCATTCTTTGCTAGTACCTCTGTCTTCTTCTCTTGGCTAGCTCTTTTTCTTCCTTTACCTTTTCAAGGTTTGCTAATCTCCTTTCGTTGTTTGTGTCTTCGGTGTCCTCCTGACTTTCTTCAAGTACTACTCTTGGTGTGGGAACAATTAATTCTACTGGGCTGATGGCTTCTGTCCCATAAACCAGGGAGAATGGTGAGAATCCCGTGGCTGTTTTCACAGAGTTCCTGCATGCCCAAAGCACATCTGCCAAGTAGTCACTCCATTTTCCTCCATACTCTTACTTCATTTTTTTAAGGATCTTCAATATCACCCTATTAGTGGCCTCTGCCTGGCCATTTCCTTGTGGGTAGTACGGTGTAGACCTTCCGTGCTTGATGTAGTAAGCCTCAGTTAACCCCTTCATGTCTTTATTTATGAATGAGGTTCTATTGTCACTGATCAACCTCCTGGGGATCCCAAACCTTGTAATGATATGGCCTTGAATGAAGTTTGCTACAGCTGCTCCAGTGGCCTTTTTTAAGGGGATGACCTCTACCCATTTTGTAAAGTACTTAGTAGCTGCCAAGATCCATATGTAACCACTGGATGGTGGATTTATAGGCCCTATGAGATCAAGCCCCCAAGTGTGGAAAGACCATAGGGTTGTCATATCCTGTAACATATTTGGGTGAGTATAGATTGCATCTCCGAGGACTTGACATGCGTGGCAGGTTTTGACTAACTCCTCAGAGTCCTTTTTCATTGTTGGCCAGTAGTACCCCAACAGTAGTAACTATTTATAGAGCCTCCTTTTTCCTGGGTGACTTCCACAGTTGCCGGAATGGACTTCCCTGACTACTTTCCTGGCTTCCCTTGGCCCCAAGCATCTTAGGGGATCCCCACTGTATCCCTTTTTGAATAGGACCCCGTTTTGCAAGAAGTATCTGACTATGAGTTTCTTGAGCTGGTGGGCCAGTGCCCTGTCAGTCGGTAGAATCCTTTGAGCCAGGTATTCCATGAAGGGAGTCCTCCAATCTTCTATAACAGATACAATGTAGCTTTCTTCCTTGTCCACGGAGGATTGGCATTCTTGACATTTTTCCTGTATATTCGCTGCCTCTTTGTTCATATTTGGCCAGTAGTATCCTATGCGCTGCATCCTTCTATATAGACTGATCTTTTCCGAGGTCCTGCAGACTTGGGTATGTAGTTCTTCCAACCTTAGCTTTTCCTCCTTTTCATTGATACATCTGGATAGGATCCCTCCGGGCAGTCTCCTAAATAGTTCTCCTTCTATTAGAGCATAGTCCCTCAGCTCCTTGACACTCCCTCCGGATCCTGTTTCTTTCATTTTTTCTTTCACTTCGCTCCTCCAATCCCATTGCTTGGACTCTCCGGGGGATATCTTTTGGAGGATTTTTAAGATGGAATGCTCCTGCCTTCCTATTCTGACTAAAGTGTCTTTTCCCTTGATTGGTACTTGGGATCCTAGGGTGGCAAGCGCATCTGCAAACTTGTTCTTACTTCTCTGCGTGTACTCTATGCTAAAGGTCAGGAATTCCTGCTCCAGCCTCTGCGCCCACGTCCTGTAGGCTGCCAAACTTCGTTCCCTTAGTGCAAAGTCACCTTTCACCTGAGAGACTACAAGATTGGAATCTCCCAGTACTCTTATGTGTTTCACCCCAATACTGAGTGCTATAGTCAACCCGGTCAAGTACGCCTCATACTCGGCTGCATTATTGGAGCAGGGGAAACCAATCTTGAAAGATAGAGGTATGGTGTCCCCATTCTCGCAGCTTAGTATAACTCCCACCCCATTTGAGGTTGCTGTAGTTGACCCGTCGAACCTCATTGTCCATTTCTTTCCTGGGATTTCTGCTACTGCTACCTCACCTGGGATCTCTTCACTTAGTGAGCTTTCCTCCTTCCTTGGGAATTGTGCCAGGAGGTCAGCTATGGCTTGACTTTTGACAGCCTTGGGGGTCCTAAGGCCTATGTCATATTGAGAAAGTAGGACCAGCCACTGTGCTATTCTTCCTGTTAGGAGGGGTTGATGCAGGAGTGCTTTTATGGGGTGTGACTTAGTCACTAAAAGGATTTAGTGAGCTGAGAAATACCTCTTCAGTCTCTGGGATGCATAAATGACTACTAGGCAAGCCTTTTCTATTCTGGGATACCTAGTCTCGGCATCCTTGAGTGTCCTGCTTACATAGTAAACAGGTTGTTCATTCCCCTCATCATCTTCTTGTGCCAGCAGGGCTCTTATTACTTGGGCATTTGATGCTAAGTACAATAACAGGGGTCGCCCACGTACTGGTGCCTGGAGAGTGGGCAGATGATTTATAATCTGTTGGACCCTTTGGAAGGCTTCCTGTTGTTCTGCTCCCCAGATGAACTCGATTCCTTTCTTTAATAGCTTGGATAAGCCTCCTGTGGTCGAAGCCAGCCTTGGCACAAATCTCCTAATGTAGGAGACCCTTCCTAGGAAGCTTTTGAGCTCCCTCACTGTTCTTAGTCTTTTCACAGTGGCAATGGCTGCAACTTTGGCTGGATCCATACTTATGCCTCTATGATGTACCAGGAACCCGAGGAACTTTCCTGCAGACACTCCAAAGGCACATTTCATGGGGTTCATATGTAGCTTGTATTCTCTGCATCTTTTGAAAACTTGTTCAAGTACCTGAAGGTGTCCTGTCCTAGTTTTTGACTTGACCACAATATCATCCACATAGTCTTCCATTTCCTTATGCATCATGTCGTGAAAGATGGCTGTCATGGTTCGTTGGTATGTGGCTCCTGCATTCTTCAGGCTAAAGGGCATCACAGTGTAATAGAAATTTTCGATTGGTGTCCTGAATGCTATCTTTTTAGCGTCCTTGGCAGCCATACGAATCTGGTTGTACCCACTATACCCATCCATGAATGAGAACATAGAACTTCCCGTAGCTGAATCCACAAGGAGGTCAATATTAGGTAGAGGGAACTCATCTTTTGGGCATGCCTTATTCAGGTTGCGGAAGTCTACACAACAACGGATCTGGCCATTCTTTTTCTTCACAGGTACTATGTTAGAAAGCCATCTGGGGTGCTGAATAGGCTTAATAAAACCAGCTGCAAGCAGCTTCTTGACCTCTTGAGTTATCTGGACTTTTACATCAGTGTGAAAGACCCTGGCTGGTTGGATTACTAGTTTAACTCCTGGGTCCACATTGAGGGCATGGACCACTAATCCACGATCCAGACCAGGCATTTCATCATAGGTTCATGCAAACACATCCGTGTATTCTTTGAGCAAAGCCACCAGTGGTCCCCTTTCTTGTGCTGCCAACCGACTGCTGATGAAAACAGGCTTCTAGGATCCCAGCTCAGCTCCCAATTTTACTTCCTGCAACTCTTCCTCAGGCTGGATTTGTGTCTCTTTGACTGGTTCCTCTGGGACTTCCTCATGAGCTATCATACATTCTGGTGGTCCGGGACCTTCCTACACAATGCACTCAAGTCCCGCGCACCTTCACAAGCGATAAATTAATCTTTCCCCGGGTTTTCGTACTACTACACACTCTCGGGGTCCTGAGGTATTGGGCTCCTTCTTTTGCCTTTTCCTCCTCAGGAGTTCTCTTAAGTCACGGGTACCTCCTCCTTCTTCTTCCTCCAAGATAGGTGTTCCTGTGGTCCCTGGCATGGGGCTCTCATCGTCAGGTTCTAACTCATCATAGAACATTATTTCTACAAAGTTTACTTCTCCTTGGCTGAAAGGGTTATGATTGGCAGGGATCCTTACAGGCCTCCCATTCAATCTCCCCTTAACACATTGATGGTACGTGGATGGTATGAGGCGGTGTTTATGGAGCCATGGCTGTCCCAACAGTACATGGTAGGACACTTCTGAGTTAATTACATGAAATCTGGTAAAGGCTACTATTGGCCCCACTCTTAGGGCCAGCTGTATATATCCTTCGGTTGATTCTGCTGATCTTCCGAAGCCGGTTATCTCCATGGGAGCCCCCAGGATCCTCCTCCCAGCTAGGCCCCAGCTTCCAAGGTACTCAAGGCTATGAGGTTGAGTGATGCCCCTGTGTCCACTAGTGCTCTTCTGATTTGGACACCGTTTATGGTGGCCATTAGATAAAGAGGTCTACGGTGGTCTGGATGCTCAACCTCCATGTCTTCATCAGTAAAGGTTATGGCATTGGTTGTCTCTAAGAAAGCACGACTGGCATGTGATTCTGCTGTGAAACATTCCATTCCTGAATCTGCTGCTATAGTCATGAGAGATTCTGTGGCCACCCTCTTTGCTTCTGGTCCAAATCCCAGCTGATTGAATAATGACCTGAACTTGGGATTCTTCTAGAGGGTTCTGACTGTGTTCGGGTGGAAGGATCCTTCTGGCTCTTCTGCTTCTGCCGAGTTCCCGTGGATTACTACAGCCACCACCCCCTTTCCTTTGTGGTTGGGCAGGGGGTTCCTTTGTACTTCTGGCTCCTTCTGGGTGAGCTCCAGGGTTCCTTCTCTTAGCTTCCTGTGAAAGAGCCTGCAGAGGGTCTAGCAATCCTTGGTGGAATGCTTAACATAATTATGAATCCTGCAAAACAAACGATTTTTCCTTTCTTCCTCGGTTGGTGGCCTGGATACAGTGAATGGCCTAACCACTCCATCCCCAATCCATTTGTCTAGGACATGGTTTAACTCTTCTACAGTATATGGGATCACCGGTGGTTCCTCGAACATTTTTCCATCAGGCCTCTTCCTTTTTTCTCCCACCGATGCCGTCATGGCTGGGGACGCTGGCATCCTCTTCGCCCTTATAGTTTGTGCTGTTCTTCTAGTCCTCTATAATAGGTCAGCGAACTGTGTGATACATAAATTTTCGAGGTTGAGTCTGTAATCGAAAAGCATGTTAGAGATGCAAGTCTGTACGAGTTCTTTTTCTTCATGGTCCCCATAACAGTCTAGGGACACATCTTCAAATCTTTTGATGAACTGGACGGGGTCCTCTCCAGGCCTCTGCCTTACCATTTGAAGGCTTTGGAAAGTGACCTTGTCCTCCCAGGGTAGTATTTTGCACAAAATCTCTCCATCATTTTGTCCCAGGTTTTAATGGACCCAGGTCTCAGTGTGGTGTACCAAGTGTCTGCCCTGTCCACTAAGGACTTAGCAAACTCTCTTAGGCATAGCTCTCGGTTTCCTGTGTAGGGGCCCATAGTGTGGACAAACCTACTCACGTGCTCTACTACACTTCCATTCCTTCCATCAAAAGGATGGAACTTTGGTGGCTCATATCCCTTGGGGTATGGCTTGCCAAGGAGTTCTGGTAGGAATGGGGGATCCTGAGAAAATTGCTTGGGGATCCCAGAAAGTTTTTCCCTTTCTTGGTCCAGGAGGGCGCTGACATCTGCCAGTGTTAGGTATTGGGGGTTAGTTCCTCCTCCCACTGTTGACCCTCCCTCTGGCTGGGTTCTATCTTGGTTGCCCACATGGGGGGTATTGTCCCTGACTTCTTGTGTCTTGCCTTCTTTGAGAAGGTGAACTTCTTGTTGCAAGCCTTTCAACATCGCAGTCATTTGAGCCTTAGGGTCTAGCTCCTGCCTCGCGTTTCTTTGTTCTGACACGGCCTCCTATTTTGTTAGGGGCACTTCGACTCTTTGTCTGGAGGCCACTTCATTTTCTCCCATGGGCTCAGAGGTCGTGGGTGGCACATTAGCACCTTTACTGTTCCTTTGTCTTGGAGGCATGCTTTGCGAAGGGATTGCTTCTTTCCTTTTCTTTACCCAGTCCCCAGCGGAGTCGCAAAAATGTGAGAGTGCCTTTTTTCTTCAGCATTATGGCCCAAGGATCCTAGGCCGGGTAAAATGTTCTTGGTGGACTGGGCTCGATTCACCGCAGCTAAAAGGGCTGTTTAAGAATCGAGTGGTGTGCAAAACAGTCTTCCTACAATGCAAATAACTAACAAGTAAGAATATCTGTATTGAATGACATTTTAACAGCAAAGGAATGCACAATAAGTAAAATACAATGCAAGAAAAGGTTAGGGATCCTCGAATTAGTGAGGTGCATTTTATTAATTTCCCTTAGTTGTGATTACAATGCTCACTAAGACGTGGTGCAAGGTTCAACTAAGTTCAAAAGTTACAGACTTTGATAGCTATTCAAGCTTCAAAGACTTGCAAAGTTTGAATTTGTTGAATCCGAGCATGTGCTATAGTGGCTGTCTCTGGGATACCGGGAATGTTTCCCCTGTTTTCTCTTAAGTTTACAGAGTCTTTTCTTACAATTTCATGAGACTTCAGAAAAAAAGAAAACAACTATGAATCCCAAAAAAAATGAATCTCTATCTATTGGTCTGAATCCGAAAATCCTCTTGTAGCATGGACCCCTTCCTCCTTTTATAGCACAGCTTCGGGCTCCGGGGTACTCACGTTTTTCTCCCTTTTGCCCCTGTGAGTTCGTGCCGTGCCAGGTTTGTTCAGGGTCATGTCGTTTCCCTTTTCTTTCATAGTTTCTTTCTTTTGGTCTGACCAAATGAAAGTCCCTTAGCTAGTTTTCTATTTCCAGACTTCTCTGTTGGCTGGCCTAAAGCTTATTTGGCTTTTTCTTCTTAGTGCTCCAGCCTTTTTCAGTGTACTCTTCCTTGTCACTTTCTCTAAATGGTCAGAACCAGGCTACTGCGTTTTGGCTTCGTACCTCCTAGCTCTACTGTATGTCTGGATCATGAGATCCGCATGCCTTTTGTTTTTTTATCTTCTTTTGAATCTGCTTCACTCTTACTTCGCTTGTCCAGGGATCCCCTGACTCTGGTGGCTTTCGGGATCCCAGCCCAGTTCTTCTTTCTGGGCTTTCTTTGGCTTGCTGGTTCCGCCTGTGTTGGGCCTATTTTTTGTTCTTTTCATGGGTCTCTGGATTCCCATCTTTTGGGCTTCTTGCCCTTTTCTTTTTTTTCTTTTCCTTTTTTTTTCTTTTATTGTGTGAGCCCAGCTTTCCCCTTTTTCTTTCTTAGTTTTTTTTATTATTTATTTTTGTGTGAAATGAGCTCAACATTTTCCTTCTTTGGGCTTTAGTCTGTGACCAATCAATTTTGGACCTCAACAGTAGTTACTATAGGTTTCAGTAAAGAGAAGGTGAGAGTTTGAGAGAGGCAAGAAAGGAAAGAGGAGGAAGAAGGGGAAACGACGCAAGAGAGAATGAGATTGGAAACGTACTAGGTTAAAACGACGCCGTTTGAGCCTAATATTAATTTTAATATTAGTTCCAAAACAACTTCTTTTTGGTATCAGATTAAAAAAAAAAAAACTTGTAATGTTGGCTTTTTATAAACCCTAAATATATTATATCCCTATCCCCAATCAGTTCCCTACCTCTCTTTCTCTATCTTCCAGTTAGTCTCTCACTTAAGCGTCTTCGCCTCTCCTCTCTCTCCCTTCGCTCCTCAGCCTTTGCTACTTGCTATCAGTCTGTCACCATACTCTACTGCTTGATGCCATTGTTCTTGGAGTTCCACCCTCTCCCATCCCCTGTTTTATCAGATTTGTTTATATATTTTGCTTTTGATAGTTTTGTTTCATCTTTTATGACTTAGGTTTAGTTTAGTTTAGTTTAGTTTATTTTGTTATTTATTTATTTTTTTTGTGATTTGAAATGAGATATTTTTTAGAGAAATTGTGAATTTGTTAGTATTTTGTTTGTTTTCTTTCATGTATATTTGTTTTTTGTGTGGACTATTTGGGTTATCTAATGATTATGTTGTGGTTTGGGAGTGTTAACTGTGTTTGGATCCTGAGAAAATTGAGGAATTCATTAAACTAACTGCATCGAATCGACATCATGCACCGCACCTTGTGTAGACCGGTTTTACTCCTCCACTAGTGAGGTGTGGTCAAGCACTAGGGAAAACCACACCTTATAGGTGCGGTGCTAAAAACACTCTCATAACCGGCCGCACCGCACAGTGTACAGACCTACTCCCTTTTTTTCTTCTTCTTCTAGATATGGCTATATGAGAGGCTTCAATTGCTCCATCCCCGTACTATTCCTCCTTGTCAATATCTCCCCAAGCACTATCGTGACCATAGGCCCAAACTTGCTGAGATGGTTTTTGATGAGTTCACGGAGTTCATGAAGCGCATTGATGTCATAGATATTCAATGGGCAGTGGAATGGTGGCGCATTTCAGGCATGGTCAACTGTGTCTTTAAAGACAAATGTGTTCCTTTGGTTAGGCTTCGCCGTTTCTCTTACTATTCCCTGGACCGTATTGCACGGCAATTTAGAGATCGCCAAGGGATCCCTAGTGATGATGGTGTCTTTCATATCTCTATTTTCACTGAAAGGATCTTGAGTTGAATCTGTGAGACTTGGTTGAAGAGGATGGTGGCTAAAGACATTCGTTTCCCTTGGTTCCTTCATCCTACTTTAGGCTACAAAGCTTGGCTAGAGGTTGACATGAAGGGAGTTCTCATGGATGAGAAAGCTTACAAGAAGTCCAACAAAAGAAAGAGAATTGACTAACTACCTTGATATGGCCCAAATTTTACTTTTCTGCACTTTATGATTCTCGTGTTTTTTCTTTTGAATTTAATAAAGGATTAGAATGTTCCAAATACCTTATGGAAACAATTTATTTCTTTTAATTTGAGCAATAAGAGAATCATCCATTTCTTATCTTTGCTTATTGTCATTATTTTCCTTTTTCTTTTTTTCTTTTCTTTTTCCCATGCCATGTAATTTTTGCCCATGATGTCCTTACAGAAATTTTCTCCATGCCCACAGTTTTCTCCTATCTTTTGCCTAGACCGCCCTTTCAGATTTTCAATCTAGCAAGGTTCTTTTTGCCTAAGCTGCCTTTTCGGGTTTTCAAAATAGTAGGGGTTTTTTTTTTTTTTTTTTTTTTTTTTTTTTTTTTTTTGAATGTTTTATCTTTGGAGCCTGTTCATGTTGATTGGGTGAAGCATCTCTTCTCCATCTAAATCTGTAATTCTTGTTGCGCCCCCTGGCATGATTTTTTTGATAATAAAAGGCCCAAACCATCTTGACTTCATCTTCCCTCTTGAATCAAAAGCTTCATCTCTAAGCGCTTTCAAGACCAAGTCCCATTCTTTAAGATTTCTAGGTTTCACATTTTTGTTGAATGCACTAGCAATCCTCTTCTGATATCCTTTTGCATGGAATTGTGCCCTAGCTTTTTTCTCATCTATTAATGCCAATTGTTCATAGCTTTCTTTCATCCAATCTTCCTTTAAAACCTTGGTTTCCACTAGTACTCTTAGAGATTGTATTTCTACCTTAATGGGGAGGACTGCCTCGTACCCATAGACCAAAAAGTAAGGGGTTGCCCTAGTCGATGCATGGATAGAAGTTTGGTAACCCCATAAAGCAAATGGAAGTTTTTTGGCTCAATCCTTGTATGTTAGTACCATCTTGGCTAGGATGTTCTTGACGTTCTTATTGATTGCTTCTATGGCCCCATTAGTCTGTGGTCGGTTGGCGAAGACTTGTGATACTCAATGTTGTAAAACTCTATGATCCTTCAAACCTCTCCCTTAAAGTGGGAGCCATTATTTGAGATGATCTCTTATGGTACTCCATACCGGCAAATGATGTTATTCTTTATGAATCGAGCCATATGCTTGGCTTTTAATACGGAGTCAAAGGCAACCTCCACCCACTTAGTGAAGTAGTCAATTACACTAGGATGTACTCGTGTCTATTTGAAGCCTTTGGGGCTATCCTTCCAATCACATCTTTGCCCCAGATTGAGAAAGGCCCAGGTGAGGTCATGCTGTATAGCTCACTAGGTGGTACGTGATTTAAGTTCGCATATGTTCAGCAGTCATGGCAACTCTCACAAAGTCTACACAATTGGTCTCCATTGTGTTCCAAAAGTATCCCATTCTTAGGAGTTTCTTGGCTAACATTCTTCTATTCATATGAGGACCACAAATCCCTTGATGAACTTCTTCCATAACCTTTTTGGCTTCCTCTTTCTTCAAACAACGGAGGTGTATACCATCATAAGATCTCATGTAGAGTTGTCCTCCACATAGGATGTATTGCATAGCCATCATCCTTATCGAATGACGTTCTCTCTTATCAGCACCGTTGGGAAACACTCTCAATTCCAAGAACTTCATGATGTCATAATACCAAGGAACCCCTTCTTCTTCTATAGCCAAGACTGAAGACTCACTTTTCCCCTTGTGTACTAGTTCATAACTCTGCTTAATCTCTAAGGGTTATGTCCATACTTCTTCGGGTATTTCAACCATGGAGGCTAAGGTAGCCAGGGCATCTACAAATTGATTCTGAGCTCTAGGGATGATAGTGTATTCAATCCTCTCAAAGTTTTTGGTCAAGTCCTCTAAATATTGTTGATAAAGCTTTAAATGTTCGTCCTTTACTTTCCACAATTTCTATGCTTGGGCTATGACTAAAGTCGAGTCTCTAAACACCTCTACTTCTTTTACCCCCAATTCTCGGAGAACTTCCATTCCGGCAATACAAGCTTTATATTCTGCCATGTTATTAGGTGCCCCAAATTTCAATTTGACTGCCAAAGGCACATACGATCCATCGGGGGTGATCAAAAGTACTCCTATTCCATTCCCATATTGGTTCACAGCTCCATCGAAGTACATTTTCCATACCCTTAGTTTGATGTCCAAAATATCCTCATCTGGGAAATCTTCTTTTCCATCATTTCCTTCTATAGGGTTCTCGGCACGAAAATCTAGAACTGCACTTCCTTTGATCGTTTTGCTCGCCCCATACTTCAAATCGAATTCTGCTAATTGGATAAACCATCTCGACAATCTTCCACTTAAAGTGGGTTTCTCAAATAGGTACTTCAATGGTTCCATTCTGGCTACTATCCATATCTGGAATGGTAGGCTAATGTGTCTCAACTTTTGCACAGCCCACACGAGTGCAAAACATGACTTTTATATGGGCATATATCTAGTCTCATAATCATGGAATCTTTTGCTCAAATAGTACATTGCTCTCTCATTCTTATCATCGTCCTCCTGTGCAAGCATGCTCTCGACTGCATCTCCTATGATAGAGAGGTATAGTCGTAATGACTTCCCATGCTGTGGAGGCACTAGGATGGGTGGATAGAGGAGGTATTCCTTGATAAGTTCAAAGGCTTTCTGACATTCATCGTTCCATGAATGGGGTTTGTTCTTCCTTAGGAGCTTGAAGATGGGTTCACAAGTGGAGGTGAGTTTGGCAATGAATTGACTAATGTACTGTAGTCGACCTAGGAATCCCCTTATTTCTTTTTCACTCTTGGGTGGAGGCATCTCCAATATGGCTTTGATTTTGGATGGGTCAACTTTTATTCCCCTATTACTTACTAAACAACCTAGCAATTTCCCAGTTGTTACTCCAAAGGTACACTTTTGGAGATTTAACCTCAATCTATACTCCTTGATCTTTTTGAAGAACTTTCTCAAGTTAATGATGTGACCTTCTCTATCCTTAGATTTTGGGATAAGCCTTTTACATGTGAGAACTTCTTTTCTTTTATCTCAAAACATCTTAGGGTATGCCATAACCTTTGGGTCATCCTACAATTTTACATCTTTTATTTGTCCTTTAGAAATAGTTGAACACAAGATATATGGTTGAACAAACAAGAGATATAAAGGGTATCCTCTTTTGATGGGATTTAGGATCTCTGTAAGTGTGGGCAAGTTCCTTAAAGCTAAAGGGATAGATAAGTAGGTCACTCACAATTAGGTAGGCCATGATTCCAACCGAGGGCCTAAATGGACATTTGTGGATTGGTGGCAAATAGTTAACATACTCAAAGCCCATCATAGGCAATGGCACACATTGTGAGTTGGTGGGATAAACTTCAAAATTTTTTCGCCTAAATGGAGCATACTCATCTTCCCACTAATCACTAAACGAGGCAAAGAGACAAAAGAACCAAGTGAAGTGTGTGCAAACAAGTATTGAACAAGCCTTTATTAAGATTAAGAAATAGGACACATTGGAATCAAACTCTCTATCCATAGTAGAGTCGCCACTATGGGCACAACGGGGGAGTATGCCTCGGCTGAGTGGACCGGGGCAGAGAAAACAAGGAGTCGCCACCTAGTTTTATGGTCTAGGAGCCATAAATATAGAGCCCTTATGTAGAAGGACTAGTCTTACTACCAGAGTATGGGTTTGGAGTTTAGGTACGGTCTTGGGAAGGTGTTATGCACCCAAAACCGCCAGACTCATGGGTCAGCTTCTACTCATTGTGTCCTACGTCTTAATCCTATTAAAGACACATTCAACATTGCATTCTAAATCTCTCTCACACACACTAGCATACATTTAAGCATACAACATGGCATTTCATCCCAAACCTAACATACATCTATCATGCTTATCAACAATCACAAACCCTACCATACATCTATCCATACATGTCAAATTATCCAATCCAAGGCAGCAAACAAAACATGGTAGAAAGGTAGGCATGACAACAAAGCTTTAATCATCAAAAGTGACCCAATCATATAAGCATAGTGTTCAAACAACAAACTACATGTTCATCATAAAAAATGCATGTTCATATGAATGCATGACTTACCTTACTTACCTTACTGCATCACATCACCTATAGCATCAATGCATGAACATGTGAATGTATGTTCATAGCATTAAAGCAAGAAGTAAAAGAAACCCTAATCTAGCATGTTAAAGCCAATAAGTATACAAACAAAAAAATAGAGAACAGAGACTTAGAAAGCATAAAAAGAAATCAAAACAGAGGCATATTACATGAAAGGAACAAAGAAATAGAAGCAGCAAAATCTCAAATTAGGATTTCTGGGCTTGAGTATGCGTGCACATACATAGGCCTGCATACGCAGGCCAATTGTATGCATACTCATACTTCGAGCTTGCATACACATGCAGAAGCATTCGAATGCAGACATGCCCTAAACCCTAACCCAGCAAAACTGAAATGCAAAAAATAGAGCAGAACTTAAATTTAACAACCTAACATGCATACAATCAGAAAGCAAAGAAAACCTAGGCTAAACAGATATGTTATGATACAAAGAAGCAAAGGAAACAAGGTAAATAGAGAGATTAAAGCAATAAAAAGTAAAAAAAAAAAAAAGCTTAGAACTCAATACCTCAAACAAGAAGCTTTTTGAGCTCGATTTTGACTGTTCCCCTCAGTGACTCTATTCACAATCAAATATAAAAGTGATTAGTAATCTTAAACTCGAAAGATCAAGACCAGAAAAGGTCCTAATCAAATTAAATTGACTTAAAGATGTTTTGTGAAAAACTCTCTCTTTGATTCACTATTTCTAGTGAATCTTAGGTTTTCCCTTAGGTTTTTCTGTGTGTTTTGAAAAGGTGTCATGTATGGCTTTATATAGTGAGAAAATAGGAGTTTGGAATGGCTCTCAGACTATGTGGGATTCATTCCAAACCTCAACATTAATACATAAAACTTGCCTTTCATAGGTTTTTGAAACCCTAGCTATGTGCGTAGGTCTGTGCCTGCATACGTACGCAGGTGCTAGCTTGTGTACGCAGGCCAAGGGTTTCTTTGGCCTTTTTTTTTTTTTTTTTCAAAAATAGATTTATTTTCTCAAAAAGTTATATTCTCCATTTTAACATCTCTCAAGTCAATTTGTAATATGATTAGGCCCTAAACCAATCTTAGGCCTTAGAATTTTGGCATTATTGGGAAATGGGGGCCCGAGTCGTAAGAGATACAAAATGCAGTATCTACATCGTATCCAATGTAAATATAATTGGACATCATAGAAGCTTAATTTCTTTTGTCCCAAAAGGCCCTAACAAGGTACACATCTCCTCTCTTGATCTCTCATTCCCGATTTTGAGGATGTCGCTGTACGGACTTTTAAGATGGGTCTTCCTACGAATTCCGATTTGTGGAAGTTATTTAGCATGAAACCCCCTTGGAATGGGCACCAATTGATGGACTAGATTGAAGAGCATAAAAGGGTTGAGGATAATCAAGGTTCCGCCAGAGGTAAAAATAAGGCTTCTACCAATGATTGGAGGGATAACTCAGGAGGCCGATTTACGTCTTCCCGACCAAGGAGGGAATATTATCATCAAGCGTCTTATGATGGTGCTGCTCCTCAAATGGTGAACTCGGTGTTCAAGGAACCGATATACCAAGTTTTGGATAAAATCAAACATGAACCATAATTTAGATGTCTAAACAAAATGGGGGGTGATCCCACTAAAAGAAATCAAAGCTTGTATTGTCAATATCACCAAAATTGGGGTCATACAATCGAGGACTATAGGACCTTGCGGGCCTTTTTGGACCAATTGGTGAAAGCAGGCAAATTGAATCAATTTCTGCAACAATCTAATAAGCAAACAAACCGACCTTGGAGTGGATCGCATAATGGTGGAGTCCTTCGGGCGTCTTTGGGGACAGTAAATGTTATTTTTGCAACCATGAGAGAAGAACCTCACCTAGCCAAAGAGGGAGGCTCTGAAGGGGAAGCCTTGAGTAAAAGATGCAAGGTCTCGGATCAACCAATCATAGATTTTTTTTGTGGATGACAAGTTAGGGAACCACTTAGCCACGTGGCGATGCTTTGATGGTGACTGTGCAGATAGCGGGGTATGATGTCAAGAGGGTGATGATTGACCAAGGTAGTGGGGCTGAGATAATGTACCTGGACTTGTTTAAGGGTTTGAGTCTCAAACCTAAGGATTTGGACCAGTATGACTCTCTGTTGATTGGGTTCGACGGGAGTTTCACTATTCCAAAGGGGAGGATCTGATTACCTGTTTTAACTGGGGATAGGATGGTAAGTGTGGACTTTATAGTAGTAGATGCCTTTTCATAGTACACTGCCATTTTGGCTAGACCTTGGATGCATGTTATAGGGGCAGTTGCATCTTCGTTGCATGTTAAGGTGAAGTATCCCACTAATGGAAGGGTGGCTAAATTGGTGGGATGTCAGTCAAGAGTTAGGCAATGCATGGTGGCAACAATGAATCATCATGTTACTGAGTTGAGTTCCTCCGAGGTTGTCCCGACATTGTAGCAATCACAACAAGGGTTACCAGCGTCCTTAGACAATTCAATATTGTGTGAGGAGTTGGAAAGGGTTATTATTGGGGAAGATGTAGATCGATATTTTCATGTTGGATCTCTACTCCTAGCAAAGGATAAAGTGCAGTTGGTGGAGTTTTTGAATGACAATCTTGACGTCTTTGCATGGAATGCATATGAAGCGCCTAGAGTTGATCCTGAATTTATTTGTCACCACTTGAATGCTAACCCTAGTGTTATTCCGAAGAAGCAAATACCTCGGCAGTCCTCAAAGGAACATGCTGAAGCTATTAAGGACGAGGTTCGTAAGTTGAAACAGGCTGGAAAAATTAAAGAGGTTTTCTACCTTGAATGGTTGGCCAATGCGGTGGTGGTAAAGAAGAAGTTAGGAAAGTGGAGAGAATGTGTAGATTTCATGGACCTCAACAAAGCCTGTACAAAAGATCCATTTCTAATTTCCAAAATTGATCAATTGGTGGATGCAACATTTGGGCATCTAAGGATGAGCTTCCTGGACGCTTTCTAAGGTTACCACCAAATTCCTTTGGCATTGTCGAACCAAAAGAAAACTGCCTTCCTCACTCCGATGGGAAACTTCCATTATAAAGTAATGCCATTCGGACTACAAAATGCTGGGTCTGCATATCAGAGAATGGTGACGAGAATGTTTGAGAGTTGGTTGGGAAGAAACATGGAGGCTTATATTGAAGATATGGTGGTGAAAAGTAAAGAGGAGACCGAACATTTGTTAGACCTCAGTGACATTTTTGCAATCTTAAGGCAACACAAGCTACGTTTGAATGCTTCAAAATGTTCCTTTGGAGTCAGATTAGGAAAGTTTCTGGGATATATGATAACTCATCGTGGGATTGAGGTTAACCCCGATCAAATTAAGGCCATTCACAATTTGCACCCTCCTCAGAACTCGAAGGAAGTTCAGCACCTAACCGGAATGACAGCAGCTCTGAATAGGTTTATATCAAAGTCTGCAGAACGGTGTAGACCATTTTTCCAGCTATTGCATAAGTGGAAGGATTTTACATGGTTTGAAGAGTGTAATAGAGCTTTTATGGAGTTAAAGGCGTATTTGGTCCATCCACCAATCTTGTCCAGACCAGTAAAGGAGGAAGTTTTATATGCTTATGTGGCTGTAGCTTGGCATGTTGTGAGTTTGGTCTTGATACGAGTGGATGAAAGAGTTCAGAGACCAGGGTATTATGTTAGTAAATCCCTATAAGAGGCCGAGGTTAGGTATCTTCACTTGGAAAAAGCAGTTCTTGCTATCATCCATGCCCCAAAAAGCTGCCTCATTATTTTCAGGAGCATATTATGGTTGTTTTGACTCAGTTGCTCTTACAGACCTTGCTTCGAAAATCAGATTATATGGGAAAGGTGGCCAAATAGGGGGCCATGCTTGAAGCATTCGATGTCAAGTACATGCCTCGAACAGCTGTGAAGGGTTAAGTTCTAGAAGATTTAGTAGCAGAATTTACTAAGAAACTGGGAAGCTCGGAGGTGGGGGAAAGACTTGAGGGGCTTGTGCATGTGGAAATGGTAATAACTCAATGTACCTGGCAGTTATTCGTGGATGATGCAGTAAACAAGAAGGGATCAGGAATAGGGATTGTGATGCTTTCACCAGATGGTATTACTTTGGAGAAGTCACTTAGGCTTGGGTTTTAGCAATAAATAATGAAACAGAGTATGAAGCTTTGTTGGCAGGTCTGAATGCTGTGCAAAAGCTTGGTGGCAAGACCCTAAGAGCATATTCTGATTCAAGACTGGTAGATGGACAAGTCCTGGGAGAGTATGAGGTGAAGGATCCGAGGATGCTTTGGTATTTAGGTCGAGTCAAGTGATTGTCAAGGGACTTTCATTCTTTTACGCTTGAGAAAGTTCCTCAAGGTAAAAATTCCCACACTGATTCACTTGCAACTTTGGCCACAGTTAGTAGGGAGGACTTGCCTCGGATCGTACTCGTTGAGAGTTATTTGTCGCCTGCTTATAATGAACTGCTTCTAGTGGAAATTAATTCTACGAGGGTAAGCCCTAGCTGGCAAGATCCATTTTTTGCATTTTTGAAGGATGGAATTTTACTCGAGGATCGGGTTGAGGCCGAGAAGGTTCGTAGGAAGGCACCAAGGTTTTGGCTTTCTGAGGACCAAAAACTATACAAACGCTCATACTCAGGACCATAGTTATTGCGTTCATCCTGAGGTAGTGGAAATGTTGTTAAAAGAAATACATGAAGGGATTTGTGGTAGCCATACAAGGGGCAAGTCACTTGCTCATAGAGCTTTGACGTAGGGGTATTAGTGGCCAAGCATGCAAAAATGCTCACAGGAGTATGTTAAGAAATGTGATCAGTGTTAGAGGTATGCTCCTAACATTCATTAGCCAGGAGGACTGCTGAACCCATTGAGTAGCCTTTAGCCTTTTGCCTAATGGGGATTGGACATTGTAGGACCTTTCCTTAGAGCCATAGGGAATTGCAGGTATCTCCTGATAGCTACTGAATATTTCACTAAGTGGGTAGAAACTAAACCACTAGCAAATATCCGAGATCAAGTTGTAAAAAGGTTTGTATGGCGGAATATCGCCTCAAGATTTGGGGTCCTGAGCATGCTTGTTTCAGATAATGGACTTCAGTTTGACAGCAAGACTTTTCGAAAATACTGTTGCAAATTTGGAATAAAGAACAAATACTCTAATCCGTCATATCCTCAGAGTAATAGGCAAGTTGAGGCCACAAATAAGGTTATATTGGACGGTTTGAAGAAGAGATTGGAAGATGCAAAGGGAAAATGGGCGGATGAGCTACCTCATGTTCTGTGGACCTATTGCACAACACCAAGAAGATCCATGGGTGAGATCTCTTTTTCCATGACCTATGGTGCTGAGGCAGTCATTCCTATAAAAAAAAGGTTCCCAACTTTGAGGTCTGACCAACCCCTTGGTGATGCCAGTGAGCAATCCCTTGCTCATAGCCTTGATTTGGCTGAGGAACTAAGGGAGGTGGCCACAGTTAGGTTGGCACAATATCAACAAAAGCTTAGGCAAGGGTTCGAGAAAAATGTAAAGGTTAAAGCTTTTATTCCAGGGGATTTGGTCTTGCAAAAGGTTGTTGGGAGTGCAAGAAACCCTTCTTGAGGAAAATTAGGTCCTAATTGGGAGGGTCCATATCGAGTAACTTCAGTAGCTGGAGTGGGGGATTATAGGTTAGAGGATTTGGATGGACTTGTTGTACCTCGTCCATGGAATATGAACAATTTATGAAAGTATTATTTCTAATCCAGCAGTATTTTAAGGGATAATATTTTATATGCAATCAGATGTATTTTTAAGACTCTTTTTGTCCCACTTAGCTTATTTTTATGTTAAACAGAACCTCGGCTAGGTTCGATTCCTCGGGTCACCTGCCTTGGGTAAATTAACACTTAGCTTATTTTTATGTTAAATAGAATCTCAGCTAGGTTCGACTCCTTGGGTCACTTGCCTTGGATAAATTAACACTTAGCTTATTTTTATGCTAAATAGAACCTCGGCTAGGTTTGACTCCTCGGGTCACCTGCCTTGGATAAATTAATACTTGGATTATGTTTGTTGTGTTCAATTTGACGTTGGTTAAGTTCAATTTCTCATATCATCTACCTCAGGAAATTAACACCTCGGTGCAAATACTTAATTTTAAATGGGCACGATAAACAAATAGTAAATCATGAAACTATAAGTACAAGTTAGTAAGGCAAGGTTTTAACAAAAGTTTTCCATTAAACGAAATTCAAATGAGTACATATAGAAGATAAGGTAAGTAAAGACAAAATGCCTTTTGCAAAAAAAAAAAAAAAAAAAAAAAAAAAAAAAAAAAAAAAAAAAACAAACAAACAAACAAACAACAAAAGTATCAAATAGTCCCAAGGTTTTAAAAACTGGTACAGTGAAAGAATTGGTTGAGGAGCTAATTACCGGCTTTTTGGTTGGACTGGGATCCAACCGATGGTCGGAGGTGACGTCATAAATAATTTAAATATTATTTATTTAAATTATATAAATAATTAATAAATTTTTAATATACTAAAACTAAAAAACCAATAGTAATAAATATGTTTCCTTTAAAAAAAAATACAAGTATATAACATCTTTTAAAGAATTTAACATAATAATATTACAAAACAATCATCCTTAACATAATAAACTTTCAACAAAACCAAATAAATAAGTTCATTAGTCATTACATTTACATCCAAATGGCAAATAGCAAATAAGTTCATTACATCCAAATAGCAAATAAGTTTTAAAGTTTCAAACAAATAACTACTAAGTTTTAAGACACAAGCCTCATTTGTTATGAAAAAAATTGAAATCAATATCATCATGTGAACCAAATGCTCCGCCACTAGCATCATTATCATCATCCTCATCCTCATCTTCTTCATCCAAACCGAGAAAACCAAGCACTTAGAACCTGCAATTTAACTTGTTTGTTTAATAATTTAAGCCCTAATTCAAAATTTAGAGGCCACGGGCACACACAAAAAGAAACTATAATGAAAACAAAGAAAATCAAGCTATTAAAAAAAAAAGAATATCCAGTGAAGTCAAGGAACATAAACTTGAGTTGAAGCCGAGAAGCGAGAACATAAATGGAGAACCTAAGATGAAGCCGAAAGAAATGAAAAAAAAAAAAAAAAAAAAAGACAGAAGCTAAGAAAGAGAATCAAGTAATCAAAATCAAAACCAAAAGAATCAATACCTGATGAAGCTGAGAAGCACAGAGCAGAGCACAGAGCACAAAGGGCGAGACCGAGATTGAGACATCGTGAGGGTGAGAAGGAAAAAAGAAAAAGAAAAAATCAACTAGCTATGAGGGTGAGAAGCAAAGGCAAATTTGAAGTTTAGACGTCGTGAGGGTAAGAAGGAAAAAAAAATTCGAGAGTGAGACAAAGAGAGGCGTGAGCTTGAGTGAAGTGAGAGTGAGACAGAGATGCGTGAGAGAGAGACGGAGAGGCATGATAGTCTAAGAGTGAGATGAGATGAGGCGTGAGAGTGTTTGGTGTTGTGAAATTTTAAAGTACTCGCAAGTGTATGAACCGTACCGAAGTATTATTTGACAAGAACAGGGTCAAACCCACAGGGACTTGAATGAACGTAGGAAAATTAATTAAACCTTAACCAAATTAATCCTAATCTAGTTTAACAAAAATTGGTTTTTCTGAGATTAAATAAACTAAGCAAATAATATAATTGAGAAAATAGTTAAACTAAGCAAAAGATATAAAGCAATAAAAAGATGTAAGCAATCAAGAGAATGGAATTAAGGTTTTGGAATTCGCCTTGTAAGTCATATCAGCATATATTTATGATCATTAATTTTTCCCAACCACTGCATGATAATCTAGAAATCAATCTTGCTATCATGGAAAATATCATCATTAAAACTTATGTTTAAAAATCTAAAGCATGTTCTTCTTCTCTCCTTAAGTATAAAACCAAACCATCAATTGTATCCGTTGAAAAAAAATCACAGGAGATATCCAATTTTATAATCAAGAAATAATAGAGCAAGCATTCAATTAATTAAGACAAATCCTAAATCATGAGAAAAACATGATTGAACTCATATCTAGCATCTCATCTTAGTCAATTGATACGAAGTAAGAACAATTTAAATCATTAAAGAACAACTATTGTGGGAAAAATCAAATCACATAAATATTGCTAATAATCCTTAACAAGGTTTCATCCTCAACCCTAATTATAAATTTAGATACTCATGGTAATTAAAAGAAAATACAAAAATAAAATACTAAGAATTAAACTAGATAACTGTCATGGAAGAGGTAGTTGTAGCTCTCTATACATTCAGCCCTTAGCCCTAGCACTAGCCTCCCTGAATTTTACCCTAAAGAGCCTTTAAATAGGTCAAGGAATCCTATTACAAGTTTGTAAGGTTGAATTTATTCAATCATGTGTTGGCTTTATTCTGTGCCAAATTTGCTTATAATTCAGCATGTAAAAACTCTGTATTTAGGTGGGAATAATGTAAGGGTTGTGTGTGTGAGAGTGTGAAGAAACTCAAGTTGTATGCTTTCAAAAAGAGTCTCGTGACTGACTTGCGACTAGCAAGTCGCCACACGTGTGAAGCATGCAGGGAGTTGAAGGGGACGACAGCTGGAGAACTACAAGACAAAAAGTACAGTCTAGCTTGGAAGTTATCTTGCGACTCAAACTCGCGACTCGTTCCAGTCGCGAGGCCAAGTCACCAGAACGCCTTGTTTGGATGAAAACTGACTTTTTACATTCCATCTCATATCCTACTATATATACCCTTATACCCACGAAATGTAAGAACGGCTATTTAGAGAGAAAAACCCTAAGAGAAGTTTCTACAACACACCCACCTCATTAGAGAGAGAGCTACTCATTCTTAGAGGGAAATATTTGTAGTCTCTTCTCATTTCCTCTCCCATTGTTATGCCCATTGAGAGGAGACTTGTACCTAAATACTACCCACACCCATTTAGAGTGTTGAGTGTTTTTGGAGCTTTGGGAAGCATTGGAAGATGCCAAGGATGGCATATGCAATATGGAGCTTATTGTGGGATCTAGTAAGCTAGAGAAGACAAGGTTTGGCATAACCTTGTTGGAGCAAGAAGCTTGGAGGGCTTAGGTGCACTGGGTAGATTAGGCTTGGAGGGTCTTCTACTATTCATGTATCCCAAATTTATTCTCTAATGGATTACTGACTACTTGGGGGGCGGCGGAGAGGTTTTTCGCTGAGTACTTCGGTTTCCTCTTCGATAACACATCGCTATATTATCTTTGTGTTTGCATCTGTCTTCCCTTTCTCTTTACCTTTTAATTGCTGCCATGGTTATGATTAATTTCGGTTTGGAATGCTTTACCAATATTGATTTAGCTTATATTCATCTTTCCGCACATATATTGCTTGTGTATAAGCTTGTGTTGGTAATTTTAAATTTGGGGGTCTAAACGTTCATTGGTGTTTTACATACTATTTGAACTTTCAAAGTTGAATTCCTGTTTGGAGAAAATCCCAGATTTTTAGGCTTCATTTAACCGATAATTTTTGCCTATTTAACTTCAGAATTTGGACTTTCGGTAAATTACAAAGTTGTAGCCCTTTAAGTTAAATTTCTATTCCAACTTGAATCATCTCGATTGGACATCAGAGCCAAAAGTTATGCCAAAAATACTAACTGATGTGCAGGCTGGAATCCTAATCCGAATTGGACTTGGATTTGATGCAAATTTCCTTTGATTCCCTGCTCCAATTGGACTTAAATTTAATTGGGTTGGCCTTTTTTAACTTCATCATGGCCCTTGTATAAGTAAAGTCCATTAGGTTTCTTCTTTGCACAAATCCACTTATTTAATTCCATTCTCCTACAAAAGACAAATTCATGCAATAAAATTCAATTAAGCACAAAATTGATTATTCAGAATTATTCCAAAACCAAATATAAAATGCATGAATTAACTTAAAATAAGTATGATAATGCTTTCTAATAGTGATATAAATATGCAAAATTAAGCTATTATCAATGCACATCATTTAGGGTTAGATTTAAGTTCTATCCAAAACGGCGTAGTTTTAGGCTGTCCAATACTATGTAGTTTTAAGCTATCAACCCAACTGGTCATTAACCAGTTCGACCACGCTGGTTCTCAGTTTTACGGTTGAGTAGGCTAGTTTTCTAATTTTTTCGGTTTTTAAGTCATTTTCGGTTTTTACCTATAACCGGACCGGATTGAAGTCTGGTTCCTGGTTGAACTAGTCGGACCGTCTGGTCTGGTTCGGTCCAGTTTTTAAAACCATGAATAGTCCCACTATTGCATCCCCTAGGCCTTAGGAGTCTTCTGTGTCCCTGTTCCTATGTCGGGCTGCGCTTCAGCAGTTGGAGTTAGAGTTGGGGGAACCACCTTAGTTGCTGAGACAGTTGTGAAGGAGTTTCCTGCTATTTGAGGCACCTTGGTTACCACCTTGAGGCTTTGTGGAGCAGCTGCACTGGGCTTGGAGACAGGTGGCTCGGGTTATTTGGTCTTAGCAGGGACAGTGGTGCTTGGCTACTGTTCAGCTGGTTTGGGTTGGATAGGAGCAGTATTGCTGGACTTTGGTGGGAGGTTCTCAATATAGCTCATTAGAGTTAGGCCAGAGGTACTAAAAGGAGGCAGAGTGACTTGACGCACCCTAATTACTGGAGGGTAGAAGGCTTTCTCCGGATTCCTTAACTTTGAATTGGGGTCTACTCTGGCAGCATTAAGGGCCTCAATCTAGGGTTGAAGGCAAAAGCTACTGCATACGACAAGGAGTTGAGATTTGAGTTGGGCCTCAGTCTCCTTCTGCCCTTGGTCATATGCGGTTTGCTCAACCTTGTTCATCTCCTCATCTTTCTAGTTAGCTCTTTCTTTAGCTCGGAAATGGTCATCTGAGCAATTACGAGCTGGTTCTCTACCTCCCTTAAGTGTAAGAGCTGCTCCGGAGCTTGCCTCTCTGTGCTCTCTATTGAAGCTTCAGCACTCTTTCTGGCCTTATCGCATTCTGCCAACTTGAGGAGAGTCTCCTTTAGCTTCTTGTCTGTTAAGGTCAGAGACTTTTGCGCGGCATAGCGCTTGGATTCCTCTTCCTTCAAGTCACGAAATGCCTAATCAACCCACTTTTCTGCTACATGTGCTGCTTGGGTGGCCTATGTGTGAATAGTTGAGGTAGAAATTAGTAGGAAAGTGTGCATTGAATAGACAAGAGCTAGGTCCCTCTTTACGAAAAGAAGTAGTTCATGCTTCTTCAGGTTCTGAAGTTCATCCATGTCTTTGGGGAGAAGAAGCGCTTGTTCCACAGCATTGGCCACATAGCCCACTCTTCCGCCGTCGAAGTTACAGATTGAAGCATCTTCATGGAAAGGTGAGCCGTCTAATTCAAAGGCAGGATTCTAGTTCGAAACCCGAGATCGTCGCTCAGAGACAGCATCCAAGCTTTCTCCTCCCCTTCTTTGTTAGGCTCAAGTCATCTTACCCACCTTGGTGGGCTTAGGAATGGCTTCTTTTTGGACTTTGCCCTCTTCGAAAGGGCCTTTACCTTCTTTCTTGTCCCTTTTTCATTTTTTATTAACTGGTTCGGTTTTTGCAGGGGCAGGAGGAATTGGAGTTGGAGGCCTGGGAACTATTGGGACCTCAGGAGTTGTGGTCCCAGTGTGGGATTCTTGTAGAGAGAGTAAATCTGGCAATCTCTTCTCTATCACCATCCCTTCAGGCACTTCGATAGCCTCTTAGTCCTCATTAACTAAGGTTGCAGTCGGATGTGGGCTGAGTCCTTCCTCCTCGGACTCGTTTGTACGGTAAAAGACCTCAAAATCCTCGTCTCCGACGGGATTTTCAGTGTTCTCCTTTGAAGTGTTATCCTCAGATTCTGTCTTAACCTCTTCTTCTGAGGATGTAATTTCCTCTATGACGGGTTGAGGATCCTTAAAGGTAGGAAGCTCGACTAATTGTGTTCCTTCTGGAGGAGGCTCGCTTATAAATCCTTCAATGGCCATGTCAACTAGGGAAAGACGAGAGTCTCGTTTCTTAATTATGTGCTTGGACACTTGGAAGCAATTGGAAATGGGTTTAAAACCCAGAATCACATGAACTGTGTGGAGCTGTCCGTCCCTGTATAGGAAGATCTCGGACCTTAGAACCCAGTTCAGTAGATCGAAGTTCACCAAGCTTCATCTCTTGGTAGTAGCTTTTTTATTTGAGGAAGAACAATTAAGAATTCATGTTAGTTTGCAGGTCGGACAGGGTCAAGTTTTGGCAAGTAAAAGAAAAGTATATATACACAAGTAAAACAATGAAATGGTGAATATGTAAAAAAACTGTTTATGGAATTTCCTAAGCTAAGATAGACTTTTTAAGTATCCTTAAGCCATCCCACCTGGAGTTCCATCCTGGGTAGGACAATGGAGTCCGTCATGCCACTCCTCTAAAACAATAAGAAAGTCCTCATCCATGCCTTTGTTCGTCTCGGAGAGGCAAGAGATTAGCCTAACAGCGGGAACCCTAGTTTTTAAGTAACATCCCCCATTGACACCTTTCTGGCAACAGTACACCCAGTTTACATCATGATGGGTAAGATATATACCTAACTTTTCATTCAGTGCGTCTACACTACCTAAGATTCTAAACATATTTGGAACACATTGGGTAGGGCACAATCTAAAAAGATTCAAAAAATCCCTAGTGACTCTACCCATAGGAATCCTCATGCCCCCTTCAATGAAGGCAATAATGGGAATTGTGACGGCTCCCGTAGGCCTTTTCTCGTGCCATTCACCTAAGTTGCAATGCTGTATTGACACATTGCTAGGAATCCTATAGTATCTCTTAAACTCCTCTCGGTGTTCAAGAGTGTCAACCAAACTAAACAATCTACCTATTTGGGAAAAAGAAAAAAAAAATCTACTACTATGAAAAAATAGGGGAAGAACTCTTGTTAACAATAAATGCACACTTAATCCGGGGAAGAAAGACTTCTTGGACGAGGTTATCAAGTGCAAGGAGCGTATTTATGTTCTTTTTTTGCTTCTAGGGAGGCGAAATGGAGATAAGAACCTCTCATATCTCTATTTATAGGTTGGAAAAAAGAGTGGTAATCTTCCCGCCCTTTCTGATGACAAATTTAGAGCCGTTTGATCATGATCTCACTGTAGAACATGGGAAACAACAGGCTACCTGTTGCATTTATTGCGGAGTTATAGATTCCGAGGCATCAGGAGCAGGTCACAGTTAGTTGAAAAGACTTGCTCATATAGGAACCTATTTGCAAGTGTGCCATTGTCAGCAATTTTTATTAGCCAAAACTCACTTTTCTAGGTTGGGAACGAAAAATGAGGTTTTGGGGGGCTATTGTGGGGACAAGGATCCCAAATCTGATTTAAATGGGTAGTCAAGGTAATTTTCGAGGATGCACCTCAGACCTCGAGGACGAGCCCTAGTTATGTGAGGCACATAAAGTTAAAACATCAAAAAAGAAAGAAAGCAGACTTGGCACAAAATACGAGAAGGATGAAGAAAGAAGGGTATAGAAGTCATCCCTTCCGCATTAAATACAAGACAACCACTCCTTTGGCCACATTAATGAGGAAATGACCATGAATAGTGATGGCGCAGCTAATATGCTTTGGATGGGATAGGAGTTCTAGTAGTACAATCTTAGCCCTCCAAGTGTAAGATTCAGATGAGTTGTAGCTGGGGATAAAACAAAAAGGAAGATCCAGATGACAGGGGAGAAAAAAAAAAGGGAGAAAGAAAAAGAGAGAGAGAGA